>OX415252.1:40640647-41266599 GCA_948329865.1 Linaria vulgaris
CCTAATTAGGATCTATATATCCTAATTTGGATCATATAAACGTCCACGGCCGACATGTGAACTTAGATGCTAATCGTACAAAAACAACGGCAAAAAGTTATGGACATGCAATTTGTGACCATGTGACTTCATTAAACGTGAATTGGCTAATAATTCACCATTTGTCTTCCACTTTGGGCCATTGACGTGACATCACGAACATCAATATAAAAATATCATGAAGTGTCACGTTAGTTATATTTCCGGACCTGTTAATAAATAATACGTGCAACATCAATTAAATTCATCATGCCCATACATTGACATAAAATCATTGTCCGAAGCGTGAGATTCCAAAATATTACACTTCACACAGCACTATACATGCTTGCTTGATTAGATGAAAATTGTAACGTGCCATAAGGGTCTATTTGATCCTGGTGGTACCACCAGTGGTGGTACCACACACATACATGTGTATGTATATATATACATACACATGTATGTGAGTGGTACCACCACTGGTGGTACCACCAGGATCGATTTTTCCGTGCCATAAGTGGCCAACTATCATAATAACAATGGACAGTTAGAGATACACCTCATAAAGTTAGGTCTATTACATAAAATTTTCTAAATATTCCAAAAATTACAAAAAGTACTCATGGAAAGTTATTAAAAGAAAAAATTACAAACAGCGCGCCTGGCAGGAATAGGTATGGCATTCCCTATTATCTCTATCTATACCATGGTTATTAGCAGGTGATATTATTTGTTATATTAAAAACATGAGGTTGGCACAAAACTTGGTCGTTTATGTTGGAAAAAATGGTAAATGAAATGGATTTGTATAACTGACTTGGGTCAGATTTTGAGCGGGTTCCACTTGTCGTTTTGACAAGCTCAAGATGGGAACGTGCTCTCCTATGTGAGAGCTTCGAACTGGTATACTACACGCTCAAAATGGTACCCGGGTGAAGGAGAAATTGATGCTCAAAATATTGGGAAAATGAGGGAAAAACTCAAAAGAAAATAGGTCATCCCACTTGGAAAAAATAGCATTTTCTTTTGGGGTTTATCAATGGGAATGCATTCTTACCATTGTAAGAATGTGTTGGCGTGTCTCTTACTCTCCTACGCGCGCGTAGGGGGGTGCAAATCTTGGGCCAAAATCCATCGGATTAGTGCGACTCGGGCTCGCGCACGAGTCGAATGTCGATCCGTTTGGCCTGTTGGGCTCCCGCTCGTGTGAGCCTTGTTTTGCAATTTCTTTTTCTGTTTTATTTAACAGAATTATTTATTTTCTGATTATAATATATAGACAATTCGTAGCATCATCTTGGTAATTAAAAATTACCTTACTAAGCAGTCATTCAACATTCTCAGCACGAAGAGACGGATGAATATGTTTTAGGGAAATCGAGAGATCCTTGACCTCTTTTCACGTTCCGATTCACTGCCGGTTGAGGTTAACTATTTCCTGCTTTGGTTACATTACTTGTGTTTTATTTATTTCGTCAACTATTATATTATTCTATTCGTTTTCGTGCAATGCTACTAACAGTTAATTGACACGCTTTCGTTCTTGAACTGAGTCTTGTGGCCTTTCTAGTCTACGCTTTTCCAGCCACCCCTGACGAATCGTTGTATGGGTCAAGCTTTTATTTGTGAACGCAGGGATCGTTTCTTTTGCAACCTCCCTTGGGTCAACTCATTTTCGTCGGCCCGGGTCCGACTCCTGTTGTTAATTTGATGATAGATTGTATGTATATAATTAGGTCGGTTACACATGTGTTACAACAAGTCTATCTCAAATTATGTCTCCTATCACTAACTATAAGATGACTTTGCTCCGGAACTCCAGGTACTCGAAATAGAGGTCCAGTCGAATGATCTTCTCTGTATCGAAGGTGATGTCTAGAGTATGTCGAATATGACAACTGAGATATATCGGAGATTATGTTGGAGATATGTCGGGTGCTATGTCGGAGATACGTTAGGTATTATGTCGGAAGTACGTAGTACTATGTCAAATCCTTTGCTCTGTTGGGATATATGTCGAATGTGATATCGAATATGAGTGTTCGATATCAGCGGGTAAATCTAAGTATCTTTTATGTGTGTATTCTTGGTATGCGGGATGCGGTATTTATAGAGGCTGGACTGTACCATGTCGAGGGTGAACTTCGATATACATGTCGGGGATGATCCCCGATATATTCAATGATGGGCCTGGCCTATAGGCTGGCCTAATACGGAACATATCTCTATCATGTAGTCCCCCAATTCATGAATTGTTATTTTTATAATAATTTATGAATTCTGCATGTATGTTTCTTTTTCTTGGGGTACTCGTAACTCCCCCCAAGTTGGTGACTGGTTGAGCGGATTTTAGCGTTGGGAAAAATAGTTGTTACGGTACTCCCCCATTTTTTCTCAATGTTCCCGCGATTAATCAGTCAGGAAGCTGTATATCCTGCTTATATAAGTCGGTCCCCATTTTTGTCATCATTCAATTATTTTATTCTGAAGTCTTGTCGCTTTTCACGGTCCGATATCGGGTTTTATATCGAGAAAATGCGAGGTATGTCGGAATTCATTTTCGACATAGTGCAGTTGCTGTTTTGGATCAATATTTCCATGTCTTTTTCGACACATTTTTCAATATTGTTTTTGCATTTCTTACCGTGAGTTTTTTCTTGTTTCAGTGCCAAGGATGGTTCGAGTGAAAAATCCCCCTCGTAGGAAGTGTGTCGTGTCCCCTCGGCCCCACGTGTCGGTACCTTTATGGCGTAATGCGTTTGTGGTTATCGATGATGACTCCTTCGATCCCAGCTTTTTTCTTGATACTGCGAGTGTATTGGAGTACCCACCCGTGGATACTCCACTAGACGACGTATTATGCGCGTTCTTGGTATTGCTGCTGATGTTAGGCTTCCTCGTGTCCGCCTATATGAACGGAACTCTCAGTTCCTCAGTAGTTACTTGGTACTGCAACCAAATGAAAATGGTAGTGCCGTTGTCCGAAGTCATGTGACTGTTGAAGAAGGTTTGGTACTAGAGGAAGAGAGTCTGTGGGCTATGGATGTAGGGCTCTTGTCCCAACAACGACTCGCTGCCAACCCCCCTAGAGTAGTTGTGAAGCCGCTTACGGATGGAGCGCCCTTGAATTATTGGCATCCGAGCGTTAGGGCACGTTTCGAAGGGGAACAAAAAACAAGTGAAGGTTCCCGACTTAATGATCCTGATAGTGCTGCTCCATCCTCGGGTAGTACGAACGGTAGTTCGATGCATGCAAATGCTGGAAAATTGGGAGGGCTTGAGGCAGGGGAATTTGTGCCTTCGCCTGATAGGGTTAGAAATATTAACATTGGTGGGACCATCTCATATGCCGACTCCCCCTAATGTGTCGACTATGTCGACATCTCGTGCGTCTGGTTCCCACCGTCAGAAAATGTCTCAGAGGTCTTCGGGGTCTGCCCCGCCTTTGATAAAAAATTATGACTTCCTGCGGGATCCTGCTTCTAACCAGTTGTTCATGATGATAGGTGGTGAAACGATCCGTGAGCAAGATGTTATTCAAAGTTTGAACAATATTTATTTGGATTGTGATCCTACTGTGTTGTGTCAAAATCTAGGGGCTGCCCTAGCACCACGCATGTGCGTAATGCTTTATTACATGGTATGGTCTTCTTCTCTGCAACTTAGTTGAGTTTGATGGTCGTCTTACTTATTTTTGTCATGCCTGACGTGTTTTGATTGTTCATCAGTTTGGGCATATGTTCCACGCTCTTTGCAATGATTATATGTTGCTTGCCGAGGTGCAAACTGGTCATGATGCTAGGGTTGATAAGTTACAAGCGATGATTTCTTGTAGCAATGTTTCTCGAGACCGAGCTAATGTGCGAGCGCGTTTAGCCGAGGCTGGTGCACGGAAGGCCGATGACAAAGCTTGGAGAGCACAGGACGATAAAGAGAAATTAACTAAGGAGTTGACCGAGGCCCATAGACTTCGCTTAGAAAAAGTGCTCTTGGAGCGAGAACGCAACTCTTTAGGAATAGTGTTGTTTCGCTTGAGATCCAAAACGCGAAGTTGACCGAATGGTTGATTCGTAACGGTATAGTAGCGACACCTCCTAACCCAAGCAGAAGTGCGAATTTTGCCAGAACTGAGGATGGTGGCATTGTCGATTCGTTCCCCATGGAGCAGGATTTTCACCGGAGTATACAATTCAGGAATTCTCTATCGATTCAGGTAACAACTCTGATCAATGTACGGATATAGAGGTATCTTGTGACAACAGTCCTGTACCTAACCAACCTATTGTGTGGGCGTTGGCCGGGGCATACCCAAGGGTGCGTTATCGAGTGCCTTGCACCATGCGGTACGTGCCTCCCGTCATGGACCATGAAAGTGATAGTCCGAAGTGGTACAAGTATCCAGAAGTTTTATCGCCTAGAGCCATAGATGAGCTGCCTAGTGATTTATATGATGAGCCATGGAAATTTCCTGTGGATATGACGAAAATGGAATTGTCTGATGTTGGTCCATTTAGTATAGATGAAATTCGTAATGAGCTATTCACGGACTTCGAGGGGGATGAGTTTTTTCATAACATGTAGGTCATCCTCGATTCATGTGAAGTTGGGTAGTATTTTGATATTTGTTTATCTTATGAATTACACGCATATCGTGTGGTGTAGTTTGTAGTTTGTCTTTGTATTATTGTCCCATTGCTGTTGAATGGCATTTTTTCATTATATAATATTTAATAAGGTTGTTACCTTTCGGCCATATGCGTCACCCCATATTTGTTGTAGGCCTTCTCCATCTGATGTGGTTTGTTTTATTGAAGCTCCGTACAATCTTTTATCCTTGCATCCTTTGTGGGGATGTGGGCAGTCGCTTTTTTCAATCGATATGTCATGAGGGCGAAACCTCTATGCTATTTTGTCAGCATCTTTTCTGCCGTATAGGCATATGGACAATCGCATTTTCAAGCGATATGTCTTGAGGGTACCTCTGTGCTATTTTCTCAGCATCTTTTCTGCCATAGAGACATGTGGACAATCACCTTTTCAAGCGATATGTCCTGAGAGTGATACCTATTTGTTGTTTGTCAGCATCTTTTGTGATGCATAGGCATTTGGACAGTCGCCTTTTCAAGCGATATGTCCTAAGGGCGATACCTCTGAGGGCGATACCATTGTGGTGCTTGTCAGCATCTTTTTCTTTTTAGTGTCCCTTGCCGGTTGGGTCTTTTGGGAATGCTCATGTTCCTACAATCACAAGATAGTTTAAATATTAAATTGGTGTTGGGCCATGGGTGTGGCTGCCTACGTATCCCATATAGGGAATCAAGCTTTGCATAGTTCTATTACAAGATGTGATAAATTCAACAGTAAAAACGTCGTAGATGTTGCACGTTCCATGGTTGGGGTAGTGGATCTACGTGCATGTCCTCGAGATAATAGTAGCCTTTGGAGCTTGCGTGGGTGACCCTGTAAGGTCCATCCCAATTTGCCTGCAGTTTTCCCACATGTTTGCTAGCTCTTACGCTTTTAATACTAAGTCCCCACTTGGAAACAGCGAAGATGTACTCGTTTATCAAAACTATGTGCCATGGCTGATTTGAAGTCCATAGTGCGTTGATAAGCATGTTCCCTTGTGATCCTATCAAATCTAGGTCCATTTGGCGCAGGAATGCTGAGTGTTCAGGGTCATATTCTACAATGCGATAGGTTGGCATACCTATTTCTACCAGTACTACTGCCTCAGAACCGTATACTAGGGTATAGGGTGCCTCGCCGGTCAAAGTCCTTGGTGTAGTTCGATATGCCCAAAGGATGCCCGGGAGTTCCTATGTCCAACTTTTACCAGTGGTGTGCAATCTGCGCTCGAGATATTCTTTCAATGTCTTGTTAATGGATTCTACCTGCCCATTAACTTGCGGGTGTGCCACTGCTGCGAAATGTTGAGAAATTTTCAACTCCTTTCACCATGATACCATTGCCTTTCCTCAGAATTGAGTTCCGTTATCCGAGACAAGGACCCAGTGTAAGTCGAAGCGACATATATTGTTCTTCCATATGAAGTCTATCATATTATTTTCAGTTATGTGTGCCAGTGCTTCGGCTTCCACCCACTTGGTGAAATATTCAACTGGTACTAGGAGGAACTTATTTTGTCCTTTTGCTATTAGGAGGGGGCCCACTATGTCAATTCACCATTGATCGAATGGGCATGTGATTTCTAAAGGTTGCATCATAACCGCAGGCCTGTGAATGAGTCTCGCATGGTATTGGCAATTTTCACAAGTACGATAGTACTGAGTTGCGTCATTTTGCAGTGTCGGCCAGTAGTATCCTTCCCTTAGGATCTTTTGTGCTAAAGCTCTCCCTTCAAAGTGATTACCGCAACTTCATGCGTGTATTTCCCTCATAATGTATTGTGCATCTATTGGGGATATACATCTCATTAAGGGACCCTCGAATGATCGTTTGTAAAGTTCGCCCTGATAAATGGTGAATCTGTAAGCATTGTATTTGAGATGCCTCTGTGCGTTAGCATCCTCCGGTAGCGTCCCGTTTGATAGATTGGAAGATTTCATCCTTCTAGTAAGTGGTATCTGCAATAGGAAAAATGAATTCAACGTCTGCCCACACTTTGATAGCTTTAGTGATACCAATGGCAGGCCTTGTGGTGGCCAATAGCGTAACACGCTTCTCAACGTAATTATCCGATGAGCTTGCAAACTTTGATAATGCGTCTTCCTTGGTGTTCTCAGATCTGGGGATATGGGTTAGGTTGAATGTGGTGAATTCCGAAGCTAATTCCTTTAGTTTTGCCAAATATAAGACCATCGTCTCCTGCTTTGCCTCAAAAAATCATGAGAAATGGTTTTCCACCAACTGCGAATCTATGAAGACCTCTGGGTGGTCCAAGCATAGGGTTTTTGCCATCCTTACTCCTGCTAGAACCGCCTCATACTCTGTCTCATTGTTTGTCATTGGGAAGTTCAGACTTATAGCAAAATCAAATTCTCTTTGATCTGGTGAGATCAGGTGGATTCATGCGCCTCCGCCATTTGCAGTTGAGGACCCATCAGCATGGAGCAACCATGCTGACTGTCGTGAACTGGGCCCCGGGTCTTGTGTTATGGTAAAGATGTGGTTACATGAATGATCCAGGTTGTTCTCTAATGTCTCTGCCATAAAGTCTGCCAGAACTTGTGCTTTAATGGCGGTACATGGGCGATACTCAATCCTGAATTCACTCAATTCAATTGCCCACTTCACCAGTCTCCCCGAAGTTTTTGGGCTCTCCATAATATGGCAAAGTTGTTTATCTGTGATACCGTTATAGGATGCGATTGAAAACACGACTTTAACTTATGTGCTGCCATTACAAATGCCAGTGCGAATAGTTCTATCTGTAGGTAATTTCTCTCTGCACCATGAAGTACGCGACTAACATAATGTATGGGAGATTGCTTGTCGTCCACCTCCTTGACCAAAACCATACTGATGGCGTTGGTTGAGACCGCAAGGTATAGGTAAAGCATCACCCCGGCTCGGGTTTCGCCAGTAATGGTGGGGCCATCAAATACCTATTCAATTGCTGGAAAGCCACTTCACACTCGTCTGTCCACTGAAAGCCCGTTGCCTTTTTCAATACCCTGAAGAAGGGAAAACTCTTCTTCGTTGGTGTTGCAATGAATCGTCCTAGTACCGTTATTCGTCCTACCAAACATTGTACATCTCGTACGGATCGCGGGGAAGGTAGACTCATTACTACTTAAGTTTTGCCGGGGTTGGCTTCTATTCCCCTCTCATTAACCATATATCCTAGAAATTTCGGAGCTCGGACACCAAACGTGCATTTCTTCGGGTTGAGTTTCATTCCATAGTTTCTCATTATGCCGAAGGATTTTTCTCAATGCTTTACATGATCCTGCGCATTCATTCTCTTGATCAACATGTCGTCTACATATACCTCCATGGATTTCCCAATCAATTCGTAGAACATCTTCGCGACCAATCTCTGAAATGTCACGCCCGCGTTTCTCAATCCAAATGGCATCACACAGTAGCAATATACGCCAGTGTCGGTGACAAAGGTTGTCTTAGGTTAATCTTCTATTCCATAAAAATCTGATGAAACCCACTCTTCACGTCCATGAAACTGAACAGAGCTCACCATGTTGTTGAGTCCACCAAAAGGTCTATTCTTGGCAACAAAAAGGGATCTCGCGGGAAATGCTTGTTCAGGTCTATGTAATCTACACACATCCTCCATTCAGCCTCCTTTCTCAGGACTAGAACAATGTTACTAAGCCATTCGGAGCAGCATATTTCATAGATATGTCATGCCTTGAGCTTGTCTACCACTTCCTTTTCTGCTGCCTCATTCTTTTCCTTACTAAAATTTCTCGTCTTCTACCTCACCGGTTTGGCCCAAGGGTCCACGTTCAATCTGTGTACGATGATTTTCGGATTGATCCCCTTCAGATCCGAGTCGCACCATGCAAATATGTCGGCGTTTCTCATTAAACATTCTATCAATGTTGTACGTATGTCTGGTGCCATCGTTGCCCCAATCTGCAAGGTATGCTCCGGGTGTGTTGGGTCAATGTCGACGGTAATAAAGTCCCCTACAAGCTCCATCTTTGGTTTATTATGATATGGTACAACTACATTTTTCTCTTTTAGAGAGTTCGCATGTTGGTTCGATTTATGATCTCTTTTTATTTCTGCCCGTTTTCCTTTTCTTCTTCTGGTCAAAATCTTTCGCATTATGTGGTCTCTTCATTCTTAAGATATCCTGCGAGCCTCCAATCTCGAGAACTGGCATTCCCACAGATGGTGCAACTAATTTGACGATAGATCATATGTATATAATTAGGTCAGTTACAAGTGTATTACAACGAGTCTATCTCAAACTATGTCTTCTATCACTGACTATAGGATGACTTTGGTCCGAAACTCCATGTACTCGAAATAGAGGTCTAGTCAAATGATCTTCTCTGTATCGAACGTGATGTCAAGAGTATGTCGAATATGACGACTAAGATATATTGGAGAATATGTCGGAGATATGTCGGGTGCTATGTTGAAGATACATCAGGTATTATGTCGGAGGTACGTGGTACTATGTCGAGTCCTTTACTCTGCAATATGTGGGGATATATGTCGAATGTGATATTGAATATGAGTATTTGATATCAGCGGGTAAATCTAGGTATCTTCTATGTGTGTCTTCTTGGTATGCGGGACGCAGTATTTATAGAGGCTGAACTATACCATGTCGAGGGTGAACTTTGATATACATGTCGGGGATGATCCTCGATATATTCAATTATGGGCATGGCCTATAGGCCGGCCCAATACGGGAAATATCCCTATCCGTTGTCTCACACATCTGATCACTCTCCTATTTTGTTGGCATATGACCTCCACTCTAGATTTCCCTTGAACTCCCTTCACTCCGACCCGAGTTTTTCGTTACGAGATGGCCTGGGACCTCCACCCTAGTGCGAGGTGACCTTCAGCATCAGCCCCACTATAGCAGTCATCTTGATGGCCTTAACGACAACTTCCTTAAACGTTTTGGACCCTACCTTATTACTCTTGTTAAATACTTCTTTGACGTGAGACATATGCCACCGGGTATCAACTAAACAACCCATGTTCTCATTCCCAAACATGAACATCCTCAACTCCCTCAACATTTTCGCCTTAGTAGCATTTATAAGATCAACTTCAAAATCATCTTAAAACTATTGGTTTCCCAACTCCACCCCATCATCTCCCCGTAACAGAACACCGTTGTCCACTGTTGCATCTCGAACAACATTTTGGTTGCCCCAGGAGATACTCCACTTGATCAACAACTGTCGGCGAGCAAAACAGGGCCTCTTGGCTGTTAAAATCGATACAGCCAAAGCCTACAACTACTCAACTAGTCCTTCATCACTTCTACTCCGACACATTTCCAATATTCGCCATCCCTAGATGGATCATGGAATGTGCCCAAACAGTTAAGTTCAATGTGATCATCAACGCAGCATGCTCGTCAAGCTGGCACCCCTCTCGGGGCCTCTACCATGGGGATCCACTCTCTCCGTACCTTTTTATTTTGTGAATGAAGCTCATCATCGCCGCCGGTTGGCATAGTTGTCTTAGGTGTTCTGGACAAAGTCAACATGTAGACTAGTGTTAGCTATAGTTGGCATAGTTTGTACTAGGTCGAAGGCTAATTTCGTAATCTATTGTACTAGTTTGTAACTTACGATCTTGTACTAAATTATGATTGTTAGACACTTCATTCACTGTATAGAGCATGGTAAACACGCTACATGTCCAATGTCAGCCGACAAATCCTTTCACAATCTACCCGTTGTTACACTATTAGCATGCTTTGCATTCCCCGTACCGTCCTCAATTTCACCACCAAAGTCCAAGTCCTTCCTCTGACATGTTGCCGCCCATTGTCGCCTCAAGGCCCATTCCCTTGGCAGTTTGTTTGCACCGCTCCCTGACTCGGTAGAATGGGCTTCCGCCACCTCGAGCAATTCTACGATGCCTTCGTGGTCAAACTCGGTTGGCATATGACACACAATCTCGAGTTGCTCTAAAGCCGAGTACTGCGTGCTAAATAATTCCCTAATCGCAACCCCCCATGGCCCATACGTTGGCCAACTCTATAGTGGACATGAAAGTCTATATCATGCCTCTTCCCTGCTCTACACACTTCCCAACGTTGGGTGGTTAGGAATGGGGCCGTGATCAACTTTAGGCACGCTGGTTAGCTCGATTGCCGATTACATGCCTACCATTCTGCCCCACTTACTTCACATGACGGTCTAGGATATCATAAATCCACGTGGCACCTAGGCTGTAGTGCCCCAAAAATTAGGAAGAAAATAAAGTTATACTTTAGTCCTTGAACTTTTGAAAATTTCTATTTTTGACCCTAAATGTTTAGAAAAATTATGTCTTTTAGTCCTTGAACTTAAAAGTTAGTCTTTACTTAGATAGATAATCAAGTTTTTACTTGTTACGGTTACTTGTTGTTGGAAATGACTTTAACATGAAAATATGAATACTTACAATTATAAGTTTGAACATATGTTTGTTAAGATAATTTTTGATATGAATAAGGTGGTTAATATAATTGATATTATATATTTAACTGAACCTTACGTTTTTCAATTCATCATCTAAGATTTCATGTTTAGTGTAATGACATGAATTAAGCTTATGTGTTATTTACTAAGATTTACGTCGTAACTAGCATCCTTAACAAGAACGTTCTCAATTTCACCAACATCAGAATTGAAGAAAAAGTACTAATATTTGTTGTGGTGAATTATAAATTCAGTTGATTAATATTATTTAAATTTGTTAAAGGTTTTATGAACTAATCAACGCCATCAAGGTTCCCCGTACGAGTAAAGGTGAGGTTCCATTTCTGATTTGTCTAGCCCCGTTTGGCATCCGGCCCTGAGAAACTTGGACAGAAAAGCCACTACTCCGTTACCAAACCTCAAACAACCTATATTTTATCATAATCCCGTTTTGGATCTCATCTCATAACATTACTTTCTTACTCATCGTTAATTCATATCCAATCATTTATAATTTATCATATCAATTTATAATCATGGTAATTCTTCGATATTACAATTTCATCTGCTGGTTCTTGAACTGTGCAATGAGCAACGAACTATGTTCGGGACATGTAGATCAAGGAGCAATATATATTATTCAGTTTACTAGCTTATTTGTTTATCCGTTATACCCATTGGCACACCTTTGGGAAGTTGGGCCCAGGGATTGAGTCGAGTTACTGCCGGGCAGTAAGGACTGTCGATTTAAGTAATTTCACTTGATACTCATCTATGTAGGTGTCGCTTGCAGTCAGGAGTTGGTTGTAACCCGCGTGCTTGATCGACATGTACTCGAGCATGTCTCTTGATTTCTTTGCAAGATCGCTCCTCGTCGGGAGGTATAAGGTAGAATAATAGAAGTCATAAGGTTGGATTTGTTTATTGTTAAGCACTAGTTCATTAACTATTCTATGAAAATTTCAGTATCATTGCTACATCAAGTTATCTAGTTGAACTGTTTCTACCGGTAAGATCACTCTTCGAAATGTATCCAGCAAATTGCAGTTAATTTTTGCATTACGAGTTCTTTATATGAATCTCACTAAGTCATTAAAGACTTATTCCTCGTTTCTTCTGTCCATTCCTCAGGATAAAATCAACATGCAGCATGGATTAAGTGAATAATTGTTCAAGCGGGCATTTTGGAATATTTATATTTTGTTACTAGTGCATAACCTTTAAAATCGTCACATTGTTTGTAATATTGTATATATAAAAATATATTTTATAAAATGTGTATGGTTTTTGATCCTGAACAAGTGAGACTCATTTCTATGAGTTGCACTTTAAGCTGGATTGGAGAAAGTGGCTAGCCACCACTCAACCAACTCAGATCAGAGCATGGCTCATGGGGCGCGATCGTCACAGTATGATATCAGAGCCGTTGGTTACAATATTTGGACAAACATTAATCACTCAAAGATGTTTTCACTAAAATATTCATATAGATTAAAACATATATTGTTACCTCAAACACTGATCAACATAAAAGAGTTACAATCGGAGTGTCGTATCTACATCTAAAACACGTTTCTTACTACGACTATTGTCACTACTTGTCTGCCATTCAATTTGTGACAATATATGATCTACTTTTGGTACATATACTTTAAGTTTTCCAATCAATTCATCTGCAGTATATGCAGAGATTAAAATTTCACAGGCCGACGACTTCATAAAATCTTGCTCCATGCAACGATCTAGAAAGGACAACAATCCATCATAGAAACCATTGACATTGTAGAGCCACATAGGTTTTTGATCCATGTTTAACTGTGCCCATGAAGCTATGCAGAAAATTTCTTCCAGTGTTCCTAACCCCCTTAGGTAATGCAATAAAAGCATCAGAATTATACCTAACCCCCTAGGTAATGCAATAAAAGCATCAGAATTATACAACATATTTGCTATTCTTTCATGCATGCTGGGTACTATAACCTCTCCCATAAGATTGGACCATCAGAATTCATATCAGCTAAGGCTTTTAGTATGATCCCTAACACACTACCTTTATTTGAAAATGCACTAGTCGCAACACACCCCATTAACCCTAAATTTCCTCCCCCATACACCAACTTAATCTTTCTCGCAGCCAATATGTTTCCCAAACTACTTGCTACCTCCAAAAATTCTGGATCTTTTCCTGTACTAGACCCACAAAAGACACAAATGGATTTAATTTCTCGAATTGAAGATTTTTTCATCTCAAATTTTTTTTCTCTGATAATGTGGTATGTGTCAATGTGTGATCTTCGATATCATAAAACCGCTATTTATAAAAAAAAACATAGTAGGCGTAACGAGGAAGCTTTTGAAACAATAATAATACATCTTCAAAAATAATAATTAATTAAATAGCATCTCCAACAATCAATCTTTTACAAACAGCTTCTCCTACAATCCATCCATCTTTTATGATATGACATTTACCAATCTAAGAAAACGCATTCATATCGTTGTACCTCATCATCTATTACTTATGCCTATTAAAAATAATATATATATATATATATATATCTGTGTGTGTGTGTGCGCGTGTGTATATATTAGATAAAGTCGTCTAAGTTTTATTTGTACTGAAAAATAAAATATTTGCATAATTCTTAAAATACATGTCATGCACTTATAAGGAAAAGTTGTTACCTTATTTTCCTCATGTATTTTGTCTAAGTATCCAGATTTATTCATTTGAATACAAAATTTTCAAAATAATGATAATATCAATAATAATAATAAATCACAAAAAAAAACTTCTATGTTATGTTACAATTAAATTACTCGTGTTCTTTGTGGTAGTTATTTTTTTATAAATAAAATATTAACTAGTGTGATTTATCGACAAGATTTTTTATTAAAATTTTTGGTACTCAAAATTTTAAGAATACTAAAGATTTTTTTTAACTACTTTATATTATTCTCGTTAGTTTAAAACTTTTGTTTTAAGATTTTGAAAACACAAACTAGTCACATACTTCTAAATCTTAATTTCTATTCCAATCATCATGCCATTCAAATCATCCAAAAAAATATTTTTTTTTCTCCCAAACGGTTATAAACGGCTATAATTGCCCTATCTCCTTCTATAAATACATCATTTTTATACTACAAAATACACACTTATCTTCATCTAACTTCTCTCTACCGTATATAGATCATATGTTCAAGTAATTCTTGTTGTAATTTTTGTTATTTTTACTTTTATTTTTCTTCTAAATGATGAAGAAACATCATTTGAATTTGCTATTGTATTTTTATGGTTCGCGGTACCTTTCCTATTTCTTGATCTTGGTATGAGTTTACTACTATGATGTAAGTTCAAATGAAATATTGCATCTTGGATAATAAAACATTTATTTGAGTAGTCTTGTTTTACCTATATAGTTGTTATAATGTGTGAAACGTCAAAACTTGATTTGCATAATTATTTTAGCTAATCAAATTAAAAACTTACGAAACTCTCGCATATTATTAGATAAGAATCATAAGAGTTTAATGTTCCTCTTTCAGAAAAATGGGTTTACGACTTCCTATGGTGTTAAGTGTTAGTCCTTAAGGCTAAAATTAATCGAGATAGTGGTTAGAAATACTTCTCTTTTCGGATACATTAGTCTTGTTTAGACAAAATAAAACAAAAACAAAAGGAAAGATTGATGGACTTTTAGGTATCAATTACAAAAAGATATTCACTTTGGGATGTAAGTTTGTTAGATTTAACGAGTGAATACTAGACTGACAATTTGAAGGTCAAAGGTAAATTTGAGACATATGGAGTGTATGAAAACCTTAAGCGAAGAATTATCTAGGTGATTATGAGGTTATTAGATATTCACAGGTTGAGAGTAGATAAACTTGAGGTTTAGAATTTGACTCAAATTATGGATATATTCATTGTCAAAGTATTAATTCAATTAAAGATGTGAGGATTTCTTGAAACAATGGTTACAGAGGAAATTTATTATTTGGGGTGAAATTTATAATAAGTTTAAGAAGATGGAAATATTTATGAAATAAGTTTATTGGGTTAACATAAGTACTAAGAATTTAAGATCACATATTTCAGAAGAACCGAAAAGTTTTATGCTGCAAATTTTATCAAGAGGGTTCACTAGTTAAAGACAGTCCGATGAAATAAGAAAAGAAGATGTGAAACCGTAATACTTTATCTTCAAGGCAATTCAAGTAAGAATCTGGGGACCAGATTCCTTTAAGGAGGGGGGATTGTAACGCCCCAAAAATTAGGAAGAAAATAAATTTATACTTTAGTCCTTGAACTTTTGAAAACTTCTATTTTTGACCCTAAATGTTTAGAAAACTTTGTCTTTTAGTCCATGGACTTAAAAGTTAGTCTTTTATTATTTTTATAGGTCTCTAATTGTAAAACATATAACCAAGATGATCTAATTACCTAGAAAAACTACATAAATAAATATGTATGTCAAAAGATCTAATTATACCTATTTGAATTTTAATTATAAATAATTGTGGGACTTGATATGCAATTAACTAATTGATGAGGTAAGTCGTGACATCCTTAAGAGCGTGCTTGAAGTCAGATTTTTTGTGATTTATTATAAAATAATCATGATGGGACATGAATATTAACTATTAAACTATAATTTTTGCCTATATACTCACCAGTCTTCAACATTTTAAACAACCCACAATAATCTGATTCTACGAAAAATCCCTGAAATAAAAGTTGTTACTTTTTGTGTTTTCGTTTGGAAAATAATTTTTCCAAATTTTTATCGTGTTATTTTCTACTGAAAAAGATGCCAAAACTTTTACTGCGTAGGAAATGCTGATTCTGCCCCTACACCTTAGAAACATCATATCAAATAGTAGAAACATTAATTTACTACCAATTTTCAGATACATACCCTCATTGGTGTCTTCTATCTTTTGTATGAAGACATCTTTCCCAGATAAGATGATCTAGGAGGCCGTAAAACATAAATCGTAAACTGTTGCCAAGAAATCCGATAGCAGCTTTTATGTTGCAAGAATTATCTAGCATAGCAAACCTTTGTGTTTTCGCAAAATTTTGGATACACACATTCATCATGATGTTAGAAATTAGAACCGTAAAAAGATTTGAAAACCAAGTTCATTTGGATGTCCGGTCAAAGGTAAAACCGAAATTGCGGTGATTTTTCAGTTTATTTGACACAACATTTATTTTCTTTGTTTATAAAGTTAAATCACCATCATAATTCAAGTATTTATCACACATATGAATTTAACATGGTATAGTATTATTTATAATTAGATTATTTTAATTTATAATCATGAAATGATATTTTTGTGATTTTATTTATATCTTTTAAATTGTAGATTTACCATGTTTAACATACTACTTTCATAAGTCTTACAAGATTATTCTTGCCACTTCATGATCTAACCATCAAATAAGATTATTATCATAATAAACATTCATTATCACATGTTTTTGATAAATTTTCAATGTTTATATCTTTATATTTAAGTTATAACATAATTATGTGCATTTTAAACTAACTATGCTAAATAAAGTAATAATTGACTAAGTTATACCTTTTAAGGTGTTACTTCAAATGATACTTATTTGATGTGTCGTTATTAAAAGCCTTGAATTAATTAGAGGCTTATTAGACGAGTTTTCTTAAAGTTAGTTAAGTAATATGTTTAAAGAATTGATTATGCATCAAATTAGATAGATAATCAAGTTTTTACTTGTTATGGTTACTTGTTGTTGGAAATGACTTTAACATTAAAATATGAATACTTACAATTATAAGTTTAAACATATTTTTGTTTAAGATAATTTTTGATATAAATAAGGTGGTTAATATAATTGATATTTAATATTTAACCGAACCTAATGTTTTTCAATTCATCATATAAGATTTCATGTTTAATGTAATGACATGAATTAAGCTTATGTGTTCGTTACTGAGATTTACATCGTAACTGGCATACTTAACAAGAACGTTCTCAATTTCACCAACATCAGAATTGAAGAAAAAATACTAATATTTGTTGTGGTAAATTATAAATTCAATTGATTAATATTATTTAAATTTGTTAAAGGTTTGACAAACTAATCAACGCCATCAAGGTTCCTCGTACGAGTAAAGGTGAGGTTCTGTTTCTGATTTGTTCTAGCCCCGTTTGGCATCCGGCCCTGAGGAACTTGGACAGAAAAGCCACTACTCCGTTACCAAATCTCGAACAACCTATATTTTATCATAATCCCGCTTTGCATCTCGTCTCATAATATGATTTTCTTACTCATCGTTAAATCATATCCAATCATTTATAATTTATCATATCAATTTATAGTCATGGTAATTCTCTGATATTACAATCTCATCTGCTGGTTCTTGAACTGTGCAAAGGGCAACGACCTATGTTCAGGACATGTAGCTTAATGAGCAACGGATATTATCAGGTTTACTAGCTTATTTGTTTATCTGTTATACCCATTAGGACGCTTTTGGGAAGTTGGGCCCAGAGATTGAGTCGGGTTACTGCCGGGCAGTAAAGACTGTCGGTTTAAGTAATTTTGCTTGATACCCATCTATCTAGGCGTCGCTTGAAGTCAGGAGTTGGCTGTAACCCGCGTGCTGGATCGACATGTACTCGAGCATGTCTCTTGATTTGTTTGCGGGGTAGCTCCTTGTTGTGAGGTATAAGGTAGAATAATAGAAGTCATAAGGTTGGATTTGTTTATTGTTAAGTACAAGTTCATTAACTATTCTATGAAGATTCCAGTACCATTGCCACATCAAATTATCTAGTTGAATTGTTTCTACTGGTAAGATCACTCTTCGAAATGTATCTAGTAAATCACAGTTAATTCTTGCATTACCAGTTCTATATATGAATCTCTCTAAGTCATTAAAGACTTATCCACGTTTTTTTTGTCCATTCCTTAGGATAAAATCAACATGCAGCATGGATCAAGTGAATAATTGTTCAAGCGTGCATTTTGGAACTGGTAATGCAAGAATTAACTGTAATTCGGGGAGCACCCCTCCCTACTACCGACATCTCAGACGTCAATTGTTGGGCTTGGCACCCAAGTGTGAGCTTCATGATTAAGTCAGTCTACAACTCCTAACCAAAGCCACATTGGTCCAACCTTCCCCAGCCTCCCCTGCAACGTCTAATGGCATTCTCGGGTCCACCCATAAATCAAATTATTCGACTGTTATAGGGTCATGGAGCATTGTCAACCCGTGGATTATTGTGTCGCCGGCATGTTCTGATCTCTGACTTTTGTCCAAGTGTCTTTAGGTGCAGGAGACCACGATCCATTTCTTACTTAACTGCCCTTTTTTTAGAGGTCCGTCAGACCTTCCTCGCATATGCACCCCCTCCCTCAAGAGTCAACTTCATTCCCCACCTGAGCCGCCTTACTCACACAACAACTACCCTCATTGGGTTATGGGCAATATGGCGGGCCCACAATGAACTCTTTTTTCATCTCCAGACCATCTTGGCCTTCTAGTTCATTGCTCTCATCTCCCGCACACTCATGGATCTTCCACCTGTTCCACCCTCTAAACCTCTTGAAATTCACAACTTCCCTCTCCTTCATAGGGAGGGGTCATCCAACTTAATTGTGATGGCTCAGCCTTCGGTAACCCAGGGCCTACAGGTATCGGTAGCGTGTTACGTAATTTTGCAGGTACGATAGTTGGTGCTTTTTCTGAAGCGACTGGATGTGCCACTAACAATATCGTTGAACTACGGCCTATCCACCTAGGAGTTTTATTTGCATTAAAACTTTTGATATCTACGCTTGTTATTAAGATTGGTTCCGATTTGCTTTTTGCATATTGATCCAGATGATAATCCCTCTAGCCTCGGCAAAGTTGTGCGCCATGCTCCATGAGATATGGAGTCTACGAGGAGGCTTTACCACCATGTCCATATCATGTACATATAGAGAGAGAGGCGAACATGTTTGCAGACATGCTAGCCTGTATGGGATCCAGTCGGGTCTTCGTGGACTGCCTACTGCAGCCAACCTTTTGTGCATCTTGGACTAGCTGCCCGTGGCACATTTTGTCTTATGTGATATTTCATGTACATATACGCAGCTATCCCGCCAGCCTTGACCCCGCATCCCTATGTATATTATGTGGCCTTTGTCTTAGTTTGATATATATGTGTGTATGTGTTTCTGTTAAAAAAACAAACAATGCTTCTAAAACATGAAGAGTAATAGAAGCATTGCTTTTTTAATGAATTTAATAGAAGCACTATTGGATGTTTTGAAAAATATAACAAGAGTATTTGAAGTTTCTACGAGGTTTGTGTGATTAGACTAATAACGTCTCATAATAAGGGATGTTATTATAACCACAATTGTTATGGTGTTTGAAATAAAACAACAACAACTAAGCATGTTATCCCAATAAATTGGGGTAGGCTATATGAGCCTTGAATAAATCACATCGAGTCGTGAATATGAATCTTATGTCTCCATACGTTTCAGTTGTTGAGTATATCTTTATTTAGATCTTTGAGGTTTGTGTCATTCTATCTTCTTCGGTCTCTCATGAGCTCTAGTCGTCCGTCCTAAGTCAAGATCTTCACACATCGTACCAGTGCATCTATGGGTCTGCGTTTAACATGGCCGAACCATCATAAGCGGTTTTCTCATATTTTCTCATTGATGGACGCCACCCACAATTTATGCCGAATATCTTCATTGCGTGCCTCATCTCTCCTAGTGTTATCGCACATCCACCATAGCATGCGCATCTCTGTAACGTTCATCCATCTTTTGTGAATGACAAGGCTTAATAGCCCAACACTCAGAGCCATAAAGTAAAGCAGGTCGAATAGCCGTACGATATAACATTTCTATAAGCTTTAAAGGAAAGTTACCATCGCACAGAATCCTTGTTGCACTCTTCTACTTTTTCCATACAGATTGGATGTGGTGGTTAACATCGTCATCTAACTATCCATCCTTCTGCAGTGTATGGAGCCTAAATACTAGATATTTGAGCTTCTCAGTATCTCTTGGCCATCCAGCTGAACCATACCATCGTTGTTTCTTCATTGTTTGCTAAACTTGCATTCGAGGTACTCTATTTTTGTTCGACTTAGTCAAAACCCTCGTGCTTCTAACGTCTGTCTAATTTATTATAATTTAGCGTTACCTCTTGTTCTTGTCTTATTGATGAGGACAATATCGTTTGCAAACAACATACACCAAGGGACTCGGTCATGGATGGCTCTGGTGATCTTATCAATTACAATGACTAACAAAAATGGGCTCAGAGGTGACCTATGATATAAGCCAATTGTAATCGGGGAGGTGTATGTTAAACCGCCTCAAGTTCGAACACATGTCACGCTTTCATACATATCTTTTATGATGCTGATATAAATAGGTACGCCCTTCTTCACCGTGGTCCACCATAATACCTCCCAAGATAATTTGTCAAATTCTTTTTCTAAATCGGTAAAGACCATATGCAAATCTTTACTCTTTTCTTGAAAATGTTCAATGAGCTCACGAATCAAATGGATGGCCTCTATTGTCGACCTTCCGAGCATATATCCAAATTGATTCTCAGATATCGAAACAATTTGTCTCAATCGGTGTTCGATCATCTTCTCACATAGCTTCATGGTATGAGACATAAGTTTAATCCCATGTTAGTTGGAATAATTCTGGACATCGTCCATGTTCTTATATAGAGGTATTAACTTACTCTTTCTCCCACTCTTTTGGTATTTTATTTGCTTGCCATATTTTGTTGAAGGGGTCTGTCAACCAAGTCACACCTATCTCTCCCATACGTCTCCAAGTCTCAATAGGGATACCATCTGGCCAACAACTGTTCGTGTCTTCATACTCTTCAAAGCATCTTTGACTTCTGACCTTCTAATACGGTGCATAAAGTTGAGGTTCAAATCTTGATGGGTCTGCGATATGTCACCCACTTCTTGGGTGGGGCCTCCATTAAAAAGGCCCTCAAAGTACTCCCTCCACCGTTCTTGGTATGGTCCTCGCGCACCAGGACAGACTGGCCTTCATCTTTGATGCATTTCACTGCACCCATGTCTTTAGTCTTCCTCTCTCTAATGCGAGCAATCTTGTATATATTCTTATCAGCCTCCTTGCTATCCCTCTTCTCATAAATTTTCTTGTACACAGACTCTTGTGCCAGTCGAACAACTTTCTTTGCTTCTTTCGTGGCTAGCTTATACTTTTCAAAGCTTGCTCCACATAGTTCTTTAAATCCTTTTAGCAATCCCGCTTGGTCTTGATTGCAGCCTTCACTTCTTCATTATACCATGACGTGCCTTTACCTGGTAGGCTACTATCTCAATCAAGATTCCCCTAGGAGGTCTTTAGCTACCTTCTTGATACAACAAGCCATTTTGGTCCAAGTTGCATTTGCATCGTCTTCGGTCTTCCAATCTACTTCTTGAACCACTCGCTCCACAAAGCCTATGTTGCATAACCACATTTTCCCCAGGAATGACCTTACAATCTAGGCAACGACTTCTATCCGCCCTCCTAGCTAAGAAGAAATCTATCTGGCTCTTATTCAACCCACTCCTATAGGTAACCAGGTGAGATTCTCTCTTCTTAAACCAAGTATTTGCTACAAGAAAATCATAGGAGAGGGCGAACTCTAAGATAGCGTTGTTCGTCTTATTGCAATACCCAAGGCTATACCCATCGTGGATGTCCTCGAATTCATCACGGCTAGATCCCATATGACCATTACATAGAACGACACTTGTTGGCAATTGAAAAAATATATATTCAGAATCCTCACGACACGAGCTTCGCAACGGTAGTAACTTACGAAAAAATTGGGACGTCAAATCATATCGCCATAGAACGACACTTGTTGGCAATTGAAATATTCTGAAAACTATATATTTTGAATTCTCTAAGCGAGAGCTTCACAACCGTATAACAAAACACAATTTCAGAATAATTAATTTGATAAAATTTACAGACAATCAAAAAACAAAACTCGGAGCTCATGATACCACGCGTTGGGTTAACACACTATTTTTACTTAACACATATAACAATTTACAACACTCAAAAGCTTAAATTCATCTCTCAAATTTCATATTTATATTTTCTCTCTTTTTGTATTTTGCCTCTTCGTTGGTCTTCTTCAACTTTGTAGCTTGTTTAAGTAAGAAGAAAGAGACGGTGTGATGTCAAGGTCTTGCTCATCTCTATCGAGCAGCTAGAGCAGCTGGAGCCGATAGTTGGAGTCATATTCACACTGTGTCGATTGGTGAATGGATGGAAGAAAAAGTCTTGAACGACCGCTGGGAACTTTTTCTACAAGATAAATTAACTTTTTTTTTGATAAGTTACAAGATAAATTAACTTGCTGGCAGAAGGACTACTCACATTTGCTAAACCCAATTATACTGAGCAACTAAAGAACGGATGACAGTATTTCAATCAACGACCAAAATCAAAAGATCCTCCTATATGTACTAATATTATCGTTATTTCATCCCAAAATACATTACACTAATAACAAAATTGAATGTAACACACCATCATCAATCCCGCGATTGCACAGCTAACGGCACGCGCCAATTGCATGAAATAATTTCTCCCACCAAATTGGCCCTAGCTAGTTTGATTTTGCTCTATCAAAAGAGCAAATGTGTAGCATGGGGAATATTTAGCTAAGTTTCTTATATCTTCATTAACGTCAATCAGAATTGAGCTATATTTACAGTACGAATGTAGGGAGCTTGAAGTTCTAATCACATAAACACTTATTCTAGATTCTCTAAAGTTTAGCATCACGAAATTTCTCCAGGTCTTCCAATCCTAAGATGTAGTAATCCACTGATCTCCTTGAATAAAGTTTTGAATCGAGTACGACCCAACATGCTCAAGTGGTATCCGACTACTCCACGAAACCCGTCCCGATGTATTAGATCCCGTCCCAGTATTCCCAAACTCGCCATAATACAAAGTATCCAACGCAAAATCGCCACTCCAAGGCAACCATCCATCCGGCGTAACAAGAGCCTCCAACGTACATTTAATAAAAACCGTCCTTGAGTACTGCTTCCACGGCCGGCCTAGGTAATTCTTGTGCACCTTAGGTTTACTATAGTACAAAGTCATGTAGGCGTCAGTACCGTTGATCACGCAATTCTGGAAAACAAAGCCCGTTGACTGGGCAGGGTCGATTCTCCCGTGTGCCGTCACTGCGTTATTTTCGCCCTTTTCGGGTTTGATTTGACGGGGCGCAACCAAAATGAGGCAGTCCTGGAAGAATGCGGCCGAGTTTCCGAATATGAAGTCGACGTTGCCTTGGATGCGACACGATTTGTAGTACTGTCGGAGACTGTGGGCGTATAAAGTGTCTTGATTGCCGAGGAATTCGCAGTTCTCGACAATGGAGAGATCGCTGTCTGATCGAAAAGCGACGGCTTGATGAGCCACTGGGCCGGCGGTGTTTTTGAATGTGAGGCCACTGGCCATGAATCCATCACCAACCACACCTGCACAAAACAAAGAAACAATAATGCATAGGTGTTTGTACTTTGTACTTAAAAAAAATCTTCAATATTATATATCTAATAATGCAGTAGTAGCCTCATACATGAATTTTAATTTAAGCATTCACCGACGTTAACGATATTCATTCATTTCATCATGATTAAAAATAAGACGATTTTTCAGTAATTTATGAGAACATGAAAATAATAAACTCACCGACGGTAGCAGAGTTGTAGGTAGTGGTCCCCTGCTGGCCAACACTCATGGACCCCGTAATGACCGTTTTACCCATCCCGTCCCCCAACAAAACCACATTCCTCTTCTCCAACCCGACCCGAACCGTTTCCTCATAAACCCCACTCTTGACCCGTATCACGAACCGTTTACCCGGCAGACCCACACTCTCCGGCGCCGCATCCACCGCTTCCTGCACGGTCTCGTAATCACACCCACCACCACCACCCTTACACACCGTCACATCCGCCTTCAAATCCGTTGGCACACCACCACCTCCTCCTATTGACCCTGACCCGGAATTATCCGGGTCGGGTTTTTCCCAGAATCCGTCCCTCTCCGTCTTAACCGGGCCCCACGACCCGGTATCCTCACCAAACACATCGTAACTAACCATCATCGCTAAAGCGTCGCTGGTGGAGCCGATGACGGAGGAGTTGAAGAACGACATCGTTTTGGCGACGAGCGACGTCGTGTTGACGTACTTTAACGCCGACCAGCAATCGTAGTTGTATACTAAAACGGCGCTCATCCACGCGCGCGCGTGTTTGATTTGGTTCCGAGTGAGTAGTGCGTTGGTGGTTAGATTTGTGCGGTAGTCGGCGTAACGGAGGAGCTCGAGGCAGTTGTTAACGGCGTTAGTTCCGTTGGTGTTGCCATTAAATTGGGTGAGGAGGTTTTGGAGCATGGAGCGGCCCTTGAGGAGGTTTTGGGAGGAGAGGAAGAGTGCGGCTTGGAGGATTTGGGTGGTGGTGGGAGAGGGAGGCACGTGATTGGATTGGGTTAGGGAGAGCTGGCAGGTGGGTGGGTCACGTGAGGCCTTGCAGGCATTTTGTATAATGATGGTGGAGGATAGATTGTCAGAATTGGGGTGGTTGTGGTGGTGGTGGCGGGAGGTGGCGGAGGAGGAGAGAGAGAAGAAGAGGAGGAGGAGGAGAGAGAGGAGTGTGAAGGCAGCCATTGGAATGAGTAGGAATTTGAGTGTGTGGGTTTGTTTGGATTTTATAGCTTTTCTCATGTGCTGATGATGATGATGATGCATTATAAATTAATAATTTGTGGTAATTTTGTGGTACTGTTTAATCTTCTAATTATATATATTTTGGAAGTTATTAGTAGTGTGTTTGTGTGTAATGTGATTGGAAGTGGATTCACGAGTGGATTTGGGAACAATGGGGGTATGGGATTGTGTGTGCGTGGGAGTGGACACCTGTGAATGAGCACTACAACACGCGTGAGATTGAGAAACGGCGTCGTTTATGGGGCGGTGAGGTGGTGGTGGGGTGAGGTAGATCTGATGACTTGTGAGCAGGTGGAGAAGATGAGTGCTGTTGGTAATGTGGTTAGAGTTAGACAACAGTATTCTGAACTAAACATTAATTAATCAATTAATTGGTTGTTGAATCTGGATGGTATCAATTCAGATTTAATCCCAAATCAATAATAATTTATCTAGTTTTTTTTTTTTGTTGTTGATAATAATTATTTTCATGTGGTTGGTTAACTATGGAAAAAAGTAATAATTTTATGTGGAGTGAATGTAAAGTGCATTCCTGTTTTACACTGTAATTTTGGGGGGTAGACAGAGACTAGATTGTGCGTTAAAAGTTGGTTGATGTAACTTTGGAAGGTAGTGGGATGATTGATAATGTGAAGTGGAGGAGTCACGGGATATAGCAGCTATCAGAATGAATTCATGAGCACTACACGCATGACAATTTATTTATTTATTTATTTATTTATTTATTTTTGTTGGTAACAGAACTTCAGAATTGTGATAGATCAGAAATGGGGATCTGATTTGTCAATTGTGAGTGAACATGTGGAGACGATGAGTGTACTACTGTAATCTGTTGTAGTATTTTACTCCAACAAATCATTCATTTATGCAGCATACTTAACTATTATATGAAAAAAGGAAAAAAAATTAAAGAGGACTAGATTTATGCAGATACTAGGTGTTGTGGTAAGAAATATGTAGTTTTAATTTTTAAATGTGAGTTTTTTTTTCTTTTTTTTGATGAATAAAGTGAATGTGAGATTAAATTATATACTGTTCGCCACGGTAATTTTTTAGTGATATATATATAGTAGGTACATCAAGAAATATTCAACCAGCCTTGTGTACTCAAATATAACCTATGTTGCACGGATACTTCGAAAATGGCTCTGTATCCCGTATCGGATACCAAACGAATAAGGATACGTCCAAAATACACCTCAGATACGGGTCGTATCGCATATCCTATTTAAAAATTATTTTTTTAATAAATGGGATACGTATCGAATACTATTCTAATGTGTATCCGATACGTGTCCTCAATAAAATAGGCTATTTTATTGTTTTGGAAAACTTTGGGGGAAAAGGTAATTTGTTTATACTACAAACACCAAAATACAAATTTCTAATTTATTAATCTGATTTAACTCATATAATAGTTTTCACTCATGAAATTGCAAATCTTTCTCTTGATCAACCCGACTTTGAGTCGGTTTTGTTTGTTGATGATGTCGTTTAACAATAAATAAGTTATTGCGATATTAATCTTGTTTGTTATATTATGAAACTTTGTAATATTCGTGTTGAACATTTTTATCAATCAATATTTTAGTTTGCGAAATGGTGGATATTTGTATATGGCTATATGTTAATTTTTTTTGAATTTTATAAGTGTTTAATATTCATTATTTTACATATTATTTAAAATAATATATGTAATATATAATTTTTTAATATTAAATTTTGACGTATCATTGACGTATCTCAATATGTGATTTTGGAAAAATTCGTATCTTCGTATCTGTATCTTGTCCGATACGTATCCTTGTATCCGTATCTGTGCAACGTAGCATATAACTGTGTAATATTATTAACTAATGAATTCCAATTGTAAAATATAGAATTAACTCTGAATTCATATATGCAAATACGGAAATTAATAGGAAAAAACGATCTTTATTGTTGTTATTTAATGTATAAAATATTTCACATGCGTTCTTTTTTTGCTTTTTGGGAACGGGGCCTCACAGCTAGTTTTAAATTATGAAGCGAAACTAGGGTAATGATTATTTCCAAATGTTTTAAGAGGAATGTTAAAACACTTGGAACTTTGGAAGTATTATTAAAAACAAAATACAGCATTCGTATGGATAAACACCCATTTAATTTAAATTTTTAATGATTAATATAACAATATCTGAATTAGAAATAAAACATTTTCAAAATTGCAATAACTATAAATTATGAGCGGAACCCTAGCGATTTTTTTTCAATAGAACTTACGCCCCACCCACCCCCCCCCCCCCCCCCCCCGCCCCACCATCCCCAGTTGGATCTGAACAACGTAATCAAAAACGACTCCGCCAAATTGACGAAGACGTCATTATGAATGAGGCAAATAATGAAAGTTTGGAAACCGGGGAAACCCTAGGCTCGCAAACAATACGTATGTTGAAGCACAAGGCAGCAGTATATCACGAGAGATGTTCGGGTATACAAGCAAAAAACTGTGGAAGATCGGGCGAATGTCCATATCACCAGACCCTCGGAACACGTGCCTTTTAAGCAGGTGGATTTCTGAAGGGAACCGCAAGAGTTAATGCACGAACAATGGCGCGATGATATAATTATTCGGGTACTCGGCAAACCGTGGTACTTCAGTGCTCTACAAACAAGACTGAACATCATACGGTTGCTACACAACGAATTTGATTTAATTGATCTCGTTTGTGTGATATTCATCACCAAATAGACTTAGTACCTGGTGCAGCTTTACTTAATCGTGCACATTATCAGATGAGTCCTACAGAACATGAGGAGTTGTGTAGGCAAGTAGAGGAGCTTTTGGCTAAGGGGCATGTAAAGGAGAGTTTGAGTCCTTGTGATGTTCCTGCCCTTCTAACGCCAAAGAAAGATGGGGCGTGGGCTATGGATGCTACTACATGAAGAGTTTGAACGACCAAAAATGCGAGGGTCAATGGAAATTCTTTCGATCCGTAAGTGGACACCAAAATTCTGTGCGAACGTAGAAAAAATTAAGAGTGCAATAACATGTGTACGAAGTCTCAACCTACATGTGGAATATCTCAGAGAAGGGGTAATCGAATCGCTGGCTTCATGCATCGGCGATCCTATCAAGATCGACGGAAATACTTGCAATATAACACAGGGAACATTTGCAAGTTTCTATGTGCAAGTAAGAACGGACAAACCTCTTGAACTCGGTATATGCATCAGTGGAACAGTTTACCAGGTGGTGTGTGAAAACCTACCTTCAATATGCCATTCTTGTGGTAAGGTGAGCCACACGACTGATAAGTGTGGCGAGAAAAAAGTTAGTACACCAGTGTCAGTGGAAGGCATCGAAGCTAATGGCAACAACACTAAGTTAGTACACCAGTGTCAGTGGAAGGCATCGAAGCTAATGGCAACAACGTCTAGATAAGTTTTTGGAACGACATGCTCATTGTGAACTAGGTTCTGGAAATGGGACACGAGATGTACCATCAACGTTTCCACAAGCCTTACACAATGTCACAAATTGGACCTGAGTAGCGAGCTATTCAAATCTGAAAAATCCTACCGATATTCTGGGAAGTGGAAACGTCAACATACATTTTCCAGAGGGATGACAACCTGAATTCATGGTGGCAAAAGACCAAGATGGGCGAATGGGAGTCACAGAGACAAATGTTGATGATGTTGGAAATGCCAAGCCAACTAGATACTTTATGGACGGAGGCTGCGTATGACAATCCGATGCTCCCAATACACCTCCATTGGTCTGGAATGAAAATCATATCATGGAACTATCAAGGGGTTGCGCATGGAGATTTTTGAAGAGATTTCCGAGAACTTGTTCAAGTGCATAGACCTAGTGTGGTGTTCATTCTTGAGACAAGAGTTAGTGAAGACCATGCAAGAAAAATTGCACCATTTCTAGGGTTTTCCAATTATGTGATGGCACCAACTAAAGGGATTTCAGGGGAAGTTTGGATGTTATGGAACGAGATTGATGTCGAGGTTAAAATAATAGGGACTGAGATCAAGGAATCCACGCCATAATTGGGCCGAGTACACAAGATAGATGTCAGGTTTCGGACATGTACGCACAACCAAGGAAAGCAGATATAATCTGGATCTTTGAGAGTTTAGTTGAGATGGCGAGGTCTTCATAAATTATGTGGCTGGTCATTGGAGACTTCAAAGGGGGTCACACGGATTTCAATAGCCGACTTAGGTTCTTCTAGAGCTACATGGATATGTGCGGTCTTTCCGATCTTACAAGGGTCCGACATTTACTTGGACCAATAATCGGGATGTCGGGGTGAATATTAAAGAACGGATCAACCGCGCCTTAGCAAATCGCGCATGGATTGACAAGTTTCCCGACAACGCCATCCATCACTTATTGAGACTCACGTCGACCATCATCCTATTATGACAGACTGTTATGGTAAGGTAGCGTTTGTGGGACCTCGTCCCTTTTGGCTTGAGGCAGCATGGCTCTGGCACCCAAAATGTGAACCGCTTCTTCGGAATATTTGGAGGGATCACGAGAAATTAGAGGAAGCTATTTTAGAGGTATCGCGTGTTCTAGTTCGTTGGAAGAAAAAAATATTTGGCAATATGTTTCAGAGAAAGAAGAAAATTATGGCGAGACTGTAGGGTATTCAACGATCACTTGGTATACGCCATAACGATTTTCATCATGGCCTCGAGAACGAGCTAATCCGTGAGTTCAATAAAATATTGCAAAATAAGAGGTTTTTTGTTTAAAAAATCGAGGTTGAGGTGGATTAGAGATGGAGAACGCAACACATATTTTTTTTCATTAATCGACTCTCGTGAGAAGAAAGGGGGACAAAAATTTAGCTCTCCAAATAGTGGAGAATTGGGTGAACGAGGTTGATCAATTGTAAGAACGTTGTCGTGATTATTTTAAGCAACTCTTCTCAGATAGAGAGAGGACTAGTTCGAGTCGCAACATAGGTCAACTACATATTTTGATGTTCCATGCCACACTCTATTTAGAGGATCACATAAACTCGCTAAGGAAAACTGACATGACTGAATTAAAGGGCATCATAAATGCCATGCACCCGTTTAAGGCACCCAAACCCGACATACTCCAAGCTATATTTTATCAAAAAGGATGGGACTAGATGTGTCACTCTTTACTCGAGTTTGCAGGAAAAGTGTTTTGGGAAAGAAAATTCAATCCAAAGATTTGTGATCATCTCTTTGTCTTATTCCGAAAATCCTGAATACGGTGAGTATTGCTCAATTTTGACCGATTGCTCTTTGTAACGTGCTATATAAATTAGTGACAAAGTGCATTACTATGCGACTACATGAGATAATGCCAAGAATCATTGCACAATCAAGCTTCAAAAAGGGTCAAAGCACGCAAGATAACATTTTTATGCTTCAAGAGATCCTTCACTCATTAAGAAATTAGAAAAAGAACAATGTGAGAAATTTGATTGCGGGTAGGGCAAAGCTTATCCAATCGGTATCGTCCTCCATGCCAATTTATGTCATGCAAGCTGCTTGGCTCCCGGAGAACCTTTGTGATCAACTTGATAGAATTAATCGGGACTTTCTCTCATCGATGGACATTACCAAGAAACAAATCTACTTGGTGGGATGGAAGAAAGTCCTGAGATCCAAAGTCAAAGGGGGATTGGGAATAAGAAGAGCAAGGACGAGTAAATGAAGTGTTATTTATTAAACTAATTTGGAGAATTCTCAAAAAAGAGAACTCGGTGTAGAGGAACCTTATTCAAGCTAAGTATCTTAAGGATAGGAACATTCTTCATTGCATGGCCAATCAATTGGCTAGTGCAAACTGGAAAGGGGTGATGCGTCGTCTGAACTTGATGTGCCCATTCATACACTAGAAAATAGGGGATGAGAGGAATATCCCTTTTTGGTATGATAATTGGAGGGGTACGCGGAAGTTGTGTGAAGAGGACGTGAGTATTAATCAGATGGAATCCAAATTAAGCTTATGTGATACTTTTAGTGAGGAAGGCGAATGGAACGGTGCAATTTTCATTCACAAATCCCAAGCAGTGTCCGCGCTGATCTAGAACAATGGCGAATAATATTCAAAAATGGGAATGATGAGGTTGTTTGGAGTGAATCCGCAAAATGGGTCCTTACTTGCCAGTCGGCATATATAGCGCACTTAAAATATTATCCTGAGGATGTGGTGCCGAGGAATGACATTATTTGGGCATGTAAAATGGATTTTAGCAACAAACTCCAACATTTTCTTTGGCTTGTGCTCCAAAATCGGGTGGTGATGAATGTTTTGAGGAAGAACTCGAAGCTCACAGAATCTGCTGCATGTCCGTGATGCAACGAGGGAGATGAGACAGTGTTGCATTTGTTGCAGAACTGGCGCGGCTAAGAAAATCTGGGAAAAGTTACAAATGAGAGACCAACAAGCGGATTTCAAAGCAATTCCAAAAATTGATTGGTTAAGCCTAAATATCAAGAGCAACATTTTACGATGCGTGGACGATTTAGAAGTGGATTAGAGTTGTTTATTCATCACAATGATTTGGATAATATGGAAAAGTCGAAACACGGAGCAACATCAAGCAAGTATGTCTTGCTCTCCAGAAGGATAAAAGAAAGAACCCGGCCATGAAGAGGACTGAAAAGTGGGGGGGAGCCCAAGCAAGGTTGGGTTAAACTTAATGTGGACCAGTGTTTTCAGACCCGGGCCGGTCACAGAACCGGCGAGGCTACCGGGTAGAGGGTCAACAGGTCGGACCGGTCGGACCGGTGGTTGGACCGGTTTGTTGACTTTAGTCAACAATCCAATAAAATATATTATAAATAATCAATTGTATACAAAACTTGATAACAAAATACTCAATTTATAACAAAATACTCGATTGTAACAATTTTTTGGCTAGTTGTGAACATCAAACCTAAGTCGCGCGCCCCGTGTCTAATACATTGTTTTGAACATATTTAATTAGTGTATTAAACTATTAATAAATTAAATCTACTTTCCAAGAATTGTAATTAATTACAGTTTCCAGCCGTATGGTTCCAAAAAAAACAAAAAGCAAATAGCCTTACATCAATAAAATATTACAATTTGATCCACCCAATAAGAGAAACTATAAACAAATGATACAAATTTATATTAAATTATACTAAAGTTATAAGGTGGCACCACTTTCAATTTTTCCTATTGTTTTTTCTCTGCTTTCTACTTTCTGCGCAGCTAAAGTCTCTTTTTATTTTTTTTTCATTTTTTAAAGTTAAAAAGCAGGGGCGAAAACGTAATTTTAAATTAAAAAATTAAACATACCGGTCCAACTAGCGGACCGGGTTTCCGAAAACCCGGGCGAACCGGCCGAAACCACCGGTTCGCCCGGAAGGGCTCAGCAGCCCGTTTTTAGTGCTGGACCGTTCCAGCGTTGCTGCCGGTTCCCGGTCCGACCGGTCCGATCGGCCGGTCCGGGCCGGGTCTGAGAACAGAGATGTGGACGGTAGCGTAAGGAGCTAAGGGAATAGTGGAGCGACAGCTGGAGTTTTACGGACATAAACGGAGGAAGGAATTTAGGGATTCAAAAAACTTTTAGATGCTCCCACATTTAATGAAGCAAAGTTGGAAGCTTTAAAGAGTTGTCTCGGATTTGCATGTAGCAAAGAAGAGCACAGTTGGAAGTGGGAACAGATTTTGAAGAATGATATAAACTTGTTCAAGGAGAGACAAAGTCGGAGGACTACACTAAAGATATTGTGCTTGCTTGCAAAGCACTTATGCGATGATCTTGGAAGATTAAATTCAAATGGATATCAAAGAAGGCAAATCGTGTTGCTGACGGACTTGCGAAGTTGACTTTAGACGAAGGAGAGAGAGGAGCATTTTGGGCTAATAGTTTGCCAGATGACTAATTAGTTTGCCAGACTAACCCAGTTAAGGCCCATTGAGCACAACATTGCAACCGGGTCAGTTATGGGCTAAATCCTTATGGAACCCTATTATGTTGGGCCTGTATCGAGCGAGCTGTGTTTAAGAACTAAAATAATGCCACGATTCTTTGTTAGAGAATTTGAAAATCTAATAAGTTAACATAAAGTTTGATTAGCTTTAGATTTTATGATAAATAATGCCACGATTCTCACGATGACGCCTCGTTGCAGAGGCTTGAGCCATTGGTGCTTCTCTATGGCCATCCAGCAACAGTTCGGTCATTGGCAGTGCAGTCGGTAGCGCGGTGGCTATGACAATGCGAACCATCTTCATTATCTCATCCCTCATAATGGGTGGGAATGTCGTGGTCGGGGTGGCACTTGCATTCTGATCTGGAGGTTGCTGACCCTCAGTTGTTGGAATAGGGGTTCCTATCGAGTTGTTAGGTTAACAAGAACAAGAGGCGGTGACGGCTCCCGGGCCCTTGCAACGGGGGGTCACTTCCGCTAGACGTTGCATTTTTGTGTTCGAACTTTCTACTGCCATGCTCTGCTATCGGGTTACCCTAAACATCCTTGCTTGTGCGACTGTGCCTGTGGTGTTCCCATAGATGTCAAATTATTTCGTCTGAATTACAAGATAATGAAAATACAGTATAATTGGGCCTCAAAGATGCCAAAATATGCTAGTCTATTACAAGAAACAGACTGACTTTGTCCGGAACACTTATTACATGATTAGGAAGCCTATAATGACTAAGATAATCCTCGGAGATTCGAACCGGGACAATCAAACGGAGACAGATTCGATGCTGAAAGACAACTGAACGGAGACTGGTTCGACCTTGAAAACCCACGAACTAGGAACACTGATTGATAACAATCGAACATGTGAGTTGAACGATCGAATGGAAGAACTCTCGAACATAAATAACAATCGATCAGTCGGTTCGATTCTTGTAGAGTAGGTGAACAGTAATTAATGATTTTGCGTGAATCTCAGAGTAGGTATTTATAGACCTCGGCATGTAGGCTCCGCTCCACTAAAAGACAACAACAATCGAATGTTATCTTTCGGTTGTCCGAAAATTGTCGAATGTCTCTGGGTCAATTCTTTTCTGTTTGAATCGTTAATGGGCCAAGCCGACCCAGTTTATTTTTGGGCCATCTAAAATATCCAACCACTACATGATTAAAGCTCCGAGATTCAAAATTCTGAATTTCAACTCATTCAAAATGAGCATAGATATGGAAATAGTCACAACACAAGTCAATATACTTGCTTGCTCGTTACACCCCACTACGCTAAGATGTCAAAAGTTTCGAATTATTTCGACTACAATCTCTAATTACGAGATACATATTGTTATCAGTACCTTACACTTATTCTTATTAGTACCTTATACTTATTATTTATTAGACTAAATTCGCTTGTTAAGCTATAATAATGAAAATATACTCTTAGTCGATCTATTAATTAGGAGATGATGTGTGACTAGTGGGTAGATTATAATAATATATATCATATGATGCTTGAAGATTTAATATTATTTTTCTCCCTACATACTAATCTAATAATATATATCATATGAGCGAGCAATGATGATACCTGGTACAATGGTCTTCGGTGGTAGTATTGGCCAATGCATGTGATTCGGTTTGCGCCAATAGATGGCCTGCACCAGTAGTGTTTGTTGCTTTCTGCCCCAATGAATGAGTCGGACCAATGGGGTGTGGTTTTTCCTCATTATTAGGGTGGTTGAAGGGTAGGGAGAATTGATGCTGAGTAGTGCGTCTTTCGAGTTGAGTCATTGGCTATGGTCGGTTTGGTCTTGTGGATCGTTCGTCTTTGAATGAGACCCTAGGAGGTCGTTCTTTTGACTGTGAGTTGCTTCCTTGGAATTATGATGGGTCTTTGACTTTGCCTTGCCTTTACTCGTGTCCTTGTTTATTATGTGCTCATGTTTCCTCAATCTTGACTAAGTGTGGGTAATGGTTCCTCGGGCGTTTCGAGAGGTGTGTGATGCCCCGAGGAGTGATGTTCCCTCGGTTTGGGGGGGTCTCTAGTCGCCCGTCGTGGGTACCCGGTATTTTAGTTAGGCGTTGGGTCGTTGAGGGAAACGTGTTCGAGCCTTTGAGGCCTCACCGCATCCCTTTAAGAGGCGCTGGTCGAGTCTGGGGGTACCTTTCTCCGAGTATTTAGACCGAGTACCCATGGTGGGTGTTTTCCGGTCGTGACTCAGTGGTACCTTCTCTAGAGTCCGGACCATTGGCCTCTTTCCGGGCGAAGGTGGCCGTGGCCTCTACGTATTTTTCCACAAGACAATGGATAATTTTTGCAGGGTACCCTTTTTCTGCCCCTCTCCGAGGGTGAGACTGATTATGCATCATCAATAATAATTCTTCTCAATATTTTATATTAACCCAATGTTCATCATGTTGCTTTTTGTGTTTTCAACGATGAGCGAAATTTTATGCTTAGAGTTAGATATTAGTTGGATCTGAAATAGTGTGAAGATTTATGATTTTATTTTAGTTTACTGATATTCATGTTTATTTAATTATCGTGTGCCCAATGTCTTGCTACGCTTGATCACTATAGTTAAACTTTAAAGTTTGTAGGTAAAAGAAATTGGACTACACCCTGACTTTGGAAAGAGGTTGTTAATGTCTCTAGTATGACTAATGCAATGTGGTAGTCAAAGTAACGTTTATATGTACTCATTAGTCGCCCTTTTTTTTCTCAAATACCTCCATCCAATATACATGGTATGAAAATAGCTTGTGTCTCATGTTTTAACTCACGTATGAATCTACAACAAAGTCAAGATGGAAATAACTTGTCTCATGTTTTAACTCACACATGAACTTACAATAAAGTCAAGGTGGTGAAAAAATTGAAATCAAAGACAACTTAAATGATTATACCCTAACATTCGTTCGAGATGTATTCCTTCACCATGACTTGGTTCGGGTCGGACTCCCAACAAAAACCACTATTTTGTTGCATTCCACTAATTTGACCATAAATCTTCTTCCAATTCTTCAACTTCCAGTTCACGCATTTTTGCTTTATATTAGCTTTAGCAATTTTTTGTTGATATGTGTACCAAGGGGCAAACTAGTTCTAAAGGCATTGTCGACATTCCAACACTGCCCAATAAGCTCCATTAGATCTAATATTTAGTTATACACAACATTGTCAAACGGATTAAAGATCAAAACGTAGTTGGCGAGTACTTTGTGGTTTTAATGTAAATTGTATTTTAAGCACAAGAACAATTAGAGCATGATAGATGTTCACTGACGTAGGCCCATACACTTATAGCATGTGAATGGAATATATTGTTGTAAAATTATTATATTTGTTATATGATCTGATCATCGCAAAATTAATTGGATAGTTTTTCCCCCTAAGCTCAACACGTGTCAGCATGTATGTCCTTAGAATTTAACTTCAGGGGGCAAAACTTTAGAAAAACAATAGATTCAAAGGTTAATTGAACTTTTAATTGATCTTTTAATTGAACAATAGTATCGTCGCCCAAGTAATTGTCATTTGTGTGCTCATTTCTTACTTTGAACACTGGACCACAGAAGACACGTGCGGATATTTGCATGATATTAATTAATCAAAACAGAGAACCCTAACAGAATAGTAAAGGATAATAAAAAAAAAAAAAAAAAAAAAAACCTTTCAAGATATGGACGCCAAAGAATCAAATAGAGTACAAGTTAAACTAATACCCTGATTGCATGTGCGATTCTAATCAAAATATCCATAGCCTTGCTCCAAGCTGCTTTGAGTTCTGTCTGCGGCTCAGAATAGGCCTACAACAAATTGACAAAGAAAAAATAATCAGGTTATATATATATATATATATTCACAAACATCTGCTGCTTTGATCGCATAAATTTAAAAGAGATGCCGGAAAAAGGGATTTGTGTATACCATCATAATAGCAATCCACTGTTGACGAGTGATAACAGCAAACAACTGTTTTTGATCCAAGGGTGAAAACCCCTTAACCTCAGCAACAACAGGAGCAACATCTTCTGGTTTAAAGCTCTTTGCCTTCTTCAGTACAGCAAACCACTGTTGAGGAGTAAGAGGATCCTTTGACAAGTCTGTGTGAGCATTTGAGTCTGACGAGAGGGTGAATAAAGTTGATAGCGGTGGGCCAAATTTAAACTTTTCAACCTGTAAACAAACAATAAATTAGAGGTATAACAAAGACCGGGGGCAAAATGGGTCTCACAATTCACAGATGTATGCTGAGAGAGCACGATACCTATAGAACAAAACCAAAACAACAAATCGGGAGTCGTTTCGATGTAGATATGGAAGCGAGTCAGACAGTTGGAATCTAATCTTGTATGGCAAACATGTAATTTGTTGACAAAACCATCAAATTAAATATGCCGCACCGTAATTACTACAGATAGGTGTTTTAAGAACCGAAGCACGTGAACATGAACCACGGTTATCAGACATGACATGCAATTTGATTAATGGACCATACAAACAATTAAACAAAGAATAGTAGATAGAGTATAGGAAAATGAAACCGATCTAATCCGATGCCTGGATTGCTCGAGCAACTTTAAGCAAATACTGCAAAATTTCATAGCAAGGCTCTTCATACAATTGCTTAGTCAAAATATCCTACAAAAATTGAAGAGATGATTTAGGTTTTTATTAACAAGACTTATTGACATCGAATTAAATAAAAGAAGAAACAAACAAATTGATTACTCTTAAACATATTCATGAAAGAGAGAACTAGGGATCGTATACGATTACCATGTCCATGGCTTAGGTCGAAATCTGAGAAGAGGGGTGGGTAAGTAATGAATAATTTAATCAGACAGACGTTTCAAAAGGGTGAGCGATCTCGTTCGGATTAGTATGAGCATAGTGCATGAGAATTTCCTAATCTCTTTTTGGGCTTTATTTTTACCCTGTATCAAGTACCTTGTCTTCCAAAATTATCTTTGGTCCTTATTCGGACTTTTTGCGCATGTAGCTGTCCTTATTCATTCATTTCTTAAATGTTTATATGTATATATCTATATACTATTATCTAAGAGAAGAGCTCATACACTCACAAAGTGGTGGTTATGATACCAGCTTTTGAGTTTCCTATAATACCCTTCTAATTGTTACCTCACTAAAGAAAAATAAGGGCTAACAAGTAATTTTTTGTCACACTTCTCAACCGCCAACCCATGTTGTCCAATTTTTTAGGCGTTTTGTTTTGTCCGTTTGAGATAATCACTATAAAAATTTGAAATTTAAATTTATAAGGAACCCCCATTACCTGCCCACTACGTTTACTAAGCAGTTTTCCATTTCTCTATTAATATAAAAAAATAAAAACATTCGTGAAACCGGCAGATTGAAGTCCATGTCATGGTGTTTGAGTTTCCCGGCACAATTCGGCCATTTTTTTGATTGCGGTTGAAGCTCCGGGAATGGTGATTATTTTTTGTCCATTATTATTTTGAGTGATGACTTTCTTACATTAGTAGCCAAGTGTATTGTTTTATTAAATTGTACTAACTAATTCAGAAATTGTTTGCAAATGGCAGCCGTAATGGTGTGGATTTTCATATTGGAGGTAATGTTTTCCATGAAGTCCGGGTTCCATATTCATAGTTTTAAGATTTTTAGTTCTCTTCTTGCATTCCATGAGGACGGGTCGATGGAGTTACTTTATAATTGTGGATGTTAACATTACTTAGTTTCATTGCAGTATAGGACAATAGGATCTAAACCTTATAAATTATAAAGATTTCATGGTATTTTGGTCTTATTTCGTCTGGGTAACAAAACACCGTAGTACGTTACAATTAGAATACAAATAGCCAAAATAATGCTAATCAATAGATAATCGGACTAGCTTGGTCTGGAACACCTAATACAAGCTTACTAGGTAAAACAAGCAAATTACTAAGTTTAAACGATGTATCGAATCGGTTGCGTTTGCGTTGACGTATCGTACAATGGCTGTTCGATACTGTGTTTTCTGTTGAGGTCCTGTGTCGAATTGGAGTGTATCGAATTGGTCTGATTCGATATGGACTTGAGTATCAAATGCAGGGTCTTCGATGCGGTGATGTATCGAATGCTTAGAGTTCGATCTATCGAATGCTCTGGGGTTCGATGTTGCATATGTTTGATCGAGTCTTCAATGCGTACTCAGAATGTGAGGGGAATATATAGCCACCATCCCGTTGGCCCCATTAGCAGTTGGGTAAAGTGCATCGAACTAGGATGGTTCAATGTTCCCGCATCGAACATGTACTGTTCGATGCGCGCTTTGTATCGGACTAAGGATGTTCGATGTACTCTTTCAGTAGACTGTTCTAGCTGGGCCGGCCCAATAACAATATTGGGTCAACCCTAAAATATCCCCATTACATAGTCCCCCCCAATTTGGGAGACGGTGTCGATAAGAGGGCGGTTTCCAAACTTACGATATATTTTCTAGATTTGTTGGCCGCTATTTTATATTTTGAAAATCATGCCCCTGATTGGGAGTCGGTCTCGAATAGAGATCGAGTTCCAAGCTTTGAGGAATAAATGGTATTGCTGAAAATCATGCCCCTGATTGGGAGGCGGTTTCGGAGAGGCGAATCCCATTATAATGGTCTGTAATTTGCCTAAACAACGTTAAAGTTGCTAATCGAATGTGTAGTGTTCAATGTTCATCTGCATCGAACGCTGATAGTTCGATGCGGATCTTTCTCGGGTTAATCGTGGATCGAACCAGTGGCGTTCGATGCTGAACTGCACGTCGAATCGTGGTGATTCGATGCTCTTTTTAATGGGCCTGATGGGCCTTTTCGCTGCCTATATAAGGGGGAAGGGTTGCTGAGAGGTTCATTTCCCGCCTCGCAAACTCACCACAAGCGCAAGTAACATCGAACGCATGCTTGATGCATCGAACGGGGAGAGTTCGATCTAATGCCTTAGAAAAAATACTGATATTTTTAGCGTAATATATAGGTTTTGCCTCTCATTTTTAATATCGCTTTTTCTGTTTTCTTTTTCAGGCAAATTGTTCGAATAATCGCTTTTCTTCTTCCATCGTTAATTAAGGTAATTTATTACGTGCTTACTTGTGAGGTTGATTTATAATCGCTTAGTACGTAGTAGTTTGAGATATGTCGCGTTAGTGTTGCGAGAGCCGAGAGTGACGTATTCGCGCGCAGTCAGCTTTTTCTTTTTTATTTTATTTCAGTTTTTCTAGACCAAGATGGTGAATTCTGAGTCAACTTCTGGGAGTGAGTCGAGTAACGGCTCGAGCTCTGGTTCAACGAACTTTGTGGTGGGCCCTTTTAGTGCTCCCACAGGTTCGGATATGGCCCTAGGTGGTGACTACGAGCCTATTGACATAGATTATGTCGGTTCTCCCGCGGATAATAGTCCCGGTATTAATGTTGGACAGTCGTTCTCTCGGGATGAAGATGATGATTCACAATCATTTTTGTCTGAGGATAATCGTGCCTATAGTGAGGGGACGGGGTATATATACCCACCGTCCCGCAGGCCCCATTAGCAGTTGGGGAAAGTGCATCGAACCGGGATGGTTTGATGTTCTCGCATTGAACAGGAACTATTCGATGCGCGCTTTGTATCAGACTGAGGAAGTTCGATGTACTATTTCAGCAGGCCGTTCTAGCTGGGCCGGCCCAATAATGATATTGGGCCAATCCTAAAATATCCCCATCACATTGTGAGGCCAACGAAGATATTGAGCTCATCAATAGGGGGTTTGCTGATTACGTGGAGGTGTCAAGGATGGCATATAATATGTATGTGTCACATTTGCAGCATAGTCGCTCTCAGCTTCGTGAGAAATTTAACATTCTGAATAGGAATAGGTTAGTTCTTCCTGGTCCAAATGACCGAATGGATACGCCGCCGCCTAGGCATTTGACAGTGTTTGTAGGCTAGCTTCTGAATGGGCTATGGTTCCCGATACCAGTTGAGGTGAAGATGCTTTTGAGGTCAATCGGCCTTGTACCAGGACAACTTACGCCAAATTCATTTGGCCATATCATAGGTTTCATTATTGTAATGAAGGCCCTACACGAGCCTCAGAGTCCCTACGAGTTATGGGCTCTTTTTGAAGTCGCTAGGAGGGAGGAAGGTTTTTACCATGTTAAGGCGATGATAAATCGAAATTTTTTGAATGGCGAAGCCACTGGCTATGGAAAGAACTGGAAGAAACGTTATTTTTATATCAAGGAAAGTTAAGAGGATGAGTTTTTGACTTATCGTCGCGACTAGTATCACGGTTCTAGGGTTGCAATACCACCTCGTGTTGCTCCGACCTCATGGAATTGAGACTTTATCCCAAACTTAGTGCGTGACCATCAATTTGACTTTAGTTAGTCTTTCCCCGATTCCGTATAACGGGAGGTTTACACTTGGTATAATACTGCGTTTTTAGTTGATTTTCTAGTTTGTGTTAATACCATGATGATTCTAATAGTTTGACATTTTTGCAGTCGACTATATCATGGATCGACACGCCCGCATGAATCGAGTCGTTGCTGCTAATCATGAAAATTCTCAGACTACCGTTGTTCCCCCGATACCTTCCCCAAGGAAGAGGAAGAACAAGGTAAGAAAATAGCAGTGGAAGCATCGGCGTCGGCCCATATTGAGGCTCCAAGCGATCCTTTTGAGGATATCCTAGGACGGGATCGCGATACTATGCCTCATACTGCTGATTTTAGCCAAGTGGGAGGTTCAGAAAGTATGGCGGCTGACCTAGGTGATAATATCGAGGTTGCTACTCAGGCCAAAGGGAGAAGAGTTCATCAGACTCGGTCTCAAACTGGGCCGAATGTTGGGGTGGGACCTAGCCAAGGTTCACGTGCCCATGTAGGTGGGTACGAAATTTCTGAGGCTGCATCCATTGATGCCCTGAAGGTCCTTCTTCCCAATCTTTCTGTGCCTCACTCTGTTTCTGCAGAGGAACGGAAAATGGTGGAGCGGAATGCTCTTTATGTGCTGACACCGGTAATATATATTTCTTCTTGAGTGAATTGTGGTATGGCTGGTTCGTGAATGTTGACTTCTTTGGTTATTGTCTTTTAGGGTGGAGGAATAGTGGACGCCATGTTTGCGGCCCTGGTCCAAGCTCATAAAATGGCCGCAACTGGACAACCACAGGGGCAGAGCCGAGTTCCACGGTGGAGACTCCGAAGCCTTAAGGTCTGCTCTTGACGCGAAGGAGAAGGCCTTGCAAAAGGTCAAGAAGTATGTCGCGAGAGCCCACGCCGATAGAGAAGCGGTGAGACATGCGAATGAGGTTGTTGATCAACTCCAATCGCAGATATCCAACCTTTCAGCTAGCAAATGGGAGCTGGCCAAGCAAGTCGCCGAGCTCGAAAAAGAGGCGGCGGCTGAGAAAGAAAAGGCTGAATGCGCGGAGGCTGTTGGCTATTCTCGTGGTCTCAATGAGGTAAAGAATTTTAATTATTTTGTATGTTCGTATTCTTTTATTCTTCCTTGTTAATCTCATTTGTGCTCGTATAGGTTTCCGCTCAGCAAATGGTGGAGATTGCTGAGGCGTTCCTTCGAAGCAATACCTTTCGAGAAATTAGTGATCGGAGGTGCGCCCGTGAAGCCCTCGGGTCCTCACTATGCACCAATTCTATAGCAACAAGTACGTTTGAGGGGGATTCAACCCTGAATGGATGGATCTCACTTTGGGGCCTAATCGAGAGGTTTTTCCCCCCTCAGTGGATGATTATTCCACTTCTCCGGACGAGTTTGCCTTGCTTCTTGAGGACGCCAACCTCGTCCTTCGTGGACTCTCGTCGCCGCCTCCTATGCCTTCTGTTTATCCTTCCTCCGAGGATGAGGATGATGCTGATGCCTAAGGGCGTTGGTCTTTATTTTGTGTTGTAATGAATTATTTCTATTTTGTTTTTATGGCGCGGCGTCGCTCCTTAATGTGTTAAACAATTTGATTAACTGCATGGTTGCTATTTATAAATTTTTCCATTGTTTTGTTTGGTCTAATACTCTTATTCATTGCCTTTTCGTTCAATTGCTAACATTGCTATTTTACTTTATTTTGACAACTTGAGCATTCTTCTATATTCGTGGAAAGTGGTTCGTTTTGCTTCGAATTATATGGTTACTATTTTATTCGACTGGATTATAACCGTTGTGTTTAGTGTTATTCCTCGTGGGTTTAGATATTATTTGTCGTTTTAGACAGGGTATCCTTCCTTTTGTATTTTTGGATGGTCGGTATCATTCGTCCATTTGGACGAAATATTCGCTTCTTTTCTGTATGCCAGGGTTTGCGGTAACACTTGTAACTTTGTACATAGTGTCCGTCCATTTCTCATCTCTAGGGAGTTGCGGTATCACTTGGCTCTTTGGACAGAGTGTCCGTCCCTTTCTCATCTCTAGGGAGTTGCGGTATCACTTGGCTCTTTGGACAGAGTGTCCGTCCCTTTCTCATCTCTAGGGATTTTCGGTATCTCGTGCCACAGTGGACAGAGTTTCCGTCCCTCTTCATCGTCTTTTGGGATTTGCGGTATCTCGTGCCACTTTGGACAGAGTTTTCGTCCCTCTTCATCGTCTTTTGGGATTTGCGATATCTCGTGTCACTTTGGACAGAGTTTCCGTCCCTCTTCATCATCTTTTGAGATTTGTGGTATCTCGGGCCATTTTGAACATAGTTTCCTTCCCATTTGCTGGAGCGAATCATCTTGGGTCCTTCATTGCCATATGGGACCGAATGTTCCTCCTTATGCATCATATTTTCAATGTTATGTTTTGCATAAGGTTGATTATGCAATTTGAATAGATTATAACAAGACGGATTAGCCAAAAGTGTTTCTCTTGGAAACGAATTCAAAAAATGGAAGTAGGGCGGAGCTTGATTTCATAGCTCGTTCTACTATGTTTTCCAATGTAGCCCTGGGGACTCAAGTCTTCAATGTCCCTGTTTTCAGTTATACACGTTTGCCCCTCGTACTCGTCACGGCAGAGGGGACGAATAAATGTTGTTCAAAATATTCAGGGTACTAAAAATTTCCAAAAATTAAACCATAGCCCTTCAATCAATGTGCTCCATTTGCATGAGGGCCAATGCCTCCACTACTTCTTCTTCCTACTGTAGTCGTGACCGAAGCGAGGCCACGTAGCACTTACATCCTTAAATGTGGTCCGCTATCACTTCACCTGTGCCGGTAGGAGTATGGAATTTCACCATTTGGTGGTAGGTCGATGGCAATGCTCGGAATGCATTCAGTGCTAACCTTCCTCTGATACCGTTGTATGCGAAATGCATGTCGACGATTACATAGTTTGCCAGTAGTGTTTTTCTTTGCGGCGCTGTGCCTAATGAGGTAGGAAGCATAAGCATTTCGAGAGCCACTATCTCTAGACCTCCGAATCTGTGGAGTGACGTTCTCATCGGCTCCAGTGTCTGGCTATTTAGTCCCATTTTGGCGAGAGTAGAGCTGAACAGTACGTTAACTGAGCTATCGTGGTCCACCAACATTTTTGTGACTCCGTAGTTGGCTATGTCCACCGTTATCACCAATGGGCAATCCAATTTTGACATTTGAATGGCTTGGGCGCTCAATTTTTGCAAGTTTGTGGTCGAGAAAGTGATCTCTTCCTGTGGCATTTCCTCGATCTTTAATATGCTGACCATGTTGACAAAATTGTCCGATTCGACGAGCCTCGAAATCTTCTTCCGGTCGTTTGTGGAATCCGCCCCCCTGGGCTTCCTGATATCATGTTTATCATGGCTTTTCTGATGTTGCCATTCCCAATCTGAGGATAGTCTAACAAATGTGGTTCGTCAATCATTTTTTATTTATCCTTCCTGGACGATGGTGTTCTATCTCTGTCGGCGCTATCCTCTTGCTCCTTTATTTGTTTTACAAACTCCACGAGTTTTCCATCCTTCATCAGTCGTTCGATCTCATCCTTGAGATCCTTGCAATCCTCAGTTTCATGTCCCTTCTGATTGTGGTACTTGCAGAAGTGGGTCGAAAACCTTGTCGCCTTGGAATCCTTCATCTTCCTGGGCTCTCTCTGCCACCCTTTTCTTTTTGCCGCCCCAAATACTGTCATGATGTTAGCATTCAAAGGCGTGTATCGCTTAGGCGAAGCGTCCCGGTACCTGTTGTTTCTGTTTCTGTTGCTGTTGTTATTGTTGTAATTGTTACGGATTTGATCTTCCCTTCCTCGTTCCTTCTCTTTTGGGGTTGCGACGATGGGCACTTTGGTCGCCATCATCTCCTCAAAGTGGACCACCTCCTGCGCTATCTTGTTAATCTCTTCGATAGTGGTGGGTTGTAAATCCTTGCTAAAGACTGTGTTGTTGGTCGCTCCAAAGAGTATACTCATTATCATCTCTCCAGTTGGGCTGTCTATCCTCAGTAGCTCCACATTGAAACGCTGCATGAAGTCCTTCAGACTTTCATTGATTTCCTGCTTCATGGTATATAGATGGGAGTGATCCAAAACCAATCTAGCCTGGCTTGAGAATTGATCCTCAAACATTTTCTTTAGTTGCTTATAAGTTTTGATCGATCCTGGAGCGATCCGAGTAAACTGGTCCATTGCTACCCCTGACAGGGTCGTCGCGAATATTCTGGCCTGCATGTTCTCTTTGAATCCATACAAAGACAGTTTCTTGTCCAAATGGAAGAAGTGATCGTGGGAATTAGACTTTCCATGGTAAGTTTCAAATTAGGGATCTTCTCCCCATGTCCTACGATCTCTGCTTCTATCTCTTTGGTAAAAGGACTGTTCCTCAGAGCATCTCCTTCTAGCTCCATCATGCCTTCCATTGCAGATTTCTCTCTTTCTAGTTTCTCCAACTTTCTGGTCATTTCATCATATTCCCTTTTGGAGTCATGACTCTCTGCACATCTCCTGTCGTCCTTGTCCTCTCTCCTCCTTGGTTCATCTTTATGATTTCCTTCTTTTTCTTTCCTTCTTGTCTCCTGATTCCTTCTTGATTGCACCTCGACTGACTTCAGCTCTTTGTGCCACCTCGCCTTGCAGCCCCGACATTTATTTCCTTGCAGATGTTTGCACCCCAGCGGGTACTGTCGATGGTCTCACGTTGTCCGAAATGGTCCGATCAGGGGTTGTCCGCTTGACCTCTTCATTCTGGCCCTCTGCAGCTCTACTGCGAGATCGAGTAGTAATTCTAGAAGTCATGCCTAATAAACTGGGAAAACTTTGGTGTTCTCACAAACGGCGTCAATATTTTGGTCTTATTTCGTCCGGGTAACAAAACACCGTAATACGTTACAATTAGAATACAAATAGCCAAAATAATGCAAATCAATAGATAATCAGACTAGCTTGGTCTGGAACACCTAATACAAGCTTACTAGGTAAAACAAGCAAATTACTAAGTCTAAGCGGTGTATCGAATCACTCTTTCCATATAAGAGTCACGTCGAATCGCATTGGAAGAGCGTGATGCTACCATCAAGAGGCTTGAGTTTGAGCTTTCCATTGCTAATAAAGATCCCCAGAGGCGTTGAAGAGAGGATAGACATGCGTAAGATTTTCAGTTTTGAAGTTTCTTGTTAGACTGTAATGAATTTCCTTACTCCTCCTTACCTGGCTGCCATTGAGTGATGACCGCAAGGTTAAGGTTGCTTCATAGTTTTTGGTCTCTAGGACCTGAAGATATATAGCTCATGGGAGAGCCATTGTAGACAACAACAAGGACTATGATGAATGCCTTGGTGATGTTTCATTGTTTAAGGAGGGTGACTCAAATTTCATTGCCACCAATTACTACTTTGGGTGTATATTGGAGCACGAGGACTATTTGTCTTCCTACATGAAAAGAAAATAGTCCCTGATGTATCATCTAACTCTGCTATTCTAGAGGCTCCGTGTCACGATGCCTTTGTGAGCCTTAAGGACCGACGTAGCCTTTTTCTAGGTGACATAAACCTTGTGGAGATGGACATTGAGGTGACCAATTGTGCTGCATCAAAGAAGCGTCATGTGAAGGAATGTGAGGGAGGAGATGCCGAGCCGAAAGTTGCAGACCTAGTTTCTCCTAACACCATTTTCCTTTTAGAAAGCACCGACCTACTCATGACACTTGGTACCCCTGAGATTTTTTTCTCGACTCTCTCATTCTCGATACACCGTACAAGATAACCCCATGATTCGAGCACCACTACAACAGACACTGTGGGACCACAAGTCACTAGTGAGTCGGTTTTAGAATTAGTACGTGAGAAGAATATTTACTAACATTTGATGGAAATCCCTACTTTATAGAAGGAGTTGGAGACTCTACCCGTTCTGGGAGAGAGCGATGTGGGGTCATCTCTGACTTGAACATGGTTGTGGATGTTGCGATTGAGCCTACTATTTGAGGCTTCATCTCTGACTAGCCATGTTGGCTGTTTCTTGGCGTATGTGCCTTATTATTCGTACTATGTTTGGTATTTTTGGATAATGTTTGTAAATGTTCAAACCCTTTGTTATTCTGCCATTTTTTGGCGTTATGCTTGGATATTTACATGTTTATAGGTTTCATTGGTGGCATTAGGTTTGAGACATTAATTATGCCACTTATGATTATGTTGTGGATGCTATGCGTTTTGGCACGTTTTCAGTTTTCGTCTTGATAAATCTTTGAACAAGTCTTACGTTTAAGCTTTGCTTATTCTTGATTTTTGTTGTCGCCTTATAATGCTTGACTCCTCTTAATCTAAGGAGACATTTTAATGAATCCTCATCTATAGAGGAGATGTTATTTTATCAATCATCGTGTGTAGAAGAGATGTTATTTTATCAATCCTCGTGTGTAGAGGAGATGTGATTTTATCAGAGGATATGTTAATTTGTTTCTTCGACCTTGTCATTACGTAACTAAATTAACAACACCACCAACGACCCTTATGAAACATGTAAGGATATGTATATACATGTAAATATAGATGTGCATGGCTCCATCTTATTTGTATCACCGAGTAGGCGGTTTAGGCATGTGAGCCTATAGTGCATGGCTTTTTTTTTAGAATTGTGCTTTTAGATGAGTGGTAAGCTCGATCCAATTCAAACACCCTATAAGGTGTGTAAGGCAAAATGAGATCTCTTGGGGTATCAGACCCGTTAGTAACTCGTAGTGTGTTGTGTATGGCGATATGTGGGGTCTTCCTGCATTGTCTTCCATCCCTTGCTTTCCAAAGATGCTAAATCTTCTTTTAGGTTATACACTTTTTTGAACACAACTTGGGTCTATGATGTTACGTATTGAAGTGCTACCCTTCATTTGGATGGTTTTACGCATTCTTGAGTGAAACCTAGATCTAGGATTTTACACACTCAAGTGCTACCTTTCCATCGCGTGGTTTTTTGCAATCTCGAGTACAACCCAGGTCTAGGATGATACATACTCGAATGCAACCATTCCTTAGCTTGGTTTTACGCTATTTAGTTCTACCATCATGCTTATCTTGGTTTTACATAATTTTGTGCTACAATTCCTCTTGTGGTTTTACGCATTCTCGAACTGAACATGGGTCTAGGATGCTACATATTCGAGTTCAACCATTACTTAGCTTGGTTTTACGCAAACTTGAGTGAAACCTGGGTCTAGGATGTTACACACTCAAATGCTACCCTTCCATTGCAATTCGTGCATTTAAATCGAGCACCCGCAACCATGTATGACATGCCACCACTTTTTATTCAATTTGCTCCAAAGGTTTTCACCTTGCATAGTATTTACGTTTTTTTGCTTCAAAATATGAAGTATTAGAGGTAGGTAGGGTGGTAGCCCAACTATGGGATCCTACTCCTTTATTTTTTTTCCTTGAAAAAACATCAGGGGAGTTTGATTCAAGTTTGAGTGCGGAGCTATCCTAGCTATGGGGTGCTACTCCTTTTTTCTCTTGAAAAAAACGACATGAGCATTTAGTTCAAGTTTATCTACGGAGATATCCCAGCTATGGGGTGCTACCACTTCCTTTTTTCCTTGAACAGGGAACATGGACATTTGATTCTAGTTTGAGTACAGAGCCATCCCACCTATAGGGGTGCTACTTCTTCCTTTTTTTCCTTGAAAAAAGAACTAACGGATAGTTAGCCATGCCGTGCTACTTCTTTCAATCATTCAGAAAGAAAAGATTGAAAGTGTTTGCTCAAAACTTGTTCATAGCAAAGACAAACAGGAAAATATTTTTATTATTTTTTAGGATGCACTTGGTTTTTGACCAAATTACCTACGTATCCCAAGTATACATTGGAATCAAGTCTTCGTAGTTCATTGTTTTCATTACATCACTAATTTGTGAGAATGCAAAAAGAGAAATGAACTATGGAAGAATTTTCTCAGGTTTCGAACATTCCATTGACGTGCTAGGTCACGACCATCCATTTCCTGCAGATAGTACTAGCCTTTTGAGCTAGTCTTAGTGAACTTGTATAGTCCTTACCATGAGGGTTAGGGTTGGCCAACTCGCTTGTGTGTCTCGATTTTTATTAGGACTAAGTGCCCAACTCGAAACTATCTAAATTTTACTTTTCTGTTGTAAGCATTGGACATCATGGTCTTTTAGGCTTGTGTTTTCTCATACGCCTCGTCGCGTGTTGAGCCCATGAACTCCAATCTAGCGGCTTCTTCTAGATTATAGGTCAAGATGCGGTTAGGTGACATGGAGATTTAAGCAAGAATTACTACTTCGTAACTGTATACAAACATAAATGGTGTTTGGCCCGTTGAAGTACGTGGTGTGGTACGACAGGCTCATAGTACTCTAAGAAGCACATTTATCCATGACTCTTTTAACTCATGCATGCATTTTAGAGATACTCAATAAGCGTTTTGTTTGTGTTCTCAACTTGACCATTAGCTTGGGGGTGATAAGTCAATGTAAAGCGTTGTGTGATGTTCATATCTTCACACCAAGCTCTAACGTTATGACCTACAAACTGAGTCCCATTGTGGGATATGGGTATTCGAGGTATACCGAATCGACATATTATGTGTTGCCATTTGAAATCAATAATGTTTCTCTTTGTTACAGAGGAAAGTGCTTGGTCTTGGACCCATTTCGCGAAGTATTCAACCCATATGTTATCATAACCGCCTCTGGTGGTTGGAAGCCCAGTAACAAAGTCTATGGAGATTTGTTGCGATTTCCCATCAGGAATAGAGAGAGGTTGTAATTTGCCAGCTGGGTGTTGGTGTTCGGCCTTCACCAATTGATAAGTCTTGCATCTTTTCACATAATCAGCAATATCTCTTTCCATCCCACTCCACCAAAACTTCTTCTTTAGATCTTGATAATTTTTTGTACCTCTTGGGTGCACCGTGTATTTAGACTTGTGAGCTTCGTCCAACAACTCATTTCGAAGATTTTGTGGCACACACATTCTATTTTGCATAGAGTTTGTTCTCCTTTAAGACTTGCAGAACTGTCCTTAAGTGTTGGGCGTGATCTTCTTATGATTTGCAGAATACCAGGATGTCATCAATAAATATAACCACAAACTTATCCAAATATGGCCAAAATATTAGATGGATCATGTCTATGAATGTTGCCGTGTCCATGAATGTTGTCGGGGCATTAGTTAGTCCAAAAGGCATCACGACAAACATAAAGTGATCATATGTAGAATTGAAAGTTGTTTTTGGAATATCTTCATCTCGGATGCTACTGATAGTATCCTTGCCTCTAATCTAATTTTGAGTAAACCGTGGATCCTTGCAATAGACCAAATAGTTCATCGATGTGCGGTAAAGGATATTTATTTTAAATGGTAACACTATTGAGACCACGATAGTCAATGCACATCCTGAGCAACCCATCTTTCTTCTTCACAAACAGCACAGATGCTCCCCAATGAGATGTGCTAGGTCATATGAACCCCAGTTTTAATAAATCTGGCAACTTAATCTTCAATTCTTTAATTTTTGCAAGGGCCATTTGATAGGGAGTTCTTGAGATTGGCTCAACATTCGGCACAAGTTCAATTACAAACTCTATTTCCCTGTTAGGGGGAAGAGACTGTAATTCTTGAGGGAATACTTCTGGAAATTCTTTCACCATAGGTACATCTTCAATTTTATCCTTCTCCTTGGGTTTATTAATCAAGTCTGCAATGAATCCACAAGCCCCATATCTAAGGATTTTCTTAGCTTCAATCAATGAGATGGTGACAATTGAAGTGCCCTTTAAGGTTTGTTTCCATATTGCATTTGTACCAAGCTTTATTTGCTTCGTATAACAATTCAACTCAGCTTGATATTTATAAAACCAATCCATACCTAGGATCACATCATAACCTCGTATCGAAAGTTGTATAAGGTCATTTGGGTATAATACCTTATCTATCTTTATTGGGCAATCCTTATACACGATATCAGTAACCAGGCTTAAGCCTAGTGGTGTGCTCACTTTAACATCATAGGGTAAGTTTTCAAATTCAAGTGCTAACATTTTGACAAAAGACAAGGCAATAAAAGAACGTGTAGCACCAGGATTATATAAAACTTTACCAACTTGATCAAATATGGAAATGTTACCTTCAACCACTGCATTTGGATCAACATCCGCTTCAGTTGCCCCAAGAGCATAGACACGAGCTTGGATCTTAGGCTTCCCTGACTGTCCATGTAGTTTTGTGTTGATGTTGTTATTTTAGGAGAATCCTTGATAAGGTGTTGATAACTTCCACATGCAATACATCTTCCATTCCTTTTCCAGCACATTGTTTTATAGTGGTTTGGATGGCCACAGAATCCACAAGGTCCTTTAGGCATGTTCTGAACTTATGATGCGGTGGTTGAATGGCCCGTCTTAACTATATTGGCTTGGTTTGTTCGGGGATATTTCTTCCCATGACTTTGCTTTTCTCCTCCATGTGACATTGAGATAGTTGACTTGTTCCTCTTCACCCTTTCTTCAAGCTTCACAAGTTCTTTAATCTCAGATTCGACACGTAGTGCTTTCTCCACTACAACTTCATAAGTTGTTAAATCAATAGAGATTACGACCCAACGAATTTCCAATTTCAGTCCTTCAATGAACTTTTTGACTCGCCACTCCTCATCAACCAAATAATGAGGTTCATACTGGATTAATCGGGTGAAACTTTCTCCCATAAAATCCGCACCCCTTGAGGAATATATTTCCATAAAATTCTTTGACAAAGTTAGCCCAAGTATGAGGTGTGCCATTGCTCTTCCAACATTCATCTTCAATACGCCACCAATGTGCTGCATCTTGCTCTAGATGAAAACCAACAAAATTAACTTGATTTTCCGCACTCTAGTTGGTGACGGTGAAAATCTTTTCCATCTCGTTAATCCGCTGTTTAGCTTCTTGATCATCAAGTTCTCCTAAAACCTTAGGTGGCTAAAATCGAAGAAACCTTTCAAATGGTTGATCTTCATGTTGAAATGTAGATCCACAGTGGTTCCTCGTTGTCGTGCAAACTGCATAAACTGATTCTAAAAGAAATCATACATGGAGGAGCTTCTTGTTCGAGGTCGTTCATACCCGTATCAGGTCCTTGTCCATTGGTAGTTTGTCCAGGGTTTGAGAAGTGCTCATTACTAACTGGATATAGCTGGGCACGTTCTCTACCAGCCTAATTTCGAGTACGACGAGTAGACATTCTATACACCATAGTAAAATATAATTTGTGTTATTAGTTAGGCGCTCTTAAAGGTAAGCATATAAACATCATTTAATAAGAAGAGAGCAAGAATCAATTAGTTCAAGGAAAATATATAACATAAGTCATATAAGACAACAAAATGCATAACACACCAAGTTCATGTATTGCTAATCACCAAATATATCCGTAACTATGGCCACATAGTATAACATTAAAACTAGCAATTTTTTATACCATGCAAATATTAGGTTTCAACTTTTAGAATTATGACTTTTAAACCTTCTTTTAAAACAATGTCTCTGATACCATACTATGAGAACCGTACCTCGAGATTTAGTTAAAATCAAACTTGTCTCATGTTCAAACAATAAGGAAACAAACTCGATATTCATTTAGTCTAAAGGGAATGTATCACAACTAGGATCATACCATATGTAAAGAAAATTAATTGATTACATATCACAGCGAAAGTCTTGATTTAGTTCAAATAACAGTGTCTACATTGAATAAAAGTGATAATACTCAGTTATTAAAATATTTAAAGTAATTAAAATGCATACTCAAAACCACTTAGCAAAATAACTTCTTGATTCAGAAAACCGCTCACACCAGCCACACGTAAGTCGTCTTTATTCTGAGAAATGGACAGACAAAATAAAAGAGGAATAAGTCTTCAATGACTTAGTGAGATTTATAGATTTAGGCAGTTAGTTAAACAAGAATAAGTACAATCCGTAAATGATCTCAACAATAATGAATGGAAAGAAATAATTATTAAGCGATTATAATGTATGAACATGTGCACATAACAACTAGACCCAACCTTATATCAACGGATATACTGCCTTATACCTCCCAACGAGGAGAAACCTCGCAACAAAACGAAAAGACATGCTCGAGTAAACGTCTATCTAGCACGCGGTTTACAATCAACTCCTAATTGTACGTGGCGCCTAAATCAATGGGTATTATGCCAAAATACTTAAACTAACAACTCTTGCTGCCCAGTAATAAATTAACACAACTCTTAATAAATTTACAATCTAGTAAGCCGAATAATATCCCTTGCTCGTTTGCACAGTCAAAAATCAATATATATATATATATATATATATATGTTACCATATTAGATCAGGTAAAATGATTCTGAATTGACAAGTCATAGAGATTTAGCATTTGAATATGATTTAACAGAAGACAAAAGAACTTGAATTACCAAATGAGAGCAATTATATGAAATACAAAGGCAATATTAATGATGAAATAAATGGCTCGTGATTCGAGAACAAAATCACAATTTTTCTGTCAGAGTTCCCCAGGGCCGAGTGCCAAATAGGGCTGGAATAATCAAAGTTGAGCCTCACCTTTTCCACACAATTGCCGCCAGTTGTCCTTGTTAACTTCGTCAATCCCAAAATAAGTTTATAAAGTGTTAATGGTTATACCACTAGCTAGTAAGTTTATGTTTTTCATAAGTTGATCTAACAAGCAATTAGGCTACCCTTTAATACTAGTAAAGTGAAAATGTGGAAGAATCCCATTTTTATATACATCAAAGATTTATACAAAGTATTAATATTAAAGTAAAGTAAAGATCACTCAAAAACATGCATCATCATTAGTAACAGTACATATTCGGCTACTACTGCTGTTGTCGTCTAAACTATGATCTAATGAGTGATTTGCTTAAATCATCTTCACTACAGTAGATCGATCATGAATTTCATTATGCACATATTTCAACTCTGTATATTAACTCATATATATATAAAAAAATTAGTGAAACATTTACATACTGTTCTAAGACAATTACCTAAAAAGTGACATGTTTAGATTCTTATAATAATTTGACCTTTGTAATCAATGAATATTGGTGATGTAATATCGTCCGGGCCCGTGAGGTTGGGTTTTTCGGGGATATCATCACTTAGTTTTGTTCGGAACGCCTGTCTCAAGGTCGAGGAAAAAAGAGGCAATGTGATTTTTTAAGGATGTCGAGTAAATTACAAAGAGGTCGAGTAATGAGATGGCTAGTGGAGTATTTTCTAAGTACAATTATGCTGAGAATTTTCCAGAGTGTGTACTTATATTGTGTTGTGCTCTACTTGTTCTCCCCCTGGTTCCGAAAATGAGGGATATCTATAGTGCTAGCCCTGGGGTCTTCCGCCAATGGGGGCTGGTCTTCCCGTCTTAATTCAGGGTGGCATTGGTGGCCAATAGTAAAGGGTCTTCTGCGCCAATGGGGGTCGTATGTCAGAAAATGACCAATGGTGTGGGTTGACTGAGGTTGGTCTGACTTGGTAATTATGGCGTCTGCTCAAATGGTCTTCAGAGGTTATTCTAAGCCAATGAGACGGAATTAATTTGCCCCAATCATTGGTCTGCACCGGTAAGGATTGTCTCTTTCTGCCCCAATGGATGACTCAGGCTAATGGGACGTGGTCTTAAGTAATAATGAGGGTAGTTGTGAGCTATGTTGAATAAGCGTGGTTGGCACATATTTCGAGCCTGGTCATGCTGGAGGTTCCGCCAAAGCAGTCAGATGATTATTTTGGTCGTTCGTCTTGAGGGTGACCCGGAGGGTCGTTCTTCATGGTTGTGTGACTTTCGAGCTATCTCTTTAGGTAGTGCTTTGAGCTGTCTAGACCATTCCTTGTATTCACTCGTATCCCTAACATTTTGGTTTTGTCTCTTTCTTTCGTGATATTTTGGCTAAGTTTTGGATGTCATCATACGGGGGTCTTCTGCTTTGGGCCAGGGAGGTCCGAGCGGTGCTTAGACGTTTGTGAGACAATTACACGTCGGTCTGGAGGGGTTCCCTATGATCTTTTCCTGAGGGTACCCAAGATTTTGACTGATGTCATATCATGGGGAAAGGTGTACCTGTGTTTTTAGATCTGAACCATGTTCCTTTATTGGGTTAGTTGGGATCCGGGAGTACCTTCTTCGGGTGTTTGAACCTAAGACCCTCGATGGGGTGTTAGTTGGTCGCAACCCGGGGGTACCTTCTCGGAATACCCGGTCGTATGCCTTCGTTCGGGTGATGGCCGGTCGTGACCTGGGTGTGCCTTCCCTCCAGAACTTAGTCGTTTTGGTGGGGTACCCTTTTTTGGCCCATTTCCGAGGGCGTGGCAGATTATGCATCATCAAGAGTTCCCCCAGTTCCGAGTGTATTTCGTAGAAATCACTTGAAACTCATTAAATGAGTTATATGGTGTCGGGCGTTTTCTGCAATAGTGGTCCTGCATGTTCCATGTGGCGCTGAGTTGGCAACGCGTTAAAAGTGTCGTCTCACCTTCTTTGCCTATAAATTGAGGGGTCTCGGTATGTTTTGTCTCCATTCATCCGATCCCTTCTTACTTTTCCCTCTCTTTCTCTCTTCTTTTCTCTTTAAAATTATCCGGCGATTCCATTTCTTCGATGAGCAGTTCCGGCGAAGAGACGACTCGTGCGGAGAGGCACCGAGTGGCATCAGATGTGGCGACAATAGAGGCGGTGGTATCTCCCACTGCCGAGGGATCTTCGCGGCGGCATCGCGCCGCTTCTGAAATAGTGGATGCATTCGCGAAGAAGGCAAAGCGAGCGGCGGCACCATCTAGGGTTTTGACAGAAGGGGTGCGGAGTACGGTGCGGTCTCGTGAGGAGGTCGAGGTTGAGTTTGCCAATTACGGGGCAGATTTTACTGGCCTGTAGATTGTGGTGCTTGTGGAGGATAAGAGGGAAACCTCCCCTCATGAGGGTTACTATACAACGTACTTCGTCTAGGTAAAGGCGGGGTTGAGATCCTTTCTCCAAGTCTTCTATCGAGAGGTCTTCAAGGCCTCTATTCTTTGTCCAAGCCAACTCTCTCCTAATAGGTGGTCTGCTTTGGTGGCCTTTGTGTTTATCTGCACGGCCTATAGCCATCCTTGATTGAGGCGCTGGTTTTTTTGGGCCTTTGACTTGGCGAGCTCGTCCGTGGACAAGCTTTCCTACACTTTTACCATGTGGAAGTCGATGAAGAGGATTCTCCACGAGCTCTTATGGCCCCCTAGTAGGTGGAAGGTGAAGTTCTTCTTCATTCACCATACTACCGAGGGTCTATTGGAGGGGGTTCTGAGGGAGTAGAATCTAGACCCTCGGATTCCTTCCAACTTTGATATTAAGAAGGCCACAAAGCAGCTGGCGACCGAGGTATTTTTTCAGCAGGGCTTTAGTTGGGCCAAAATGTCGCGGGTTAAGGTATTTTCAACCCTTTACACCGACTGTAACCTGAACGACGTTATGTCCCTAGTTGTTTTCATTCGGGATGAGTGTTCCCGTATAAGTAAGTTTTCTGAGGGATTTTTGTGGGTCATTTCCTCGTCAGGTTTTTCTTCATTTTGTTAAATAGGGCTTTTGCTATTTTGTTTTTGCAGAGGCTGCCATGAAGAACTGAAGTGCAAGTCTCCCCCTCCTCATCCTTCCAAAAAGAAGAAGAAAGCGATCGCCCGGAAGCCTCAAAGGGCTTCGGGTTTGACCACTTCTGCGACATCAGTGAATGAACCTTCTGAGGAGAGAAGCGCTTCCCACGAGGCTTCGTCCTATACGAGCCACTCCAGTGAGAAAAGAACGAGTCTGATTGGGAGAAAAGGACATCGGGAGCAGCCTAAGGTTTTTTCCAATAGCAAGGTCATTCTATTGCCGGATTCTGATGAGGAAGGGTTTCCCCTTACCCGAATTGTATAGAGTCTTATGCCTTCCCATTTTTCTCCTGACCTGCCAGTGGGTCTTGATGTGGACACACAGTGGCTCACAGAGCAGTACGAGGAGGCGCGCCTGGCTGATATTGGCGGGCCCTTGGGTGGCGAGCCGTCCACGCCCCAACCTTCGACCGTCGGGAGGGAATCAGTGGTCGCTCCATTTTGGCTTGAGTTTGCTGATGTTTTTAGAGGCTTCCTCTCTTTTTAAGACTAGACCCCCGACTTGAAAGGACCGTGGTCGGATACAAGTATTGGAGAATTTGGCCATTCGGGCCTTGTAGAACTATGCGTGCGTTGTGGCTCAGATCCGTTTCTCTTCTAGGAGGTTTAGGGCCAGGGCGAGGTTCGCACTATTCTGAGCCTACTCTTATTCATGTACCCGGAGACTTTGTTTTACAAACTTAAATAGGACTATCAAGTCCGATCCGTACATGAGACTGTACGAGGTTTCTCTTGTGGCCGATCGCTGGGTAGTGCGGTAAGCCCACATAACTCTGGGGATCTCTTCGACCTACTTGGATTGATATTGTTCCAAGCGAGCCTAGATAAATGCCCCTGCAACAGTCTGAGGGGTACAAGGAATGTTCACCAGGTGGCAGTAGAGTATGAACCCCACCAGGTGACGGTAAGAGGCGAAGTTAGTTGACTCGGGCACAGCCGCCAAAAAATAAAAAGATCCCTCAGGATCAGATGGAAGAAGTAGTAGAGTCCACAGCGAAGATGCTCGACATGCACAGTCATGTAGCCCTCGGGTGGGAAGAAAGTGGTGGAGAAAAATTGAAAAGATGGTTGCCTTTTTATAGGTGGGAAAAAACAATTCCTATCTCGAGTCGGTTCACTTCTTCGCCCACGATTCGAATGGTGGGACCCTTCAGCTGCCCACTCACGACCCTTCAGAAATGCTACGTCTCCCGAATCATTGCAACCCTAGCATGTCAAACGTCGCCATATGAGGGTTAGACCGGCGCTTCAACTCCCCATGTCCCTTCGCATTTAATGAGTGCCCCTTCCCTAGATTTGGTAGTTGAGCAGACCAACAAGCGAGAAGATTCAAATACATGATCACCTTGGGTCTCGCTATCTCGATCGTCCATCCACGGACCCTCCCCCTCAGGACGTTCGCAGGAAAGTATGCAAAGAGTTCAAAAATTTTCTAAGTATGGTAACCTCGAGCATCAGAACCAGGGCCTGGCACTCTCACGACATATTCATGCGGGTCCCTCATGCAGAGATTGCAAAAGACTCCCCCAAATGGGTCACCCTTGGAAATTTGTATAGAAGAGTCCGAATGGTTCTTAAACCCAAAGGTCGTGGTTGTCCATGTGAAGAAAGAAAAAAAAAGAGACTCAAAAGCCACAAACGCTAGTGCACATCGGATAAAGGGAATGGTCGGGGCCCGTCGAAAAGAACGGGAGTACCCTAGTGGGCGAAAGCCAAAAAAAATTCCAAGTATAGAATCATAAAGGCAGAGTATGTAAAGCTTGGTCATAGTCCTCAACTGAGGGAAAAAGATTTGGAGCCAAAAGCTTCATTGATTAATTAAAATCCAGGGTGGACAGCCCGGTACAACCCCAAACAAAAAATAAACTAATAAACTAAGGTCACACGGCCACAAAACTCTCCCTAAGCTATGTACGACTGACGGGGGAGGGAAGGTCCAGCAGCGGTTTAAGGAGTCAGAGAACTTTGGGCATGAGAGGATCCCCCAAGCAGCAACACCAGGGTCACATCTGGAGTACTAGGACGGACCATCCAAGAAGAGGACAACTTTTGAAGATTAGCCTCGGAACGGTAGAAGTTCAGTCGGGTACCCAACATCTGGCAGGCTTTAAAACCGCACAACAGATAGGCCTCAAAGTAGGGGGCAAGCTTCTCCCTCACTTCCTTCTCACGGGCCGCCAACCGTTCATCTTGCTCCTCTATGGTCTTTGCAAGAGTGGCTCGGAGCTTCTCCACTACATCTTCCAGGGTCTGGAGCTTTCAGGCCCAATCGGCCTTCTTTCCCACCATGAAGTCTTTCTCCTTCTCCAAGGTGGTCAAGCTCTTCTTCAAAAGACACTCCAACTCTTCCAACGCTTTCACTCGAGCCAATCGACCCTCGGACTCCGTGGTCGGCTAAAAAACGCAAAGAGAGTTAGCCCGACAGTCTATTTTGATTGCTCCAAGCCTCGCCTTTAGGGCTTCCCTCTCACGGATGGCCTCCTCGTAAAAATGGGACAGGCCCCTTAACCCAATCGGGCTCTGCCAAAAAATGGAAAGAAGCAAATATCAACAGACTATCTAAGAGGAAATGAAACAAAAAAAAAAATGCAAAGGCAGATTCACGTACCAAGGTCGTGCACATTTGCGCAACTAGACCATACTCTTGGGCACTCAGAAAAGAAGAGGTCATCCATTAAAAAAAAAAAAAATAGAGGTCAAGGAAGAACCAAAGGCAACCAGCTCATGGGAAAGGCCCAGGGTATGCACCCCAAAACCTAAAACACCCTTCAGGAAAGACTGCACGGAAGGAAGAATGACATGGCCCCAAGTAACCGCTTCCATGGCAAAAGCCACCACTAGAAGACCAAAGGACTCAACCTCGCGATGCTTGGGTGTGGACGGCTCGCCACCCGAGGGCCCGCCAACATCAGCCAGGCGCACCTCCTCGTACTTGTCTGTGAGCCACTATGTGCCCGCATCAAGCCCCACTGGCAGTTCAGGGGGAAAATGGGAAGGCATAAAACTCTCTCCGATTTGGGTAAGGGGAAACCCTTCCTCATCAGAACTTGGCAACATAATGACCATGCTCTTGGAAGAAACCTCATGCTGCTCCCGATGTCCTTTTCTCCCAACCAGACTCGTTCTTTTCTCACTGGAATGCGTATGGGACGAAGCCTCGTGGGAAGCGCTCCTCTCCTCAGAAGGTTCGTTCACCGATGTCGCTGAAGTGTCCAAACCCACAGCCCTCTGAGGCTTCTGAGCGATCGCTTTTTTCTTCTTTTTGTAAGGACGATGAGGGGGAGCCTTGCACTTCAGTTCTCCATGGCAGCCTCTGCAAAAACAGAATACCAAAATCCTGATTTAACAAAATGAAGAAAAACCTGACGAGGAAATGACCCACAAAAATCCCTCAGAAAACTTACTTATATGGGAACACTCATCCCCAATGAAAACAGTGGGGGACATAATGTCGTTTATGCCACAATCGGCGTAAAGGGCTGAAAACACCTTAATCTGCGACATTTTGGCCTAGTTGAAGCCTTGTTGGAAAAATCCTTCGGTTGCCAGCTGCTCTGTGGACACCGCAATATCAAAATTGGAAGGAATCCGAGGGTCCAGATTCCACTCCCTCGGAACCCCCTCCAAGAGACCCTTGGTAGTATGGCGAATAAAGAAGAACTTCTCCTTCCACCTACTAGGTCGTATAGTAACCCTCACGAAGGGAGGTTGCCCTTTTCTCCTCCCCAGGCACCACGATCTCCAGGCCAGTAGTATCCGCCCCATAATTGGCGAACTCGGCCTCGACCTCCTCGCGAGACCACGTCGTACTCTGCACCCCTTCCGTCGAAACCTTAGATGGTTCTGCCGCTCGCTTTGCCTTCTTCGCGAATGCCCCCACTGTTCGAGAAGCATCGTGTCGCCGCCGCAAAGATACCTCGGCAGCGGGAGATACCACCGCCTCTATTGCCGCAACATCTGACGCCACTTGGCACCTCCCCGCACGAGTTGCCTTCTCACTGGAACTACTCATCAAAGAAAAGGAATCGTAGGATAATTTTATAGAGAAAAAAGGGAGAAAGAGAGGGAAAAGTGAGAAGGGCTCGGATGAATAAAGACAAAACACACCGAGACCCCTAAATTTATAGGCAAAGAAGGTGAAACGACACTTTTGACGCGTGGCCAACTCAGTGCCACGTGGAACATGCTTGTCCACAATTGCAGGAAACGCCCGACAACACATAACTCATTTAATGAGTTCCAAGTGATTTCTACGAAATACACTCAGAACTGGGGGTACTCTTGATGATGCATAATCCACCACGCCCTCGTAAATGGGCCGAAAAAGGGTACCCCACCAAAACGACTAAGGTCTGGAGGGAAGGCACACCCAGGTCATGACCGTCCATTACCCGAACAAAGGCATACGACCGGGTATTCGAAGAAGGTACCCCCGTGTTGCGACCAGCTAACACCCCACCGAGGGTCTTCGGTCCAAACACCCGGAGAAGGTACTTCTGGATCCTGACTAACTATCGCCCCAATAAGGGAACATGGTTCAGATCTAAAAACACAGGTACACCTTCTCCCATGATACGACATCAGTCTAAATCCCGGGTACCCTCAGGAAAAGATCAAAGGGAACCCCCTGACCGACGTGTAATTGTCTCCCAAATCTCTAAGCACCGCTCGGACCTCCCGGGCCCAGAGCAGGAGACCCCCGAACTATGACATCCATCACTTAGCCAAAATATCACGGAAGAAAGAGACAAAACTAAAACATTAAGGATACGGGTGAATAAAAGGAAGGGTCTAGACCGCTCAAAGCACTACCTAAAAAGATAGCTTGATAATCATACAACCATAAAGAACGACCCTTGGGTCACCCTCAAGACGAACGACCAAAAGAATCATCCAACCACTCTGGCGGAACCTCCAACACGACCAGGCTTGAAAGTCGTACCAACCACCCTTATTCAACATAGCTCCCAACTACCCTCATTATTACTTAAAACCACGTCCCATTAGCATGAGTCATCCATTGGGGCAGAAAGCGACAATCCTTATCGGTCCGGACCAATGATTAGGGCAGATTAATTCCCTCTGAAGACCATTGGAGCAGACGCCATAATTACCAAGTCAGACCAACATCAGTCAACCCTCGCCATTGGTCATTTCCTGACATACGACCCCTATTGGCGCAGAAGACCCCCTACTATTGGCCACCAATGCCACCCTGATTTAAGACGGAAAGACCAGCGCCCATTGGCGGAAGACCCAAGGGCTAGCACTATAAATAGCTCTCATTTTGGGAACCAGGGGGAGAACAAGTAGAACACAACACAAAATCAGTACACACTCTGCAAAATTCTCAGCATAATTGTACTTAGAAAATACTCCACTAGCTATCTCATTACTCGACCCCTTTGTAATTCACTCGACATCCATAAAAAAATCACATTGCCTCTTTTCCCTCAATCTCAACCCAACCTTACGGGCCCGGACGATATTGCATCACCAATATTCATTGATTACAAAGGTTAAATTAGTATAAGGATCTAAACATGTCACTTTTTTAGGTAATTGTCTTAGAACACTATGTAAATGTTTCACTAATTTCTTTATATATATGAGTTAATATGCAGAGTTGAAATATGTACATAATGAAATTCATGATCGATCTACTGTATCGAAGGTGATTTAAGCAAATCACTCATTAGATCATAGTTTAGACGACAACAGTAGTAGTAGCCGAATATGTATTGTTACTAATGATGATGCATGTTTTTGAGTGATCTTTAGTTTACTTTAATATTAATACTTTATATGAATCTTTGATGTATATGAAAACACACTTTAGTAGTATTAAAGGGTAGCCTAATTGCTAGTTAGATCAACTTATGAAAAACATAAACTTACTAGCTAGTGGTATAACCATTAACAAGGACAACTAGCGGCAATTGTGTGGAAAAGGTGAGGTTCAACTTTGATTATTCTAGCCCCATTTGGCACTCGGCCCTGAGGAACTTGGATAGAAAATTTGTGATTTTGTTTTTGAATCTCGAGCCATTTATTTCATCATTAATATTGCCTTTATATTTCATAAACTTGCTCTTGTTTGATAATTCAAGTTATTTTGTCTTCTGTTAAATCATATTCAAATGCTTAATCTCTATGACTTGTCAATTCATAATCATATTACCTGATCTAATATGGTAACATATATATTGATTTTTGGACTGTGCAAACGAGCAAGTGATATGATTCGGCTTACTAGATAATGTGATATTATGTTTCACCCATGGGGACGCCTTTGGAAAGTTGGGCCCAATGATTGTGTGAATTTATTACTGGGCAGCAAGAGTTGTCATTTTAAGTATTTTAGCATAATACCCATCGATTTAGGCGCCACGTACAATTAGGAATTGATTGTAACTCGCGTGCTAGATAGACGTGTACTCGAGCATATCTTTTTATTTTATTGTGAGGTTTCTCCTCGTTGGGAGGTATAAGGTAGTATATTTGTTGATATAAGGTTGGATCTAGTTGTTATGTGCACATGTTCATACATATAATCGCTCAATAATTATTTCTTTCCATTCATTACTGTTGAGATCATTTACGGATTTTACTTATTCTTGTTTAACTTACTGCCTAAATCTATAAATCTCACTAAGTCATTGAAGACTTATTCATCTTTTGTTTTGTCTGTCCATTTCTCAGACTAAAGACGACTTACGTGTGGCTGGTGTGAGCAGTTTTCTAAATCAAGAAGTTATTTTGGTAAGTGGTTTTGAGTATGCATTTTAATTACTTTAAATATTTAAATAACTGAGGATTGTTACTTTTATTTAATGTAGACACTATTATTTGAATTAAGTCAAGACTTCCGATGTGATATGTAATCAATTAATTTTCTTTACATATGGTATGATCCTAGCTGTGATACATTTCCTTTAGACTAAATGAATATCGAGTTTTGTTTCTTTGTTTTTTGAACATGAGACAAGTTTGATTTTAACTAAATCTCGAGGTACGGTTCTCATAGTATGGTATTAGAGAAATTGTTTTAAAAGAAGGTTTAAAAGTCATAATTTTAAAAGTTGAAACCTAATATTTGTTAGGTATAAAAAATTGCAACTTCTAATGCTGTACTATGTGGCCATAGTTACGGATATATTTTGTGATTAGAATTACATGAACTTGGTGTGTTATGCATTTTGTTTTCTTATATGACTTATGTTATATATTTTCCTTGAACTAATTGATTCTTGCTCTCTTCTTATTAAATGATGTTTGTATGCTTACCTTTAAGAAAGCCTAACTAATAACACAAATTATATTTTACTATGGTGTGTAGAATGTCTACTCGTCGTACTCGAAATCAGGCTGGTAGAGAACCTGCCCAGCCATCTCCAGTTAGTAATGAGCACTTCTCAAACCCTGGACAAACTACCAATGGACAAGGACCTGATACGGGTATGAACGATCTCGAACAAGAAGCTCCCTCCATGTAAGATTTCTTTTAGAATCAGTTTATGCAGTTTGCATGACAACAAGCTACCATTGTGGATCTACATTTCAACATGAAGATCAACCATTTGAAAGGTTTCTTCACTTCCAGCCACCTAAGTTTTTAGGAGAACCTGATGGTCAAAAAGCTAAATCGTGGATTAACGAGATGGAAAAGATTTTCACTGTGACCAACTATAGTGAAGAAAATCAAGTCAATTTTGTTGGTTATCATATAGAGCAAGATGCAACACATTGGTGGCGTATTGGAGATGAACGTTGGAAGAGCAATGGCACACCTCATACTCGGGCTAACTTTGTCAAAGAATTTTATGGAAAATATATTCCTCAAGTGGTGCGAATTTGTCGGGAGAAAGAGTTCCTAGATTTAACTTAAGGACACATGATAGTCGCTCAGTACGAGGCCCGATAGGCCCGATTCACCCGATTAATCCAGTATGAAACTCATTATTTGGTTAATGAGGAGCGACAAGTGAGAAAGTTCATTGAAGGACTGAAATTGGAAATTCGTTGGGCCGTAATCTCTATTGATTTAACAACTTATGAAGTTGTAGTGGAGAAAGCACTACGTGTCGAATCTGAGATTAAAGAACTTGTGAAGCTTGAAGAAAGGGTGATGAGGAACAAGTCAACTATCTCAATGTCACATGGAGGAGAAAAGCAAAGTCATGGGAAGAAATATCCCCGAACAAACCAAGCCAATATGGTTAAGACGTGCCATTCAACCACCGCATCACAAGTTCAGAACATGCCTAAATGACCTTGTGGATTTTGTGGTCATCCAAACCACCATGAAACAATGTGCTGGAAAAGGAATGGAAGATGCATTGCATGTGGAAGTTATCAACACCTTATCAAGGATTCTCCTAAAAGAACAACATCAACACAAAACAAGATGAACTGTCAGGGAAACCTAAGATCCAAGCTCGTGTTTATGCTCTTGGAGCAACTGAAGTGGATGTTGGTCCAAATGCAGTGGTTGAAGGTAACATCTCCATATTTGATCAAGTTGGCAAAGTTTTATATGATCATAGTGCTACACGTTCTTTTATTGCCTTGTCTTTTGTCAAAATGTTAGCACTTGAATTTGAAAACTTACCCTTTGACGTCAAAGTGAGCACACCACTAGGCTTAAGCCTAGTTACTGATATCGTGTATAGGGATTGCCCAATACAGATAGATAAGGTTTTATACCGTAATGACCTTATACAACTTCCGATACGAGGTTATGATGTGATCCTAGGTATGGATTGGTTGTATAAATATCAAGCTAAGTTGAATTGTTTACGAAGCAAATAAAGCTTGGTACAAACGCAATAGGGAAACAAACCTTAAAGGGCACTTCAATTGTCACCATCTCATTGATTGAAGCTAAGAAAATCCTTAGATATGAGGCTTGTGGATTCATTGTCGACTTGATTAATAAACCCAAGGACAAGGATAAAATTGAAGATGTACATGTGGTGAAAGAATTTCCAGAAGTATTCCCTGAAGAATTACAGTCTCTTCCCCCTAACAAGGAAATAGAGTTTGTAATTGAACTTGTGCAGAATGCTAAGCCAATCTCAAGAACTCCCTATCAAATGACCCCTGCAAAGTTAAAAGAATTGGAGATTCAGTTGCAAGACTTATTAAAACAGGGGTTCATACGACCTAGCACATCTCTTTGGGGAGCATCTGTGTTGTTTGTGAAGAAGAAAGATGGGTTGCTCAGGATATGCATTGACTATCGTGGTCTCAATAGTGTTACCATTTAAAACAAATATCCTTTACCGCACATCGATGAACTATTTGATCTATTGCAAGGATTGATGGTTTACTCAAAATTAGATTTGAGGCAAGGATACTATCAGTAGCATCCGAGATGAAGATATTCCAAAAACAACTTTCAATTCTACATATGATCACTTTATGTTTGTCGTGATGCCTTTTGGACTAACGAATGCCCCGACAATATTCATGGACATGGCAGCATTCATGGACATGATGCATCTAATATTTTGGCCATATTTGGATAAGTTTGTGGTTACATTTATTGATGACATCCTGGTATTCTGCAAATCATAAGAAGATCATGCCCAACACTTGAGGACAGTTCTGCAAGTCTTAAAGGAGAACAAGCTCTATGCAAAATAGAATGTGTGTGCCACAAAATCTTCAAAATGAGTTGTTGGACGAAGCTCACAAGTCTAAATACACAGTGCATCCAGGAGGTACAAAAAATTATCAAGATCTAAAAAAGAACTTTTGGTGGATTGGGATGGAAAGAGATATTGTTGATTACGTGAAAAGATGCAAGACTTATCAATTGGTGAAGGCCGAACACCAACACCCATCTGGCAAATTACAACCTCTCTCTATTCCTAATGGGAAATGGTAACAAATCTCCATGAACTTTGTTACCGGGCTCCCAACCGTCAGAGGTGGTTATGATAACATATGGGTTGAATACTTCGCAAAATGGGTCGAAGCCCAAGCACTTTCCTCTATAACAAAGAGAAACATTATTGATTTCAAATGGCAACACATAATATGTCGATTCGATATACCTCAAATACTCATATCACACAATGGGACTCAGTTTGTAGGTCATAACGTCAGAGTTTGGTGCGAAGATATGAACATCACACAACGCTTTACATCGACTTATCAGCCACAAGCTAATGGTCAAGTTGAGAACACAAAAAAAACACTTGTGGAGTATCTCGAAAACACATGCATGAGTTAAAAGAGTCATGGACAGATGCGCTTCTTAGAATACTGTGAGCATGTCGTACCACACCACGTACTTCAACAGGCCAAACACCATTTATGTTTGTATACAGTTACGAAGTAGTAATTCTAGCTTAAATCTCCATGTCAACTAACTGCATCTTGACCTATAATCTAGAAGAAGCCGCTAGATTGCTCTTTGAAGGCCAAGAGTTCATAGGCTCAACACGCGACGAGGCGTATGAGAAAACACAAGCCTAAAAGACCATGATGGCCAAATCTTACAACAGAAAAGTCGAATTTAGACAGTTCCGAGTTGGGCACTTTGTCCTAATAAAAATCGAGACACACAAGCGAGATGGCCAACTCCAACCCTCATGGTAAGGACTATACAAGGTCACTAAGGCTAGCTCTAAAGGCTAGTACTATCTGCAAGAAATGGATGGTCGTGACCTAGCACGTTAATGGAATGTTTGAAACTTGAGAAAATTCTTCCATAGTTCATTTCTCTTTTTTTGCATTCTCACGAATTAGTGATGTAATGAAAATAATGAACTACGAAGACTTGATTCCCAAGTATACTTGGGATACGTAGGTAATTTGGTCAAAAACCAAGTGCAGCCTAAAAAATAATAAAAATATTTTACTGTTTGTCTTTCCTATGAACATGTTTTGAGAAAACACTTTCGATCTTTTCTTTCTGAAGGATTGGAAGAAATAGCACGGCTAACTAGCTGTTAATTCTTTTTTCAAGAAAAAAAGGAAGAAGTAGCACCCCATAGTTGGGATGGCTCCGTACTCAAACTAGAATCAAATGCCCATGATCCTTTTTCAAGGAAAAAGGGAAGTGGTAGCACCCCATAGCTGGGATATCTCCATACTTAAACTTGAACTAAACGTTCATGTCGTTTTTTCGAGAGAAAAAAGGAGTAGCACCCCAAAGCTGGGATAGCTCCGCACTCAAACTTGAATCAAACTCCCCAGATGTTTTTTCAAGGAAAAAAATAAAGGAGTAGCATCTCATAGTTGGGCTACCACCCTACCCACCTCTAATACTTCATATTTTGAAGCAAAAAAACGTAAATACTATGCAAGGGTGAAAACCTTTGGAGCAAATTGCATAAAAACTGGTGACATGTCATACATGGTTGTGGGTGCTCGATTCAAATGCACGAATTGCAATGGTAGGGTAGCACTTGAGAGTGTAACATCCTAGACCCAGGTTTCAATCAAGTTTGCGTAAAACCAAGCTAAGGAATGGTTGCACTTGAATATGTAACATCCTGGACCAATGTTCAGTTCGAGAATGCGTAAAACCACAAGAGGGGTTGGTAGCATAAGATTGTGTAAAACCAAGATAAGCATGATGGTAGAACTAAATAGCGTAAAACCAAGCTAAGGAATGGTTGCATTCGAGTATGTATCATCCTAGAACTGGGTTGTACTCAAAATTGCATAAAACCACGCGATGGATAGGTAGCACTTGAGTGTGTAAAATCCTAGATCTAGGTTTCATTCAAGAATGCGTAAAACCATCCAAATGAATGGTAGGACTCGAATACGTAACATCATAGACCCAAGTTGTATTCAAGAAAGTGTATAGCCTAAAAGAAATTTTAGCAGCTTTGGAATGCAAGAGATGGAAGACAATACAGGAAGACCCCACATATCGCCATACACGACACACCACGAGTTACTAATGGGTTTGATACCCTAAGAGATCTCATCTTGCCTTACACATCTTATAGGGTGTTTGAATTGGACTGAGCTTACCACTCATCTAAAAGCACACTTCTCAAAAAAAAAGCCATGCACTACAGAACATGCCTAAACCGCCTACTCGGTGATACAAATAAGATCGAGCCAAGCTCATCTATATTTACAAGGATATACCTATCCTTACATGTTTCATAAAGGCCGTTGGTGGTGCTGTTAATTTAGTTACGTAATGCCAAGGTCGAAGAAACAAATTAATATATCCTCTACACACGAGGATTGATAAAACCACATCTCCTCTACACACGAGGATTGATAAAATAACATCTCCTCTACACACGATGATTGATAAAATAACATCTCCTCTATATATAAGGATTCATTAAAATGTCTCCTTAGATTAAGAGGAATCAGGCATTATAAGGCGACAACAATAATCAAGAAAACTGGGTTGTACTCGAAATTGCATAAAACCACGCGATGGACAGGTAGCACTTGAGTATGTAAAATCCTAGATATAGGTTTCATTCAAGAATGCGTAAAACCATCCAAATGAAGGGTAGGACTTGAATACGTAACATCATAGACCCAAGTTGTATTCAAGAAAGTGTATAGCCTAAAAGAAATTTTAGCAGCTTTGGAAAGCAAGGGATGGAAGACAATGCAGGAAGACCCCACATATCGCCATACACGACACACCACGAGTTACTAACGGGTCTGATACCCTAAGAGATCTCATCTTGCCTTACACACCTTATAGGGTGTTTCAATTGGACTGAGCTTACCACTCATCTAAAAGCACACCTCTCAAAAAAAAAAAACCATGCACTACAAACTCACATGCCTAAACCGCCTACTCCGTGATACAAATAAGATCGAGCCAAGCTCATCTATATTTACAAGGATATACCTGTCTGTTAACGGGTTTGGAATTATTCCCTATTTAACGGAAGATATTTATTTGGGTTGGAACGCCCTGTCCGTGATTCAGAGGCAACGATAGGTGGAAATGATAAGATAAGAATAATTGCAAGAATATTCCCTTCCTTTATTCACTGAACTTTTCCTCATCTTCTTATTGTGTATATGAGTACCCAGTTGTATTTAGTAAGCTAAGTTAAGTTATCTCCCTTTTCTTCTACTGATCACCTCCCTTTATATAGACTTTGGTAGGGGCAGGTGTCATTGTGCATGTGTTTTGGTAAAGACAGGTGTTGTCGTTACCTTGATACAGGTGTAAAAATAAGGATAAGGTTTATCTTTTATCTACTAAGCGCTGACTAGACTTAATCTTGGTGTCTTCTGATAGCTTCGAGGATCTCTGATGCGTGTTTGTTTTGGTAGAGCAGCTCTTCCGATGGGTTTTATTTCTCTTTCTTGATTCGGGTTTATTCTTCAGTAATCAGGAGTGATCTCTGAGGGTGTAAATGTGATCTCCGAGGGCATGGTGCAATCTCCGAGGGTTTGATTTGGTCTCCGAGGGCATGGTGTGATCTCCGAGGGCTGTATTTGCTCTGTTTGAAGTGAGATTTTTTCATCGGAGTTCTCGGAATATATTTACTGGGTGCTTTTTCATTCATTTCTTGATTTTCTCCAAAAGTGGGTCCTCGGATAATAGTCCGAGTGTAGTCTTCTTCGAGGAGTGTTCAGCAAGGAAGTTTTCTTGTAAGTTCAGGGGACTCGGGGTCCATTGTGGTCCCTCTTGGCGCATTGGTGGATATCGGAGTCGCGCGGGTCCATCGGGGTTTGCTCTTTTTCCGATGCCGTGTTGATATCTGTTTTTTATTTACCGTTTGACTTTCCAAGGGACGCTTATGTTCCTCCTCGTGTGTTCTTTTAAACTTTTTTGGGTCAGTGACCAAAAGGTAGGACAATCCTCCGAGGGGTTTTCTTTATTGAGAGTAGGTACATCTCATCGGAAACACTCGTGACAATAGTATTGTCCATGTATTGTTTTTTTCCGAGTAGGAGTAGTCTTCTTCATTTTATTTTTAGGGTTAACACTAGCCCCCCCCCAAATTTCGGTTGTCCTCATAGAGACAAGCGGAATTTTAAATCATCGTCCTCAGTGAGGTGAGGGGTTATTTTTCGCTCTAGTGTCCCTATATTTATTTTTGGATATTTTTCCGAGAGATAAATATATATATTTAAAATTTTTGCAAGGATTTTACCTGAATATCGTTATGGGGCACGCGAAGATCTCGGGGTGCAAGTGGTGGACCGTTGCTTTGACCAGCCTTGAAATTTGAAACATCTGACCGTTGGCAACGGGCAGAACCTGGATGGCGTGGCGCGATTAAGTAGCGGTTACGTGGAGCTTTAACTAAGTTCCACGTCTTCAAAGCTTTCGACCGTTGTTATCTTCGGCTATAAATAGGGATAATGTTGCTTCTTTTTCCTCATTCTCTCAATTCATCTTTGCGATAATCCTCTCTCAGAGCAAAAAGTTTCTTTCCTTAACTTTAGTTCTTTATTCTTCTAATTCCCAGCAGGCTTTACTCGTTCTTTTTCTGTTCTTCAAAAACCTTCCCCTTTTACCACTGTATTTATGGCTTCTTCTGCCAACACTGATCCCGTTGCCGCTGCTACCTCTTCGGAAGTTACTGCTCCGATCGATTCCTCCGCGAATGTGAGGAGTATTCCGGTGGGAGTTGTTACTCGTAAACGCAAAGGCGAAATCGCTGCCGAGGGCGGCGCCACTTCCTCGAAAAAAGCTAGGGTTTCCAAATCGAAGGAGCCGCCTCTTCGGACTTTCGCTAAGGTGGAAAAGGTGCCGAGTATTGTTACTCGTAAGCAGGTGGCGGATCTGTTTACCTCAAGCGGGGTCCTTCAGAAGAATATGGTATTCTGAATCCCGACGAAGAATGAGAGAGCATGTTATCCTCCTCCGGGTATGTTGACGGTGTTTTTTGCCCAGGTGAAGTACGGGTGGCGTTCATTCATGTCACCTTTTTTTTGTGAGCTTTTCAAGACTTGTAATATCTGCCCGAGTCAAATGGTGCTGAACGGGTTTGCCGCTATTTGTATTTATGTCTTTTGGTGTCAAGTGAGTGGACTAGAGTGCACGGTGGACTATTTCTTTCGATCTTTGACGTGGCGGTGTCACCCGGGGGGTATCCTTTTTATAATGTTCGTCACCGGGACAACACGGGGGATTCTACGAAGAGAATCTTGGGTGCGGCAATTACCTCACATAGCGTCTGGATGAATAGATACTTCTTCGTGGGACCTGTTAAAGGTGAGTGGGATATGCCATTCGACTGGCGAGAGGGTACTACTCCCGTGCATGCTTTGGACCAGGAGGTGGTTTTATCTCCTATAATTTCTCAACACAAATTGATGGAATCAGAGGACTTCACGATGTTATACGAGACCTCCGGTCTTCACCACGTAGTTTTTACCGACGACGCCGTGGAGAGGCCCTTGTCTTTGTCTCCCGATGCGAGGAGTCTTTTTCGTAAGTCCCTTTATTTATTCTTTTATTCATTCTCTGAGTATAGCAGTAAATTATGCTTATACACGTTATCGGTGGGGGTGATGCAGGGGAGGTCATGGCGAACTACTATTTGCAGTCGAGTCCGAGGGAGCCTACTCCTAGTGGTGTCTCCGAGATACCAGAGGAGGGTGATCACGAGGAGGATGAGGTTAATGCTCCCGAGAGTAGGCATATGGGTTCAGAGAAGGGTGGAGTTCACGAGGACCATTCTCTTCTATGCATGGATATGACGGGGGTCATCAGGAGCGTTGTTCCCTTGCGCCAAGTAGCTTCTGCTTCTTGGGATTTGGCTTTGGTGCCCGTTTCCAGATCCGAGTCGGGAGATTTACCTGCCTCTGGATCTAATATAGGAACTTCTCCGAGAGTTTCTGAGGAGGGGATCTTTCCGAGTGTTAACGAGGAAGAATATGTTCAGAAGGTTACTGAGGTAATAGACTTGTCTTCTGAGGGTCCTTCTCCTCAGCCTCCGATAGTTCCCGAATCTGCTCCTCGTGGTAAGTTCTTATGAGTTTTTAATGAGATTTTCATATCTTACTTGTAAAACTTGTTCATGTGTTGATGCTTTTTCTTTTGATATAGTGGCTATGGATAAAGGTAAAGCTCCGATGGTAGAAGAGTCTTCATTATACGGTGAGTGTCCATTACTCGTCCTCTTTCCATAATTTTTTCTAGTTTCATTCTCTTTCTTACTGACAGTGAATGCCTTTTGTAGAGGAAGATTTTCTGGCCCAGTTCAGCATTCCCGAGCAGGGAGCTTTACGAGGGGATTCTGAGGACACTCAAGGGGAGTTCGATCCTTCTTCCGAAGACAGAGATGTGAAGGAGGGGATTCTGAATTCACTGTTGGGAGAGACTGGCCCACCTACAGCAGTTGGTGGTTCTCGGGTCGTGTTCATAAATTCAGAAGTGATGACTCCAGTACCGGACGCGACTCCTCCGAGTGGGCATGTTCCAGTGACTTTGTCTCCGAGGGGTCATACATTCCAGGAGCCCGTTCCTCCCAGTGAATCCGGGGGCAATTCTCGTCTCGGACAGTGGGGGAAGCTTACCAAGATATCCTCCAATTTTTTGCCTCCTCCAGTTCAACACCCGCCGAGGGGTACCAGTTTTTGTACACCAGTCTCAACTGGTTGGGAAAGTTTTTCTAGATTAATTCTCTGAAGTTATATAATATATCTCTGTTAACTTTTCCTTGTTGACTTCTCCGCAGATTGGAAAGACTCGGGAGGCAGTTACCGCCGTTGAAGAACGTGGTCGGAAAGACATAGAGGAGGTGGAAGCGCTCCGAGCGCAACTGGCACCTCTTTTGGTCCGGGATAAAGAGAGTCAGACCAGAGAGGACATTCTTCACACCAAAATTTCTGACTATGAGTTCCTCCTTAAAGAATCAGAGAAGGCGAGGGAGGGTTTGCAATGTAACTTAAGCGCTGCCGAGTCCGCCTACAAGAAGATGGAGGCATCCGAGAAGGCCGCAGCGGCTAAGATAGCCCTTCTGGAGAAGGAAAGAAAAGAGTCCGAGGGGGTCCTTACTGCTCGTATCGCGGCTCTCGAGAAGGCAGTGGCAGAAGGCGGTGAGCGGGAAATGGGTCTCCAAGAGGCACTAAGCCAAGTCACAGATAGGGCCGAGTCGGCCGAGAGGAAGTTTTTAAACTTTCTTTCTCCCGAAGAGGTGCAGGCTAAGATTGATGCTGCAGTTCGATTCGCCCAGCAAGAAACATCAAGGCAGCACTCTGAAGTCTCCGAGACGCCTTTTCACGAGCTCTTGTCAGGCCACCTTTTATGGGGTTATTTGGAATGTGCTAGATTAGCTAGTCTTTGATAAGGTCGGACGTTGACTTTTCAAAGTCTTTTGACCTCCGTAAATTGAAGAGGGCAACTCCCGATGACTGCCATTACTTTGTGGGAAGATTTGGGAGCTTGCTTTCTTCTCGGGATTCTCCGGCACCGTCCCCGATGCGTTCTGCCAGTAGCCCGAGTCCGAGGGCTAGTGGTTTCGGGGGGGTATTTTCTCCGATTTCTCGTCTTGCTCCACTGGGTACTTCCGCCGAGGAGACAATTTCTCCCATCCCTCCTTCCACGGGGGCTTAGTCTTGCTTTCTTTATTTTTTGTTTTTAAATAAATGTTCTTTGTATCTATTACCCTTTCCGAGGGCTCTTCGGCTTAAATAAATAAATATTTCTGTCCAATTTCCCTTTTCTACCTTTTGTTTTTATTGTTAAGATTCAATTAAAGTGGATAATGATAAACCTTATAAGGTTGCTGACTAAGTATACTTCTTAAGTAGGAGGTGTTGCTTTGCATGGTTAAATAAGGTACGTGTCATTTTTAATTAAAAAGTTTTTCAACACGTGTCCCTTATTTAACATAATATGAATCTAAACTTCTTCTTTTAACCAAGAAATAAAGAGTATATATGCACTTAGGCCCTTTACCAATTATGCACTTATCTCTAATCTTATAATCATAGCTAGTCTTTGATCTTCTTTCAAGTTTGTCAATAATTGCAAGTACGAGGATAATACTTACCCGACAAGATGATGCCTCCTTACTATAGAAGAGGTGGTTCAGTTTCATCTTGTGGTTCTTCTCGGGGTACCGCTCGGAGTCCTTCTGGATCATCAAGGGTTCCTCCTATTTCTCGTGAAAGTTTTTCTCCGAGGGACAATCTATCCGAAAACCAGGCAACACTTGGTGCTAGTTCCTCTCTTGGGGTAGCTCATAGGCTTCCCTCTACAAATTCACGTAGGGTTAATCATATCAGGAAGATATTCATGGGTAGGGAGCCATACCCTTTGGCGGATGAGTCTTCGGAGTTCGATTTGATCCCTCTTAATCCGTCCAGATTGATAGGTAGAGGACGTGTAGGATCCACTATGAGTACGGAGTGTGAGAACTCGGTAAGATCTCTTTTCACTGGTTATAACCTGAATTTCGAAGATTATGACATAATAGTGCCTTCCTCGGGCCAGAGGGCTTACGCACCTCCATCGGGTTACATGACCGTTTATACCGAACAGATGCGTTGTGGGTTACGGACATTCTTCCACCCCTTTTTCCAAATACTTTTTCGGTATTGGCAGGTATGTTCGAGTCAATTATCACCAAGTTCCTATAGTCATTTGGTGGGATATGTCCTTCGTTGTGAGCTTTTAAACCTTCCAATGTCCCCTTATCGGGTGGGAACAATATTTACCCTTCGACCTTGTTCAGAGGGGACTCCCTTTTTTAGCTTGACCTATCGGGACAAGGAAAATACCTTCACTCGTGTATCCAGTTCCCACTCTTGTAGAGGGGATTGGAGGCGGGGATTTTTCTTTGTCCGTCCGAGAGGTCAGTCAGCCAGATCGTGGGGGGTACCCATCCGATGGGGTCTGGGATATATTGCTCCCAACATCGAAACACAAGGGCAAGTGAGGGAGGTATTGCTTCACTCGGGACTTTTTTCTGGTTCTTATGACATATCCGGGCTACTGGATTTCCCCGAGGCCCTGATTTTGGCAGGTTTACAAGAGGGGGTGGAGGGATGTACCCCTACTTCTCGTCCTCTTCACAGTAATTTTCATTTTCGTAAGTTTTACTAACCCTTCTTTAACTTGTAAATTTTATGGGTGCCCTCGGACCGTTTTCCTACTGATATCTTTTGCAGGAGCGGAGATGTGAGCATTTTCGCTCGGATCTTCTACAGACGTTTTCCTTGGGAGAGCGTTGCATGGTAGTCCCGGGATGCCAGAGGTTGGTAATTCTGTTCCTCTCGTGAATGAGGCAATGGTTGAGATTTCCTCGGAGGAGGAGGAACCTATAGCAGCCCCCCCAGTCAGTTATACAATTCCTCCTGGGCCGTCAGATCCGATAGTGTCACAGCCTATTCCTCGTAATTCTGAGGTGAATGTGTTAGAGGAGTATCTTCTCTCCCCTGGCACAGAGGACTTGCAGCCCCTGGAAGATGTCCCTGATCGTATTCCTGTACCACCGCCCGAGGAGCACCCTTCCCTCAGGAGATCTCTTCCCCCCTGGGATAATCAGGATGTTTCTCCTCTCGGATCAGCGGTGGGATTTTGCCGAAACTTTCTCAGCAGTTTATTGAACGTAACAGATTGTGAGTTGATAAAAACCCTTTCGGTACCCGTTCTCCAAGATTTAGCCTGTAAAGACCTGTGTGAGGTATTTATTCATTTTATTTAATACTAACCTGTCGTCCGGTCTGATGCCATTCGCTTTGTTTTTTGAGCAGATTTATATGGTGCTAGATGCTCTCGGGTCTTACGGAAGCTCTTCTTCAGATCCAGGCTTAGTATATCGTCGTCGGGACGAGTTAGAGCGAGGTCTCTTGGAGGCTCAAGTGGAGATAACTCATTTGAAGGAGGTTCACGAGTCCGCTCATGAGACTCATATCCATGCGTTACAATCCGAGAAGGATAAGGCGTGGGAATTGGAACGCCAATTAGTGCTTGAAAGAGCCCGTGTACTAAATTTAGGAAGGAGACTTGAAGAGTTACGTGGCCAAATGCGGTCCTCGAAGGAGCAACTAACGCAGGCTACGATGGAAAGAGATGCCTTGAGTCAGCAGCTACTAGAGATAACTCGTTCCCATGCAGTAGAGGTGGTTATGGACCGAGTCCAGGCCGTTTTGGAAGTAGTGGGTCCATCCAATCCTCGTGAGTCTCTTCGGGATGAGATACGCGATTTAGTGCATATAGGCTATAGATTGTGTCAAGATGTCGTACAAGCTTTGCCGGAGTTTCCCTCGGGCTTGCTCCTTCCTGAGCTCAACATTCGTCAGATCTCCGAAGAGTTTCCTTCTTCACCCAATAGAGATTCTGCAGTCGGAACTGTGTTCTTTGATGACCCAATCTCTCTTTTCGAGGAGCAGCGCCGATGACTTATCCGAGAGGAAAAACGTCCCATGGGAGGGACTTAGCTTGTAGATGAATATTATACAGTTTAGTTCATAATACAGAGGGTTTTTGGTGTTATCGGGTTGTCTCGATGTCTCATATATAGAGCCATCATTTTGTCGGACAACTCTAATTTCTTTTGTACTATAGCCCCTCGTATATGAACACTCTTTTTATTCATGTATGATTATTACATTAAGCATAGTACTTTCTAAGGTTGCTTGAGTTCCACGTGTTGCGAAGTACTGCCTCCTCGGAATTGGCAAGACGATAAGTTGCCGGCCCTACAATTTCCACTATCTTATAGGGTCCTTCCCATCGTGGATCTAATTTGCCCACATTCTTGGAAGCCCCTACTCGTTTCATCACTAAATCTCCAACTTGAAAGGTTCGGGGCTTTACCTTGGCATTGTAATATCGCGACATCCGAGCCTTGTACTCTTCCATTCGGAGGGCTACTCGGGTTCTTTTTTCTTCGAACAAATCAAGGGCGAGGGCTAGATTCGAGCCGTTGGTTACTTCTTCGTATTCCTTAATTCGCCAACTCTCTATTGAGACCTCCGAGGGTAAGACAGCTTCACATCCGTAGGATAGACTGAAAGGGGTTTCACCCGTAGCGACACTTTGCGTGGTCCGATAGGCCCACAATATCTCGGGTACTTCTTCAACCCACTTAGCTTTGTGCCAATAAAGTCGGGCCTTCATGTTTTTCAAAAGGGTTCTGTTGGTCCTTTCTACTTGGTCGTTTGCTTGAGGGTATCCTACTGAAGCAAAGCGGTGTTTTATTTCCCAATGATCGCACCATTTTTGTAACCCTTGATCCGTAAACTGCAGACCGTTATCACTTACCAAGCTCCGAGGGATTCCAAAGCGGCAAATAATACTTCTCCAAAGAAAATTGATAACAGCCCTTGCGGTTACTCTAGCCAGGGGTTCCGCTTCCACCCATTTGGTGAAGTAGTCAACGGCTACTAGCAGAAATTTCTTTTGACCGGCATCAGGGATGAGGGGTCCAAGTATGTCAATACCCCACTTAGAGAATGGGCAAGGGGTCAGATGGGGTTCCCAAGGAGTTGCGGGTTGATGGGTCCGAGGGGCGTAAGCTTGGCATGGTTTACACCTTTCGGCATGGCTTTTGCTGTCTTTGGCCATCGTGGTCCGACCATGCTTTCGCCGCTGGTATGGCTTCCGCATACCCCCTCGTGAGTTTCTGCTAAAGCTAGTTGGGCCTCCTCCTCATTAAGGCATCGAGCATGAGGACATGAGTATGTTCTTCGGAAGAGTATCCCGTCTTTGAAGAAGTATCGGAGAGTTTTTCTGAACATCCTTCGCTGAATATTCTTGTCTGAGGAGTATCCCTCGGGATTCTGCAAATAGGCCTTGATAGGAGTCATCCAGCTAGATGAGGGATCTGAAATGGTATTCACCTCTTGGCCTTCGCTTTTTTCAGATTCATTGACATGAAGTAGAGTAATCTTCCGAGTATGTACAACGGTTGTTTGAGTAGCCATTTTGGATAAAGCGTCTGCCTCTTGGTTTTCTTTTCGGGGAATCTGAACTATATCATATTCTTCAAACCATTCGGACCTTTGACGAACAACTCGGAGGTACTCTTGCATTCTTTCTTCTTTTGCTTCATATGATCCTTTAACTTGCTGGACGATTAATTGGGAATCACTATGGAGGAGTACTCTCTTCATTCCCCCTTCCTTTGCTAGTCTCATACCAATAAGGAGTGCTTCATATTCAGCTTCATTATTAGAGAGGGGGTAATCTATTCTGACTGCAAAATGGAGTCTTTCTTCCTCTCCTTCTTGATTTACAAAAACTATTCCAGCCCCCCCCCCCCCCATGTGTACTCACCGAGGATCCATCTACATATGCGTGCCACATTGGTTCTTTCTCCTCGGATCCAATGCTCGTAGGTTCTGTTACAAAGTCCGCCAGAACTTGCGCTTTAATCGATGGTCTCGGAGCATAGGAAATATCGTACTCAGTAAGCTCTACGGCCCATTTTATCAATCTCCCTGATGATTCAGGCTTATTTTGAATTGCCCTCAGGGGGTGCTTAGTTAGCACGGTAATTGGGTGGGATAGAAAGTAAGGACGTAGCTTTCGAGCCGTAATAACCAATGCTAGGACGAGTTTCTCAGTTAGGGTATATCTGGTTTCGGCTCCGAGAAGGGTTTTGCTGACGTAATATACCGGATGATGTTCTCCGTCTTGTTCCTTGACTAAGACGGTGCTAACAGCCTCTTCTCCGACCGATAAATACAGAAATAACTCTTCTTGAGGTATAGGTTTTACCAGCAAAGGTGGTTTCAACATATACCTTTTTAGTTCTTCGAGAGCTTCCTCGCATTGGGGGGTCCACTGAAATTCCTTGACATTCCGAAGTATCTTGAAGAAGGGAAGCCCCTTTTCTGCGGACTTGGAAACGAACCGACTCAACGAGGCCATTCTTCCAGTTAACTTTTGGACATCTTTCACCGTCCTCGGGGTAGGTAACCCCATGATAGCTTCTGCTTTCTCGGGGTTTACTTCTATTCCCTTCTCCGTAACCATAAATCCCAAAAATTTTCCTCCCCGGATACCAAAGGAACACTTTCGAGGGTTAACTTTCATACCAAAATTTTTCATAATGACCAACGCTTTCCGTAGGTCCTCGGGATGCTCTTCGGCAGTGTTACTTTTAACTACAGTATCATCTACGTAAACCTCTACTGACTTCCCAATAAGTTCTGCGAACATAAGACTCACTAACCTTTGGTAGGTAGCTCCCGCGTTCTTCAGCCCAAAGGGCATGACTAGATAACAAAATGTGCTTGCATCTGTGATGAAGCTGGTCTTATCTTGGTCAATAGTCGCCATCGGGATTTGGTTATACCCTTGGTCTCCATCTAAAGTTGATAGTAGCGCACATCCTGCGGTAGAATCAACTAGCTGATCTATGCTCGGTAAGGATAACAATCCTTTGGGCATGCTTCATTGAGGTTGGTAAAGTCAACACACATTCGCCATCTTCCTCAATGCTTGGGTACTAGCACTACATTAGCTAACCATTCGGGATAAATGACTTCCCGAATTAGCTAATCAAGAAAACTGGGTTGTACTCGAAATTGCATAAAACCACGCGATGGACAGGTAGCACTTGAGTATGTAAAATACTAGATCTAGGTTTCATTCAAGAATGCGTAAAACCATCCAAATGAAGGGTAGGACTTGAATACGTAACATCATAGACCCAAGTTGTATTCAAGAAAGTGTATAGCCTAAAAGAAATTTTAGCAGCTTTGGAAAGCAAGGGATGGAAGACAATGCAGGAAGACCCCACATATCGCCATACACGACACACCACGAGTTACTAACGGGTCTGATACCCTAAGAGATCTCATCTTGCCTTACACACCTTATAGGGTGTTTCAATTGGACTGAGCTTACCACTCATCTAAAAGCACACCTCTCAAAAAAAAACCATGCACTACAAACTCACATGCCTAAACCGCCTACTCCGTGATACAAATAAGATCGAGCCAAGCTCATCTATATTTACAAGGATATACCTGTCTGTTAACGGGTTTGGAATTATTCCCTATTTAACGGAAGATATTTATTTGGGTTGGAACGCCCTGTCCGTGATTCAGAGGCAACGATAGGTGGAAATGATAAGATAAGAATAATTGCAAGAATATTCCCTTCCTTTATTCACTGAACTTTTCCTCCTCTTCTTATTGTGTATATGAGTACCCAGTTGTATTTAGTAAGATAAGTTAAGTTATCTCCCTTTTCTTCTACTGATCACCTCCCTTTATATAGACTTTGGTAGGGGCAGGTGTCATTGTGCATGTGTTTTGGTAAAGACAGGTGTTGTCGTTACCTTGATACAGGTGTAAAAATAAGGATAAGGTTTATCTTTTATCTACTAAGCGCTGACTAGACTTAATCTTGGTGTCTTCTGATAGCTTCGAGGATCTCTGATGCATGTTTGTTTTGGTAGAGCAGCTCTTCCGAGGGGTTTTATTTCTCTTTCTTGATTCGGGTTTATTCTTCAGTAATCAGGAGTGATCTATGAGGGTGTAAATGTGATCTCCGAGGGCATGGTGCAATCTCCGAGGGTTTGATTTGGTCTCCGAGGGCATGGTGTGATCTTTGAGGGCTGTATTTGCTCTGTTTGAAGTGAGATTTTTTCATCGGAGTTCTCGGAATATATTTACTGGGTGCTCTTTCATTCATTTCTTGATTTTCTCCAAAAGTGGGTCCTCGGATGATAGTCCGAGTATAGTCTTCTTCGAGGAGTGTTCAGCAAGGAAGTTTTCTTGTAAGTTCATGGGACTCGGGGTCCATTGTGGTCCCTCTTGGCGCATTAGTGGATATCGGAGTCGCGCGGGTCCATCGGGGTTTGCTCTTTTTCCGATGCCGTGTTGATATCTGTTTTTTATTTACCGTTTGACTTTCCAAGGGACGCTTATGTTCCTCCTCGTGTGTTCTTTTAAACCTTTTTGGGTCAGTGACCAAAAGGTAGGACAATCCTCCGAGGGGTTTTCTTTATTGAGAGTAGGTACATCTCATCGGAAACACTCGTGACAATAGTATTGTCCATGTATTGTTTTTTTCCGAGTAGGAGTAGTTTTCTTCATTTTATTTTTTGGGTTAACACTGTCCTTACATGTTTCATAAAGGCCGTTGGTGGTGCTGTTAATTTAGTTACGTAATGCCAAGGTCGAAGAAACAAATTAACATATCCTCTACACACGAGGATTGATAAAATCACATCTCCTCTACACACGAGGATTGATATAATATCTCCTCTACACACGATGATTGATAAAATAACATCTCATCTATATATGAGGATTCATTAAAATGTCTCCTTAGATTAAGAGGTAAATATTCATCCCAGGCAGCGCCTAGTAGATAAATAACTTAGAGATAAAGTTTATATTATCCTCCCATGTACATTTCGTAAGAGATAAAAATTCATCCCAGTCAGCGCCTAGTAGATAAATAACTTAGAGATAAAGTGTATAGTATCCTCTCATGTACATTTCGACACATGTACTCTACTTAACACATGCACAGTGACAGATGGCCCTAAAATACCTCTATAAAAGGGGTATCCTCATTGTCAATTAGAGGACAACAACAAGAACAAAAAAGAGAGAAAAAAAAAGAGAGAGAACAAAAAAAAGGAGAGAAAAGAAAAACAACCACAAAAAGAGAGAGATACCATATTCAGTGAATAAAAAAAGGGATATTTTCGTCATAAGCACCTTTCTGAACTTTCGGACAGGGCGTTCCAACCCTTACAAATCTCGTTAATTCGGTTGAAATAACAAACTTGTTAACAAACCCTATTGTGTTGGGCCTGTATCGAGCGAGACGTGTTTAAGAACTAAAATAGTGCCACAATTCTTTGTTAGAGAATTTGAAAATCTAATAAGTTAACATAAAGTTTGATTAGCTTTAGATTTTAGGACGAATTATTAAAACTGCCCCTTATCTTTTTTCAAATAGTTATTCTGCCCCAATTTTTCGGGCATTGTTTAAATGCCCCATATGTTTCACTTTTGTTGTTAAAAATGCCCTCGGCCCTTATTCAGGCCAAAATTGCCTATGTGGCGGTACAAAATTGCACTTTACACCCCAAAATAAATTGCACTTTGCACCCAAAAATATTTTGGGGTGCAAAGTGCAATTTACGTTAGGGTGCAAAGTGCAATTTTGTAGAGCCACGTAGGCAATTTTGGCCCGAATAAGGGCCGAGGGTATTTTTGATAACTTTTTTTAAACATATGGGGCATTTTGACAAGGCTCAAAAAATTGGGGCAGAATAACTTTTTGAAAAAAGATAAGGGGCATTTTTAATAATTCGTCCTAGATTTTATGATAAATAATTTGGTGTTATTTCGTCTGGATTACAAGATAATGAAAATACAGTACAACTGGGCCTGAAATATACTAAACTATGCTAGTCTACTACAAAAATGAACTAGCTTTGTCAAGAACACCTATTACACGGTTAGAAAGCCTAGAATGACTAAGATAACCCTGGAGAGTTGAACCGGGACAATCGAATGGAGACAAGTTTGACCTTGAAAACCCTTGAATCGGGAACACTGATTGATAACAAATTAACAATCGAATAGGTGAGCTCAACGATCGAACGGAAGAACTCTCGAACCGAAATAACAATCGAACGGTCGATTCAATTCTTGTAGAGTAGGAGAACAGTAATTAATGATCTCTTTTGAATATCGAGATCCAAAGTATTTATAGACCTCAAGATGCGGGCTCGACTCCACAAAAAGGCAATAACAGTCGAACGTTATTGTTTAATTGTCTGAGAACTGTCGAACAGCCCTAGTTCGATTCTTTTTTGTTTGGGCCGTTAGTCGGCCAGGCCGACCTAGTTAGTTTCTGGGCCACCTAAAACACCTCTACCATATAGTCCCCCCAGTTTGGGAGTTGGTCTTGATTCAAGAGCAGGTACCAAATTTAAGAATATATGTTGTTGTTCTTGGAATAGAAAAGGGCTTTGCTTCAAAATATGCCCCCCGTTTGGGATCCGTAATCCAAGGATCGGGTGCCAAATAATAATATCTTTCTTCAAAATATGTCACACATTTGGCAGTCGTAATATGTAGGATCGGGTGCCAAACAATAATATATGGCCTCAAAATATGCCCCCCGTTTCGGAGCCGTAATCCGTAGGATCAGGTGCAAAATAATACATCTCATATCGTGTTTGGTTTATCGTTTGGCAACAATTTCAATCATTTTAATGTATATCATATTCAAATCTAACATTTTAAAGAGAATCGAATCAGTATCGATTCGATTGTTTTGGATAGTAGTATCGAATCTTGGGTGATTCGATTGTTATGGCGAGTACCGAATCGTAGGAGGTTCAATTGTTTTGTATGTGGACTTGGCAGTTGAGGCCTTGTATCGTATGTCGATCTCTATATATAGGGGTGTGGCTGGGTGAAAAAACTCATTTGCAACTTGCGTTCAAACTGAGAGCAAATCTGAGTAGTATCGAACGGGTAAGTGTTCAATAGAACCCTGCGTATTAATCTCATGTTCAATACTCAATCCATTCGATACTTATTATATTCGACTGTTTTACTTAGAAAAAATTTGTGCTTTTTCTGACTTGTGTTTCTATTCTTTACAGATGTGTTTCCTTTTCCTCAAGCGCGTATGCTCGATTTTGTAAACTAAAAGGTAGTTTGGTTATGTCTTCTAGATTTTAATTCACATCTTTTATTGTTTTTTGTTCGCGTTGTAGAGTCGAACTAGAATTGTCAGTTCTGTTTTTGATTTTATTTTCAGTTTGTAAGGAAAAATATCATACCAGAATACGAACCTATCAGTTGACATTGAAAGTGATTGGAGTGATGATTCATGGGCCGAGTCGAGTGGTTCGGTGAGAGAACAAAGCGTCGGAGATTTGCGGTCTAATCTGGCTGGTGATGCCTTGTCATCTGATTTGGGGCAATTTCGTACACTGACTTGGCAGGCTAACGAAACACTCCACATCATGATGGTTCTAGGCCACGCTTGAACTAGCTTTATCCTTTGCACACATGTACTCCAAGCGACGTGGTGAGGGGACGGGTGGATCTTTGATGATTTCGGACTGAACTCGGGTTATCCCAAGCTACCTACGTATCCCTTTGAGGGAATCAAGCCGAACGTAGTTCATTAGTGATAGGTTAAGCATATAATTAGGTATAATGGTATGTCGAGTATCTCGTGGATATCGAATGTGATGTCGAAGGTGATATCAGGAAAGATATCAGAGGCCTTCTATGTCGGGGATGACGTCGGGTACAACGTCGAGGGTGATTTCGATGATATATATCGATGATACATATCGGGTGCTATATCGAGGATGATATCGGGGGTCTCCGATATAGAGTGAGCAGCGTATGAGTATAATTAAAGCTTACCTTGATTACCGAAAAACGGGTATTTATAGGCCTCGGGAGTTGTACCATATCGAGGATGATATTCGATATGTATGTCGGGGATGATCCCGACATAGGTCAAAATATGGGCCCGGCCCATGGCAGGCCCAATACGGGAAATACCCATATCATCGTCCCATGTGGGAGGTGACAAGGAAAATATGTTCGAAGACAGCCATAGGCACGATGCCCATCAAAGGATGGGTGGCGCACCCACCTATGAACTACCCGATGACCATGTTGATAGCGAGTCAGACGAGAATGAGTAGAGGGAATTAGTGCAGTCTAACGACGAGTCCGAAGTGGCTGACATGCCTTAAACCGACTATGTCTCGCGCTTACAGCATAGTCATGTCAACCTACGTGAGATATTCCATATTGGGAATAACTACAAGATCAATATCCCGACCGCATAGGAGAGGGTTAACAATCCACCCCCGGACTCTCTCACGGTGTTTGTGGGGCAGTTGATTAATCGGTTGAGGTTTCTGATCCCACTGGTGATGCAGGACATATTTTGAACCATGGGATTGGTGTCAAGTCAGCTTACCCCTAACTCTATTGGGCATATCATCGGATTTATCCTTGTTATGAAGGGGATGAATATCCCTTGCGGCCCCAATGAGTTTTGTTCTCTGTTCAAGGTGGGGCGTATGGGATGGGCTTCTATCATGTGAAGGCCCTGAAAAAGGTTAAGTTTCTCTACGGGGAATGGAGTGGGTATGGGAAGAACTGGAAGAAGAGGTATTTCCACATCGAAGAGAGTTGGGCAGGTGAATTCTCGCCTCTAAATAAAGACTGGGTAGAAGTGTTGAGGATTACAATTCCTCGCGGCGTAAGGGCTCCTAGGTGGGGTAACACCTACAATGACAAATTCTTGATCTTTGTAACTAAAAGACAAGAAAAGATTACAAAATAAATATGAATAACTTAAAGTACAATATGTGGTGCAATCTCTATTTGATCCTCTAATCGATTCTAGAACAAATAATCTTGAAATTTGGTTGACTTGAAAGTGAATTTGATTTTGATCTCTTCCACGTATATTTGAGTTGAACATTAATCCAAGGGCTTTTAAGCTTGGTCTTGAATTAGCAATTGATTTGGAATTTGTCTTGGCAACGAACAACCGATCTTCGTCTCGACTTTTTGATGTTGTTGAATATCAATCTTCTTTGGAGGAATCTTGATCTTCAAAATACTTGGATATTTGACAAACGTTGATTCGAGGGCTTGACGGCTTGATCTCGGATCAAATGGAAATTTGATTTGGAAATCGATTTGAAGGTTGATGAAGAACGATATGATCTTCGTCTTCGGTTCTGAAATTGTGGATCGGGTTGATACGTTGTTGTTGTTAACTTAACACTGGAGAGTTAACAGCAGATTTGCAACGTTGTTAACTCAGCGATGTTACTTTAACAACAGACCAGAAGAATAGTGCAGCGGAATAAACAAACACCAAGTTTAAGAAGTGAATATAGACTTATATTAACTTCCGAGCCTTAGGCAAAATAACCCGTGAAGGTTTTAACAAAGGTCGTTCTCTCAATTCTCAAGCTCCTCACTCTTAAATTGATTGAACTAAGCAAAGCACACAAGAATTGCTTCGTGTATCTCTAACAGCTCCTCACTCTTAGATCTACCCTAACAATTCACAAACTTTGCTAAAGCAAGACAACACTCAACAACTGTAAATTAATCTCTCAGATTGATTGGCTCTTGTCTCGTGTTTGTCTTGATGTACTTCACACCTATATATAGGTTCTTGATCTTCGACTTCAAGGTGTGTTGTACACGGTTGGTAATTCTCCTTGTTTCTTTCTTGAACTCTTCTTCTTTGTTCTCGCAGTCCTTCTTGAATAATAGTTCCTTCGTTAGTGATCTAACTAGGGAAAGACTCCTTCTTCAAATCAGGACTGATCTTGGAAAGCATTCCTAGTTCCACTCGAACTCTTCTTTCCTTGTAGAGTGGTTTGCGTAATTAAGAAAACTTTCCTTCTTGGAAACTTGAGCGTCCAACCTATGACAAGTTTGTTTCCTGAATAATAATCAAAGACAATTACAACTGTGGAACTCGGTTAGTTAAGTGAATAAGGCAAAACAATAATGAAGAAATTAATTAAGATTGTTAATCGGATTCTGCTCCAGCAATGTTATTCTAACATTGACTTCTCAATGTTAAACTAACATTGACAGAATACCTGCACTTTCAATGTTAAACTAACATCGACCGAATACCTGCACTTTCAATCTCCCCTTTTTTGTCTTAATCACAAAACCTAAGAACCTGTTCTAACCAGATAAAATTATTCAAACAAACTTAACTATCATATCACAATGGAAAAATAAGTACGCTCCCCCTGAACCTCAGAAGGGACCATTTCAATGTTATTCTAACATTGATACTTTCAATGTTGTCATAACATCTGTCTGTCTTTGTCAATGTTAGCTTAACATCGAACCCAGACAGATATTCTAACATTGAACATCTCAATGTTATTTTAACATCAGAGAACAGTTAACACCTGCAAAAAGAGTTAGTACTTTGTATCCAAAGTTCAATGATCATAAGCAGAAGCAGTAAGCAACAAGATAGAAATGTACTTAATTACAGACCATACTAAGTAGCAAGGAACACACTCCTTGAAGAAACCGAAAAATAAACAAAGAAAAATAATTGTTCATGCTGACAGAAACATAACAGAACTCAGAAATTTTTGAAAATTTGATCATTCTCCCCCTTTTTGTGAGGAAGGCAGATCCCTCAAATGCTTCCTGAGGCTGTCTATCTCTTGCAGCCTTACTTGCTTGTCTGCTATCTCTCTCTGGGTATCCTTGAACTCTCTGATCACATCAGGGACATATGATGACTGGTTCATCACAGAGCCCAACACCTCTCTAGCTTCCAGCAGCTTAAACAACCTATTTTCTTTGAACATTTCCTCATCAATGTTCCTCTCAGTATGAATCACCCTGGCTTGATAAGCCTCCCGCAGCTCTTCTGCCTCAGCAGACACATAGAATCCAGAATAATGCTTCTTGGGATACTCCTCCTCAAGCAGATCAAAGTATTCATCTGATGTTGGAGTAACATCAGCAGGGTCATCACGTACCTGTAGGCCTTCATCCTCAACTTCCTCCTCAACTTCCTCCTCTTCTTCATCCTCTTCCTCCTCTTTTTCTTCTTCTGACTCAGACTCAGAAGCTTCAACCACCACCTGCTTTCCCTTTCTTTTCTTAGCAGCAGTAGCTAAGTCAGTGAGAGCCAGGCTCTCTTCTTCTTCTCTCTCAACCTCTTTAGGTTGACTGTCATCCTCTTTACCAGCATCTTGGTTACCTTCAGTAGTAACCTCCTCAGCCACAGTCTCCTCAACCTGATCATACTCCTCAGAAAGAGTCTCCATCTCATCAGCAGTATCCTGCTCAGCCTCATCAGCCTTAGTAGGCTCAACCACTTCCTTAGCAACCACAGATTCATCCCCAGCATTACCCTCAGGGACCTCATGCACCACCTCAGACTCACCCACAACAACACCCGGGGCCTCTTTCTCCCCCTCAATACCAACAACAGTAGTATCAGGTATATCCAGAGTAGGGTTAGCCATCATTACCTCGTTTTCAGGGTTGGTGGGAGTGGAGGTTTGCTCAGAAGTTTTTGGTGTTGAATCAACATCACCCTTAGCAGCTTTCTTGCCCTTGCGTCGTTGATAAGTGGATTTCCTCTTTGGTGCGGCGGCGGTAATCGCTTCAACAGTTGCACTTCTGGTCCTGCGGCGTCTAGGTTGCTCCATCTGTTCGGCAGCTGTTGCAAGAGTGTCAATGGAAGACTTGCGTGCCATTGTTAGTGATTTAGAGAAGAAAAAATCGAAACTTGATTTTGCAGAGAGAGTTGTTTTTGCAAAAAAAAATTGAGCGCGTACACAGTAGAGGAAGATTAGGGCAAATTATACAATAATCAGCTGAAGAGTAGAGATAGTGGTGTTGTAACATGTTACCAACATAATCGGACCACTGTCACACGATCATACCCATGTTCACCTTACCACGTGTCAGTGTTGGATTAACACGTAACCAGAGCGGTCTTCAAACCTGAAAACTTATAAGTTACAATGTTTCAATGTTGGACTAACATTGGTAAGTTAACATCAGGGAGGAAAGTTGTAGGTGCAGGGCTTCATCCAAGGCAGCATCATGTGAGAGCGTGAGATATTCCTGTCAACTAATCGGAACCCTCACCCAAGTACATAGGTACAAAGACATAGGTTAAGATCATCAGTATGAGTAAGTAACACATCAAACAGAAAAACACAGAGTGGATATACATATCCAGGGAAAAGATGTTCCCATAGCATAGAAGATCACAAAACAAAGTGTTTTACCTGCAGTGAGTCACCCACAAAGTATGCCTCAACACATGATTTCCTAGGATTACTACTCCCCCTAAGCCCAAACCGACACAAGGAAAAAAGAATACAGAACTAGAAAGAATGCAACAATGTTAGATTAACATTGGGAGATGGTAACCAAGTACAAACCGCTTTGCTGACTGGGATCAGGACACATCAATTTATCTTTATGAACTCTTTTGAACAAAAAACTAGTGAATGTAAAAGGATAGATTCATCACTGAATGTGGGCAGCGCAAGACCCCACACACCCCAGCAACTTAACCATCAGCAACAGATTAGGCAAGTACAAAGGAACTGAATGAAGACAATACATTTATCATATACTTCTCCACCCCAGTCCCTCATGCATACTTGTTTTCCAACCTGTATACAAGTGAAATACCAAGTGAACAATGCTACTGAATGCGAGCAGTCAAAAACTTCAAAACACCCCAGTAGTAAAGATCACTATCATGCATAACCTTGGCCATAGACAAAACACAAAAATAAGCACAACTGAATGACAATGAAGCTTTCAACATCATGTACCCCAGCTTCTCTTCATGCTTTGTCAAACCTAACATGGATAAGTCATAACTGAATAACATCAGAGTAGTGAGCTCTGTGTACCCCAGCTTCTCCCAGATGTTAGGTTAACATTCACAGACTAACAACAGAGTTCTACTTAACAAACCTCTTGATATGTACCTGTCCACCAGTCAACTCAGCTATCCATACAGTTTACCCACACAACCCAACAGAATCTCTAACAAGGATGTAATATGCAAGAAGAAATAATGCATAAAAAAAACGAAAAGAATTACAGATACACCACAACCAATAACCAGTGCTAGACAGTGGTGTTATGTCAACACTGGTGTACTAACATCCCTAGACGATGCACATGCCAAGAGAATTCCTCAAACTGAAGAACCTCTCAGAATCTAAGGGTTTAGTGATCATATCAGCAAGCTGATTGTTGGTTTCAATGTGTTCAATATCAATGAGCTTATCTTCTACCATGTTTCTCAGAAAGTGATGTCTTATGTCAATATGTTTAGTTCTGGAGTGTTGCACAGGATTCTTAGAGATGCTTATAGCACTAAGATTATCACAAAATATAAGTAAGGTATCACTGTCTAACCCATAATCCAGTAGCATGTGTTTAAGCCATACTAACTGAGTGACACAACTGCCTGCTGCTATGTATTCAGATTCAGCAGTGGAGAGTGACACACAGTTTTGCTTTCTACTGTACCATGAGACCAAGTTGTTCCCCAGATAAAAACATCCTCCACTTGTAGACTTCTTGTCATCAGTGTCACCTGCCCAGTCTGAGTCATTGAACCCTACAAGATTGGTGTTAGTGTCATAGGAATACCATATACCAAGGGCCAAGGTGCCAGAAATGTATCTAAGAATTCTCTTCACAGCAATCAGATGAGACTGCTTTGGACATGCCTGGTACCTAGCACAAACACAGACAGAGAACATTATATCAGGCCTTGAAGCAGACAAGTAGAGTAAGCTTCCTATCATTGAACGGTACAATGTTGGATCAACATTGGCACCATTAACATCCCTGGATATCTTCACAGATGAAGACATGGGAGTCTTGCAAGGCTTTGAATCTGCCAATTCAAACCTTTTCACCAAATTCCTTGCATACTTTTCCTGACTTAGGAAAATCCCATTACCTGTTTGTTTCACTTGAAGACCAAGAAAGAAAGTTAATTCTCCCATCATACTCATCTCAAACTGCCCTGTCATTGATTCAACAAATTTTTCTAGAATAGGATTGTTAGTTGAGCCAAAAACAATATCATCTACATATATTTGAGCAACACAGACATGAGAATCTTTCTTCAAGACAAACAGTGTTCTATCTCCATCACCTCTAACAAAACCAAGACTTAAAAGGAATTTTGTAAGCCTTTCATACCATGCTCTTGGTGCTTGTTTAAGACCATACAGTGCCTTTTCAAGCTTGTACACATGGTTTGGATACTTAGGATCTGTGAACCCCTTTGGTTGTTCAACATATACTTCCTTATCAATCTGCACATTCAGAAACGCACCCTTTACATCCATTTGGTATAGTTTTATCTTAAGGCAACGTGCTATGGCTAGAAGTAACCTAATAGATTCAATCCTAGCAACTGGAGCAAATGTCTCATCAAAATCTACACCTTCAACATGTGTGTACCCCTGAGCAACTAGTCTAGCTTTGTTTCTAACTATAACCCCTTCCTCATTACTCTTGTTCTTAAATATCCACTTCGTCCCTATTACATTAACATTAGGTGGTCTAGGTACAAGTATCCAGACATTGTTCTTAGTAAACTGTAATAGTTCATCCTGCATGGCATTAATCCAAAAGTTATCAAGAAGGGCTTCATTCACATTTTTAGGTTCTATGGTGGAGACAAAACAAGAGGCATTATCAACAGTACAAGTGAAGTTCATACAGACACACAGTTTTACCATATCTCTATAGTCAAGTCTTTCTCTGTTGCATGTTCTTACCCGTTCATTGAGTTCACCTATTACCTGGGATGCTGGATGGTCTTTCTGAATCCTAGATGGGGGATCTCTTCTAGGTTCAGAGGCAACTTTATGTTCTGAGTCAGAATCCTCTGCTGTTAGTCTAACATCAGATCTTGCTGGTGTTAGTCTAACATCGTTCCCTGACTCCTGTTCAGTGTTTCCAGCTTCCAGTTCCAATGTTGGTGTAACATTGTCAGGAGTAACATTCTCGGTTTCCACTGTTGGTTCAACATTGGGAACTAAGATGTCACCAGTACATGTATCAAGAGTGAAATCATCAAACACAACATTCACTAATTCCTAAATTGTCTTCAATCTAAGATTGTAGACTCTAAAGGAAGTACTATTGGCTGAGTATCCTACAAAAATGCATTTTTCACTTTTAGAATCAAATTTACTCAGATAATCCCTGTCATTTAGTAGATAACAATCACATCCAAATTCATGGAAATATGCAACATTTGGTTTTACACCCTTCAAGAGTTCATATGGAGTCATGTTAGTTCCAGGTCTAAGATACACCCTGTTACTAATGTGACAAGCAGTATTTAAGGCTTCAGCCCAGAGTCTTTTGGATAAGTCTTTGGCATTGAGCATAACTCTGGCCATCTCTTGAAGATTCCTGTTCTTTCTCTCAGCAATCCCATTCTGCTGAGGAGTCTTAGGAGATGAAAATTCATGGAAAATACCTTTAGTATTGCAGTAGTTATCAAAACTAGCATTTTCAAATTCTTTACCATGATCAGACCTAATCTTAGTCACAGTGGAGCAATACAAGTTTCTAATACTAGCACAAAGAATTTTGAACTGATCAAAAGCTTCTGACTTTTCTTTAAGAAGTTTTATCCAAGTGTATCTAGAGAAGTCATCTACAATCACAAAGGCATATCTCTTCCCACTGAGACTACTTACCTCAATTGGACCCATTAAGTCCATATGCAGCAATTCAAAACACCTACTAGATCTAGGGTTAGCATTCTGTACCTGTAGGGGTGTATGAACTGCTCTGGTTTGCTTACCCTTGAGGCAATCACCACACACAAGCTTACCTGGACAAGACAGCTTTGGTAAGCCTCTTACAGCATCAACTTTCTTTAATTTCTCAAGGTTTCTGTAGTGAACATGTCCAAGTTTCCTATGCCATATAGAAGCCTCATCTATCTTGGCATGGAAACATTCTGCTTCCTCCTGGGCTAGGTAGCAGTTGTCTTTGGATCTAGTACCTGTCATCACAAGAACATTGTCACTATCATAAACATCACAAGATATCTTATCAAATGTAACCAGTAAGTCATCATCACACAGCTGACTGATACTGATTAGATTTGCCTTTAACCCATCTACCAACAACACATCCTTCAAGGAGGGAATCCATCAAAATTCAATGTCCCCTTGGCAATGATTTTTCCTTTGGTGCCTCCTCCATATGTCACTGTTCCAGTACTCAAAGGTACCATTTGCTTAAGATTCTCTTTGCTGCCTGTCATGTGTCTTGAACATCCACTATCGAAGTACCATTTACCTGAAAGGTTAGAGTACACAGCAGAGAAAACAACATTGCACACAACTTTAATCTTAGGGGTTTTAGACTTTTCTGTCCAAGTTCTACTTTTCTGTCCTGCATCTAATGTTAGTCTAACATCAGAACCTGTTGTAGAATTAACATTGGACGCAGAGGCTGTTTTCTTACCACGTTCTTTTATAAATTTCCTACATAATGGTTTAATGTGACCTGGTTGAAAACAGTACTGGCAGATAAAGGTAGGTTTGCTTTTTACAGTGTTAATGGTTCCTGTACTCACATTATCAGATTCTTTAACAAAGCTTGTAGTTAGATAGGCAGAATTAACATTTGAAGAGGAAGGTTTCTCAACAAATCCCAGACCACATGTACCTGAGTTACTCATGTTCAGTACCTCATCAAGTTTAGAAGTACCTCCATTCCATTTGGCTATGATCTGTGAATCCTTTTTGAGTTTCTCCTTTACCTCTTTCAGCTCAGCTTCAGCTTTGTCAAGATCCCTTTCATAGAGTTTCAACATGTTCTTCAAACATTCAATGTCATGCTTCTGTGCTTTATTTTTCTTCATGAGTCTGACATTCTCTCTCTCAAGTCTGAGAAAGGTTGTATGTAGGTCATCAAGAATTTCCTCCTGGGACATCTCATCTTCATTGAAGTACTCCTCTTCTAGATCAACTGAGCCATGAAAACAATCAAAGTTAGTATCATCACAATCAGAGAGAGTGTCATGGTTAACCTATGTATCATTGCTGTTCCAGTCTCCAAAGAAGATCTCCTGGTTTGCTGTTGGTTCTCTAATGTTAGAGTAACATTGAGATTCTTGGCAGTTTCTGGAGTCTTCTCCTGACCAGATGATCCGAGTGCAGAGCGCAGCAGTGTTGATTTCCTCTGATTGTTCATCAGCACTTGTTCCAGATTCGAAGTCAGCTTCATTAAAGTCATCTACACAGACCCAATGAGAATTCCCTCTTGTTCTGAGGGTGTTAGCACATTCATGTTTAAAGTGACCATACCCCTTACATTCATAACACTGGACATCTTTCAATTTCTCAGCATCTTGAAGAGTGCTCTTAGATGCCATATATTTTACAAACTTTGGGGGCAATTTCTTATAACTAACAGCAGCATTACTAGGTTGTTTTTCTTTACTTTTATCTTTGTAACCCAATTTACTAAACTTCCTAGTGATGTTACCATAGTTAGAAGAGATCAACTCATATTCATCCTCATCACTCCCTGTAGAATCTGAGCTAGTACCTAGTAAGGCTAAAGCAAGTTGTTTACTGGACTTTCCTAGGAATTCTAGTTCAAATTCTTTTAGAGTGTTCATTAATGTTTGAAAGTCCATGTTGTCAAGATCTCTAGACTCATTCATAGCAATTCTTTTGACAGTAAACTTATAAGATAATGTTCTAAAGGCTTTATAGACCATGGTTTGATTAGGGATGATAAAACCTAAGTTTTGGCACTGATTAGCAATATCTAGAAGTTTCTCAAAATAACTATCAATGCTTTCATCCTCACCCATCTCTATCTTCTCAAAGTCCCTCAAAAGTTTTCTATATTTAGAGTCCATCACAGCCACATCACCCTCACAATGTAATTCAAGAATTTCCCATGCAGCTTTAGCAGTAGAACAAGTTTGAATAAGTTTGAACATATGATTACCTACCCAGCTAAAAATAGCATTGAGGGCCTTTTCATTGAAGTTGTAGAGAGCAATTTCGTTGGCTGTCCATTGTCCCCTTGGCTTAGGTACCAGATCAGCATCTCCATCTCTTGGCAAGTAGGGGATGGTGTAGCCTTCTAGTACTGCGTCCCAAGCTCTTAGGCCGATGGATTTGATGTGGACTATGAGCCTGATCTTCCAGTAGGCATAGTTGTTGGGACCCTCCAATACAGGCAACATGCTGGTATTGGGGTTGGAATTGTCCATCTTGTCGTATCAACGCCAAACACCGGTGAAGTTGGTGCTTGGCTCTGATACCAATTAAAATTGTGGATCGGGTTGATACGTTGTTGTTGTTAACTTAACACTGGAGAGTTAACAGCAGATTTGCAACGTTGTTAACTCAGCGATGTTACTTTAACAACAGACCAGAAGAATAGTGCAGCGGAATAAACAAACACCAAGTTTAAGAAGTGAATATAGACTTATATTAACTTCCGAGCCTTAGGCAAAATAACCCGTGAAGGTTTTAACAAAGGTCGTTCTCTCAATTCTCAAGCTCCTCACTCTTAAATTGATTGAACTAAGCAAAGCACACAAGAATTGCTTCGTGTATCTCTAACAGCTCCTCACTCTTAGATCTACCCTAACAATTCACAAACTTTGCTAAAGCAAGACAACACTCAACAACTGTAAATTAATCTCTCAGATTGATTGGCTCTTGTCTCGTGTTTGTCTTGATGTACTTCACACATATATATAGGTTCTTGATCTTCGACTTCAAGGTGTGTTGTACACGGTTGGTAATTCTCCTTGTTTCTTTCTTGAACTCTTCTTCTTTGTTCTCGCAGTCCTTCTTGAATAATAGTTCCTTCGTTAGTGATCTAACTAGGGAAAGACTCCTTCTTCAAATCAGGACTGATCTTGGAAAGCATTCCTAGTTCCACTCGAACTCTTCTTTCCTTGTAGAGTGGTTTGCGTAATTAAGGAAACTTTCCTTCTTGGAAACTTGAGCGTCCAACCTATGACAAGTTTGTTTCCTGAATAATAATCAAAGACAATTACAACTGTGGAACTCAGTTAGTTAAGTGAATAAGGTAAAACAATAATGAAGAAATTAATTAAGATTATAAATCGGATTTTGCTCCAGCAATGTTATTCTAACATTGACTTTTCAATGTTAAACTAACATTGACAGAATACCTGCACTTTCAATGTTAAACTAACATCGACCGAATACCTGCACTTTTAGGTTCTTTGGATATGTTGGGCTTTAATCTTCTTTGAACGGACTTCAATCTACAAAAACGGTTTTTCGAGGATCTTGTGACTTGATCTCTAGAATGGAAATTTTATTTGGAATTTTATTTGAAGGTTGATGAAGAACGATATGATCTTCATCTTTAGTTCATTGGATATGTTGGGCTTTGATCTTCTTTGAATGGACTTCAATCTTCAAAATGGTTTTTCAACTTGAAAATGGATGAAGACTGGTATAAACTTGGTTTTGGATATCTTGGATTTCTTGGAGTTTGATCTTCCTCGGCAGAAGTGGGACCTTCAAAAACGGTTTTGGATGGAATTGAGACTTGACGGCGGATTGAAAAGAGTTCTTTACGAAGATCACCTTGAAGATTGTTGAAGAATGCCTTGAAGATTGTTGAGCTTGTTGGAGAGGATTTGTTGAACTTCCTTGCTCTGAATGCTTGAATGTTGAATTATGATTTTTCTTCTTCAATACCACCTCTATTTATAGTTGTGGAGTGAATCTCAATTAGAATATCCTGATGAGATGAACGGTTGTGATCGCGTCTACAATTTCTTGATTTGGAAGACTTTATCTAAGTGAATCTTATTTTCATCTCTTGAAGATTGAGACTTAGTGTAAAATTCTTTTCTTGTGTTGAGATTTGGTGGAGAATTATTTTCATCTTTTGAAGATTGAGACTTGGAGGAGAAGGATTTCCATGTCTTGAGATTTGATGAGCAATTATCTCCATGTCTTAAGATTTAATTAATATATTTATTTTAATCCCTCAAAATATTAGGATTAAATAATATATATTTTGTATTTCTTGCATCTTCAGAGTTGCCATCATTCAATTTATTTAGACACAAAATTAATGTGTCTACAACACCTTTAAGGCCAATCTGGTGATGAATCATAAGTTTAACGTAACCAAGTTGGTTATAGATCATGTTGAGCATCTCTGGTTCAGTATACTGGAGAGTTAACGATTGGTATAGGCTTTTAGTCAAGTTAGATATATGGTAGCCTGCATTTCACAATCTTGTTATTGATATAAAAAAAAACTTGTATGCAGAATCCCGTATCATGAGTCGGCACGCTCACTTCAACCAAGTATTTGTCGTAGAAGCTAGGGAGGACTAGACAAAGGTGTCGATCCCAATTCCCCCACCAAGAAGGAGAAAACCTAAGGGCAACTTCGGCGCGAAGAGCTCACATGCACAGTAACATGCCGGAACAGCCAGTCAGGGCGCTGCTCTTGTTGACTCGTTTGAGGACATGAACCTCGATGGACGAGAGCACTCTCCTATCCCTGTGAACGAAGATACTTCTAGGGATTTTGACGTACCTGCTATTGAGAACGTCGGACGAGAAGGTGATGTTGGTGCTGTCGTCTGGGCAAAGAGGAAATGGGTAACCCCGACGAGGTCGTAGCCTAGTAGAGCTAGGCAACTCGGGGTGCAGGTCCCTGCTGGGGTTCGGACCGGTAGGGCTCCAAGTGATGAGGCGCCCATCGTGGGTGAAAGCTCAGAAACAGTTATGGCGGGCCGCCCGCGTGTTCGTTTCATCGGGGTTGCCCAAGCTAAAGAAGAGGTGATCGACGCATTGCGCGTGTTGTGACCTGCTCTAGCAACACGGTTCCCCTCATCTGCTAAACAGATAGAAAAATTGGAGAGGCTTGTGTTGCTGTTTGTCAGCACGATAATGATACCATTAACCTGAATTCGTATATAACTTCATCTGTTCAAGACTCGTGACTTATGCCGATATGATCGCTTTTTCCAGCAAGGTGACATCGTCGATGTCATGGCACAAAGCTTGGAGCAGGCTCATGAGAAGAAGAGAGTAGGCATAAATCATCTGAGGGCCGGTTATCGGGACAGTAATCCCAAGGTGCTGAAGGAGGCACACGATGATAGAGATAAAGCTCTTGGTCGTGGCAGGGACGCCACAACCAAGGCAGCCGTTGATCGTGAAGCCACTCAGGTTGCTCAGAACAAGGCCCAGTTGTTTGAGGACGAGGTCGTCAAGCTGAAGAAGGAGAATACCGCGCTTGAGACATGCGTCAGGGAGCTCGAAGAGCAGTTGGAAGTGGTGAAGGGGAAAACAGCGCAGGCAGAAGGCCAAGGATATTCTTACGGTCTTAATGAGGTATGTGAACCCTGGAATTTTTTCATTATACTTCATGGTCACGCTTAGTTGGCTGACTATAAACCGATGAATGTAGCCTTCTACCGCTGAGCAATGGCTGGCTATTGCTGAGGAGTCTATTCGGAGTAATACATTCTAGAAGATCAGCTTACGATGAGGAATCGAAGACTCCAAGAAGGTGTAAGTGTTGACAGTCCATCAGATCTGTAACACGTTTTATCTACGAGGTGGCTTTGACCCCAGTTGGCTAAACGTGGGACTGGGACCTAACACAAAGCCGATATCGAAGGTCAATAACAATGTGTCGCTCGTGCCAGATGAGTTCTCCAACTTCCTTGCCAAAAGGGATTTGGTGACTGCCGGCGTGTCTCCACCGTCTCCATTGTGTGTGTGGCCTTTATTGGATATGATAAATTAAATTTGCATTTGATATTTCTAGGTCGACTGGCCCTTTCTCTTTTCTTATGGGGTCGTGGGTAGGCGTTCGACCACATCAGGTTTGCAGTGAAACCCGTCGGGTCAGATAGTCTTTTCTTTTCTCTAATGAGATGTAATTTTGCACTTGACATGTCGGGTACAAAAGCCCATCTCCATTCTTTGTGAGATATTAGGTTTGCATTTAACCACGTCATGTCAAATGTCCATCTCTGTTATTCATGGGATATAAGGTTTGCATTTGCCCGTGTCGGGTCAAATGTCCATCTCTGCTATTTTTCGAGATATTAGGTTTGCATTTGCCCATGTCGGGTCAAATGACCATCTCTGTTGTTTTCTGAGATATTAGGTTTGCATTTGCCCGTCTCGGGTCAAATGTCCATCTTTGTCGTTTTTTAAGATATTAGATTTGTATTTGCCTATGTCGGGTCAAATGTCCATCTTTGTCATTTTTTGAGATATTAAGTTTGCATTTGCCCATGTCGGGTCAAATTTTCATCTCTGCTCTTCGGCTGCTTCGAGTGAACGGGTTGCGATAGCCGTGTTGTTGTACCTATAGAGTTATTCTCTGTTTTGGCGAACAAAAACAATAAATTTCACATAGGCAAGAATAAAGAATTAAATGAGGCTAATGCTTGCCTCTTTCTTTGACCTCTTCAAGTTTATAGGCTAGGAGAGCCATGTTGTTGTACCTGTAGAGCTGCTCTCTATTTCGGTGAGCAACAGCAATAAATACCGCATAAACAAGGATAGAAATTTTAAGTAAGGATATGATCGAGCCCAGCGTAATGCCGAGTTGCCTACACTTCACAAGTGGTGCCTCAGGACTCAAGTCGTCATAGTTCTTGCATTAATTTTTACATGCCAGCCCCTTAAACATGGGGCAATTTAGGAAACGAATAGAAATATGGTTTCAATGTTCTAGGAAAAGTAACTTAAAAGCATATAATATAATTTTAATCGATCAACTACATCTCTGTCAGCACCAACACGATCAGAGTCGCTTCATCTTGCCTTTGAGGGGTCTTCAATGATGCCACATAACACAGCCATGCTTCGCGATGATTGCCTATCACCTTGCTCGTGCTGGCAGGAGTTGGGAACTTTATTTTCTGGTGATACGTGGACAACACGGCTCTGAAGCATTGAGTACTGGCCTACCCAGAATGGCGTTATAGGGGAACGGTTCATCCACGATCAGATAGTCGACATTAATGGTCCTTCATTGTGGGGTCGTGCCACATGAAGTTAGCAATGCCACTTTCCCTTGTGGACCACTTCTGATCCTCCAAACCTATGAAGCAGAGTTCTCACCACCTCAATTTCGTCGTCTTCCAACGCCATCTTTTGCCAAGTTGATATGAACAGGAAGTTGGCAGAACTATCGCTGTCAATCAGCACCTTCATTACCATGTAGTTAGCAATATCAACAATTATCACCAGAGGACAATTCAGCTTACCAACCTGTATGGCATGTGGTGTGAGGCTCATCAAATCTGATTTGGTGAATACGATTTATTCTAGCGCCATTTCTTCAAGATCCATGAGCTAAGTGGAACCCACGTACCGATCTGCATCCAAGTCCCTCGTTACTCGCTTGCGACCTTTTGCCGAGTCGGCCCCAACGGGTCCCCCTGAGATCATGTGGATAATTTTCTTCCTAGGCTGATTATCCATTAGTTGCGGGTGGTCGTACATGTGCATGCTCTCGGTCGATTTTTTTTATCCTTGCGAGGTGACCTCGACCGGTCTATTATCGCCCTCTCAGTCTCGTCCTTCAATCCCCTCACGCACTCTGCCAGTTTCCCTTCTCTTATTAACCGCTCTATCTCATCCTTTAAATCCTTGCACTCCTCCGTAAGATATCCGTTGATGCGTATTTTGTATGTGTTTTGATTATACCTCAATACACACTCTATCGCAAGTATACGAGTCAAGTAATAATAAAATGAAAAGTATGGTTACTAACCAAGTATTGATCCCACATATAGTAGATATTTGTAACTTTAGCAATTATACTGTTGCAAGCTTAATGAATTGAGTTTTTTTCTTTTTTCTTTTATCGTTGAAGAAATAAATAAAGACATAGAACTATAAATTAACTAACTAACAACTAAATATCTAACCTAGGATGCTTGAAGTAAGATTAACTAAAGAGGGTTACTTGAAAGATTTGGAAAATAACTAAAACTAAACTAACTAACTAAAGCAGAATTTAATTGATTAATTGATATCTAAGGTTTTAAAATAAATTAAGTAAAAGGTATTTAAGAGATGGATTTCATTAATCTCGGATCCATGTATTTCATAGACAAAATACCAATGACTCCTATGCAAGACGTTATCTATTGATGATCGTTTTGTTTCCAAGTTGATGTGGAAAATTAGCCATCTTTCGATGTACTAAAGAACCCTTTAATCCCTAAGGATGTCAGGTTGTTAAGCATTTTCCCCTCACCAGAAGTTCACCATGTCATAGGACCCATACATTATTTTAGAAGTGAATTAGAGTTATCAACTATGATTCAGATTCCACGAGCACGCTAATGTCGAAGGTCTAAAGATTTATCTGCATGATTTACTATGCTAGTGTTGCGTCAACATAATACAAGGTTGTTCAATGTCACTACTCTGCCTCGTAGAAACGCGTGCATCAAAACAAACCAAGTAACATAAGCAACAAATAATATTCAACAAAACTAAATCATCAATAAATTATTTTTTTAAACATAGGTTCAAGGTACATCCACATGATATTAACTACATCCTCCCTCAAATACTGAGAAGATTAGCTACTCATAGTCATATTCAAATCACAGCAATTCATCATAGATTATTCAAATAAGGAAAAGAAAAGATTAAACTCATGATTTCCTCGTTGTTTTCCTCTACTCTGATTGATGACTCCTCTGGTTCACCTCTCTCCTTCAACTATGATTGCAGTGCTATGAACGGTAGAATTTATGCTCTTTTCTAACCCTATAATGCTCTCTAACTCTTTGTAAGTGGTGTTTTTTTCTCTAGAAATCATTACCATATATGTTGAACGTGGCCTCCTTTTTATATTTTTTTCTTCGCTCTAGGCTTCGTTTTAGGGTTTCTGACGTCGATCCACTTTTTGTCTTAATTGCGCGCCATTCTATCTCTCCAGCTTCCTTGCGCAATCATGCTCTTGCTTGCTCTGCATTCAGTTTTCTGGTCCATTTAGTAGCGTGGTTGGTAGCACCGTAGCTCTACTCCGTTTTGTAAAAAGTGCTGAAATCCTCCAAATGAGCATCGTTTTTCCCGACTCGACTCAAACTACAAAAATAACGAAACAATACTAAAACAAGTGAAATTTCCACAAGGATTGTACAAAAGCCTAAGAAATCATGTACTTAAATCACTATAATAATTCGCTTAACATCTGTGATGTTTATGAAACTTGCAGTATGTGTTTGATAGCCTTGTGGCCGGTGAATCCTTCATCTTCCTTGGTTCGTTCAACCAACCCTTTCTCTTTGCGATGTTATAAACCATCATGTTATCTGCATTGAGAGGCATGTAGCGCCTTGGGGATGAACTTCTATGCTTGTCGTTCTGATTCCTATTCCAGCTTCGCTCGACTCTCACTTTTCTCCTTTGGGGATGGCTTATGGCCTTTGCCGCCAACATTTCTTCGAGATCTATCACCTGGTGTGCTACTTCATTATGATAGTTTTGGGCCTCATCTTCAAGAGTTCGGCTTAAAAGGTGCGGTTTCTCGTGGCATAGAACATGATATTCACCACCATCTCCCTTTCCCTTTGAGGGTTGTCAATCTTTAGGAGTTCTGAGTTGAATCTCCTTACAAATTCTATTAGCGTTTCTTTCTCCCTCTGCTTAATTAATTAAAGATGTGAATGGTCCATGGCAGTTCTCTTCTGGTCTGGCTCTCAAATCTTCTCCTCAATTCCTCATAACTTCCTATAGTTCCAGCCAGAATCCTGGAAAACCAATCCAAAGCCACACTCGTCAACGTGGTGGCAAAAATGCGCGCTTGCACTTTGTCGGTGAAATCCATAAAGGGACATCAGCCCATCCAAGTAAAAGATGTGCTCCAAATGATCTTGTTTCTCGTCGTAAGTCTTCAACTGCGGTATCTTTTTCCCCTCGATCTAATATTTCAGCCTCTATCTCAGCACTAAATGGCGTGCTCCTATGTGGCCTCACCAACATCGCCATTTGGCGCTGCACGTATTCTCTCTCTTTCTTCAACCTTTCCAACCTTCTCACAATCTCTGTGCGCTCCACCCTAGATCCCTCAGCCTTAGCACGACTACCTTAACGTCTCGCTCTATCATGATCTCTTCGGGACTCCACCTCGCTCGACTCGGATATTGCCCTTGCATTATCAGGGACCTGCCTGTTTTTGCCTTCCTCACGATGACGCCTCGTTGTAGAGACTTGAGCCATTGGTGCTTCTTTATGGCCATCCGGCAGTAGTTCGGTCGTTGGCAGTGCAGTCGGTAACGCGGTGGCTATGACAATGCGAACCATCTCCATTATCTCGTCCCTCATAATGGGTGGGAATATCGTGGTAGGGGTGGTAGTTGCATTCTGATCTGGAGGTTGTTGACCCTCAGTTGTTGGAATCGAGGGTTCCTATCGAGTTGTCGGGTTGACAAGAATAAGAGGCGATGACGGGTCCCGGGCCCTTGCAGCGAGGGGTCACTTCCGCTAGACGGTGCATTTCAACGTTTGAACTTTCTACTGCTATGTTCTACGATCGGTTTACCCTAAACATCCTTGCTTGTGCAATTGTGCCTGTGGTGTTCCCACATATGGCAAATTATTTCGTCTGAATTACAAGATAACGAAAATACAGTACAATTGGGCTTGAGATATGCCAAAATATGCTAGTCTATTACAAGAAACAGACTGGCTTTGTCCGGAACACTTATTACATGATTAGGAAGCCGATAATAACTAAGATAACCGTGGAGAGTCGAACCGAGACAATCGAACGGAGACAGATTCGATGTTGAAAGACAACTGAACGGAGACAGGTTCGACCTTAAAAACCTACGAACCGGGAACACTGATTGATAACAATCGAACAGGTGAGTTGAACGATCGAATGGAAGAACTCTCGAACAAAAATAACAATCGACCAGCCGGTTCGATTCTTGTAGAGTAGGTGAACAGTAATTAATGATTTCGCGTGAATCTCGGAGTCGGTATTTATAGACCTCGTTATGTGGGCCCCGCTCTGCAAAAAGACAATAACAGTCGAATGTTACCGTTCGGTTGTCCAAAAATTATCAAACGTCTCTGGTTCAATTCTTTTCTGTTTGAATCGTTCATGGCCAAGCCGGCCCAGTTTATTTTTGGGCCATCAAAAATATCCAATCAATACATGATTAAAACTCCATGCTTCAAAATTCTGAATTTCAACTCATTCAAAATGAGCATAGATATGGAAATAGTCAATAATATACTTGCTTGCTCGTTTCACCCCACTACACTAAGATGTGAAAAGTTTTGAATTATTTCGACTACAATCTCTAATTACGAGATACGTATTGTTATCAGTACCTTACACTTATTCTTATTAGTACCTTATACTTATTCTTTATTAGACTAAATTCGCTTGTTAAGCTATAATAATGAAAATATACTCTTAGTCGATCTACTAATTATGAGATGATGTGTGACTAGTGGATGGATTATAATAATATCATATGATGCTTCAAGATTTAATATTATTTTTCTCCCTGCATACTAGTCAAAAAATGCATACAAATATTCAAGATATATGTAATTTACTAACTAAACACTCTGACTGAATGTAAAATTGTATTGCTGTTGTGTACTATATTTGTTAGTCTTTGTCATACATTAATAATTGATTGTTTATTCATCTAAGCGGATATACTCTTAGTCGATCTACTAATTATGAGATGATGTGTGACTAGTGGGTGGATTATAATAATATCATATGATGCTTCAAGATTTAATATTATTTTTCTCCCTACATACTAGTCAAAAAATGCATACAAATATTCAAGATATATGTAATTTACTAACTAAACACTCTGACTGAATGTAAAATTGTATTGCTGTTGTGTACTATATTTGTTAGTCTTTGTCATACATTAATAATTGATTGTTTATTCATCTAAGCGGTTAGGAGTTGGATTTTCAAAATGTCAAATCAGTTAGTGATGCACTGACGCCACATGTGCGTTAAAGGTAATAAGGATAAAAAGATACAATAATTGTCCTCGAAATTCTCGCAAACCAAATTATATTTATAATAAAAATATGTTTTCTCATAAGTTTTTATTTATGATTCATTCTAATGACCAAGATTTTTAATCCAGAAACCAAATAATTGCCTTTGTATTAAAACAAAAGTGATAATATCAGCACATGATTAAACGTCCTCGTACTCTAAGAGGATGAGGAACATCGAGCCACTGATAAATTACGAATACACTCACTCTACGAAAGATGACCCACGCTCACTATGATGCTGATTCAGAGTCGTAGCAAAGTTTATCTGATATAATGGATAGAGACTGTCAAAGCATGAAGAAGCACGACCGCCATGCTGGACCCAATCCTCAACATTCTCACACATGTCCTCACAACATACGACTTTTCCAAAATAAACATATCTGAAATAAATATAAGGATCCTCTCTCCCTACACATCCGACACTTTTCTATTGACCAAAGGTTGTAATTTCGAGCAATTTTCCCTGCATATAAAAGGGGGATCCTGCACTTTGTAATGGACATGATGAAATATATTCTTAAAAAGCCATAAAGGTACACTCTCTCGTAAATACGCGAGTATATTTTCTCTCTTTCATTCCCGACAATCATAATTCGATCTCCGTTTTCCCCCATTTTTAGGATAAGGACATGTGTTTCAAACTCTCGATACTCCCTCGAACAAACACACAGGATGATCAGTATCATCATATGGCGTCGTCTGTGGGAACACCACGGTGCCCTTAAGAAAAATCTTGGATAGATATGGGAGAAAGGACTGCTCAAGAAAAGGCAAGAGAACGGTACAGTTAATGGACACCAGAGTATAGTTGATCGATAGCTACTGAGATTTTCAACCTCAAGAAGGATCAGTTGACCAACCGAAAGAAGGACTAGAGTTCTAGCCCCGGTCCGAGGCCTCATATATAAGAACGCCGGAGGAACCGAATATCGTACGAGTTCCTCGAAGCCTCTTTGAAGTCCTTATGTGGACAATGTTACGAACCCACGCAAAATGCTCATAGGCATGACGACGACGGGAGGTATCAAATCCTTCCGATAACGAGGAAGATCCTAGCTATAATTCCACTCCTAGACCTCGACGTTGCAGAGTGCCCCCAACCTACGAATAAAGGCCAACATACGCTCCTTATGCGGCTCCCAACTTTTGTGAACCCTGGGCTAGACGGCGAGCCGCTCAGACATCCCCTGCCACCCACCCACAATGGGCGGAACCTCGGTAGAGGCCTACGGGTACCTCCCTTCATGGATGCTCTGGAAGTACTGAAGTAGAACCTCAGCCGCAAGTCCAAATGGGCCGTTACGCGGAGGAGCTGACAGACCTTCTATTGGAATTGGTGGACAACCTAAAAAAAGAGGTCTAGTCCTTGAGAAAGGAAGGGAACCCACATGAGAAGGTTGTATATCGGGGAGCCCTATTTGCCCCCTATGAGGCCCAGATCCATATCCCACAAAGCATGAAACCTGTTAATATGTCCATTTATATTGGGGACAAGAACAATCCACAAGATCATATCAACCAATACATGGACAACATGGATCTAATCTCAGCATCGGACTCGGTTCTATGCCGAGTATTTCGATCCACCTTAATCAGAGGAGCACATGCATGGTTCTCCCGACTTTTGGAGGGAGTGGTTCGCAACTTCGAACAACTAATCCACATGTCCATACATCAGTTCGCCTACAATTGGAGATATCCTAAATCAGCTAGTCACCTCTTTGCAGTTAAGCAAATGAAGAACGCGATTTTACGAGACTACATGCGTCGCTTCGCTGATGAGGTACTTGATGTACCACATGTCAATCCAACCATGATTTCTGAGATTCTAGTGTAGGACCTCCGATCAGGGGACTTTACGGACTCCCTGATTAGAACCCGGGTTAAGAGCCTCAACGATCTCATGCAAAGAGCAGAGATGTTCATCCTTTAAGAAGAGGCACGCGAAGCCAAGAAACAGTTGGAAAGCGTGCAGGTCCCTGATCTAGTGGAACATAAGATGCGTGTAGACACTAAAAAAGATAAACTTGCACAATGGCAAAAAGAGAAACCTAGACCTAGGCGACACCTGAGCTCGGTACCACTACCTCTTATAACCATCAAACATGCTAAGGTTTTGGAAATCATGGAGCATGATCGTGTAATTCTCTAGCCTCAAGAAGCCAAGGAACCTAATAGACTGAAATACACTCGTAAGTATTGCCTATATCACCGCACCTACGGGCACCGTACTAACGATTGTGTGTGGTTACAAAAGAAGTACGCATGCTACTAAGTTTGGGATACTTTGACAAGTATGTAATCCGAAATAATTGAGAAGGACCACCCCTACCGATAGAGAAGCAGCACTCATTGGCTACGCGAGGACGACTGAGCGATGGAGAAGCTCTCGTTTCCACCCTACGGTGAGAAATATAGCTGAGAGAATAAAATTTATTACCTCTTTCCCCCATTCTTGCAACGATAACCCGCCCATGGGACAAGCGGTCAACATGATTGAAGTAGGAACTTTGGTCCTCTCCTCTCATGCGCAAATATGAAAACATGTGAAAAAAGAAAGACGAGGACATGTTGCTCTCGAAGTACTAGCGGTGGGGGTAGCTCCCATACCTTAGATCATATTTGGACTGGAAGATCTTAAAGGGGTCATATACCCGCACGAAGACCCCATCGTACTACCGGCCACCATATTCGAGACAAAAGTACAATGCATCCTGATAGATACGAGCAGTTTAGTGGACGTCCTTTTCTTTTCAACCTTTTGAGCCTTAAGGCTCAAAGATAGTCAAGTCGACGCGGTCGGGGTCCCATTGGTAGGATTCTCTGGAGAATGTTGCCAGACAGTAGGAACTATATTACTTCCCGTATTATGGGGCCAATGGAGGCTCCATCGAACTAAAACGATAAAGTTTTGGATTGTAGATGCCCCGACTCGAACGTATAATTAGATATTTGGACGCCCCACCATACATCTCAGGGTCAAGTTCCCAACGCAGAATGCAAATGGGTATTAGAGAAGTTTGAGGCAACCAAGCTTGAGCTGGAGAATTCCGCATGAACGCACTACCTATCCCAGCCATACCTACCTCAATGACGAAAGACACATTACCTCTACACGACCCTCCTACCAAAAAGACTAAGCCTAATGCGGCAAAAATACAAATGGTTGAGAATCTTAAAATGATGGATATATCAGAAGGGGAATCCCACAAACATGTATTTGCATGGGAAGGCGGGCCACCAGGGAGAATTCCCCCCGAACATTGCCAACATATCCTTAATGTAAAACTAGAAGCCCGACCCGTGCGACAAAGGAAGAGAGCAATGGGGATCGAGAGGAACAAAATCATCAAGTCAAAGGTACAACAATTGCTCGGACTATTCCAAATCCGAGAAGTCATGTGTCCTCAGTGGTTGTCTAACGTGGTCTTAGTCCTAAAAATGAGAGGAAGGTGGCGTATGTGCATGGTATTTACGAACTTGAATGAGGTATACCCCCTAAGACTGATATCATTTACCCGCATCGATCAACTAGTAGACTCAACAGCAAGATGCTCACTACTGTCCACCATGGATGGAGATCAAGGGTATAACCAAATGGTTATGGTAGAACAAGACCAAGACAAAACCAGCTTCATCACGGATGTGGGAACATTTTGTTACTTGGCCATGCCCTTCGGGGTAAAAAACTCTATGTTCGAAAAATTAATTAGAAAAACTATGGAGGTTTACGTGGAAGACATGATAGTCAAAAGCTTAAGAGCAGACGACCACGCACGTGATCTCACAAAAGCATTCGCCATCATGGATCACTTTCGCATGAAAGTGAACCCACAGAAGTGTTCATTTGGCATACAACGAGGGACATTCTTAGGCTACATGGTCACCAAAAGAGGTATTGAAATAAACCTTGAAAAGGCTAAGGCAATTCTGGAGATGCCACAACCGGAGACAGTGAAAGACATACAAAAACTCACTAGTCGCATGGCTTCCCTTAATCGGATAATTTCACCTTCCTCGGAAAGATGGTTGTCGTACTTCCAAATCCTCCAGAATGTAAAAAAGTCCCACTGGACCAAAAAGTTTGTTGAAGCCTTCGAACAACTAAAAGCTTATCTAACACTTTTGGTTAAGCCCGTAACCGGAGAAGAATTGTACTTATACCTCTTAGTAGGAGCAGAGTCTGTTAGTGTCGTCTTCTTACGGGCCTAGGGGAAGGAACAACTCCCCGCCTACTACTTTAGTAAAACCCTTTTTCGCGGCAGAGGGATGATACATCTCTGATAGAAAAGATTGGTTTAGACCTTGTAACCACATCAAGAAAGTTGAGAGCATATTTCCTTACACATCGAGTTACGATTCTCAATAATTATTCGTTGCGCACCATCCAGAATCAACCTGAGATGTCGGGATAGATGGTGAAGTGGGCAGTTGAACTTGGCGAATTTGACATCCCTTACGCCCCACGTTCCTTCATCAAGGCACATGTGCTGGCAGATCTCATCGTAGAAATGCATGGAGAGCCGGACTTGGTGCCCCTTGAACCGGTGTGGACAGCCTGCGTTGATGAATCATCAGCAATCACTCACAAAGAAGCAGGGATTGTATTTCGATGAGTCACCATGGAAGGCTCAGAAGAAACCTTAGATTTTACCGTCTACCTTAAAATCCTAGTGTCTAACAATGATGCTGAATATGAAGCCCTGCTTATAGCCTTGTGGTTAGCTCGGGAGGTGAACATGAAGAAGTTATCGATGTGTAGCGACTTGCAACTCATAGTACAACATATAAATGGATCATACGAGGCCAAAGAGGAACGAATGAAGGAATACTTGAAAATGGCGAACCAAGCTAAAACTTAGTTCGAAAGTTTGGAAATTCGACAAATACCCAGAACTGAAAATCGAGAGGATGATGCCTTGTCTAAAATATGTAGCCAAGTATAACCTGTTGTTACTTGAAGGATTACGTTCTTCACTAGCTTCCTTCCCGAGAGAAGCCAAAATACAACCCATGTTGTCGCCACTACTTGTGAGGAGAAAACATGACTGACTGGTACCCGAGAATATATATACTAAATCCTGAGAAGTTTTCCACAAATAAAAGATCCTCCAAGGAACTGAGCCAACGGGCAGCCTGCTTTTTCCTCTAAGAAGGGAACTTATTCCGCAAATCCTACTCGTAACGGTACTTACGGTCCCTCAACCCCACAAAAGCCGAGCAAGTCATGAGGGAGATTCATGAAGAAAGTTGTGGGAACCATTTTAGGGGAACTAGCCTAGCCCTTAAAGTCCTTAGACAAGGCTTCTTTTGGCCCACCATCACAACCGACTGTATCCCATGCCAAAAAGTGCCCCCAATGTCAACGACACGCCACAGTAACCCACCAACTTGCGGCACCTTGAGCCAACACCGTGTTATGTCCCTTCGATAAATGGGGAATTGATCTAGTGGGTCCTATGCTCCCAGACAAGGGTCAAAAGAGATACCTTGTGGTGGTCGTGGATTACTTTACCAGATGGGTCGAAGTCGAACCCTTATCTTAGACCACCTCGGGGCGGAGATCAACTTTATATGGAGAAACATCTTATGTCACTTTGGAGTCCTACAATGATTAATCAGTGATAAATGGGGCTACAATTTAGCAGAAAGTCCTTGGAATAATGTGGCGTGACTGGGAATAAATCACCATTTTGCGTCAGTCGCATATCCCCAGGCGAATTGACATGTAGAAGTTACGAATCGCGCTCTGCTTAAAAATCTCAAGGCACGACTAGACCGGTACCACTCAAAATGGGTCGAAGAAGTGTCGGAGTATTATGGACTTACAGAAAAACAAGATGATCCACCACTAGAGAAACCCCGTTTACCCTGGCTTATGGCAGCGAGGCCATGCTACGATTCGAGATGGTGTCTCAAACCTGGAGAATCCAAGAATACGAGGAGGTGCAGAATAGCTCTAATCTAGCACTTGCGTTAGATCTACTATAAGAACAAAGATGTGAGGCAACCGTATGTACGGAGCACTATAAGGCCCGAATGGCGCGCTACTATAACCAAAACGTACGAGAGCGCAACTTCCAAGTTGGAGATTTGGTACTAAAAAAGGTGAAAGCCACCAAGAATGTGGAAAAACTAGACTCGAATTAGAAAGGACCATATCAGGTCGCCAAGGTCATTGGCCCTACCACGTACCTACTCAAAGATATGATGGGAAGGGAATATCCGAGGACATGGAACACAATCAGCTTACGTCCTTGCTATGTGTAAATGGAATAATAAACGACATGTATAAAGGGGTGTAAATACTAATAAAATAGTCGTTCGAAAAACAAAGATAACTCCATAAATAATTGAATTCTTGTCGATACAAGTTACACACACGTGCCACCAAGAAAGAAATCAACTTAATGGCTAAGCAAAATCAACAACTTCGATCACACGTAAAATATACAAAGCAATACACCTCCCTCCACATATGAAACCTTCGTCAACCACGGAAAGGGTGCTCACCAGTCCTAGTCGTTGCCCTGCGCTCCTCAGTTGTCCTAATAACAGAGCTTACTCCGAGCATAATAGGGACACTAGACTCCACAAGTCCACGAGTTTCACCCTACGCCCTTACAAAACCCTTCAGGGGGGAGTCTGGTTGTCATTGGACCCACACGGAATGGAAGCAACGGAAAAATCCAAGGCAATCTGATTGGCAAAGAATAGGAAACACTCAAACGAGCTCCCGACAGACACGATAACCAGCCAAGAGCTCACATCGATTCGTCACCAACTAGCCTACTTGTTAGCGAGCACCTCGATCTATCTCGCTCGTATAAAAATGTATGACGCAATCACTACTTAGTCTCCTCTATACGAGTCGAATGACACCCCAGCTTCCCCACGTACAGAGGTAGGTCGTTAATGAATCGAACGAGTTAGAGCCGGGTCGTTATCTGAGTAGTCAAAAAAAACAGGTCGTGCCCAAACTCGCACTACCTATACATCCCATACTTCTTAAAAAAATATAGAGGGGCCAAAACTCATTACCACCACAAGGAATCTTTACCTCAAACACGGAATTACACTTTTTATAAGGGAAACTACACTTCCCCGAACTGGCACTAAAGGGGACTCACGGCCCCGATAGATGCCCCTACTTGAAAGGACAATATAGTCCTGGAACAAGTTCAAGAGGAACCGTTATCCTCTCGAACGCCACACATTGAAGGGTTTTCGCGGCCCTGAAAACTGTTTAAGGGCACTATTTTACTTTCCCAAAAAGACCCACACTTAAAAAATAGAAGGATACAGCCTCCTCGAAAACTTTGAAGGGACATTGAAATCTTGGAACAGGCTCTGAAGGAGACTCGTGACTCCTCCAAAGCCCCCACGACGTTCAAATCCATGTTTTATGGCTTATTACTTTACGAAAAGACCCATTCACTCTTCTTTCTCTTTCCTAATCGGATCAAGAAAAAGGGGGGGAGAGAAAGAAGAGAAAAACATCTTTTATAGATCCACAAAGCTTCAAAATAATTTTCCTGGAGATTCTCGTAAACCAAAATTATATTTCTAATAAAAATGCGGTTTCTCGTAAATCCTATTTCTGATCCATTCTATTGACCAAGATTTTTTATCTGGGAACCAAATAATTTTCTTTGTAGTAAAACAAAAGTCATAATATTGACACATGATTAAATGTCCTCGTACATTGAGAGGATGGGGAACATCGAGCCACTGATAAATTACGGTGACACTCACACTCTACGAAAGAGGATCCACGCCAACGACAATGTTAATTCAAAGTCGTAGCAAAGCTTATCCGATAGAGACTGTCAAAGCATGACGAAGCATGACCACCATGCTCGACCGAGTTCACAGCATTTCCACACGTGTCCTCACAACGTACGACCTCCCCAAAACAAACATATTTGAAATAAATATAGGGACCGCCATACACATCTGGCACTTTAAAAGGGGGATCCTGCAATTTGTAACGGGCATGATGAAATCTATTTCTAAAAAGCTATAAAGAAAAATGTAACACTACACTCTCTCGTAAATACTCGGGTATACTTTCCCTCGTTTCATTTCCGACAATTATAATTCGATCCCCGCTCCCCCCCCCCCCCTTTTTAGGATAAGGACAAGTGCTCTGAACTCTCGATACTCCCCTCGAACAAATATACTGGAGGGTGAGTATCATCAAAAAACAATACTATATTGTCGAGAAATATCGAAGAAATAACAGGGAAATGAAGTGTAATAATTTTGAAGAACCGTTCACATGTTTAGAAACATCATATAAATAAATAGTTGCCATTGTCAAAATGATGTTGAAATTTTTTTTAGTTGGTAAGAATTTCCCCCTTAAAGAAAGCATCTAAGTGGTACAATTATTGAAATAAAACAGAAATAAATTGAATAAAATTACATAAAAGTAAAATTAGCAAAAATAACTTATTTTTGCAAGTATATCCCAAATAGGTGAAACAAGAAACTACAAAAGTTAAAATGAAGAAATTAATTTTTTGTTTCTTTTGATGAGAAAAGCGAAAAAGCAAAAGCAAAAGCAAATAAAAGAATAGCTGGATAGATAAAAATGATAAATGTAAAGAAATTAAATTTTTGTTTTCATTTTTAATGAGAAGAGAAGAGAAGAAAGAGTAAAATTTTGATTCCAATAATGAATGAGAATAATCCAATCTCTCCTCTCCTCTCCTCTCCAGCTCAATTCACAGTTGTTGTTTCTTCCTCAAATTGATTCCCAATTTTTTTGATTTTTCATCACACAATGTGCGATTCCACTTCGAATCTCCACCGCCGCCGCCGCCGCGAGCCTCCTCTGTACCGTCGCCGCCACTGGTGCTGCTCCTTCACCGAACCTCCTTTAAGCCCCGAAAACACCGCCACCAAAAAGACCGATTTACCCTCCTCGAACACCCCTTCACCGCACTCGCAGCAGAAGCTCCACCTCGCGCGCCGGATCCTCTCCCCGGGTCGGGTTTCCCCCATCTCCGACGTGCCTCCTATGACGAAGCAACTTCCCTCGGTTCCCAAACCCACGGTATCGGAGATTATATCGAACGGAGCCGGAGACTTCGACGTCAGGTTGAATTTGAAGGGGAGGAATGGGGAATCTTTGGTGCTGGAGATGAGTTCCGAGGTTTTGGGACGGAACAGTTCGGTTTTCGCCGATCTGATCGCGGATTACCGCAGGAATTTGACCGGGTTGTGTAGGATTGAGGTGCCGAATGTTGAGAATTTGAGCGTGTTTCGCGAGACAGTCGAGCTCATGTTTGAGGAGGACGTCGAGAAGAGACTACTCAAGATTGGAGTTTATCGTGTTATTGATATACTCGAGGTATTGTTTTATTTCTTGTGTTTGCTTGCAATTACGAATGCAATTGACAGAATTCTTGGTTTTCTTGTTGCATTAATATTTGGTGGTTACTCGTAAATCAAGAAACAAACTGAGGTGAACCGCACATTGTAACAGCAGGGTTATTTTAACGGTCATACGATTAGAGCTATGAGAGTTTAATAGGTAGATGATATAGCTGGCTGGTATATTGATCGAATTAGGATGAAGGCAGGCTTATCTAGTTACAGAAATGGAAGAAGAACACGTATCATGGTGTATATCTGAAACTGGAAAACAAAGATAAAGGAACTCAATGGACACCATACGTAAAGTTGCTCAGCAAAAACTGAAAACAGAAACCAATGTACCAGAAATTGACAACTAATTGATATTTGCTTAAAGAAGAAGGTTCTGTGTTGTGTTGATTGCAGAAGGAGAAATCACCACGCTAACTATTTAGTGTATAGCCCTTTACTACACACTATGAGAACTGTGCTCGGCAGCCATAGACTCCTTTACTTCCTGGGTTCTAGGTAAAGACCGCTTTAGGACGTTCTATTTATCTTGTCCCCACAATCACCTAGACGAGAATCTGATTTTGCATATATACCAAACATTCTGAAGTTTATGCACAGATTTCCTCGTTTTAGGTGCTTGTGTGACGTAACTCATCCATCTATTGATTTAACTCCACGTGCATCGTGAACTAAGCAAGGTGACGAAGACATTAGGTCTGTGGTTTTCTTTCCACATTTAAGGACTGAGTTTGGTCAACTGTCTTATTTATTGAATTCTTAGAGTGCGTGAATAGTGTCTGCATTTCTCGTCATCACTGTCTTCACGTTCATTTGTTCGTTTTGTCATATAATTTGTGCTACTGGGAAAGGGGTATCTTTTTTGGATTGACATGAGCAGAGGATTTGATTGTCATTTTACTCTTCTGCAGAGACTCTATTATTTCTTATTTCCTTAACTTGTTAATCAGCCAGTTCTTACTATGATGGTGCATGTTCTTTGTGTTGAAAAAGATCTTTACGAGAAATCATAGGATGTATTTCCATAATTGATGTACAATGTAGTCCAGTCTTATATTTTGTGTTCCAAGACAGAGAAAAATCTTGTATTTAAGATAAAGCCGGTGTTTAATTAATAACCGTCATCAATGCCAATTATCTCCGTGAAACCTGAAGTTCCTTCATCTCCATTATCAGGTATCGGCGGGTATAAAGTTTGGAAGGGGTGTCTCGTCATGTTTAAAGTATCTTGAAGCAGTGCCTTGGACCGAAGAAGAAGAGGAGAAGCTCAGAGAATTGTTTGCCAAAGTTAGTTTTGATGATGGCATGGCCACAGACATCTTAGATAGACTCTTCACTGTTAATTCAGTTGATTCTCAGCGTTCATTGGCCAAACAACTTATATGGTCTGTTACCACCTGCAATGACGTCAATGCTAGAAACGAAATGAAGTCTTTGGTTAAAGGACTGCTATGCAAAAGCTCGGTATACGAAAAAGAGTACCCTTATCTGAACAGGGACGATATATTTGCTGTATGCGACTCGTGTCTAAGTTCCCTCACTAACCTTCTTGAGGGGGTCTCTGGTGCTGATTCATGCCAAAAGTCGACGAGAAACGAGAAAGCAAAACCCTTGTTGGACCGTGTTTCAAAACAAGTTGACAACTTAAATTGGATGCTTGAAATCCTACTGGATCATGAGATGGCCGAAGAATTTGCGGGTCTTTGGGCAAATCAACTGAATCTTCTAAAATTGCATAAGATTGCATCTCCAATGGTTCGGTACGAACTTAGCCGCGTATCTGCAGTGCTGTTTATAGCGTTGGGCACTAGAAAACTCCATTGTCGGACAGAAATGAGGGTGGGGCTTCTCCAGACGTGGTTTAGACCAATGCTGTCTGATTTTGGCTGGTTACAGAGGTGCAGAAAGGGGATCGACATTAAGGCTTTAGAAGAGGCCATGGGCCAAACGCTTCTTACTCTTCCCTTAAAGGAGCAATATGTGCTGTTTATGGAATGGTTTGAATGTTTCTCCAAGAATGGTAGTGAATGTCCTAACCTTAGTAAAGCGTTTCAAATTTGGTGGCGTCGATCGTCGTTCCGTAGCACTGGCTCTGGACTCGTCGCTGCTGAGTCTAGGTGAAAGTGATCTTTTGTTCTTCTTTTTGTTTTTGTTGTTGTGATAAATAGGGAATTGCCTATATTTTGTGCTTGAGCTTTGTAGGAAAAGCATGGGTGTTTGATAATAGATTAACAACCTCTGTAAAATTTCTTTATCATGTCTGCTGGAGTTACTGTAATCAGAAGCTTAGTATCTTTTGTTTGTTTATCACTTTATAGTTTTGTGTCGATTTTGTTGGTCAAATTGTTAGCAGTTCATATTGTATGCATCAACTAGAGTTGTGGACTTGCTTGAAATTGTCCTTGTTTTTGTGCCTTTTTTAAAAAGAATTAATGATTCCTCAAAAGAGAAAGTGTCAATTTCACATTTCCTTGTACATCAGAGTCGTGTTCAACTCACAAATAAACACCAATAAAAAAAAAAGTCACATAAACAAATGTAAATAATAATATATCAATAATAATGAATTAATGATTAGGGTAATGATGAACTAAGGAGTAAAGGCCAAAACACGCTGAATAGACCATCATTAGATTCCTACAATATTATTTTGCATTCGTAAAGGTACCCAGTGTAAACCTCATTAGTATTGAGGACTAGCTAATGTGCATTTTTGCCCCTCTATGACTGTATCTGTGTTCTTAAAAATCAAAAACCAATTCAAATCATTTTCTAAAAGTAAATTGATGATTCTGTGTTCATAAAATGTGATTTCTTGAAAATAAAATTTTCAACTTGTTGAAAATTATAAAATGTAATTTTGGTTTATTTAAAGCCGGTTGAGCATGCTTCCCCACTGCAAAAGATATTTCTATTTGCTTTCCCTGATTACTTTGAGCCTGAATGAGTCATGTATGCCAGTTTAATTCGAAATGTGCAAACATCTCATAAGTTCTAATATAAAACTCACTTATATACGAATGGAAAAAGGTTTTGGTCTTTATGTTAAATATTAAAAACTTTTCTTAATGCTAAAATAAAAAATGATAGTAACAATGAAGAATAGTACTTGTGTATTTAATTTCGAGTTTTCGACACAGTCAAAAATGTTTTTTTTCTTTTCAAGAAAGTGTTTAAAAACTTTAATCCACGTATTCATCATATGCAGGTATAGAGCTATTCTGTAACTTGCCGTCGAATCAATAGAAACATCAAACATGTAAAGCAATTTAAAATAATAGGTTTCGTTTCGTGAACTAACAAGAACAAAGAGAACAACGAAACAAAATGAACAACCGTAATTAGATTATATTTCGCTTTTCTATTAGAAAGAAAGAAAAAAAAAACATACATCTTAAAACTCATGAAGTATGAATAATGTGCCATATACCCTCTGAGTAATCATATATACAAGACATCAAACGCCTACAAAAAAATATGATTTCAAATATTTTTCCTAGTAAAATATCTAATGGCAGCATTATTAATCCCACCCTCTTTTGTTCAAACATCACCAATGAGCTGATATGCATGAAAGAATTATTCAATTCCAAACATTTGCATGTAGCTAAGCTCTCATTTAGATTTCTTGCCACCAGCCAAAATCCTCTGAATCTGCAGACCTCTGCTGAATGCCTGGTTGAATAAAAGACGCGTTTGGAACTCGGACACGAACGGGAACCATGCAAGGATGGCAACTGGAGCGAAGATGACCAACGCCATAATGTATTCATAACCTTTTCCGAGAGCTTTAACCGAACCCCACATTCCCAGTCCCTTCACGATAGGTTTCGAAGCTTGTGCTATCTGTGGGGTGAGAATGCCATAAACAACAACTTGGGATGAGCATAACGGTGAGTTTTCTAGATATGCTTACGATCGTGTGATAATATAATAAATCTAAAAATGCGTGCAAGCCTCAGAAAATCGACAAACTTAGTTCGTGAATCGTAAATGAAAGTTGGATAGATTTTATAGATTATCGTGAATCGAGCAACAGAAGTAGCGTACCAGCAGGAGAGCCCATCCAGTGGGCAAGAAGCCTAGCAAGCTGGCGAAAATGTCTCTGACCGTGAGCTCAAGAAACTTTAGGAAAAGGAAAAGTATGACAATCAAGCCGATGAAAACGAAAAGCTTTAGAAGTCTGAACATAAGCTGAAAATCTGCACTGAACTTCTTCCTCCCCATGGAGACAATCTGTCAAATTAAAAAGATGTTAAGTTTCAATATGAACGAGACGACCCTTGTAATTTTTCAAATTATGGAGACAAAGAAAGAAAGGTTGGTTTTGTTGTTTCAGCTAACCTTCAGAAGAATCATCACAGCAACAATGACCAGCCAAGATAGACCATAGACCTGTAACCACGAAACTTGATTAGTACAATTCTACAAAATTAGTAAAAGAACGCTAAACTAAGAAATACTAGTAAAAATCAGAGCAGTTTGAGATTCTCACCGTAATACTCTTGTCCTGCTGAGTGACATTTAACTGATAAACAATGCCATACTGGTAGACGAAGAACCGCAGTGAAAGGATGATTTCACAGAACCGCCCCAAAAATCCCGTGCTTTGGAGATGCTCTTGCTCCTCAGCCCACCAAGATTCCCAACTCTTAGCGGCCGGCACACCAATCCCACCAGGATTACTCATCCACTTAGTCCAGTCCTCAAAGTCTTCCACTATCTTCTGCCATTCAAATCCGGAAGGATTGAAAAGAAACGGAGCAAACAGCCAAGCGAGAACGAGAAACCACATTGAGATTGTGAGGAATATATAGCCAATAGCGCTGGTGGTAGCCGAGCCATAAGCTTGATAAACTATGAGCAGAATCATCATTTCAAGAGCCTTAGTGAAATGGCTTCTTGAATACATTCTGTAATTCTCAGCAAACCTCTCATGCCTCACGACAAAACCACGGCCAGTGGCTCTGTATTTAGCTCCACCATGCAACACTGTTCGCCCAAAGTAATGGAGCTTAGTTCCAAGAGAGAAAGTAAAGAAGACCATTGCCAGTTGAAGTTGCATAATAACTAAATCACTAAGCGCAGTTCGGAAACCCCGTTCAAGTCCAATTTCCATAATCATGGGCAGTGTCATCAAGATTCCAAGTTGAACGAGAGATTGTGATGCCATGACCGTAGTCAGAGCATTGTCCCCCCTAATTGTTGCGAGTCTGACTATTGTCCTCTCCAATCCACTCATTGAAAGATAGAGCTTCCCGTACAAATATGCGTACACGGTAAGGACCGTGAGCTGCATAAAATCAAGAAGCTCAGTCAATTTCGATTTATTGGATGGAAAATTATAACAACAAATCTTTCAAATGTTGTAATTGTAAGCCGTCAAATACCCAACCAAGAGTTCTATGATATGAGAACTTCGATCAGTGTAGTAATTACCATTGAACTGATGTAAAACCCAGTGGTGGTATAGTAACATGACAGCATTCTGAAGAAGTCAAAACGATGTCCTAATCTGTAGATGTCACGGCTGAGTGTTTGCTCCCCGTTTCCGCATGCAACTTTGGCTTCGAAGAGTGAGATCTGGTTGAGACCCACATCTCGTCCCTTACCAACTTGAATATATTCGTGATGTGTAACATTGCCACGTCTTAAAGTTGAATTGAAACCTATAGAACAATGTATTAGAAATTGCGTGCAACTTAGCCATGTGTTTTAGGAAATGCTGCTTTAAGATCTCACCAGCAAATATATCCTCACTAAGGTTGATTCCACTTGAAGCTTTACTGATACCCCCACGAGTAATGTGGAAGATTCTGTCGAAAACATCTGGATGTCCATAATGGAATCGCACCCTGTGGTAAAAAAAAAAAAAAAAAAAGGTGGACCAAAATGAACCATGTTAAACGTGATGGGCCTACAAACCAAAGTTATAGAAGTACAACTAAACTGTTTGATGATTTGTGATAAGAGAAAATAACATACTTTAGAGGTCTTGCAAGAACTCTCTGACCAATGGTGACAAAGCTTGTTTCTTGATTTGACATAAACCACGCCAATGACGAAACACTGCAGTGAAACATGTAAGCAAACGGAGAAGGAAAAACCTGGAACTTTATCAAATTGACAGAAAGTTTGAACTTATAACCAACCTTCCAGTGAAAATATGCTCCCGAACACCCAAAATTGTAGGTGGTCGCACCCCATGATCCTCGTTAAATTCCTCAAGTAGGTTGCGCATCTTGAAAGCTTCTTCCAAATAGTTATCCTACAAAAGGAAGCAGGAAACAATGTGTAAACTGGACAAAATTCTATATTAGTTAGTAATGACGTCAGAAGTCCCAAACTTACCTGGTTCATATCAATGGTCTGAAGAGCTTCTCCACGAGTAAACACAATAGCATGATTTTGGTTTTCGGGCTTCCCTTCTCCTACTTTCGCTGATCCAGGCAGCTTTATGCGGTAAATTTCCTTTAGAAAGGGAAACATATTTGAATCAGCTGTTGAGTTAACACAGAATAAATGGTATATCTTTCAGAACTATACTATATTAGTTATTACCTGATCAAGATTATCAACAGCTTTTACCAGTACAGAGTAATAAACCTTCTGGTTTTTTCCACCTTCCCTTTCTTCAACTTCATCGATATAAGCTACCCTAAGCGATGGATTACTGCGCCAAAGTTCACAGAAAACGAGAGAGCTTATAAACCAAAGTACTTTGAAAATAAAGCAAGAGAATGTATGTCATATGAAGAAGTGCACAACTTACTTAACCATCAGATTTAAAATGTCAGTTGCGCGCCTATCTCCACTCCTCTTCTGGTTTCCATAGTTTTGGCAAGTAGCGACGTACGTGAATTTCATATCAGCTACAGCCTCTAATTGAGTGTACATAGATCTCTGACTCTTTTTATCTTCCGCTGATGGTTCTGTAATAGTTTTATAGCCTTCGAGTATCTCTGTTCAATTGAGGCAAAAACATTCAGAAACAAAACAAACTTCTCTGCCAAAACTTTTGGAATGATTACCAGAAACTAATGGCTTAGAAAGGGCACACTATGGCAGGTAGAAAACAAAAACATATTCTTCGATTTTCCAATTGTATCATTTTCTAAAATGCTACCATATTTTTTTATTATCAAAAGTAAACTAATCGGTAAAATTCATCTTCAAGTCGATTTCAATTATGTTCATACTGAAATCTTCGTCATGCCAACTATGTTTAAGTTCTTTAAAATGCAGCGGCATGAACCCCCGTTTATTTGCAAAAAGAAGGATGTGGCCTTACCATTCTCTGTAGCCATGTCAAGGAAAGCCTGAAGCTTCAAGGCCCTTCTATAGTACATCATCCCTCGAACTGCAGAAAACGTGTTTTGTCAAATCAAAATTGAAAGAAAGAAAAAATAGCAGAGGAAACGAAAAATCCAACTAACTTGTTCTGCAAAGAGTCTGTCCTCTCAAGGAGGCCCAATGGCGTAGCTGAAGAATGTTTTCTTCATTTTCATAAATTTCGGTTTCTTTGCAATTTAGACGCTCCATGAAGTTGTTCCACTCATCTGAATAAAGTATTGACATGGTTGTTAAACTTAGGATGGAAAGTTAGATGAACGACACGAGAGTAAAATTCCGGTATAAAGAGCAAATGATGTCACACGTTAAACAGACCTGGATATATCTTTTGAAGGTAATATATGATTGACACACCATCTTCATTTTCCATTTCAAGGTCACTCTTGGAGTAGACAGTCTCTTCACTGTAATATGGAGTCATGACGCTGCAATGACAGTTCACATGGTTATAAACTTGCAGTTCTAGAACTCTACAGTAGCTTGAAAAACTCATGAAAGCTTCATGAAGAAATTTGTTTCTAAATCAAATTTTATCTTGTTAGATAATAGGAAATCTGCATATGTTGGAAGGACTATGTACTGCACCTGAATGACAACATTTTTCGTACACGAGGTGCACGGGGCATATCCATGAAAAGTGAATTTGAGAAAAAAGCAATCCTCCGGCGTGCTTCAAGGTTTATAGGCACATCAGTTGCAGATTCTTTAACAGTCAGGAGCAGATAGAGCCGTCTTATCTGTGAAAAAAATTAGATGATGAGGATTCATTTTTGACACCAGCTAGATATTCTATATTTATGGACAAGTTTATAAATAACACAATACAAGTGTGAATGAAAACATATTTTGCAAATATACCTGTTCTTCCCATTGTGTTGTATTAGGGGGAGGGAACATGATCTTGGTGAAAAGTTGTCGTCCAGAATCCCTGGTACCATGACCAAATTCTACAAGTTCACTGAATATAAGAAAAAACAATAATTGCATAAGGCTTTGATAATAACACGATTAATGGTCAATCTTTTAAAATTGTAACAATTGTACTTCAAAATACTATCAACCAACCGGATCTCATTCACCATCATGTCGCGGGTGAAAAGTTCTAACATATCTTGCAGCAATAAGACAACTCTGTTTTTCTTGGATAAATCACCATCTTTCTGCATCATACAAGGAAATATTCACGTGAACAGAACCAACAAATGAAATCTTACACCATGACGTAGTTTGAAGTATCTCAGGTGACTTACCAATATCTCAACAAGTTCCACAAACTTCTTACACAGATCAGGTAAAGGCTTCATTCTGAAACTTGCAAGAAATGTGCCTTTTGATATATTGTTTTCAATTTCTCTTATGATGATTGCAATAATCCTGTTTCACGAAAGCACAGGTTAGAACAGCAATACAGCCATAACATAAACCTTTTATAATACTCTTTAAGTCTCGACGACATTATGAAATATAGAAAGAACAGGCGCTCGATTAATTTGATACTCGGAACCAAACATAATTTCAGTTTTGCACAATGTATCTTTAGAGGCAGGTGTCTTGTAATCACTGGGAGTTAACAGCAGAAGTGAAACTTTTAATTAAAGAATATTGTTTTCATTGGAAAATTTCATGGACTTGGATAATTCAGAAAATTCTGATTTTTTTTATAATTCTAATTTTTTAGTATCAGGAAGATAACAATTACCATTTGGAGAACATCGGGAGTGAGTCGAATGTCACAGAAAGAATATGAAACATGGACTTGCATATCAATAGTCCACTTAAAAAATGACACAATCTGTAGTCGGAAATATTCCGGGAAGTAGTTGTGGATAGAAATGGTGATGCCTCAGAACAGGTTTCTAGCACCCTCATAGTGTTTTTAATATATTAGAATAACAGTTTTTTATGATGCTGTATAATATGGATTATGGCTCCATAAGCTAATACATCTTATAATAAGTATGAGAAAAAGATAACCTTTTCTCGGTGTCTCCAGCAATCAAGGCATTCAGGACAAGTTTAAACGACTCATAGCATTCAATGACCGCACATTTCATGTACTCATCAGCACATATACGCTTCCAGAGGTCAGCATCCTTCGTTCGAAATTGAGCTGCCATATCCAGGGCAATGGGAATCTGCAAAGAAAGAGAGTTAAGAATATGAACAGAGGCACAAAAACAACAACTGTGTGTTTACCTTCGTGGCGAGCAAAAAAGGAGGCCACTGGATTGATTTCAAACTAGGATCAGAGGAATAAGGAACAAGAAGCAAGTCCATCTCTCTGAGGTAAACAAATTCAATGTTAGTCCCTTATTTAGAAATGTTAAAAGAGAACAAAAAAGAAAAAAAAAATGAACAGAAATAAACAACAAGATAAGTTATGAAGGCATTGCCTGTCGCTTATGAGATCCTCTTCACGGAAGCTACATATTACTTCATTCCACAACTGAGCAAATTTAGCAGCTTCACTTCTCCTACTTGAAGTGACCTGATGACAATAAATGTTGTGTCGAAATTAGATTACATGTATTGCAACAACACCTCAAGCTACCTAAGGGTGGAGACAAACCTCATGAAAGCTCTTTGAAAGAGAAAATCCTCTTTTCTTAGTTTTGTTAGAAGGCACCAAATAAGTGTTGAATGCTCCGGGTAAAGACTGAAAACGTGACCTTAGCATGCCAAGAGTTCGAATCTGTTCGAGAGGCAAATATGATCATTAAAGCCAAACAAATTGGAGAAGCAGCAAGAAACTTCAAAAGTAGTCAATAACAACATGCCATGGAAATACCTCTCTCTAGTGTATTAAATGTACGACAGTAATGGTACTATATAAAACATGATCATGAGTAAAATTGCCAGAGCTTAGAGTATGATTGTCAATTGGTTTAATGCCGTTGAATATATCCCTTCTGTCACAATAACCTCTAACTTTTATACACAAGATACAGTTCATTTATAAAAGGTTTTTGCAAATACTAGCTACCAGTCTAAAACATATAAATCAACAGAAACTTATATTTGTAAAGTATTTATGATAAATAGGCGTAATAAAATCTCTGAAGCAAACAAACAGGAAATTCAAAAACTAATAACTGAGCCTGCTAGAAGTTAGTACCTCTCCAAGACGATCACAGGCTCCAACCCAACCACCACATATGGTGGAGAATACGGCATACCATAACTGACAGTCCATGAAGTAAACCTGCATGATGATATCTCAATTATGAAATATTTGGTTAAGAGAAGAATAATAACTAAAAGTGGAGCATGAACCCTGATTAAAAAAGATAATTAAAGTAAAAGTGTTATTGGTACGAGCGTACCATGACAACTGGTGCCCATATTGATATAACTGCTCCAAGGTTTAGCCTAGCTGCATTTTTCATAAGATCATTACCAATTTGTTTAAGTTGACAAGATGAATCTAGTAAATATAATACTGTAAATGCATACCATTTGGGAAAAATTCATGCCAAGCATAATCAATGCGTGTGATATTCATTATTTCTTTGGTTGGCTGTACCATGGGTTTTATCTGGGAGTAAAGAGAAAATGAGATAAGCAGAAGTCCTTGCCAGTGCCATACATTCTATTCATTAACCAAAGGAAGTGAAAACTTACCATCATAAAGTAGCTAAGGGCAAATTTTGAGCACAGAAGGATAATCCAAAATAATGTGTACCTGTAATCAGTTATATATCATTAAAAAACTAAGTCCTGCATCAGGTGCATAACAGAAGCTAAACATAGACAGGTTGGATGAGACATACTTAATAAGAGCAAATTGACTTTCGTGCATTCCCCTTCCCACATAAATTCTTGGCTGCAAATTACAACAATAATTTATTAGACCATCTGGTTCTGTAAAAGCCACTCAGCAGAAGATTTCCATTTTGTCATGGAAAACTACACCTCACTTGTCTAAAAAAAAAGAAATGTGATGGAACCCGCTGGTAAATGCTTCTGTTTTCCGTTTACACTTTTAAATCCGCACATTTAGTCCATATAAAGCATAGAGGATAACGCTATGTACCACGTATATTGCTCAAACAGTTCAAAGCATGTAATAACCACAATGACATGTTGTGTTCATGTAAATATCTATATGTGGAAAATGGAGATTGGCTCTTGCCTAGTCAAAAGCTGGCCCAATAGGAATCTTGGATGATACCAATAAATATCTCAAAATTTTAATCTCTCTGGTGTATACTTCATTAGAAATAGTGTTAGGAGAAACTAAGCTCAAATATCAAGTTTGATCTCATGCTCTTTTGACAACAGAGAAAGATATAGCATCAGCAAATAAGAACTCATTGCAATTTGGTAGTATTTCAACCTGAAGAATACTACTTGTTTTAGGAGAGAAGATCAAGAAGGACAAAGATATACCTGTGACCACCATAGGAGAAACCGAATGATATGCCAATCAGAGTTCTCAATAAAGCGTCTCATCATTGGGAAAATAAATAACACTGCCGCCAATACATTTGGTAGCAAATAAAAAGCCACTGCTATGTAGTACAAAGGCACGCCCGGAATGCTATCAGCGAATGAGAGCCAGTTTCTGATATTTCCAAGTTGAATTGTTCTATCTTGGATAAGATAACACACAGGAAGGACGATTGCCCAGGCAACGCTGACAACTATCTTGAGGATAGTCCTCAAAACATTCGTAAACTTCCATCTGAGATATCCGGGGAAATTCAAAACAAGGTCCAAAATACCTATAAGCAATTCCAAGAAGATATCTCAATCAAATAAGAAATAGAGTGAGACATGTATGATATAATTGATACTGAAAATGTCCTTGCTAATAAAAAGTTTTTTTCTATTGACTAATTGAAAAAGCTCAAGACACACGTGCTAACAACTTGTTTGTTTCTGTAACAGTAGAGTAGGGCATGAATGCAAGAACAACGTACTTTGGACCACGCGAAGAAAGGCTGCTGTGATAAAAATACTTGATAAGCTATAGAGAAAATTCTTCTGGAACATATCGAATATTGACACACCACTCCATGCAATGATGATCAAAACCTGCATAAGAATACTCCCAAGATTAGCATAAACACTTACTTTGAGAGAAATATATGCTCTTGTCGTTTTCATAGTTTTATAGTTATACCTGTAGACCAAGTATGAGAAATGTCCAGAGACGATCAAAACTACGGAAGATATGCCAAAATGATCTGGTTTCGGCAAAAAATGATTTCCCCATCTTTCCAGCTGGCTTTGTCTTAGAACCCGTTTTCCCCTGAGACAGTAGTCAGGTACACAAATGAGCAAAGAAAAAAGAAATATCATCAGAACAGGTAATCACCCAAGTGGTAGCAAAGCTCACCTGTACTGCGTCTCGTGTTGACTTGAAAAACTCGCCGTCATCACGCATTGGCCAACCCAAAGAGAAGCAGTCCGGGGACCTAGATAGTTTGTGATATCATATTTGCAGAAAGAATCGCAATAACAAAATCCACTCTTCTAGTTAAATTTTATTACCAGAAATATTCATTTAGATCGTCGTAGTTGCACCATGATGGATGGGGGGCTTTCCCATGTCTTCCTTTCTTGGCTTCCTGGAGCAGATGAGCACAACTTTTGTTATCTCAGGAGAAAAGAAACAATTAGACATTTCCATGTGATCCAATTGAGCAGAAGAATACCTTTTCAATGACATGGTAAATGGGAGTTATGACTTTCCGCAAAAAAGATTCGTCATCTCCGCCATAAGAAGGCTTAATATTTTCTCCAGTAACGATACTGACGTTTCCAGCTAAGAGCCCGTGGAGTTCATATGCCATCTATACATGCATTGATACAATCCAAAAGGGATAGTTAAAGCATTTGTACATAAATTCACCCCAAACAGACCACAAGATAAGAAGGCATGTCAAGTCCATAGGAAACTGATTAAATTAGTATAAAGAAGGCATCGAGATCTCTCACGTTGTGGAAAATGTAGCATAAGCACTCCGGCATGAAGCGAACATTAGCAGCTTCACCCCAGATAAGAAGATAGAGACCCATATAAAGCATCTTTCTTTGTTGCACTTCCTGTTGTCCTTGAGGTAGCCTATTAGCCATAAATTTTAAGCATCAATCGTCTACTTACTTGAACATTAACATTTATATGCAAGCTACTGGAGTTTACTGCAAATATAATCTCTCACCTTAAGCTGTGTTTTCTTCCCAAGTATTTACACCATGTCTTGTAGTTCTTGAATATCTTATTCATGAGTGCGTCTACAGCCCGATCATCAAGCTATGTGAAAATAACGACGTTAAGTTACATACCATGTACCGTTAGAAAGTATAAATATTCCTGAGATTCTAATTCATTAGAACAGATGAACAAATTGAGGAAACATACTACGTTTTGTGGCTCGGGCTTGGGAACTAGCCTTATGTGAATATTTGCAAGCAACAAACTCATGTGCTCCCTCTGATTTCTGACATTATCTTTCTGTAGATCAAAATAAACCAGTGACTAAATATCATCATCAAATGTATGGATGAATTGTGTCATTATCTCAACAATTTATAGGACATGCCTGAAATCCGAACATGGCTCGGAGCCAATCGAGCAAGTCCAAATCCCCTGCTTTCTGTCGTTGTTGCTCAAATGAGGCTGGCCATGTTAAGCCTTGAATGTTCCGTAGAGCACCAACTGAAGCTTTTACCTGACATCGTGAAAGAGAAGTTGTTTAATATCTCCAATACTCATAAATATGCACATCAAAGCGGATGGAGAATATGCATTACCTCATCAAGCTGCATAATGGACTGTGATGCCCCGGCAGAATCCAGGGGAAGAATGTTAAATGGTGTATAGATTTCCTTCTTTGCTTGGACGTCGTTTGCTGCAGCCATAATCTGTTACAATGGAGATTCATGAGTAAAGCACGAAGCAAGCATTCAAACTTTATTTCAGTAACAACGTTCATAGAGTTAAACAAAAACTAACCTCAGGAGCAACTTCCTCGACTTTCTCCGTCTTATTAACTGCACAAAGGACTTCAAAGAGCACACCGGCTGTTTGATAAGCTTTTCCAAGCTGAGCTCTGTAAGGACCATGGTCAATGACTTAATATCAACAAGTTACAAACACTTATATTCTTATGTACTATATAGTTTTCAATGAAAATAAATGCTCTAAAAACTAGTTTAGTGTTGATTACCTATCAGCTTGCTCTCCCTTGTTAAGTGCGACGACATAGTGCTCGTAGTATTGTTTGTAAAAGCTCTCTATTTCTCGTGCATCTGTCTTTTTGACTCGAGAAGCAAGGGTTGATGCATTGTCCTGAATAGATGCTTACTTATAAGTCTGATTATTGAGATACAACAGCAAATATAAACAAACTAACGAACTAAAATTCTATGCGCAAATTGATCTGCATCAAAATGTAGAATTCTCAATCAAACACCAACATCATAAATATCGAAAGTAAGCATAGGATGATGAAACTAAATGACCCATTTAAATTTAGAGAACATCACAAATTTGAGTTTAAATTGAAATTGCACAAAACAATGAAACAGAAGTTATAAATTTACCCTTTCTAATCTTTGGTGGAGACTAGTTTTGAACTGGCGCACACCACGTCCACTGGAATTCGGGTCCAATCTGTGTGCCTTCTCAAATGCATAAAAACGACCTAAGATAATACCATTCGTAAAAAGATCGATCAGATGGCAATAAAGTATATTACACAAAATTCCAAAGAAAATAAAATTACATTTAAATTATATCAATTATAAATACTAGTGAATATTTTAAAAGTTATAATAATTTACGGAGGGAGAAAAAAGAGGGAAAATTGTGTTCCAAAGTTAAGCTCCACAACTGGTTTATAGACGACCGGAGCTGAAAAATTGAACGTCAGGTACAACATTAACAGCTCAAGTTACACGTTCATAAATTCCATATGGTTCAAAAATTAAATAATAAAATATATTTCAAACATAGATCATCAGATGAAAGTTCCATTTTCACCAAATGTTTCGCTTTACAAATATTCAAAACTATATGTCACAAAAAGGAGTCGTTAAATAAAGACAGACGCCTTGATATATGAGTATGACATAAAAATAAAAGAGTAAAATGCAAAAAACTACCCTGTGTTATTTCTAATTGGCAAAAAAACCCCTGTGTTATTTTTATTAGCAAAAACCCCCTTGTGTTATTTGGTCAAAGGCGAAAAACTCCCTATCGTACAATTTTGTAAAACACGCGCCTGAACTGCGACTTGAACTTTAAATTTCGGCAGAGCTATTAGCAAAAACTACCCATGTGTTATCTCTAATTGGCAAATAACCCCCTGTGTTATTTTAATTGGCAGAAACCCCCCTGTGTTATTCATAAATTAGCAAAAACCCCCTTCATGACATATTTTATAATGACAGTACCAATAATTAAGGATTTATAAGTATTACGATTTTATAATAAACATATACTTGTTACAATAAATATTATGCATCGTGTTATAATTTTTTTAGATTTTTTTAAAATTGTATAAAAACATAATAAAATTAGTCGGTACCGTAATTATATTTTTACAGATCTAAAAACTAAGGTTTTCTTCAAAATTAATAAACAAAAATATGCATACAATTTAATTCGAACATTATTAGTTCCATATGTATCAAAGACATACAATAAAAATCATATTTTGAGATCAATCTCAGTATGTGCGAATTAATTCAGTGTAGTAGGGGTTTTTTTACTAATTTTGAAATAACACAGGTGGTTATTTGCCAATAAGAGATAACACAGGGGTAGTTTTTGCTATTTACCCAATTCCGGCTTTTTAAAGTTTTTTTGAGACTATTTTACCCTTGTGGGGTTTAATTTTGAGGTAATTAAGAAAGGGGTAAAATAGTCCTTTCGCGAGCGGTCAACTATTAGGGGGCGGTGTGCTAAGGTTGAAAAAACACAGGGGGGTTTTTGCTAATAAAAATAACACAGGGGTTTTTTTGCCAATTAGAAATAACACAGGGTAGTTTTTTGCATTTTACTCAAAAATAAAAATAGAGACGCCTTGATAAGAAGCTTACAGAGGTATGCGACACGAGGTCGCTCGTTCTGGATCTCAGCGGCGACGCGGAGGATCGGGGCGATGGACTGCAGAGAAGATGGAACGACCTCGTTGTCGAAGACCTCCATAGAGAAGGTAGTAGTGGCAGCGCTGCGCGACGCCCGCCGTGAGAGAGATGGCTGTGACTGAGGCGCCATAGGATTATGGTTCCCCGGTGCCGCCATCTTGGAGCTCTTCTCTAGATGGACGACGTCCAACAATCGAAATCGATCCTTTTGCCTGCAGCAGACACTCGACTATATATATACCTCGCTCTATTATCCTCCACTTTCTGATCACAACGAATATTATTATTCATCAATACATATAGCACGTTCCTTATCAAATCAATACAAATTTCACACTCTATTGCCATCCGTACATAAAGTGGCTTTGGAAAAATGTGTGTGTGTGTAATCGAAGATAACGCAAAATTAATCACAAAAATCACCTCCTGGTCTCAATAATCAACGTAATCCTTATTATCACAATTGATACAAATTGCACGTTTTTTGATTGCATGTTTTCATGAAATTTCAGGTAGAAACTGACTATGTGTTTGCCTTATGAAAAATGAAGATCTTGACAGAAATGAATCGAATAATCACAACATTACATAACAACAATGAAATCGAATTCATCGAAACACCTCATGCGCCATTAGCAAATTCATGAATATGAGCTGGTAGGAACTGTCCTATGTGCATGAAAATGCAAACCAACCGATTGCAACAAAATTCATCAATCTAATCATCAATTTCATCAAAACACCTCACGCATTACAATCAATGCAAAACTAGGCCTATTAGCTCGCATGCATAAATCAGGGGAGTGTCTAGCTGACTCAGCATGCGTGAAAAATCACAGCAAAATAATTGATTAAATCACGTCGCGATCACCACACAACAACAAAATTGATCAAATTCATCATCCTAAAAATAATCAAAACGAAATATCATGCTGTGTGTTTGTGTGTGGAAAATCATAGATGAATGAAGATGTGCAAACAAACCAATCGCAAAAAAAAAAAAGAAAAAAAAAACTAATTCACTATCTCATCACCGTAACAGAACAAATGCATCAAAACACCTCATGCATTAACATAATTCTCGTCAAAATCGATACAAAATTCACGTCCATTAGCTCGCATGCATAAATCCTAGGAGAAGCTAGCTAACTCAAAATCGCAGCAAAAATAATCGATTAAACCAAGTTACGGTCATCTCATCGAAAAACAACAAAATGAATCAAGATCGCCATCTTAATCAACATCAATACCAACTATAGTGTGTGTTTGTGTGTGTAAAAATGGAAGAAGAATGTGTGATTTTTACCTTTAGGAGAAAGCTAAGGCGAACGGAGAGGGCATGGGAATGAGAAATGAGGAAAAAAATGGGAGGGAGAGTTTAAATATGAATGTAACAAACATAATAAATTGTGGTTGTGGTACTCGAGCCTTCATCGCCTTGCTTGTTGGAACATGTTTGAACGCCCTTCATCATTCCTTTTTTCCTCTCCATCACTCTTTTCTTTTTTCATTTCCTTTTTTTTTTATAACAAACAATGTAATAACATGGGTCAAGTCAAACCACAGTCAAAATTATTTTTGTTTCTAGAGGAATTTACAAAACGTACATCACCAAATAATCAGTTTTATTATTGATGAAAAATATTGTGATTATAAAGTTTATGAGTCAAAGTCATTCATAATGTCCTCTGTTTTTTGAAATGGTCAGGGTATTCTCTAACACTACTAAGCGTTAAATTATTTTTGATAGAATTTTTTTTATTAGCCACTGAGCGCTAAGTTACATAGAGCACGTACGTCAATCCATTACATCAACAGTTGTAGTAGTATTCAAAGTTTGAGCTCATCATAACATGTTGGAGTTTGGACTAATGGCAATGTAGAAAATAATTCTTGTATATTTATTGATTTACTTTACCATGAGACTTACATCATATATTTATACATGAACAAACTTGGTGCTCAAGGAAAAGAAAACTGCGCAAAATCTAAATACATGGAAAGTGATAAAAATGAAATCTAACGGCTCGCGTGGGATGAAGGTGAATCCGAAGGAGATTTCGGATGATCTCGTACACGCCTCATCAAAAGTGTCGTGGCATCAGCCAAGGCAATTTTAGAACGAATGAGTAGTATTTCGAGCACGAGGGAGCGCTTTAGTAAAGAAATCGGCGAGTTGATCCTTTGTACTAATATGCGAGACAGAGAGGTGACCATTGGCAACAATATCACAAACATAGTGAATATCAATCGCAATGTGCTTCATACACGAGTGAAGCGCCGGATGAAGCGATAAGTGAGTGGCGTCAGTGTTGTCACAATAAATCGTAGGTGGTGTTCGTAGTGGAACACGAAGTTCGGCCAAAAGATGTTGAATTCACTGGACTTCAGATGTGATTGTTGCCAGGGCACGGTACTCGGCTTCAGTGGATGAACGAGCAATCGCACGTTGTTTGCAAGAAGACCATGACAAAGGAGTGGAGCCAAGGAAGATGATGGAAGTCGAAGTGGAGGTGCGATCAGTGGGATTACTGGCTCAATCAACATCCGTGTAAGCGTTAAGTGTGTTGTTGTTGGACTTCTAGCAAATGAGGAGACTGAGAGATTGTTCCTTTGAGATACCGAAATATGCATTTAACGGCAGTTCAATGATGTTCACGTGGAGAAGAGATGGATTGGGCCAAACGATTGACTAAGAATGCAATGTCGGGCCAAGTATTGAAGTTCGCCAATAGCTTGACGATAGAGGCTTTCATCAAATGCGCTATCCGCGGTAGTAGGTGCGGCCGATGTAGACATGGGAGTGGAGACCGTTTTGGCGCCATCCATTTTATGGCGAGAAAGAAGATCCTGGATGTATTTTTGTTGGGAGAGGAAGAGACCCTCGAACAAGGGATAACTTCAATGTTGAGAAATAAAGAAAGAGCGCCAAGGTCCTTAATAGCAAAAGTAGAGCCAAGTCGAGTGATAAATTGCGAGATGAGGGCCGAGTCATTCCCCGCAAAAATGGTGTTGTCGATGTACCAATAATAATTAAACTGTGGTGTCGCGGCGATAGATGAATAAAGAGCAATCAACCTTGAATTGAGTGAAACCAAGCACGAAAAAAGAGTCGCGAGGGCACAAAACCATTCACGAGGGGCCTGTGTGAGGCCATAAATAGATTTGTGAAGGCGACAAACATGAGAGGGGTGAGATGAGTCAATGAAGCCCGGAGGTTGTTGCATATAAACCACTTCACTAAGGTTGCAGTGTAGAAAGGCATTGCAAACATCGATTTGGCAAATGCCCCAAAAGTTAGAGACGGCACTCGTGAGTATCACGCTAACAGTGACTGGTTTGACCACGGGACCGAATGTTTCCTTGTAATCGATGTCGGGTTGTTGGTGATATACTTTAGCGACGAGGCAGGCAGCAAGAGATCCATTGGGGTTGCGTTTGATGCAGAACACCCATTTGCAACCAACAATATTAGAGATAATATGACGAGGGACAAGATCCCAGGAGAGACAAGGGCGTTGATTTCCTCGGACATGGCCAAACGCCAATGGGGATCTTCAACCACTTGCAAGACATAAGTAGCTTCGTCTGGATCGGGTAAGGGGTGCTTGGAGCTGGCGGTGAATGCCTTAGGACATAAAATATTGTTCTTCAACTGTGTTACCATTTGATGAGTGTTGTAAGGCAGTGGTGCAGCGGACGGTGAGTCGGGAGCCACCGAAGTAGAGGGAGAATGATGTGGAGATGTTGGAGAAGGTGATGGCGCGATCTCGGACCGCATAGGGGCCTGAACAAAGGACGACGTGGATAGTGATAGGAGAGTGAATGTTGGGTGATCAGATGGTGGTGGAGTCAACAAAGGAGCAGGCCGAGAGACGGATGGAAATATGTTCTCGCAGAAACGGACATGGCGAGAGAGAAAGAGCCGGTTTGTAGAAGTGTCAAGACACTTATAGGCACTCTGAGACGTAGAATATCCGAGAAAGATGCAAGGCTAAGACGAACAGGATAACATGTTGTCGACATATGGACGAAGCCAGGGGCAGCAAAGACAACAGAAGACCCAAAGCTTGAGATAGTTTGGATGTTGATTGAATAATTTGAAAAATGGTGTAGAAGATTGGATGGAGGAAGATGGGAGCCAATTAATTAAGTAGACCGCAGTCTGAAAAGCATAACTCCAATAAGTACTAGGCAAGTTAGCGCGATGAAGTAGTGCGCGACCCATTTCAGTGATTTGACGGTGTCGACGTTCAGTCGTGCCATTTTGTTGGGGCGTGTGGGGCGCAGTGGTTCACCAGCTTATTCCAGATTTAACAAAGAGTTGTTTGAGTCCGAAAAACTCGCCACCGTTATCACTGCAGAAGTTAATAATGTTGTGTCGAAATTCTGTTTCAACAAGCGATTTGAATTGACAAAATATAGCATGAACTTGTGATTTAGCAGACATCGGAAATAACCAGCAGTAACAACTAAACATATCAACCAAAACCAAATAATATCGAAAACCATCAACAAAAATATCAATGGGGCCCCAAACATTGGCAAAAACATAGTGTAAATGATGCAAAGTAACAAAATAGTTGTCCAAAAATGGCAAACGGTGCGACTTGCTCGCTAAACACGAGTCACAAAACATATCCTTCTCAAAGGATTTATTAATAAGAGGTAATTGAAAGCTATAAATTAAAAAAGAACTCGTCTTTGAAGCAGGATGCCCAAGATGTGGATGCCAAGTGGAGCCACACGTCCGAACACCAAGATTCACGAACTTCTCAGGATTTCCAGATAGTATGATGGAGGACGAATGTGATAAGTCCCATTAGTGTATGGTCATATCACCAGTTTATCCCCCGAAGCCCGATCCTTAACATGAAAATAATCAAGAAAGAATTCCAATGAGACATCGCTATCCTTAGTAAAGCGATGGACATATAATAAATTGTGATGAGAGGACGGGTGCTATGTAAAATACGGAAGATATAAGCAAATAATTACCATTTTCTCATTTAACAAGTTGCACATCACAATTCCTGCCAAAAGAGACAAGGGGAGAAGAAAGTTTGGTTTTGTTCGTTTTAGAGGGATTTCAAACGCAAAAGTCATGAAGGATAAACTCAAGACTATACATATTGGGGGTTGCAAAATAATGATTAACATCGCTAAGTTGACAACAGATTTTCGCGAAAAAAAAAGGTCAACTTCTCTCTCGGGTCAGTCTAGAATGAATAAACTAGTGGCCAAGCAAAAAAGCTATGTGGAGGTGATGAGATCGGCAGAGAAAAATCCCATATTCTCGTATTTGAATGCAGGGGTCGTGGATAACCTGTCAACCAGTCAACCATTGAACTATCTTCAGAAGACTTGGATATCGGGTGGCTTGGCGAGGCTTTGGTTGGGGAAATGATAAGCTTTGGTGATGTGAAATACTTATGAGCAGAGTTACGAAGGAAGAGAACCGTGAGGAGTTGTGTTTTGCTCTCGGCGAGAAGATGTTTCTATTTACAAAAGGAAAAATGGTTGATCTCATCTTGAATAATAAGAGTATGTGGGAGGATTTGTTTATTTCTTTTAGACCATGGACTGAAGGGGTGATGGGAGTGGAAAGATTAGTGTGGATTCAAGTTTGTGATGAAAAGTATTTTTTGCGGATATTGCAAATAAAATTGGGTCTTTTGTCAAGATTAGTGAAGCTACTAAGATCAAGAAGAATTTGGAATATGGCAGATTAATGATCTATGTCTAGAAACATAAACAAATTAATGTGTGTAGGAAGGTGAATGTGGATAGGATGGTGGTTTAGATTAGGTTATGTGAAGAACTAGAGTGCATGAAATGCTTTGCCCATAGCCTCCACGTATGTCGAATTTTGGTGGTTGTAATAAACTTTGGATGTTTAAACCCTCATCAGAATTTGAGTCTTTCGGTGACATACGCGATGATAATGTGGAGCTAAATGTTGATGAAGTGGAGGAGACTTTATTGGATAAGACTGAAGCCAATGCTAGTAATGACGAAAAGGCATTGGACACGTTGATGGAGGAGGCCTTCTCTCGTAGGGAAAAAACAAGCAAAGGTAAAAATAATGACGCTTTGGGTAGTCGAGGGGGAGACGTGACACTAGGGTTGACGGCTAACAAGTTTGGTTTGTTCGGGTCAGCAAATGGGGGCCTTAATCTTGATTTGGGTGTTGGGTCGACCAATCTGAGTCTAGTTGATCTTGGACCGATTAATAAAACCAATAGTGTGGATATTGGCGAGAGATTGGGTCAGTCTTGTGTTCAGCACAACTTCCTTGGACCAAATCAACTTGATCATGTGTTCTGTTATGTAGAATCTTCTCAAGTCCCTCAAGGAAATAAAAATTGGGGAAAAAAACAAAAGAATCAAAAATGGCAAGATAAAGAAGTCATCATCGAAGAGTCAAAGCTTATTAGCAAAGAGACATAGAAAAAGTTGGTGTTCATTCATTCCGGGGATCAAGTCGGATAAGGGTTCACATAAAAGAGCAATCTCAAGTAAAAGCAAAAGACCAGAGGTCCTGTCATGCAGGGATTGGACTTGTGATTCTAGTTAGAAGGTTAAACCTCATCGACGCGCTAGTACTAAGAATTGAAACAACAATTCAAGTATGATCTCAACCACTCCTTTGAGCGTTGACGTAGTCAATGGTATCAACGGATCTCTTTCCTCATGTGACACTGTGAGGCTTGAAGCATAAAGGACTTGGGTGTTGGAGAAGAGTCGTTTGGGGATCCATGGGAGGTGTATTGATGAAAAGAATATTGAAAATCTAATTGAGATGGAAGTTAGGGATAAGATAGGAGTTTTTGGATGTGAGACATAAGATATTCAGGAAGGGAAGAATGCGGGTGAACCATGAGGATCATTTCTTTCAATTTACGAGGGGTTGGAGGGCCGTCAAAACGTGAGGAGGTTAGGGAATTAGTTAATAAGTTGAACATGGATATGATTTGCATTCAAGAATCAAAGGTGGAAAATTTCACTCAAAAACTTTGTGTTAGTCTTCGGGGGTCTATTGATTGCGAGTGGGCTTCGAGGAGGGCGATTGGGGGATTTGGAGGTATTGTTACAATATGGAAGAAAAGAGTCTTCATGGTGCGATAAAGGTTTGAATGGAATGATTTTTTATGTTAAAAGGAGAATGGGGTAATAATAACTTGGATGTTATTGTTGTTAATGTCTACTCTCCATGTCAACTCCATGAAAAAAAGAGTGGTGGGATAAGTTGATTTCTTTGAGAAGCAGATCAGGGTCGAGGCATACCACACAAATCATAGAATTTGAAGATTTTTGTATTTGAGATGGAGTTGGTTGATGTGCATCTAGTGGGTTGTAAGTTTACATGGTATAGTTCTGATGGTAGTGCTATGAGTCGGTTATATTGTTTCCTCCCTTCTCATGGGTGGTTGCTTGAGTGGCAACATGCTATTCAAAAAGGCCTCAATAGATCATTATCGGACCACCGACCCATTCTTTTACTCGATATAGTGGTCAACTGGGGTCCTAACTATTTTGGGTTTTGAATTGTTGGAGTAATCATATATACTTTGACTCCTTTGTGAGAAACCACTGGGCTAATCTTCAAGTGAATGGTAGGGGGCATTTGTTTTGAAAGAAAAAATAAAGCAATTGAAAATCAAATTAAATGAATGGAATATGACAGTTTTTGGGCATCTCGACTCTAGCATTCGAAGCTTGAAGAATAAATTGGCTAGTTTGGACTCTAAGAAGTGGAGGTAATGGAGAGAAAGGAAGTCTTTGGGGAGCTATGCCAAACTCTTACATCTAAATAAAGTACTCAAGGCCAAAAAGCTAGAATCAAACGGCTTAACAAGAGTGATGTCAACTCGGATTTCTTCCATATGGTGATTAATGGAAGAAGAAGGATTAACAGGACGCAAGGCCTTAGAGGTGAAGGTAGATGGGTTGATGACCTGCGTGAGGTTAAAGAAGAAGTGAAACTTTTCTTTGAACATAGATTTAAAGAGATGGGTTGGGAGAGATCGTATTAGGCAACCTGGGTTTTCATAGCCTTGATGAAGATGACAACCATATGCTTATAGATGAGTTTTCGGAAGAGGATATTAGGAAAGCGATGTGGGATTGTGATGGGGAGAAGAGCCCAGGACCGGATGGTTACAACTTTCGATTCATCAAGAGCTTTTGGGATGATCTAAAAGAAGATATCTTTAGATTTGTTAAAGAATTTCACGTTTATGGCAAATTGGTTAAAGATGTGAATCATTCATTTATCACTCTCATTCCTAAAAATGATAATCCACAATCTCTCAACGAGTTTAGACCCATTTCTCTCATTGGGTGCATGTATAAGATTTTGACAAAAATCTTGGCAAGAAGATTGAGAAGGATTATGCATAAAATCATTCCAGAAGAACAAATGGCTTTTATTGGTAATAGGAAAATCTCGAATTATGTCTTGATTACCAATGAGGTGATTGAAGAAGTTATAAGGATGAACGAGAAGTGCGTGGTGTTTAATGTCGATTTTGAAAAAGCCTACGACTTTGTGAATTGGGGCTTCCTCAACAATACGATGATGTTATTGGGCTTTTATGGTGAATGGAGATTGTGGATCGAGGAATGCCTTCAAACAGGGACTACCTCAGTTTTGGTGAACGAAATACCTACAATTGAATTTTCCCCGCAATAGGGTCTTCGTCAAGGGGATCCTCGATCCCCTTTTCTATTTCTTATGGTGGCAGAATGTTTTAATGGATTAATTAAAAAGGCTAGGCTTAAGGGTCTTATGTTCGACATTAGACTTGGAAGAGATGGAATTGAGATTTCACATAATCAATTCTCCAACAACATCGTATTATTCGTTGATAACAATGAATGTAGTATTCACACTTTTAAGAGTATTTTCATGTTGTTCAAACTTCTTTTTGGGTGGAAAGTTAATTTTGCCAAAAGCACATGAATTGAGATCAGGGTGCAAGATGATGTCTTGGTTTCTTTTGCTGGCATTCTTAATTGTAGATTAGGATCTCTTCCATTCACATACTTGGGTCAATCCAAGATGCCACGCCTCTTGGAACCCTACTCTCGGTTCAACACTTAAGAGGCTTTGAGGGAGGATTTCGAATGAGATTTTGATTGGTGGAAGAGCTATCCTTATTAATTCGGTGACGGGTGCCCTTCCATCTTATTTTTTGCTCTCTACAAAGCTCCTAGAGGCATTAATCAAAAACTTATCTGTCTAGAAAGGGAATTATTGTGGGGAAAAGTAGGCGAGAGAGATCCCTTGGGTGAAGTGGGAGGTTGCTTGTAGAAGAGTGGCAGCTCAATATTCGTGATCTTGAAATATATAACGTTGCAATGTTGGGTAAGTGGAGGTGGAGGTTTTTGACCGAACATAATGCAGTATGGAGAAAAATTATATGTTCTAAATATGGTGGGTTTGAAGAGGTTACTCGGCAAGAGAATAATGTCAAAAGGTGTAGCTATCAATCTATTTGGTGGCGCAATGTGAGATCGGTTTTTTTAAATCCAAGGTGGGGTGATTGGTTCTCTAGGGGAATCGAGCGAAGTGTTGGTGACGTTGTAAGTACAATGTTTTGGTGTGATAAGTGGTCAGGAAACTCTCATTTTTGTTTGTGCTTTAAGCAACTTTTCTCTATTTGTATGGATAAATTTTGTACTATTACCAAGAATGGCAAATGGAGCCAAGGGAGGTGGACGTGGAAGTGGGAATGGATAAGACCACTATTTTGCTTGGGAACTAGAACTTGTCAATGAATTGGAGGCGCAAATACAACAATTTTGGCCGCGAATGGGAGTGAGCGAAAAATGGATTTGGAAAAAAGATAAACCCGGAGTGAACACAGTGAAATCGACATATGAAATGTTAAAAAGTATGGAAGATTCATCGGTGGATTCGATGTTTTTCAAGAAACTTTGGAGTGCGAAGGTTCCCCTTAAAATTACTACACTTTGTTGAAAGGTGGATCTGAACAAATTTCCCTCCAAAACGAATTTGCAACATAGAGGTGTGCTTGATTCAAATACGATCTTGGAATGTGGTTTGTGCCAGGTTGGTATTGATGAGGTTAATCATTTATTTTTCAATATAATTCATCTTATCTTATTTGGACGAAGGTTCTTGATTGGTTTGGAATTTGTTCGGCTCTATGTAGAGGTGTGAAGGATATTTTTTGGCAATTTCGAGAGTTATATCCTTCGAAGAAGGGAGTGGAGAAGTGGGAGGGTGTATAATTTTACACGATATGGACCATTTGGAGCTTGAGAAATGACGTTGTCTTTAACGGGAAAACGATCGTGATCGATAAGGTGGTGGAGTTCATCAAAGTCAAAACTTGGTTTTAGGTCAAGGCTCATGATAGAAGTTTTCAATACTATTTTTCGGGTTAATTTTTTGTTTTTTTGGCCACATCTTTACTTTGGGTTGTACTAGTTGATCCTTGGTAGTTTTTTTTCCCTCTTTTTTGTTTCACATGATGTAATCTTTCTAGAGTATGTATGCTCTTCGTTTTTCAATTTATTTTGCTTACCAAAAAAAACATCATGATAACCCCAAAAACTATTCAGAAGGTATTGAGTTACAACATGAGTAGATTCTCCATAATATATTAGAATAGATGATTTTGAGTTTTCTCAAGTTCAATCGCAAATATTTGAGAAAAATCAACTTGATTTACTATTGGCGTTAACTAACGTCAAACTAATTGCCACAACAAACGACTCCCTATTGTAATTCTCAAAGACCGATTCTACAAAGAAAACCAATAGAGGTGATTCTCGAAGATTGGTTCTACAAGGACTTCTGAGTAAATGTCTCTCAAAGTTTTGTTCTATTATATAAAGGGTAAAAAGCATTTTACACCCCTAAAATGCCCCATTTTGACACTTTACTTAAATGAAATAACACCACTTTGCACCCCTAAAATCGATTTGTGACACTTTGCATCCCTTGAGTGTGTTTGGGTGTTTTTAAGGGACAAAACAAGTATTTCCACTATTTTAAAAAAAAAAATGAAGTCTATATTTTTGACCAAAAGAAAAGAAAAGAAAAAAATCAAAACACAAATGCACCACCATCTCCCCTGTTACCATCGTGTAGTGAAAAGCATTCACCCAAACACAGTGGTGGTGCTAGTTCGTGGTTGAGCTGCAATGGTGGTGATGTGCGTACGGAGGTGGTGCTAGTTCGCGCCGGAGTTGCAGCAACGAAGGGGCGCATGTAGAGGAGGTGGTGATGGCTAGCGTCATCGTGCTGCGGTGATGGTAGTTCACCGTTGATGAGCTGCGGTGGTGGTGCATTTGTGTTTTGATTTTTAGTTTTCTTTTCTTTTTGTCAAAATGTATGACTTTTTTTAAAATAATGGAAATACCCGTTTTGTCCCTAAAAAAACGCCCAAACACACTCAAGGGGTGCAAAGTGTTAAAAATCGATTTTAGGGGTGCAAAGTTTCAAAATGGAGCATTTTAGGGGTGCAAAATATTTTTTACCCATTATATAAAATACACATAAAAATGGTAATCCTTAAAGATTAACTTAATTGCAGACACCCAAGAGGTGATCCTCAGAGATAGAATGTACTAAAAACATTTTGAGAGATGATCTCATTAAACCAGAGATGATCTCATTAAACCATGCTTGCGTCAGGTGGATAAACTTGTGTGATTTATTGATGTTTATGTGAAATAAACTAGACAATTATTCATAGACGTTTATAATCTAATCTCAAATGCATAGGCTGGTAATTTCAAAATATATAGAATATTAGAGGCTATACCTAAATAAGCCGCAAAAAGTCGAAGCATATAACCAATTTGGTATATAAATCTGACCATTGTTATCTTGTGCTAAACGATCATTTGCATTAGAAGTAAAGCATGATCATGATAGAAGAAGTCTTGGAGATAATCGTACAAAATGCGTATAAATATCCTCAGATCACCATCCTAAAAGAGACTTTATTTTAGAGGTTTAAACGACTAAATAAGATCGCGTCTTCTTGAAGTTGACATTGAGTTTTAGCCATGATTTCTAAAGATGACCTTCAAGTGTTGAACGTATGAGTGATGAATTCCACCTAAAGAGTACTTAGTTTGTCCTAATGCTAAATTCGACCTATAAGTATGCATTTTACATGGGAGCATGAATTTCACACATGATTGTAAAATTTCACTTACATGAGTCTATTTCGACTCCATCACATTTAGATCATTCAATTTGATCGGATTGATTTACTCGAAAGGCTAACTTAGAAATCGACGAACCACCGAGTCAATTATTGACTTGACTCACGCACAATGTTTGAGTGCATTAACGCATCAAATACGCGAAGTGTTTGGTTAGTATGGACGCATCAAATACCCTACTTTAAATACAATCTATTTTTATTTTTTAATGCGTTTAAGAATAAGACAATCAGAAATATAAGCTAATTAACATTGAAAAGAGTTTAAAAGAGCTCAAACCAGTATCTTTTTATATATCCTATCAAAACAATAAAAAATAAAAATGCTCTAGACTCTAATATGTATTTTTTTTTTTTAATGGCAAGTTGCAAGTTGCAACTTGCAACTCACTCCACCAATCCGACCCGAATTTGAGATATTTAACCCGACGCCCGTCCGAAAAAAAAGTCTAAAGTACCCTCAACCAGTTAAAACCCGCCGACGCTAGGGTTTTATTCTTATCCTCTTTACTCTAAAGTTGTTCTGCTTCTCTCCAGATTCGCCCTCGTCCTTGCAAAGGTAATGAATGATTCAGATTTAGCCCTTTTCTGCTTAATATCGTATGATGTATATGTGTATTTGCGTATGTATCTGTACTCGTGCGAGCTGGTGAATTAACGGAATCGAAATCTGCATTTTTTCCTTTTTTTTGGCATATATATATATATATTTCGATTTTGGTTTCTATCTGTTATTATTTGAGTTGCAATGGTGTTTAGAAGATTATGTTGATTTTTTTTAATCCGAAATGTTTGTGAAGATTGACTTTTTTCTTACGCTTCATGATTGTTTGTTTAGTGAGAGAATTAGGTTTTTATTTCTCAACGAACTGAAATTATGCTTATATTTGTGCAATTGCTCTCATTAATAAATAAAATCACGGCTGGAAGGTGTTGGTTTGTAGCTGACTCAATGAACTTCATTTTATACTTGCTTTTCTTTAATTTGTCATCGTTTTCTGTAATGGTGATGAATATAAGGTTTTTCGCTTTTAGATTTTAAGGAAGAGAATTGTACTATCGAGCAGTGGCTATCCTTTCTGTTGGTTAAGTGGATAGAAGAATGTAAAGGCACTTTGGTCAAGAGTGCTCAGCAAGCCTAAGTAGAACTATGTCTCGTGCTATCGCATATAAAATCCTAATCACTTGCTACAGCTATAAAGCTAAAACAGCTGAATCTAAGCAGTTATTAGCTATGAAGTATTCGAGTAGTGGGCAGCAATGCACTGATATTATCAAGTCCCAACAGTCGGTAATGTATTGTAGCTCATAAAATTCATAAGGGTCTTCTAGAACTTTACATTTCACATCAATTCCTAGGAACCTCCCTCAGATTGCAACCACTTTCAGTGAATTCAGTAAAACTCCTGCTTATTTGGCATCGCCCGCATAGAAAAAGGAGAGAAATAGAATGAAAATTCTTTTGATAGAGCTCTTAAAGAGAGATAGCTACAATGGCAAGGGAAACAAAGAGTGAATGACTAGCCAATGTGTGTTGAAGGAGCCTTGATATAATAACACTATGGATGGTCTGTCTGAATGTTAAAATCAGTTGCGGACACTATGAGGCGCATGCTGTGGCTCTTCACCCAAGGTTTTAGTGCATGCTTGTAACGCTTTTAACAATTGTTGGGATGGGAATGTGTTTTTTTTCACTATGATTTTCTTTTGTGCATTTTTATAGCTTCACCAAAAGAGGGGCTATTGAAACTGTGCAAGTGATACTTATTTCCTGAATTATTTTAGATTACTTTTTTGTCTTGTGTGATTGTTGGTATGGAAGTTGCCTTGAGAACATAACTTTTGTGGTTTTCTTTGGCTCACTTTGCTGTTGGATTACATAGATGAATGTGGAAAAGCTAAAGAAGATGGCCGGTTCAGTCCGAACCGGTGGCAAGGGTACCATGAGAAGGTATGTCTTGCTTAATAAGCACCTTTCCAGATTCCACAACCACCTTTTTTTATGTTTTGTTATTAACATTTACCTTTTACTTGTATATCTGCCCACTGTAGAAAGAAGAAGGCTGTTCACAAGACAACCACAACTGATGATAAAAGACTTCAAAGCACCTTGAAAAGAATAGGGGTGAATGCTATTCCCGCAATTGAGGAAGTCAATATCTTCAAGGAGGACGTAGTTATCCAATTCATTAACCCCAAAGGTATAAACTATTTTACTGTAATATCAGTTATGTGCAATGAGCCTTCTCCATTATATTTCTCTTTTAAATGTTTTTTTGTTTTTTTTCAGTGCAAGCATCCATTGCAGCCAACACTTGGGTTGTTAGTGGTTCTCCCCAGACCAAGAGTATGTTTCCATTTCTCTAAACCCATTTCTTCTTTAATCTCTAAACCCATTTCTTCTTTAATCGCTAGCTTTAATTGATTGGAGAGCATACGGTGCTACTTTTATAGTTTTAGTTGATAAGAATGGTTTACTTAGATCTGTGAACAATAAATAGCATGATATTACATATTTGTTTCGTAATATCAAACCCTCTCCAAAACTCTAGTTAATGGAAAGACATTGTGTATTGCTTCGCCTTGTTTTTCGTTGTGGTTTTCTTTTTGTCACTAATAACTTCTTATTCGATATGTTCTCATGTTCTCCAGAACTACAAGACATTCTTCCTCAAATTATCCACCAATTGGGTAAGTACAGGTTTATCTTTCTTTTCTTTTGTGCGAGTTATGGCGTCAACTGACACAGAATTTCTTGTTAAAACACTCAGGACCAGATAATTTGGAGAACTTGAAGAAATTGGCAGAACAGTTTCAGAAGCAGGCAGCACCCACTGGAGCAGCTGGGGCACCAGATGATGATGATGATGAGGTGCCCGACCTTGTTGCCGGCGAAACATTTGAAGCTGCTGCAGAGGAAGGCCAGACCCAAGCTTCTTAAGGGTTTCTTTTTCAATTTTGTGCCATTGCCTATATTTTGTCGTGTTTTTTAGATCTGTTATGTTGCTTTCCTGATGTTTATTATGATCTATAACAGAACTAATACTTGAATGTTTCAACGAGTAATTTTATGCCTTTATCTGCTACTATAAGGATTTGGTGATCTGGAGGGGGCGTTTTTAGTTGATTTCTGTTCACAATAACGGGAGTCCTAACTTACGAGCCTTGGCTGGCTGGAAGGGTTCTTTTATTGTCTTAATTCGGCATCTGCGCTAGCTTTCATATGTTATTTTGCAGCAAACTATCCTTGTTTTGAGGGTGTTTTTTTTTCAGTTATTGTATGTTCTTTTCCAGCAACTCAGAAATCTAAAATAATACTTTTGGTTTTTCTAATACATTTTGGGTGGAAAAAATAATTCGATCTCAAGATGTCGAAGTTAATAAATCTTCACCCTTCTATGGGAAAAGGATAATCATTTTCTCTCTATGATGTTGGTTTTGTTGGGTTGTTTTGGATGAAAAAAAGATATTTCAATTTTTTTACTAGTTGTGAAACTCAATGAAAAAATGGTTGTTAAAAGATATTTGAGCGATATTTGGTTAACAGGTTTTTATTGTGTATAACAAGGTTAGCTGATTATAATATAAAATACATGAGCCACAATTTCTATTAGAATGCGTACTTGAATGATAGTGTGAAACTGTAAATTGATGAGATAAAAAAAAAGATGAGAAAAGCGATCCTTTTTCTATTTGGATAATTTGGAATGCGGTCCCTTAAACTAGAATTTATTTCATACGATTGTTATATTGCCGATGTGGTGCACTCATTACCAATACACAACAATACCAATACACAACAAGGGATGCATAAAATAAAAATTTTCCATGTATAAGCTATATACTCTTTTTTTTTTCCTTTGAAAATAAGTTGTATATTATTCTAAGCACCATGATTTTCTAAAATTTCTGTTTGCCTACTTCTCTTCCGGAATGAATAACCGGGAATAACCTTATGTTTATGCATTCGAAAAATGCTGATATTGCTTACCGATTTGACTCAAAATAAAATTCTTCAATATTGTTTGTGGATACTAGACACACAATTCCTGTTCTTGCTTCATCGCATGAATCAAAGTCCCCACTAAATGCGTTGGACTTTTGATTTACATGAAAATACCAGATTATTATTTCAGTTTTGTGATTCATCGTACTAGAAACATCAAGATAGTTTTGCAAATGAGTACATAAATTTTCTTTATAAACCTACTTCATAGACTGATGACCCGAAATATAACTTCCAAATTATTTTAAATAATTGGAAAAGTCTTAGAATTCCTCAATTCTTATCACCCAAAAAATTTAGGTTGCAGCTTCAATCTCTTAAAGAGTTATTTAAAAAATAAAAATAAAACTCTTAAACAGAGTAATTTTTTTTTCAATTGATTTCAACAAGTAGTTATGAAATGTCTGCAAATTGAGTTTTTGTGGAGCAAAATTTCTTAAACGATAAATAAAACTAAAGTCGTACTGCTTATAACTAACTCGTGGATTTTTATTTTTTTTATAAAGCAAATTAAAATTCCTAAATTTTGTTGGTTACAACTTACAAGTTAATTTGTATGAAGTTGTGTAAACCCAATAAATTCATTGATCAGTAAACTCATATCCGAATCCAATGGACGCCGAGATTCGGAACCCTAACTCCGCCACGGAAATTGAGAGCAACCCCATACTCTCCTCGCCGTCAAGAAGACCGATCCACCGCATCGATTGGCCGACGATCGACGGCGCACTCGGCCTCTCGCCGGAAGATTCGCTGCTCTACGCTCGCCGATTCTTCAAATTAGGGTTTCTGTGTTTGCCTTTCCTTTGGGCTGTCAATTGCTACTATTTCTGGCCTGTTCTTCGCCACGCCCATTCTCATCACTCACAGTCCAATCCGCTACTCCGCCGCTGTAAGTCATTCTATTTTCATTTTTGTGCAGTTATATATTGTTACCAAGTGTTCGGTTCTCGATTTTTGTTAGCATTTGTTACTATTGGTCTTAGGTAAATGCTTCGTGAAGAGAATGAGATGATTAGTTGATTATGACTTTTTGCGAAAGAGCTTGTAGAGAGTATAGTGTGGGCGAGATTTTCTGCGAGTGATGGATGCTATTACTGTGGGAATACTCGTTCGTAGACGTATATTGCGTGTTCTGAGTGTTGATCTTAAGGTCTTGGGCTTCACCACCCTTATTGTTACTAAATTTGAATTTCTGGTTGGTTGTATGTTTTGCACTACACTCAATATATCCTGCCGAACAAGACTGTAGTGTCACTATATTTCTGGTTCAATTGCATCGTTTTGTCTACAGCCAAAACAGCCGTATATGCCTATCTTATGTTACGGAGGTTCGTATCTAAATAGTGTGTTATGTGTATATCATATACGTATAGGCTACATAGCATGTTTTGAATACTTTTGTATATGAACTCGTTATAACACTATAGCCTTCTTTTTCATATTCCTCATGGTATTTCCACTTTTTTTAACAGTTATTTTATCTGAGTACCTCGTGCTTCTTATTCTCTTCATGTCAACATAAGGGAATTCTTGGGCGTTTCTTTACTCATGAAAAATGAAATTTGTTATGCCAGGCCTTCAAACTCAATACATGGTTTTAGTTATGATATTTTCATCATTGAATGAGGCTGGTTCGAAACTCTGGATCTATGTACATCTTCTGTTCCAAAATAGCACATAATTTTCATTCTACCATGACCTTGTTTAGGATTAAGCTGAAATGTTTAGTTAACAAATGAATAGGAATGCTTACCAAACAATTATGAGCTTGTTGCACTTGTACTAACAAATCATGCCGATCATCTTAGTGGAAGCAATCTCGTCCTTAATAAATTGGACGTGGTGTAGCTAGTTTAATCTAGTCACCGAAAAAGCTTCTTATGACGTTAGACACAATGATTAATTAGAAAGTTTTCCTTGATATTTCTGAGTGAATAAATGATATTGACGTAGATTTGAGCTTTATCCTGAGCCTTTGATGAAACTACTATCCTCAAGTTGGTTTCTGGAGCCTCTCTATCATGGCTTTCTAATTCCTTTTTCCCCTTCCCTAATTGCTGTTTCGTTTATTTATAGCGTTTAATACTTTCCACAGATCTTGTTGGTTCTGCAATTGGATTCCTCCTATTTGCGGCTGTTTTATCATCATGGGCTTTTACCTTTGCCATTGGTGGAGAGCGTTTGTTTGGTCATGCTTGGGGGGAACTGGTAATGTACAATGTTGCTGATAAATATGGCTTAACAGGATGGATGTAGATCTCCGGCTAACTCGTGTCTGTTACAGTGTATATGAACTTTCTTTTATATAAAGGATTGGCAATGTTTAAGAGTTTAGCGATATCACTTTGCTTTTATGAAGAATTAGCTTTATCATTGTTTGATCCCATGGAGATTTTTAATGCATGGAAGTGTTTTTCTCTTTTGAGATATGACTGTATGATCAGCATCAGATCAAAAAAAGAAACGAATGCTGGATTTAGTTCCCCAAAAAAATAAAATTAACATAGTTGGGAACAGAAGTGCATCGGTGAAAGTTAAATACTTATGGCGTCAAGTGTGATAAACAACAATAGTTCCCGATTGCTAATCTTTGTCGCCTTATGCAAGCCAATGATAATTATGTGTTGAAGATCAGTATGCAATTTAGGTTTTGATTGAAAGTTTTGAAGTTTTGGTGATCAATTTATATGTGTATGCATGTCACCTACACACACAGTATACATATACCCACCCTTTGGTGCCAATATATTATTTAATTCATGGATTTTGGTTATACTTGGTACCATAATTTTATTTTTTATGAGACTTTGTAACATGATCTTGAAATTCATAAATTTGAATATATTCTAGTATTAGAAGTTACCTATATTGGCATGGTATTTGTTTTAAAGTTTTTGACATTGTAGAGATTTGTGGTTAAGGCGTTACAGCAATAGCTACGTTGAAGCTACAATTGTTTTTATTGAATTGAAGATTACTTTTTCATCTAATTCTTCTCTTTTCTTGTTTTTATGGAAATCTTCTTTGGAATATAGTTTACGGTTGAAGCAGTTCCTAGACTCCCCTTTAATGGGCCTTATTGAAAAGCAAAGACTATATGAGTCTGTGAGAACTGAGAAATTTGTTTCATGTTCATGAATATTTTCAAATGAGAATTTATGTATAGATATCGAAATCTTTTTAAAAGTGTGGTAAAAAAACTATGTATGCAATTAACTTTTGGTATTAAGTAACGTCGTATATGTAATAGGATTTCTTTTATACCCTTTAGGTCTTTCGTGGTATTTAGCTGGATTATAGTAGTTCAAGTTTTTTTTTTTTTTTTTTTTTTTTTATGAATAGTAAATAGTTCTAGTTGGAGTGAGGTGAGATAGTGATTTTTTGAATAAGGATACTTTCTCTAAAATTTGTAACTGAATCCACTTGAACATTAATATTTTTTCTGTCTGAGTCTAATGACTAAATTCATTTATCAATTCTTTATTTATACACCTGGTTTAATAATTACTTTTAGTAGAATAGTCTTTTTTTTTTCTTTTTCCTTTTTATGATTTAGCGGAATAGTCTTTGATTTGGAGTAAAGATTGGGAAATCAGCCACCCCCGAAAAGTTCCCGGCTTTAATTTTTCTTTTCCAAATCGTGGGACTTGGTGTGTTTTTGCTTTTTAATTTATTACATTCATGAATCTTCTTTTGTATTTATAAGCCCTTTCAAATGTCTTTTGCATATAGCTGAGTGAATTTCCCATGTTAACTAATTTCATCTTCTTTTTTATATATGATATTTTGGTCTTATTTTGTTCGGGTTACAATACATCTGTTACTATTACAATGGGCCCGATTGATGCAAAAATAATGTTAATTAAATATAAAATCGGATTAGCTTGGTCCAGAACACCTAATACAAACTAACTAGGCAATATAAATAGAAATGCAACTAATTAAATGTAGATCGAATTACAAAGGTTCGATCTAGTGAATGTCAAATCGTTCTTGTTCGATGAAGCGTGCCTTGAATCCGATGAGTGTCGAATTGGACGGCTTCGATAGAAGGAAGGTCGAATTGGTCTGGGTCGAATCATATGGCTTCGACCGAGTGAGTGTCGAATAGATCAGTGTCGAATCAATAGATCGAATCGGATCGATCGGATTCCTGTGTATCGAATCTCCAAGTTCGATCTTAAATGGTTGAGTGATAGTAATGAATGCGTGCTGATAATGTCAGATAGCGGGGTATTTATAGACCCTGTCCCGTAGGGCCCAGTGGCAGTTGGGGAATGAAGATCTAATCATACTGATTCAATCTACCTTTTAGATCGAATCTTGCGCATTCGATATTTGTTTGAGGTCGAATTCCATCTGTTCGATATTCAAATTTTTGGGCCTTTCTCTTGTGGGCCAACCCGATATCTTTATTGGGCCTTTCCTAAAATACCCATGTTAACGGGTTTAGAATTATTTCCTATTTAACGGAAGATATTTATATTGGGTCGAAACGCCCTGTCCGTGATTCAGAAACAATCGTAGGTGGAAATGACTGGAAAATAATTAGAACTACAAGAAAGTTTCCTTCCTTTATTCACTGAACTTTTCCTCCTCTTTGTGTACTAGTAGTAAGTTGTACTAAGTTAGACTTAGTTATCCCTCTTCTGTTGATCACCTCCCTTTATATAGACTTTGATAAGGGCATGTGTCATTGTGCATGTGCTTTAGTAAAGACATGTGTCGTTTCACTAATACAGGTGTACAAATTAGGATAAGATTTATCTCTTGATCTACTGGATGCTGACTAGACCCGATTTTGTGCTTTCCGATGGCTGCGAGGATCTCCAATGAATGATTATTTTGGGGACGTTATTCTTCCGAGGGCTAGGCTTTTGTTGACACATAATAAGAATGCTCGTATGAAAGTAAGGACTGCTGTATATGCCTTCCGAGGGGCTTTATCTCCCTTTCTTGACTCGGGTTTATTCTTCAATGACTGGGGTGATCTCCGAGGACGTAATGCGATAACGTAACAGGATCCTTGATGGTATAATATGATCTCCGTGGGCTTGATTTAATCTCCGAGGGCTGTATTTAATCTCCGAGGGCTGTATTTGCTCTATTTGACATGAGACTTTTCCGTCTAAGTTCTCGGAATATATTTATTAGGCACTATGTTCTTCATCTCTGGTTTTTTCTCTGAGAATGAGTCTTCGGATGATGGTCCGAGGGCAATTTTCACCGAGGAACGTGCTCCGAGGGCAGTTCATGTTGATGAGTGTTCAGCAAGGAAGTTTTCTTGTAAGTTCATGGGACTCGGGGTCCGTTGTGGTCCCTCTTGGCGCATTGGTGGATATCGGAGTCGCGCGGATCCATCGGGGTTTGCTCTTTTTCCGATGCCGCGTTGATATCTGTTTTTTATTCACCATTTGACTTTCCAATGGACGCTTATGCTCCTCCTCGTATGCTCTTCTATGTCTTTGTTAGGTCAGTGACCGAGAAGTATGGCAACATCCGAGGGGGCCTCCTTATTAGGAGTGGGTACATCTCATCGGAAGTACTCGTGACAACTGTATTGTCCATTTATTGATTTTCCGATTAGGATTAACCTTCTTCTTTTCCCTTTTTTTATTTTTATGGTTAACACTAGCCCCCCCAAATTTCGATTGCCTTCGTAGAGACAAGCAAAATTTTAATCATTGTCCTCAGTGAGGCGAGGGGTTAGATCTTGTTCTGGTGTCCTCTATATTTATCTTTTGATATTTTTCCGAGAGATAAGTATATATATTTAGAATTTTATAAGGATTTTACCTGAATACCCTTAGGGTATCGTTATTAGGCACGCAGAGATCTCGGGGCGCAGGTGGCGGACTGTTGTTTGACCGGCTTTGAAAGTTGAAATATCTGACCGTTGGCAACAGTCAGAATAGGGACGGCGTGGCTTGATCAAGTGGCAGTTACGTGGAGCTTTAAATAAGTTCCACGTCTTCAAAATTCTTGACCGTTGTTATCTTCGGCTATAAATAGGGATATTGTTGCCTTTTTTCTTCATTCTCTCAATTCGTCTTTGTGGTAATTTTCTCTCAGAGCAAAAAATCTCTTTCCTTAACCTCTGTTCTTCGTCTTTTACACTTCAAATTCCCAACAGACTTACTAGTTCTTTTTCTCTTCTTCAAAAACATTCCTCTTTTATTATTGTATCCATGGCTTCTTCCGCCAACACGGACCCCGTTGCCGCTGCTACTTCTTCAGAAGTTACTGCTCCGATCGATTCTTCTACAAATGTGAGGAGTATTCCGGTGGGAGTTGTTACTCGTAAACGCAAAGGAGAGATTGCCACTTCTTCTGATGGCGGCGCTACTTCTTCTAAGAAAGCTAGGGTTCCTAAACCAAAGAAGGCGCCTCTTCGGACTTTTGCTAAAATGGAGAGGGTTCCGAGTATTGCCACTCGTGAACAGGTGTTAGATTTGTTCACTTCAACATGGGCTTTTCAAAAGAACATGGTGTTCCAAATTCCGACGAGGGACGAGAGAGCATGTTATCCTCCTCCGAGTATGTTGACAGTCTATTTTGTTCAAGTAAAATATGAGTGGCGTTCATTCATGCCCCCTTTCTTTTGTGAGGTTTTTAAAACTTGCAATATCAGCCCGAGTCAAATGGTTCCAAATGGGTTTGCTGCCCTCTGTATTTATGTTTTTTGGTGTCAATTGAATGGGTTGAAGTGTAGGGTAGATCACTTTCTTTCAATCTTTGATGTGGGGGTGTCGCCCGGGGGGTATCCCTTTTATAATGTTCGTCATCGGGACAACTCGGGGGATTCCACGAAGAGGATCCTGGGGGCGGCAATTACTTTGCATAGTGTTTGGAAAAATAGGTATTTTTTTGTGAGGCCCGCACAAGGTGAATGGGATATGCCCTTTGATTGGAGAGAGGGCACAACTCTAGTGCATACATTGGACCCGGAGGTAGTTTTATCTCCCGTGATTTCTCAGCATAAGTTGATGGAGTCGGAGGATTTTACAATGTTGTTTGAGACGTCCGGTCTTCATCATGTGGTGTTTACCGATGATGCTGTGGAGAAGCCCTTGTCCCTGTCTTCCGAGGCCAGGAATCTTTTTCGTAAGTTCCTTATTCTCTTATTTTATTCCTTTTCTGCGTATAATGATAAATTGTACTTATGTATCCTGACTTTGGGGTGATGCAGAGGAGGTTATGGCCAACTATTACTTGTCGGGTCCGAGTGATCCTACTCCGAGTGGTGTTTCTGATGCGCCAGAGGAGGGTGATCACGAAGAAGAGGAGGTCAATGCTCCCGAGGGCGAGCACACAGCTCCGGAGGTGGGGGGGGGTCCACGAGGATCATTCCTCTCTGTGCATAGATATGACGGGGGTTATCAGAAGTGCGGTTCCATTACGCCAGGTAGCTCCTTCTTCTTGGGACTTGTCTTTGGTGCCAGTTTCTAGGTCCGAGACGGGAGATCTACCCGTTTCTGGATCCGATATAGGAAATTCTCCGAGGGCATCTGAAGAAGAGGTGTTTCCGAGGGCAGTTGAGGAAGAGGCTGTTCAGAAGGCTACTGAAGTGGTTGATTTGTCTTCTGATGATCTTTCTCCTGATTCTACTGAACTTACGTCCTCGGAACTTCCTGAATCTGCTTCTCGTGGTGAGTTTTATGAGTTTTTAACAAAGTTTTTCATATTCTCACTGTAGACTTCCTTCATGTGCTGATGTTTTCCTTCTTGATATAGTGGCTGTGGATAAAGGCAAGGCTCCGATGGTAGAAGAGCCCTCTTTATACGGTAAGTGTTCATTACCCGTCCTCTTTTATTAATAATTTTTTCTAGTTTCATTCTCTTTCTTACCTTCAGAGATTACCTTTTGTAGAAGAAGAGTTCTTGGCCCAGTTTAATGTTCCCGAGCAGGAGGCCTCACGAGAGGTTCCGAGGATACTCAAGGGGAATTTGATCCTTCTTCCGAGGACAGAGATGTGAAGGAGGGGATTTTGAATTCCCTCCTGGGGGAGACTGGCCCATCCGTAGCAGTTGGCGGTTCTCGGGCCGTGTTTACAAACTCGGAAGTGATGACTCCAGTACCCGGAGCTACTCTTCCGGGGAGCCGTATTCCAGCATCTTCCTCTGTTCCAGTGACTCTTTCTCCGAGAGGTCACACCTTCTAGGCGCCCACTCCTCCTAGTGGACCTGAGGGGCAATTCTCGTCTCGGACAGTGGGGGAAGCTTATCAGAACATTCTCCAGTTTTTTGCTTCTTCCAGTTCAACACCCGCCGAGGGGTACCAATTTCTGTATATCAGTCTTAACTGGTTGGGGCTCATGGTAAGTTTCTCCGTACTAGTTTTCTTGGGGTTATATGATGCACTTGTGTTAACTTTTTTCTTATTGATTTCTCCGCAGATTGGAAAGACTCGGGAGGCGGTTACTGCTGTGGAAGAGCGTGGTCAGAAGGACATAGAGGAGGTGGAAGTTCTCCGAGCGCAACTGGCACCTCTTTTGGCTTGGGACAAAGAAAGTCAGACAAGGGAGGATGTTCTCCTTACCAAGATTTCTAACTACGAATTCGTTCTTCAAGAAGATGAGAAGGCGAAAGAGGGTTTGCACCATAAGTTGAACGCTGCCGAGTCTGCTTGTAAGAAAATGGAGACATCCGAGAAGGCTGCAACAGCTAAGATAGCTCTTCTGGAGAAGGAAAGAGAAGAGTCCGAGAGGGTCTTCACTGCTCGTATCGCTGCTCTTGAGAAGGCAGTGGCAGAAGGTGGTGAGAGGGAAAGGAGTCTACAGGAGACATTAAGTCAAGTCACCGATAGGGCTGAGTCAGCCGAGGGAAAGTTGGCAGGCTTTCTTTCTCCCGAGGATGTGCAGGCTAAGGTTGATGCAGCAGTTCAATTTGCTCAACAAGAAATCTCAAGGCAGCACTCGGGAGTCTCCGAGACGCCTTCTCACGAGCTCTTGACAGGCCACCTTTTGTGGGGTTACTTGGAGTGTGCCAGACTGGCCAAGTCTCTGCTAAGGCCGGACGTTGACTTTTCAAAATCTTTTGACCTTCACAAGTTGAAGAAGCCAACTCCCGATGACTGTCATTACTTTGTGGGGAGATTTGGGGGCCTGCTATCTCCTAGGGGTTCTCCGACACCTTCTCCGATGCGTTCAGCCAGTAGTCCGAGTCCGAGGGCGAGCGGTTCTGGGGGGTATTTTCCCCAATTTCTCGCCTTGCTCTGCTGGGTACTTCGGCCGAGGAGACGACTCCTTTACACCCTTCTACCACGAGGGCATAGTCCTTTCCTTGTAATTTTTATTTCTTGTTTTAAATAAATATCCTTTGTACTTATCACCCTTTCCTAGGGCTCTTCGGCTTCTTAAGTAAATAAATATCTTTAATTTTTCATTTCTCTACCTTTTGTTTTTATTGTTAAAATTTTTAATTAAGAAGGATAATGATAAACCATATAAGATTGCTGACTAAGTTTATCTCCTAAGGAGGAGGTGTTGCTTTGCATGGTGAAGGGAGCTACGTGTCACTTTTAATTAAGAATTTTTTTGACACGTGTCCCTTACTTTATGCAATATGAATCTAATCCTCTTCTTTTAATCATGGAATAAAGAGTATATATGTACTTAGGTCCTTCATCAGTTATATACTGAATACTAACCTTATAATCATAACTTTATAATCATAACTCGTCTTTGATCTCTTTTCAAGTTTGTCAATAGCTGTGAGCACGAGGATAATACTTACCCGAAAAGATGTTGCCCCCTTATTATAGAAGAGGTGGTTCAGTTTCATCTTGTGGTTCCTCTCGGGACACCGCTCGGAGTCCTTCTAGACCATCAAAGGTTCCTCCTATTTCTCGTGAGAATTCCTCTCCGAGGGATAATTTATCCGAAAACCAAGCGGCACTTAGTGCTAGTTCCTCTTTGGGAGTGGCTCGTAGGCTTTCATCTACAAATTCTCGTAGAGTAAATCATGTTAGAGAGATATTTATGGGTAGGGAACCATATCCTTTAGCGGATGAGTCTTCAGAATTTGATCTGATTCCTCTTAATCCGTCCAGATTGATAGGTAGAGGACGTGTAGGATCCACTACCAGTACGGAGTGCGAGAACTCGGTAAGATCTCTTTTTGCTGGTTATAACCTGGATTTCGAAGAATATGACGTGATAGTGCCTTCCTCGGGCCAGAGAGCTTATGCGCCTCCCTCGGGTTATCTGACTATTTACAACGAACAAATGCGTTGTGGGTTACAGACGTTTTTCCACCCCTTTTTCCAAATACTCTTTCGGTATTGGCAGATATGTCCGAGTCAGTTAACACCAAGTTCATATAGTCATTTGGTGGGATATGTTCTGCGTTGTGAGCTTTTAAACCTTCCAATGTCCCCTTATCGGGTGGGAACAATATTTGCCTTGTTAAGAGGGGACTCCCTTCTTTAGCCTGACCTATCGGGACAAGGAAAATACCTTCACTTGTGTACCCAATACCCACTCTTGTAGAGGGGATTGGAGGCGGAGATTTTTCTTTGTCCGTCCGAGAGGTCAATCAGCCAGATCGTGTGGGGTACCCATCCTATGGGGTCTGGGATATATTGCTACTAACGCCGAAACACAAGGTCACGAGAGGGAGGTATTGCTTCACTCTGGGATTTTTTCTGGTTCCTATGACATATCCGGGCTGCTGGATTTCCCCGAGGCCTTGATTTTAGCGGGTTTGCAAGAGGGGGTGGAGGGGTGTACCCCCACATCTCATCCTCTTCACAGTAACTTTTATTTCCGTAAGTTTTACTGATCACTCCTTATCTGTTTAATTTGTAAATTCTCTGGGTGTCCTCGGACTGTTGGCATACTGATGTTTTTTACAGGCGCAGAAATGGGAGCGTTTTCTCTCGGGTCTTCCGATGATGTTTTTCTGGGACGGGCCTTGCACGGTAATTCCGGGCTGTTGGAAGTTGGTGGTTCTGATCCTCTCGTAAAGGAAGTAATAGTTGATATCTCTTCGGAGGAGGAGGGACGGGAGGTATCGCCTATAGCAGCCCCCTAGTAAACTTTATAATTCCTCTCGGAGTGCCGGATCCGATAGCGGTTTCTTCCCAAACAGACGCTCACCTGACTCCAATGGTGTCACAACCTTTTCCCCGCAGTTCTGCCGTGGTGAATGTATTAGAGGAGTATCTTCTCTCCCCCGATACAAAGGATTTGCCACCCTTTGAGGGCATCCCTGATCGTGTTTCCGCACCGCCACCCAAGGGGAATCCCTCCTTAGGGAGACCTTTTCCCCCCGAGGACAGTCAGGATGTTTCTCCTCTCGGATCAGCTGTGGGGTTTTGTCGAAATTTTCTTAGTGGCTTGCTGAATGTGACTGATTGCGGGTTGATAAAAACCCTTCCGGTGTCCGTTCTCCAGGACTTAGCTTGTAAAGACCTGTGTGAGGTATTTTATTTATTTTATCTATTCTGTTTACTACTAACCTGTCACCAATGTCTGAGGGAGTTTGCTTTGTTCTTTGAGCAGATCTATATGGTATTGGATGCCCTCGGATCTTATGGAAGCTCTTCTTCTGATCCTGGGTTGGTATATCGTCATCGGGACGAGTTGGAGCAAGGTCTCTTAGAAGCTCAAACGGAGATAGCTCAATTGAAGGAAGTTCATGAGTCCACCCAGGAAATCCACAACAATGTGTTGCAATCCGAGAGGGATAAAGCGTGGGACTTAGAACGCCGACTGGTGCTAGAAAGAGCTCGTGTATTGAATTTAGAGAGGAGAATAGGAGAGTTGCATGACCAAATGAGGTCCTCGGAAAAGCAATTGACGCAGGCCCTGAAGGAGAGAGATGCCCTAAATCAGCAAATACTAGGGGCTACTCGTACCCAAGCAGTGGCATTGGTTATGGCTCGCGTCCAAGCAGTGTTGGAAGTGGTGGGTCCATCTAGCCTTCGTGAGTCTCTTCAAGATGAGATGCGTGATTTGGTCCATATAGGCTATCAGTTGTGTCGAGATGCTGTACAGTCTTTGCCAGAGTTTCCCCCAGGCTTGCTAATTCTGACACTTAACATCCGTCAAGTTTTCGAGGAGTTTCCCTCTTCACCTATTAGGGATCCTTCAGTTCCGACTGTGTTTGTTGATGATCCCGTTTCCCTTTCCGAGGAGCAGCGCCGATGATTTATTCGAGAAGGAAAGCACCCTATGGGAGGGGTTTAACTTGTGGAGGGATATTATGCAGTTTAGTTCATAGTACGAGGGGTTTTTTTGTTGGGTTGCTAAGATGAATCATATGTAGAGTTATCCTTTTGTCAAGCAACTCTATTTTCTTTTGTAATAAAACCCTTCGTATATGAATAACTTTTCTTATTCAAGCATGACTATTACATTAAGCATAATACTTTCTAAGGTTGATTGAGTTCCAGGTATTACGAAGCACTACTTCCTCGGAATCAGCAAGACGATAGGTTGTCGGCCCTACAATTTCCACTATCTTATAGGGTCCTTCCCATCGTGGATCTAGTTTGCCTACATTCTTGGAAGCCCCTACTCGTTTCATCACTAGATCTCCAACTTGAAAGGTTCGGGGCTTTACCTTGGCATTGTAATATCGCGACATCCGAGCCTTGTACTCTTCCACTCGGAGGACTACTCGGGCTCTCTTCTCCTCGAGCAAATCAAGGGCGAGGGCCATATTCGAGCTGTTGGTTACTTCCTCGTATTCCTTAACTCGCCAACTTTCTATTGAGACCTCCGAGGACAGGACAGCTTCACATCCGTAGGATAGACTGAAAGGAGTTTCGCCCGTAGCGGTGCTTGGCGTGGTCTGATAGGCCCATAGTATACCGGGTATTTCCTCAACCCACTTGGCTTTATGCCAATCAAGTCGGGCTTTCATGTTTTTCAAAAGGATTTGTTGGTCCTTTCAACTTGACCGTTTGCTTGAGGGTATCCCACCGAAGCAAAACGGTGTTTTATTTCCCAATGATCGCACCATTTTTGTAACCCTTGGTCCATAAACTGCAGACCATTGTCACTTACCAAGCTCCGAGGGACACCAAAGCGACAGATGATACTTCTCCAGAGAAAATTGATAACAACGCCTGCGGTTATCCTAGCCAGGGGTTCCGCTTCCACCCACTTGGTGAAATAGTCAATAGCTACCAGTAGAAATTTCTTTTGACCGGAATCAGGAATGAGAGGTCCAAGTATGTCAATGCCCCATTTGGAGAACGGGCAAGGATTAAGATGGGGTTCCCACGGGGTCGCGGGTTGATGAATCCGAGGGGCGTAAGCTTGGCACGGTTTACACTTTTCGGCATGGCTTTTACTGTCTTTAGACATTGTGGGCCAGTAGTAGCCTTGCCGAATCAAGCGTCCGACCATGCTTTCGCCGCTAGTATGACTCCCGCATGTCCCCTCGTGAGTTTCCGCTAAAGCCAGTTGGGCTTCTTCTTCATTAAGGCATCGAGCATGAGGACACGAGTACGTCCTTCGAAAAAGTATTCCATCTTTAAGGAAATACCGAATGGTTTTTCTGAACATCATCCGATGGATATTCTTATCCGAGGAGTATCCCTCAGGATCCTGTAAATAGGCCTTGATAGGAGTCACCCAACTGGATGAGGGATCTGAGATGGCATTTACCTCTTTGCTTTCCTTTTTTTCAGACTCGTTAACATGAAGTAGGGTAATCCTCCGAGTGTGTACGGCGGTTGTTTGAGTGGCCATTTTGGATAAGGCATCCGCCTCTTGGTTTTCTTTTCGGGGAATCTGAACTATGTCATATTCCTCGAACCACTCGGACCTGTGCCGGACCACTCAGAGGTACTCTTGCATTCTTTCTTCTTTTGCTTCGTAGGATCCTTTGACTTGCTGGACAATTAACTGAGAATCACTATGGAGGAGTATTCTTTTCATTCCTCCTTCCTTTGCTAGCCTCATACCGATAAGGAGAGCTTCATACTCAGCTTCATTATTAGAGAGGGGATAATCTATTCTGATTGCAAAATGAAGCCTTTCATCCTCCCCTTCTTGGTTTACGAAAACTATTCCCCCCCACCCCGTGTGTGCTCACCGAGGACCCATCTACATAGGCGTACCACAATGGTTCTTTCCCCTCGGATCCGATGCCCGTGAGTTCCATTACGAAGTCCGCCAGGACTTGCGCCTTGATGGAGGGTCTCGGAGCATAAGAAATGTCATACTCGGTGAGTTCCACGACCCATTTTATTAACCTCCCCGATGATTCGAGTTTATTAAGAATGATCCTTAGGGGGTACTTCGTCAGTACTGTAATTGGATGGGAAAGGAAGTAGGGGCGCAACTTGCGGGCCGTAGTAACCAATGCTAGGACGAGTTTTTCTGTTAGGGTATACCTGGTCTCGGCTCCGAGGAGGGTTTTGCTGACATAATATACCGGACGATGTTCTCCATCTTGTTCATTGACCAACACGGCACTAATAGCCTCTTCTCCGACCGACAAATATAGAAATAGCTCCTCATGAGGTAAAGGTTTTACCAGCAAGGGTGGTTTCAACATGTACCTTTTCAGTTCTCCGAGGGCTTCCTCGCACTGGGGGGTCCATTGAAATTCTTTGACATTTCAAAGTATTTTGAAGAAGGGAAGCCCTTTCTCCGCTGACTTGGAGACGAAACGACTCAGTGATGCCATTCTACCAGTCAACTTTTGAACGTCTTTTACTGTCTTCGGGGTAGGTAACCCCATGATGGCCTCTGCTTTCTCGGGGTTTACTTCTATTCCCTTCTCAGTAACCATAAACCCCAAAAATTTACCTCCTCAAATGCCAAAAGAACATTTCCTAGGGTTAACTTTCATGCCAAAGTTATCCATAATGACCAATGCTTTCCGTAAGTCTTCGGGATGCTCCTCAGCAGTGTTACTTTTGACTACCGTGTCGTCCACATAAACTTCCACTGATTTTCCAATAAGTCCTGCGAACATAAGACTTACTAACCTTTGGTAGGTAGCGCCAACGTTTTTTAGCCCGAAGGGCATGACTAGGTAGCAGAATGTGCCTGCATCCGTAATGAAGCTAGTTTTATCTTGGTCTACTGCCGCCATCGGGATTTGATTGTATCCCTGGTCTCCATCTAAGGTTGACAATAGTGCACATCCAGCAGTTGAATCAACTAACTGATCTATGCTCGGTAAAGGATAACAATCCTTCGGGCATGCTTCATTAAGATTAGTAAAGTCAACGCACATCCGCCATCTCCCTCCATGCTTGGGGACTAATACAACATTAGCTAACCACTCGGGATAGATAACTTCCCGAATTTGCTTCAAGTTGAGAAGGCGTTGTATTTCCGAGCGAATGATTTTATTACGTTCGGGTCCCATTTTTCTTTTCTTTTGTTGGACAGGTTTAGCCCCGGGCTTCACATTAAGAAAATGCTGGCATACCTTGTTGCTAATTCTCCCGGGCGGTCCTCCTTCCCATGCAAAGAGGTGGTGGAATTGCTTGAGGAGGGAAATCAATTGAGCCTCTATTGTTGATGTCATGTGAGTACCCATTTTGATCACCTTCTTAGGGCTTCCTTCTACCAATTCTACCATCTTTAACTCTTACACAGGTTGAACTCGTGTTTCTTCGGTTTTGCGCTTTTTATTGTTTCCGAGGGAAGGCTCGTCCTCTTCCGAGGGGATGGCATTCATGCAACATTCCCTGGCTTTAGATTGACTTCCTCGGACCTCTCCGATTCCCGAGGGGGTGGGGAATTTCACCTTAAGATGCAAGGTAGAAGGGATAGCTTCAAAGGCTCGAATGGATGGTCTCCTACAAATGGCACTATAGGTCCTTGAAGAAGCCTCCACTACCTAGAATTTGATGGGCTCCATTCTCCGAAGGGCTCCCTTTCCCCATAACATTGGAAGAGTCACAGTTCCGAGGGTGTGACACGTTTCCCCAGAGAATCCTACCAAGGGAACTTCAGCGGTTTCCAATTTTTCTTGTTTCAACCCCATAGCAAGGTAGGTAGGCAAAAAGAGTACATCCACAGAGCTGCCTGTGTCTATTAGGATCTGTTGGGTTTCATACCCGTAGACAACGGCTGAAATAACTAACGGGTCTTCGTGGGGGTATATTATACCTGTGAGGTCTTCGGGTCCAAAGGTGATGTTAGACAGCTTTGACTCTTGGACCGAGCAAACTGGGAATCCTTGCTCTACTCGTCTGGCTTCTTTCAAGTATTTCTTCTTTTTACTTTGGGGTGTCATTGAAATTTCACCTCCTTCAATCATGTTGATGGTTCGTCCTGACGGAGGATTGTTTTTATAAGAGTCAGGTGGAGGAGGCAAACTCCGATACCCCATGGTCCGTTCTCGGGAGTTTTGCCGATGGTCTTTGGTTCTCTCTTGGGGTCGTGGGCGTTCGACTATCCTTTCTCGTGACCTCCGACCGAGTGTCCTTTCTCGTGACCTCCGACTGGGCGTCCTTTCTTCTTCTTCTTCCTCTTCTTCTCTCCGTGACCTCTTTCATACGTTTGTCTTGGGCTCCCCGAGATTATTTTCCTTGAGGTAATTCTTCAAGTATCCTATTTCTAGGAGACGAAGTACCTCCCTACGAAGGGTGGTACATTCTTCAGTGGTGTGTCCGTATGTTTTATGGTATTTGCAGTATTTCCCCGTGTCCTTATCTCGGTTAGGAAATTTAACCGGTACGGGCCAGTGAAATTCATTGCTACCTCTCATTATATTGAGCACTTCCGGGGGAGTGATAGTCATGGGAGGTAAGGGCACGGGTCGGAGAAATTTCTTAACCACCCCGCCCTCGTCTTTACGCAGAGGAGGTTTTCCCTCTTTACCCTTTTCCTTAGTCTTGGCTTCTCTTTCTGCGCGCTCTAGGTGCTCGTTATCCTCCTGCTCCATTTGCTTCTTCGTTCCTTCCGCCTCTTCCATCAAAATGTAGACTTCTGCTTTTTGCATAAGTTCATTCATGTCCGTGACACGATTGCCCATAAGGTATCTGAAGAAATCTCTCGTTCGAAGTCCTTGAGTCAATATGTCCGCCATGATAGTCGGGCTAATGTTGGGAACATCTAGTGCTTCATCCGTGAAATGCTTTATATACCCTCGTAGGGGTTCATCCTTTTTCTGTTTAACGGTGAATAGATGTGTGGCGGACTTGGGGTACCTTCGATTACAAGCAAACTGTCGTACAAACAAATGAGCTAATCGGTCAAAGCTCGTAATGGAACTAGGTGGAAGATGAGTGAACCACGCCTGAGCCCGCCCTCCGAGGGTAACAGGGAACACGCGGCATAACACATGATCAGGGGCAGAAGATAGGTCCATTCCGACCAGATATTGATGGATATGGTCCTGTGGATCCCTCCCATCAGCTTCTCCGGTATATAACGGGATATTGATAGGTCGCATCCCCGGGGGGATAGAGGCTAAAGCAATTTCGGGTATGAAAGGAGAGGTCTTGAATGTGGGATCCTCCTCGGGGGCCATGGTTTTCTTGAGATCACCCAATTCTTTTCGTAAGTCGTCCATCATTCCCCACAAGGAGTGTTCAACATCTCCTTGATACTCCGAGGGGTGGAGAATTTCCCCCCGACCCCTTTCTGGGGTCCTTTCAGAATAAACATACCTTCGGGGCATTTGTCGGGGTTCTTGATGCCAAGGGATTGAGTTTTGGTTCCGCACCGCCTGGGGTGTATCCCTCTCCGAAGGGAAATTTCTGTCCTCGGAGGATATTGAGGACATGTTTCCGAGGGGTTCCCCCCTCCGCGGTGCCCATGTGGCATCTACAAGTCTTTCGTAGACAGATCGGGGAATATTAATAAAATCTTTCGTACCTGATTCATAATTGGACAGAGTTTCTTCCGAGTCGCTGTAATGGATTGGAAGGTTTTCACTTTTGAAGAGATCATCCATCCCAGCAGATGTTTGCTGAATTCTCTCGAAGACAGATATTATGGCCTTCCCACAGACGGCGCCACTTTGTTAACGGGTTTAGAATTATTCCCTATTTAACGGAAGATATTTATATTGGGTCGGAACGCCCTGTCCGTGATTCAGAAACAATCGCAGGTGGAAATGACTGGAAAATAATTAGAACTACAAGAAAGTTTCCTTCCTTTATTCACTGAACTTTTCCTCCTCTTTGTGTACTAGTAGTAAGTTGTACTAAGTTAGACTTAGTTATCCCTCTTCTGTTGATCACCTCCCTTTATATAGACTTTGATAAGGGCAGGTGTCATTGTGCATGTGCTTTAGTAAAGACATGTGTACAAATTAGGATAAGATTTATCTCTTGATCTACTGGATGCTGACTAGACCCGATTTTGTGCTTTCCGATGGCTTCGAGGATCTCCAATGAATGATTATTTTGGGGACGTTATTCTTCCGAGGGCTAGGCTTTTGTTGACACATAATAAGAATGCTCGTATGAAAGTAAGGACTGCTGTATATGCCTTTCGAGGGGCTTTATCTCCCTTTCTTGACTCGGGTTTATTCTTCAATGAATGGGGTGATCTCCGAGGACGTAATGCGATAACGTAACAGGATCCTTGATGGTATAATATGATCTCCGTGGGCTTGATTTAATCTCCGAGGGCTGTATTTAATCTCCGAGGGCTGTATTTGCTCTATTTGACATGAGACTTTTCCGTCTAAGTTCTCGGAATATATTTATTAGGCACTCTGTTCTTCATCTCTGGTTTTTTCTCTGAGAATGAGTCTTCGGATGATGGTCCGAGGGCAACTTTCACTGAGGAACGTGCTCCGAGGGTAGTTCATGTTGAGGAGTGTTCATCAAGGAAGTTTTCTTGTAAGTTCATGGGACTCGGGGTCCGTTGTGGTCCCTCTTGGTGCATTGGTGGATATCGGAGTCGCGCGGATCCATCGGGGTTTGCTCTTTTTCCGATGCCGCGTTGATATCTATTTTTTATTCACCATTTGACTTTCCAAGGGACGCTTATGCTCCTCCTCGTGTGCTCTTCTATGTCTTTGTTAGGTCAGTGACCGAGAAGTATGGCAACATCCGAGGGGGCCTCCTTATTAGGAGTGGGTACATCTCATCGGAAGTACTCGTGACAACTGTATTGTCCATTTATTGATTTTCCGATTAGGATTAACCTTCTTCTTTTCCCTTTTTTTATTTTTATGGTTAACAACCCCCATCATATGATAATTTCAATCATCTCACGAACCGACTAATGACCCAAACTATACTCTTTGAAGTTTGTAGGGATATTCACCTAATAAAAAGGATTTTCGCGGGTTACTTAAAAGTTTAGATGCATATATACGAGTTAATAAAAAAGTATTGTTTCCTTCTTTCATGTAAACCACGAAAGTAAATACTTTTTAGTGCTTGATAATGATTCGAAGAATTACTTTGAAGACCATTGAAAGTAACTCCTTGCAGATGAGACAGATCTTCACGTGTGGATTAGAAGTTCGTGTGATGATTAGAAATCCAATCCAAGTTCCCATAAAATTTGATATCAACTTTGAGTTCAAGTAACTTGCACTCAAACAATGCACGTGAGCTAAGCTGAGAGTTGAGTCTGCTTCGACCACTGATAAGTAAATAGATCGAATACTATTGAAAAGTAAGTCGATAAAGTACTGAAGTTGTACGACGTGCCATAGTTCAAGACAAAGCCCTGCGTATTAGTAAGACAGTGAAAATGTCATAAATATGTAATAATGCATCTCGCGTAATTTTTCAGAGTACTTATTGGTAAATAGTTTAGTATAAGATACCAACAAATTACAACATAAAAATCGAAGTTTCAAGCCGGTAGCTTTCTTTTGAACTCCGTGCTCTAATGAGTTTTGCTATCATTTGTATGTACTTAAAGTAAATCAAGTTGTGTCAAGTGTCATACCAAAATATGACATATCAGAGTCACCCGTCATCATTTGATTTGTATGTACAAAATATAAAATATGTATAAATATTTAAACATGTGAAACCTGTAATGTTTTCCAATTCACACATCTGGGATCTTTTTTTGTTAAACTTAAAATAAGTAATTTTTCTTTTCACATTCAACAATATGGAGAGTAATTTTGACAAGCAAGCGACGACCACTAGAGACACAGGAGCGAATATAGAGCAACGAGACGCGGGTCCGAATTCCTTTTGTCTCTCGCTCGCCCAATTCAATACAATTCAATTCAATTCAATTCCCTGTGGTTTGGTCAGTCAATAGAATCACAAACTTTTCTTCTCGCAAAAACGACGTCGCATAACAGATCGAATTCCGCAATTGCTAATGGCAGATGAGAGAATCATCATCACCCATCTCTTCTCTCTCTCTTCTGCAACTTGCTTTTAGCTAAAAATTACACACTGAGTCTCACCTCTCGTCTCTCTCTCTCCTACAACAACAACATCAACAAAGGAGGTGAGAGAGAGAGAGAGAGAGAGAGAGTTTCCATCAAATCTTTCTCTCTCTGGTAAGAATTTCTCTCGATCTGTTGTTGTTGTTGTTGTTGCTTTTTTTTTCTTCGTTAATTTGACCGATCTCTTTTCAATGTAGTTTCCACTTTCTCCGATCTCTCATTCAACTTGCAATTTTATTGTTAACCAGTGAGTGATTCACCGTCTCAGTTGCAATTTTACCCCAATACTGTTCAATATTATCAGTCTCAGTTGCTCAAGCTCTAATTTTGTACCTTTTTAAGTTTCCGAAAGGAAGATTATTCGGTTTTTATAGTGAGGAGGTTGCTTTTTACGGTCGAGAAACAAGTTCATTTTCATGTCATTGGGAGAAGTTTCTTTCTTTGATGAATTCGTTAGAGTGATGCATATACATACATAAGTTAGTTGATGATATGATCTAACTAGATAGAGTATACAAAAACCCTTTTTTTTTTTTTTTTCTTTTATATTACTTTGGTTTGATTCTAGAACTCATCAACTAATATACTTTATTTACTTCTTCATTTAACTTCACTTGAATGACGTGCATGAAAGCAAATATTGAGTGTAAATATGGACACACACAGGCGATTTTCTACTTTTTATTGTGAATGATGCATCATGACTTAGGGTTATCATACTTGGCCTTTGGATATCATAAGTTTGTTTATCTTAAGTGATAAATTTCACTTTTGGCTTGAGGATGTCTTAAATGATCCAGAAAAATGCTTTGACCTCAGAGCAATAGGAGATAGAGGAATACTATACGTCTTTGTTACTATTAAGGTTTTAACTCCATGGGTTCCGTGCACACTATAGGTTGTCGGGGTTTTGGTGAAAAAAGCAAGGGACAGAGACCTAATTTTGTTTACTATCTCTGTTCTTGTTTATGCTGTTGTCATTAGGAATCTTTCTTCTCACCCGCAGTTTTTTACCAGTAGACCACCCTTATCAGATTTGACTTCTTTTTATGTATTGGGTAGTTCCTTTGTGTTGGACTTAAAATAAAATTTCATGATCACCTAAGCGTGAATATCCTGGTATAGGTGATTACTAATCTTTTTTATTTAAAATGCGTAACGTAATTTATTTAAATTTTGAACACTGGTGAAATTCATCTCATAAATGCTCTATATGCTTGTATTTGTTTACAGTATGAATTTTTCTTTAAGAACTTACATAGGTTTCCTTACTTGTGTTATGATATTGTTACTCTGGTGGAGGACTTTAAAGAATTTAAGATCACATTCTCTCGAATCTTTTGCAGTAGGTGACTCGTAGTCGTTTCTTGTTCAAAATGCATGATATAGCTGATTTCAATAACATACTCTAGTAAATGTATTTGATCAATCTGTCTGTAACTGTTTCATGTAAGCTTAAGATACAAATTTAGGATTACATGTACTTGCTATTCATGAGAAGAATGCAAGTCAATAGTCATACATGATACATAAGAAGGAACAAGAATGACCAGCGACCGCATAAGAAGAATGCAATTCATACATGATACATAAGAAGGAAAAAGAAAAACCAAAGCTTTCATAACCTACCTTAAATAGAAACCGAAATTCTGTAGCTGATGCTGAGTTGCCAGTAGTGATTTACCTTCTGAACATCTCGATAAATAGTTATGCAGACATCTTAGATATCTAGAGAAAAGCATGTTAGTCGAAGAGTAATGTCTGGCATTTGTTGTTCAATTCTTATCCATGAATCCTGTTTCTCCTTCCATTTTTCACTTAGACAGTACAACGTCAAGTGACATTCGAGGGGAATATACTCGTGATATGTTGGACAAATTTTGGAAGCACTTTTCTTCAGTTATGTTATAATATTCTTGAATTCATTTGCTTTGACTCAATATGTTTTTCTTTGGATAATATAGCTTACTCCAATCAGTTAGAAATAAACAACAAATACCATCACAGTAAGGAGCTCATCAAAGCAACTTTGACCCGTTTTGTTGAGTACCCTGTAACTGCGCGAAATTAGATTCCATTTTAATAAAATTAACTCCCCGTGTCTCAAATTTCTGATTTGAATGTAATTAATAAATTCCCTTCATTTGTAGTAGCTTTGTGAAAAATTGTAGTTAGTGGTGGTAATCTAACTAAGTCTCCGGGGAGGATGTTCATGGGAATACACACACTCGCACACCACAGTACATCGTGCTACATCGTGCTAAACTTGCCTTTAGTTTTTTTTTTTTTTTTCACACTTGGGCTGGTTGGAATGATTGCTGATATATGGGGTTTCACTTGTGCAGGAATGACCTCTTAGGAGATGGCTTTGTAGATTGGGTTATATTATTCGTGATGGTAAGTAACTATTTATATTGATTTCATGGACGTTATAAGTGATAATATATTGTTCCTTCGAGCTAAAAACTATAAAAAAGGTAAAAGAGCATTGTAAAGTGTCTTAAAGATTGAATAGATACTAGACAAAATTGATAGTACTGTCTTGTAATATTTTTAACCTCATTCTTTCTCAACTTTGTAATTCTAGAAGTAGCTGAATAGACTGATCTCGTTCTCTAATGTCAGGACCACAATCACCTGACCATAAAAACCTTTATGGCCATCACGGCTGAGAGAGATGCTGCCATCAGGGAGAGAAACATGGCACTGCAGGAGAGAAAGAGGGCTTTCGCAGAGCGAGATCTCGCAATGTTGCATCGAGATGCCGCCATTGCAGAACGTGATGCTGCCATACACGAGCGAAACGAGGCAATTTCTTCTTTGCATTGTCGAGAAAGCTTGATGAACGACAACATCACTATTCCTGATTCACTTGTAAACGAACTACCAAAGGGAGCTAAAAGCATCCAGCACTCACAACAAACCTATTTGCTTGAACCTGCATACAGTCCTCGAGGAAATTTAAGGGATAACGAATTCAATATCACAGAGGCTTCTGAGACGCCCAAACCAAGAAGAGGACGGCAGCCAAAAGAGAAAAAACCGTCAAAGTCAGCCAAGTCTCCAAGAGTGGGCAAAAGAGCGGCCGAAGGATTGACTAAGCAAGTGAAATCTGCTCCATCCAATGGTTGGGTTGACGAGCAAGATTTGGAAAGTGACGACGATTTTGAAAAGGTCTCATGGAAAGATAATTTGGGTTTGAACCAAATTAATTTTGATGAGTCTGCCATGCCAGTCCCGGTTTGCACTTGCACGGGTTCACCCCAGCCGTGCTATAGATGGGGTAAGGGTGGGTGGCAATCGGCATGCTGTACGACTACAATTTCAATGTATCCACTACCTCAGATGGCAAATAAGCGCTACTCGAGAGTAGGTGGTAGAAAGATGAGTGGAAGTGCTTTTGGCAAACTGCTTAATCGACTTGCTGCACAGGGGTATGATTTCTCGACTCCTCTTGATCTTAAAGATCACTGGGCAAAGCATGGAACAAACCGTTACAGCACTTTGAAATAGGGGACAATCATCGGGATTTAAGCCTCGTGCTAGGCTCGAAGAAGAATATACTTATTTGCATGGATGATTGGAGAAGATAATACAATCTGTTTCGATTTATCCTATCCTTTTATCTTTCCTGGTAATTACTGCATTTGATGTAACCGCCCTTACTATATTTCGTGTGTATTCACTATCCAAGGCAATACTTGTGATCAAGGATATCCTTATTCCCACTTGTGTAACTTTGTAAGTTGGTATGGAAAAAAGCACTTGCAATTACCTTCACCCGATTCTTGCTGTTGCTATGTTTATTTGCCGATTGTAACATTACCACTGACTGATTTGATTACAGGTTCACTTTTCTGTTCTACGTTTTTGAGTTAACCAATCAGTTGTAATTTTAGTTTCAATTGGTTACACGAGTATTCTGTGGGTGTTCATTCATTAACTAGATATCCATGCAACTTAATTTCTGTTTCATTGTGCTATATAATGAAAAACATTTTACGCATTAAAAATGTGAGTGATCGATATCTACCTTATGAGCTTTTAACAGGCTCTGTAAGCTATATATCACCTGCAACCAAAAGTGTTTCTTTTTCTTCTTTGTTTTTTCCTATTTTGGTTTTGGTTCTCTAGGAGATGGAAGACCACAGGGTGGGTTGGGGGTGTAAAAGTTGCTGATTTTGCTGCATGTCGTTGCTGTGCATATTTATTGCAGTCGTTTTTCTTTTTCTCTTTCTTTTTCTTTTTTGTTGCTCAAAGTAACAGAATATCACGGCAATGTACTCATTGTTCTTTTCTCGTCACTGTTTGGCATCATTATGAAATCGTTAGACGTGTGATATTTTGCAGCAACGTTAGAACTTAGAAGGCTCAGCAGCAGTGTTGTGAGGTCACAGATTTTGTGTGAGAGGAGGTTTGAGATAAGAGGTAGAAGTTGATATTTGTTTCGTCCCACATCGTGTCGCAAGTGAAAGAGCAGTAAATAAACCTTGTATATGATGTACTGTTAGCACAACGCTGAAGCTCATACCTTTCTCGGCCTTTTGGCTAAGATCAAGTGTAGTATCTGTTCTTATCAGTTTAATATCTGATATGTGGGCCAACGGCCCACACGATATTAAATTAATTTTTTGAGGGGGAGGGTCCAATAGGGTAGCTTGCTGTCCTGGGCTCTCGCGCGTCGCCCATGCGTTGCACTACTGCAAGGGCCTGGCGCACCCCACCAATTCTAAGTTTAAAATATTATAACTTGAGGTTTTAAAGCAGTTTAACAAAATATATATTTAAACTCTCTACATGGTATTGATATAGTCTATGCGAACGAAGATGAAATAACGGTTTATTTAATTGTATTATAGCTGTGCTCCTTACAACATAGAGTACAAATTCTAAAAATTGCCACGCAGCCAACTCTAGGCAAGCTTTAATACGAGGAGGTTAATTCTTACTTATTCGCCTCGTATACGTATACAAAACAAAGATAGAGAGAATTATAATGCGATGCGACCTTCTGTTTCTCTATGGCTGGATTGGGCATCTTGATTAGGGCCTAATTATGATGAATTCAGATCTCTTGACGTGTTGCGACTTTGAAGTCCGATCAGACACATGCCTTTCCACAAAGCGATTTGTCTCTGGGCAGAATTGAATGACATCGTTTCACCGCCTATAAAAAGAGTGTCCCGCCATGATTTCCTCATATCACAAAATGATAAATCTTATATCTTCTTTCTTGAGCTTTGTTTTTCTTCGCTTATAGCTTCTTCTTTCCAATTCTCCTTTTTTTTTTTGTGAGACTTCATGGCTTCTGAAACTCCAGTTCTGGCGATTTCTTCTTAGAGGGAGGAAAGAGTTTTGGGGGATACGATGTCTGTTGAAGTGATGCCCCCAGAGGTTGGGGCGGGGGTTTCAGAGCAAAGTGGTCAGCGTGAATCGTCTTCCCGGACGCGGAGAGGAACAAAGGTTGAATCCAAACATATACCAGTGGGTGACATCCCATCGACTGTTTCGGACAAATTCGTGGTGGATAAGTTTAGAGAGTATGCAGTACATGATTCGACGATGAAATTTTGGATTCCTTTTCCTTTTGATCGGGCCAACATGCCTCCCGTGGAACACGTGATTGCATACGAGGCGCAACTCAAGGCAGGCTTACGAGTGTTGGTCCCTCATTTCTTCTGCGACGTCTTTCTGCGTACGGGTCGTCTCCTAGTTAGATAGCACCCAATGGTTATACTTGTTTGGCATGATTTGTATTTTGTGTTTGATAAAGAGGACGGTGTGCTCAATAGAGTGTTTCTTGGCGATGTATAGGGTGAGTCTTTTGCCTTTGGGCGCCCCCTTTTGCTACTTTACTCCCCAGAAGACCCAGTTTCGATTCTTATGTAGCATTTTGTCATCGTTCATAAATTGGAAGCCTAGTTATTTCTTACTTCGACCCTTGGGAGCGACGTGGGTGATTCCCTACGTATGGCAACAAAGGCCCTTGGCTTAAGATTCCAAACATCTGGATGTGGTGGCACAAGAAATGCACGCTGGGGTTTTTCTTCAGTACTATGTATGACACCTTAAAGTTCTTGGATCCGAACGTGCTCGACTTCTTTTATACGAGCATGGGTATTTCTTCGGTGAGCGCTAGTCCTTGGAGGCTTCCGCAAATGGACTCCGGCATAATCTGTAAGTTTTTACGAGAGTTTTATTCCTTTAACTTTTTTTGTCGGGGTGCTCAGGCTTAGGTTCTGTGGTTGGCTCGTGTGTTTCGGGTCCAGATGCTCATATTGACGTGGAGTTGTTGGAGAAAGGAAGTGTTGAGCGATCGACGAATTAGGAGGGTGACAAGAATGAGGGCGGCGCGGCTTTGAGGGGAGAGTTTTAGCGAGTAGGGAAACAAGGGGTCACTGCGGAGGCTGGGGGTGCGGTTCCGAGTGAAGAAGGTGTCTTTCAGGGGTAATTCCCTAGTTAAGGGAGGACCAGGAGGTGAGGGGTCCGTGAGGAGGGCAAAGGAGAATGTTCCTCCAAGTTCGGGGACTGGTTTGAAGAGAAGGTAGTTGCGTCCTTCTCGAATACTGAGGTGGAAAAGCAATTCATGCTCCATCAGGCGACACTTCAACTTTCTTTAGAGGAGGCGTTCATGGAGGCCCTGCAGTTTAGTTTAGTTTTTCATGGGAATCTCTTCCGGATGGGGATTTTGGCAATGTCTTTGTCAGTATCGCCAAGGGTCCTCCGGTTGTTTTTTCTTCACCTTCTCCACCTTAGGCGAGGGGAATGACAAAGCCAATTGAGGGAGCCAAACGATGTCGGGTCGAGTGTCATGACCGGTAATGTTGAGTAGCGATGAGTCGACAAGGGGGATGGACCTCTGGCACAAGGGGAAGGTACTGAGGCACCAGCCAAGGCTGGAGAGGTTGCAGAGTCAGGATGGGCGGTTGCTCCACTTCATTTGGCAGAATCATCTGTGGCGGGGGTGTTGCGCTGTCGTTCGCGTCAGGCCTTCGATGAGGTAAGCTTGTTCAGGACGTTGGTTGTCTTTTTCTTCTGTCTTTGATGACTTATGAGGAGATAGGAGACCCTTGTGTCATTCTTTTCCCGTACTTTCTTTTGTAGGAATTTACTTCAATGGGGGAAGTGTGGAGCTTGTACGACCGAGCTCTAATTCGGATTGGAGAGATTAGGAAAAAGGTGCGTATGTTGGAGGCGAGGGAGGCTCGTTATCAGGGCATCGACTTGGAGCATTGGGATTGGCATATGCAAGAGTATGGTGCATTAGAAGAGCGCTGAGAAGAGGCGGCTCAGGCAGACGAGGCTCGTAGACATTAGTTGAGGGAGTTGTAATTGGCCTTAGATGTTGCAGAATTAGGGCGGGATGAGGCTTTGGTGCAGGGTCGGCATCTACGTCTATCCAACAATTAGCTGGTCGAGACCGCGAAAAAGAAGGCAACGGAGGTGATTCATTTTGCAAGAGGCTTTGATAAAGGCCCATGTCGATATTGAGGCGGCTACAGAGAGAGGCCCAAGAAATGGCCCAACTACATTAGGACTTTGTCGATCGGGAAGCCGAGCTAATGCGTATGCACGAAAAGCATACATACGAGGTGGTTAAGAAGAATGCTCTTGGGACGTTGGGCGTGTGTATAAAGGGTATGCGAATCATTACTCAGTCTTTCGTCGTCACTTTATCGGACATGTTTTGTTTGGCTACTAGAGTAGCCGTGCGAAGGGGATAAAGCTTGGCTTGTATAAGAAGGATGTTGACTTGTCCTTACTCTTCGACCACGGGAGCTGTAGATGTTGACCTCTCATGATGATGTTTTGCCTTTGCTAGGTCGGCGGGGGTAGTTCATCCAGTCCAGCTCTGGCGGCGGGGATACGTTCGTCTGCTCCTTCCTTTTCTGAAGCGGCGGAAGTGGAGATGGAAGGAGATGAAGAGGCAGGAAGGTTGGTGACCCAGGAGGATCGGGTGCGGCAGGCAAGGAAGGAGAAGAAGCCAGCCTCGTATTTTTTTTAGGAATTTTATTATTTTTATGTATTTTTGTTTTGTTTTGCATTTTATTTGAGGACAAGTAGGGTACTTGGTATGTTCGTGAAAGTAAAAAAAAATTAATGTTTTTCGGACATATGTTTTGCAAAAAATCTTGTGTATGGGGTATGCTTCTGAAAAGAACATTGTGGGGGGTGGGGGGGGGGTCGACACGACTTTTTGAGTCGGATTTCTATACAAAAATCTATCTTTTTAGAAGAAAGGCTCATGGGTTGCGATAGGAAATTTTTCTTTCTTAAAAAAATGGCTACTAGGATAGATGGTAATCTATGTTACGAGGAAGGAGAATTAAGGGATTGGACGATTGTCTCTAGAAAGAGGGAAAGGTTTTGCCGCGATTAAGGTGAAGGTTTCTCTTTCCCTTTAGGATGATAGGTTTCTATAAAACGTAGAGTGTTGCTATTGGACTCGTATATTTATTTATAAGTACGTGTATATTAGATGTGTGTTTTAGCTGAAAGTGCTACCTTTGATGTGGTTAGGGACCTTTAAGGGAGTCACGAGCCTCTCTTAGAGGCAATTCCTGGGATACATAGTGTCCCATTGTTGTGCGGGGGCTGAGGCGATAAACTCTCCCTCTTTTTCTTTTTTTGCACGTGGGTTTTGTTTTTGGGTGTAAGGGTCCTCAAACTGTGCCTAGAGCCGCAAGACCCCTTTGTAATGGCATTCGCGGGGATCGTCGTTTCCTTCGAACTAGTTCGAGTGAGCCTATGATCCTCCTGCGAGTGTTTTGACAGTGTACGCTAGTTAGGTTCGGAACGGCCATCTTTGGTTCTTTCATCATTTTGTGCGGAATTTATTGTAGTTTCTACAGGTTTGCCCGAGTCAGTTACTTCTGTTATCGTTCCAATACGTAGTGGAATTCGTACTATGTGGTGGGTTAGATATCGAATGCTCACATTTTCAATTTTCAACAGCTTTTCCCCTACGAGCCGGGTCTTCTCATCCTCCCTTTATTTCAAACCGGTGGGTCCTACTTCCTTCTTGGAGGTTGGGAAAGTTTCCAGATGGGGCGGTGTTTGGCGAGAGAAGTTCTTCTATTTAGCTCCCTATAAATTTTTGATTACATAATAGGGAATTCGTACACGGTGGGGCTTGGGTGTGGCTCGGTTACTTCCTTCTTTAGAAGGACAAGTGAGGCAAGATTTGGAACACAGAGGTTTATACGCGGGTCATTACGACACGGTTTCTATGCAGAAGTACCCGGTGGCTATGATCATAACTGGGCTTTAGCAGGTCGCCGAGGTACTGGAGTTCCCCGAAGGTTCTCTTCATACGAGCCCCTTGTTCAGTGTCCCTCATTCTCTATTGATTTGCTTTTTTAATACCTTTTATTCTCCTCTCCGGGGCGCAATTTCTTACTAACTCTTGTGGGTTAATTCTAGGGTCTGAGATGAATTTTCACGCTCGAGAGGCTTTCTCACCGGCTCCTTTCCTTTATCAGCCATGTTCAACCGATGATGGGGCACTTGAGCCGTTGTCGAGGGGGTTTGATTCAATGACCTTTATCTTTTCTTCCCCTATACCGTCTATTGAGGCGCTTCACCAAGTTTGGGTAGGGGTCTCCTCAACTTGGAGGGTTATCTATTCCATGAATCGGATGAAGGTTCTAGTCATACTTTCCGTTCGGATAGGGGAGTTGGGCCAATTTTCTCTGTTAGGCATAGTGGACGACTTCTCTCTCTTCAGAGGGTGCCGGGGAGCCTAGAATATTGTCGGGCATATTTGTGCGGACTGCACAATGAGCGAGATAAGGAATTTCTCCCTCCCTTCACCTTTTTATTCTTGTAGGATATTTTTAGCAAGAATGCTTGCGAGGTGCGTGCCCTTTTTCCTTTTGTATCGTATTTCTTTGCGCGTGGCTTTTCAGAGTTTGCCTTTGTCATCCGACTCTCTTGTTAATCTTTTGCTTTGGATAGTAAACAACTATAACTTTTGGTAGAGGCTATGGGCGAGCGTTTTCAAATTGCTCCTTTCGAGGTGCCGATATTACGAAGGCGTTGCCAGGAACTCGAGATGGCTTTGGGGGAAGCTCTGGGTCAATTAGAGCAGAAAGAGATACAGATTGAAGCTCTTCGAGTTATGAGTACATGGAATTCTGATGGAAGTAAGGAGAGTCATGAAAGAAATTTGAGGGTTACGAAAGAGCGGTCAGAACAGGCGGGAAAATGGTTAGAAAGTTTGCTTTTTTACCTTGGTCAGTCGGGTGAGTTGCTTCGTACGACGAAAGCGAAATAGGACGATGTAGGCGTCCGCTGATGAACTTGGGTCGTCAGTTTGGGGAGAAGTTGGCTAAGGCTCAAGATCAAGCGGTGTTAAGGGTGCCAAGCGCAACACGTTTGAATAGCTCTTTTAGTGAGAAGGTGCGACAATTTCTATTGATGGGCTACGGTATTTACCAGGATGTGGTCCAGTCGATGCCTGGGTTCTCTCCGGATCTAGCGATCCCTAAGTTGGTGGTGGATCCTACCCCGGAAGGTCCTCCTGTATCCCAAACCTTATCGGTCGCAGGGGCGGGTTCTGCCAGCTTGCATTGATTGGAAGAGGGATGGGGGTCGTCAATGTCAAATATTGGTCCTTTAGCGGTTTCTGTGGCGGAGGTATCAGAGGGGGTGCGTCGGGGTACTGTGCGGGAAGGGAAGCGTCTTGTTCCTGACTAAGGGTAATGCTTCGGTTGGTTCAGATAATTTTGGAGGGTTCTTCCCGTCTTCTTTTGTATAGTATCGATACGAACCTTTATAGATTGGGGGGGAGGGGGAGTCTTTGTAGCATAGTTTTTTTAAGGAGGGTTAAGACAATGTTTTTGTTTTATAAGAAACATATACTGGTTTTTTTTTAAAGTGGTTTGGCGTGCGTATCTTTCTTTTCTCGTGATTTTTGGTAACTTCCGCCGTTATGTCTCTGACCGTTGGGAGCCGATGCGATCACCTGGGGAGAGTCTTTTACTCATGGCTACTTTCTTTTGTTAGTTATTTCTATTGATCCCCTCTTTTCTGCAGCGTGATCCGATTTAATTTTTCTTTGAAAATAAACTTTAGTGACTCTTGTAGGAGACGTCGTTGTTTTGTGGTTTTTCGTCTTGAGCTGACTTTCTTTCGTCATTTGGGGGGGGGGGGGGTCTGATTGGCTAGAATTTTTTCTTAATTTAAAAGAGAGACATGACCCCCCTTCTTTTTTTCCACCCGCACATGGCCGTTTTTAACTTCCTTTATTCCTTCAAATGTTTTCTTAGGGTTGAAAAGGCCTTTCCCACATACGATGTCATTTGATGCTAGGAGATTTTATTAATATTTGTAGTAAAAGAAAATTACATGAGGGTGGGATGGCCTTTCCCCGATTCAAGGAATATGAAGAAAAATAAGGACAAAAAAGGCTTGATATTCTCATTTATCATGGGAAAGAAAACCCTTCTTTCTTCCACATTTTGGGGGGTGGGGTGCTTATATAGATAATCGCAGGCAACTCATATCTAGATCTCCTCGAATGACGGTGGACGTATGATTAAATGGGAGTCTGACGGGTGTGAGCTCATGTGAATTTTGATGATGGGATAAGAACTTCAAAGGACTCTTGATCAACTTCGTCTTTGTCTTGTGTTGATTTGTTGTGACAGAATAAGAATTTTGAGGAGCTCTTGGTCAGCTTCGCCTTTGTCTTGTGTTGATCTTTTTTGATAGGATAAGAAATTCAAGGGGCTTTTGGTCAGCTTCGTCTTCACTTGGTTAAGTGCTACTTTTTACCAGAGGAGTTTCCTAACTTTAATTCGAGGAGCTTAATTTCGACTATTATCAAATATATATATATATATATATACATATATATAGGCGCAATCAATTAATAATGACTATAATACAAGTATCAGGAGATGGTGACCTTGATGTCATTAACGAGAAGCTACGGATAGTTTTATGAATATTAGAGCAACGTGCTTTACTGCTGTCTTTGTTAATTCCCGTGTAATCCTTTATTAAGACAAATTGACTTGCGATACGGTCATAGCCTCTCTGAAATTTTCATGTAATCTATACCAACATCTTCATTCTTTTTTGGCTTCACATAATCGAGTCCTTCTTTTATCAGTAACATGGGTTATTTCTTTTCTTTATATTGTTATTCGAATAATTGCTGCTAAATATATCAAAAATTGAAACCTGCAAAAACCCCTCTCTCTTAGTACTTGTAAGACAACTGAGTCGATCAACTGTTGACACTCATTCTCACAAAGCCTAAGAATAGGAAATATGAGTTGCAGTCAAAAGATACACCCCGCCAATGTTTGATTTCTCAAAACTTTAAAGCAATTTGTATCAAACAAATAATTCAATTCCTTTGGGTCGTTACAACCATCCGATGTATCTGTATCACACATCCAACAAGTATTATAACTAAATTACATGCAAAAAAATAGCCAAGAATCCACCCCACCCGTACTCAGACCAGCCCATATAAAAGGATTTTGGTGTGTATATACCAAAAAGAATATCCTCACAAAAGTTTCTCATCTGTTCAGATATGAGAGACGGAGACCACCGAAGAAATTTGTACAAAAACAAATAGATCATGCAGGCAAGATAAAGAATAGCTCTAAAATCAATAGAAACAACTCGTACACAATTCAACAATCAATGTGCATGAGCAGGAAAACTTGGAAAACCTCGCATCGCAACAAGGAGATATACTGAAAAGCAAACCAAATACGAAGAAAATGAATGTAATAAGATTTAAGACAATAAACTCATGTAAAGAAAAAGAGACAGTTGAAAGTATCATCAGGGGATCCATAACATAGCCTCCAAGATCAACATATGGGTTGAATTGGCTCTCACAAGATGAAACAAATGATAACCGAAGCCTAGGATTCGCAACCAGTCACGACTCAAATAAACACTTTTTAAGGGATAACGGCTGTAACATACTGGTATATCAAGATTGTTGCACGGGCATGACACTCTCATCCAGTCATCCTAAAACAACATTCTAGAACATCTGATTTGAAACCTAAATCAAATCGCAACAAAAGAGAACATGTTGTCAGAATCCATCAAGAAACTCAAAAATCAGCTTTCCGAACTGAGTAACAATAAAAAACCGAAAAACCATTGGAGAACGTTGGATACGGTTTGCTTTCGGGAACACTGAAGGTCTCAACTGCCTAAGGAATAAATTTGATTCCATGATTCAACTTCAGTTAAAAAGGATTTCTCCAGTCAAAGAGCAAAAAACTGTGATCTGGAGGACTCTCCATGACGAGGAATTGTAACTGGCACATCTTTTCGAAACCTTTTTTTCAAATAATTAGAAGAATCTACCTGGTGACAAACAATAAATGTCGGAAGGAGCACCGTATACTGCACACTAATGCTTCCAAAATAAAATCAAATCCTTGGTCCTATAAGGCAGCAGACTAACACAAACGTTTTGCACATACCCCAAGTACTAACACAGTGACGCCTAGCTAGCTACAAACTACACCAACTCAATGAACAGAGAAATATTTAGCAGGCGACCATGTAATTACCATTAACTTATAATATAGCAGCAGGCCTAGATTTTCATATTAATTCCAAGCCTATGATGTGCCCATGAAACCTTACCCTATCTTTCTCTAGATGATATGACTCTGCATTCCATTAAACATAAATGTCAAACTGAATAAAAATAACGTAGATAGGAGCCCCAGAGAGGTCTAAACCATGTAAAATAAGAACTAATCTTCAGTTCTATAAGATGGCCCTTATATCAAAGTTACGCAAGGACCAAAACTAAAAAACACATCTACGCCTACTAGCTTCAAACATACCATCTAAAATAACAATAAATCATTTAACACTATGTAAGTACCCTTAGCCCATAGATATACTCGTAGACCCTAGCTTTTATTCAGCTCCAATTTCCAAGCCTGAGATGTGCTCATTGTGTCATCTTTCCTAAAATTTTCTGTTTCTATATCTCATTTAAACATAAAATGCCCACAATTCTTAAGCACTATAAAACATCACCCACGTCAAGTTACCAAATTCTAAGGTGGCATAAATCTCATAACCACTGTGATGATACCCAAAATATTCAAGAAATTAGATGAAATTTATATTTATAAGTGAATGTGTGTATCACCAGAAAACTTCTAACCTGTCAATCATAGTCAAATGAATATAATGACTAACCCACAGAATTTTCTGATCTTAGATTCAAATCATGTAACTACAGTTAAAGACTGATGAATTTAAGGGCAACTTACTCGAATAACTCCATTGCAATAATCCCCAAAATGGTCACTTACATAATATGTGCCACTTCATTCATCAGATATAGCAGCCTCAGGAAATAAAAGAGATAAGTGCTTTTGAATGGAGATAGAGAACCCAAACAAGTGCTTACAAGCCCTACTTGCCTCCTAAAGCTTTAAAAGTAATGATACACGCACTTATCAAGAAAAGGAACATGTATCTCATCCCAAATATCTCACCAATGACCTCAACTGCTTAGAGTGTAAAACTCACCCATAATGTACTCCTTTTCATAATTTACTACTAGAATCTACGCATCTAACGTGGAATACCATTATCCGCATGACGGCTCCTTCAAAATCCCAACCTAAAGGTAATCACTATCCTGCACCTAAAATCTGATAAATGAGGGACAGAAAGGGGAGAAAAGGAAGAGCAATCGATACACTGAAACAAGTAACGGTATAACGTGACAGTTATTATATTTCCTCCCAAGCCGAAAAGCTGCGAAGTCTTGTCATACGATCATTCAAACTGAAAATTGACCTTTCTTCTTCACCTGAAAACCCTAAATGGGAAAAACGCAAACACGAATAAGGCAATTTTACAGCCAAAACCAGAGAATATGGTAGGATCGCAACCATGGATTACCTCAACATCAGGATCCTAGTAGTAATTACCACGTCCATATGCACGATCACCGCCATAAAATGGAGGAAATGCACCACTACCATACTGCAACATTTTGTGATAGTTAAGGTAAAAGTCCCTTATTTACCTCCAAAGCAAGGAAGATAGAACCAGATACTCACATCAGATCCATAGTGATTGTGTGGGTAGGCACGACCATCAGCTCCAAGACCATCTGATGCCATGAAAATTATAGAATATAAGAATGAAAAGAAGGTAGTACTACCAAGGACTCGGAAGACATCTAAATACATACCTCGATATCTTGAACTATGAACAGGAACAGTAGGATTGAAATGGTTCAGTCGAGGACGCTGTCCAGTGGCCTCTGCAAGGTCATGCTCATGGTCCTACAAGTAATAAGAATTAACAGTGGAAATATATTTCGTAACTCACTCCTTTACCGAGCAGAAGTAAACAAGAAAGCGGCAACTGACGTTCAGGCCTCACCATCATGTAGTAGGGTCTCTTTATCCCATGAGGTGCAACATCATCATAAGGATACGGGTGATCAACATGCCTTCCCATGAATCCCCTGCCATATCTCCCTTCAAATGAATATGGTTGCCTACTGTATGAATCATTGTCATTGTACCCTCTACTAGTTGTATCATGCCTTCCTCTGTCAAGGTAGGGCCTTGCAACCGGGCCTTGATGGGCACCCCACCTTTCTCCTGCTTAGGTAATAGAAAGGGAATAAAAAGATACACTAAAAGGTTAAGCTCACTGCTATGCCATATGTTTAATACTATCTTGTATTAAATATTGAAGATAAGATCAATGCTGAGGAGACAAAACCTCGTCCAAAATTCTGTCTTCTATGGGAAGAATGATATGGCTCACTAAATCCACTCTCATTAGGAAAGCCCGTCCCGCCACCATATCCAGGTCCACGAGGATAGAAGCCCCGGCCATACTGAAAATTTGCTTGATTTAGAGGAGCCCTACCTCTTCCAGACCCCCTTCCTGTTAAAGTAATACAAATAGCCTATAGCACGGAAATCTGAATATCAAACACTAAGCAATAGAGACTCACGTACCAAAAGATCCGGGATGAGTTCCATTGGTACCATAACCAATCCTAAAACCTCCACGCATTCCACCTTTTACAGCCTGCATTTTTGGCAAAGGGTTTGACAGTCTCGCTCGCACTTTAACCTGCAGACAGCGTGGGAAACAGGAGAAATGCACATAAGAAGTCAAATGTGAGAAATTAAATAGTTAAAAGAGTAAAATCACCAAAAACCAATTCCAAGTTTTTAGGCTTCATTCCTATTTCCATCTATAAATTACTATGTGCATGAATCATAAAATTTTAAAAAATCTGGGACCTTATTATCAATATGTCCACATGCTTCTGCTGTAACATATAAATCTCAACCACAATAATTAGGCGTCCTTAATACTTTGATAAAACAACTAATTGCCTCATCAATACAAAACCACAATGTACCTTTGTGTTACCATCACTCAATCCATTGTTGTTTACGCCTTCAACACAGGAAACAGCAGCTTCATGAGTAGAGAAATCAACAAAACCATAATCTTTTCTCTTGGCGGTTGACATGTTACGTGCCAACATAACTCGAGCAATCTCGCCAAAGATCCTGAACTTCCCTCTCACATGACCTTCACCCCAATATGGTGGAATCCCATCAATAAAGACGGATTTAACTTGGGCCATGACTTCTGGATCTGGCTCACGCAAAGGTTCAGCAAAAGCCACTTTGGCAGTTCTATCAGAGTGGCCAAATACAACATCCGGCTTTTGGAGTCTTTTATATGCCAGCATAGCCTCAGCATGACTGGAGAACTCAACAAACGCAAAGCCACGGCTCAATCCCTCATAACGAGGATCTGCTACTAGATTAATGCTTTCAACACCTTCTAAGCCATAATCCTTCAATTTTTGCTTTACCTGCCATTATTTGATGATAGAAGCTATGAGCTAGTGATAATATTAAACAGGACCAAAAGGATAACGAACTAACTTACAGCCTCTTTGGTCCATGTGTTGCAAATATTTCCCAAGAACAATGTGTCGTTATCCTCGCTTGGAGAAGTCTCACATCGTTTTCCACGTATCTAAGAAAAACAAGAATTAGAATTGCATTATATGCAGTATCCACATTGACAAATTCACGAACAAAGCCATAAAAACAAAAAAAACACACTTTTGAATTAATTCACATATGACAAATAGGTATCAAGATTATGAAGCTATCTATACCACAGGATTTTTCATGTCCGACAAAGCACGGCTTGCTTGTCCCTTTGTAGCAAACTGGACAAAAGCATACCCCTTATTCTTGTGTGTTAATGGATCCACATGCATACGCACTTCAACAACCTCCCCCGCATGCTCAAACACCCTTCTAATATCTTCTTCAACAGCATCCCGGTCCAGTCCACCAACAAATATCTCCCTCTCTTTCCTTAACTTACGCTCCCTTGCAGCAGCATTAAACTGATCATGTTCCTCTTCAAGAGTCTCACGTTCTGCCTCATTCCCTGGCTTATCATCATCCGCAAAATCTTCTCCTCCAAATTCTTCATGGACCTCCTGATCGCTGAGCCCCTCAATTTTCTCCTCACCAACTTCCTCTATGGAGGCATCCTCCTGTTTTACCACATCAATTCTCTTTTCCTCCATGTCTATGGTTAGCTCTCCTTTATTATTACCCCCTTTAGGCTCCTCCGTTTTCTCGTCGCCAACTTCTTCTAGGGAGGCGCGTCTTCTCTTTACCAAATCACTACTGTTGTCCTCCATGCCAATGGTTGGGTCTCCTTCGTCGTTACTTTCTTTTGGCTCCTCCATTTTTTCATCACCAGCTTCCTCTAAGAAGCTGTCCCTTCTCTTCACCGATTCACTAATGGTGTACTCAATGCCAATGGTAGGGTCTCCTTCATCGTTACTTTCTTTTGGCTCCTCCATTTCATCATCACCAGATTCCTCTAAGGAGGCATCTATCCCCTTTACTAAATGACTACTGTTTTCCTCCATGCCAGTGGTTGTATCTCTTTGATCGTTACTTTCCATTGGCTCCTCCATTTTGACATTACCAGATTCCTCTAAGGAGGCATTTCTCCCATTTACAAAATCACTACTGTTGTCCTCCATGCCAGTGGTTGGATCTCTTTGACGGTCACATTCCTTTGGCTCCTCCATTTTATCATTACCAGATTCCTCTAAGGAGGCATCTCTCCCCTTTACCAAATCACTACTGTTGTCCTCCATGCCAGTGGTTGGATCTCTTTGATCGTTACATTCCTTTGGCTCCTCCATTTTGTCATTACCAGATTCCTCTAAGGAGGCATTTCTCCCCTTTACTAAATCACTACTGTTGTCCTCCATGCCATTGGTTGGATCTCTTTGATCGTTACTTTCCTTTGGCTCCTCCATTTTCTCGGAACCAGCTTCCTCTAGGGAGGCATAACTGCCCTTTGCCAAATTACCACTGTTGTCCTCCATCCCAATTGTTGAGTCTCCTTTATCATTGGTTTTCTCGGGCTCCTCCGTTTTCTCTTCCAGCTCATCTTTCTGATCTTCCATACTAAGTGTTTGACCACCCCTAAACTTTCTATCTGCGGTCGTAGGCTCCATAACCTCAGACGACTCTTCACCAGTTCCCACAGAGTGCTTTTTTAGTTGCCATGTCTCTCCTAGTTCGTTTTTTGAGGATTTTTCAGGATTCTCATCCTCCATTAAAAGTTCCCCAGCAATTCCAATCAAGGGCTCATTATCAACTGCGTCAGGAGTCTTTGAATCCTCTACTAGATTTTCCACCGTGGTTTCTTCAATTTTTGCCTTGTCCGATTCCGCTGATCTAGTGGCCCGCCTGGAAACTGGCGTTTTCTTAACCACATTCTTGATAACCTTTTTCAGTGTTCTAGAGCCAGAAGGAGGTTTTGCAACAGGTGTAACCTCACTAGCTTCTTCCACTACAACACACAACATTACAAATACATTGTAATTGGTCAATATTCGAAGTGAAAATGTTTGATGAAAAAAATCACTTTCTGATAATGATTGGGAGTATCAAACCTTTTCAATCTATTCTACATATCACACAAGAACAAACCAAAAGGTATGTTAACTAACAGTAAGGATTATACCAGCAAGACAACGGAATCTACATACTCTACAGTTAAATAAAGCACTAGCTAGCTCCTAGAACAGGCGAATACAAATTTGATAATCATTGATGCTGTTATGATCATTATTACTACAAACCTGATGGCTGAGCCTCTAAATCAGCCTGCTTAGATTTTCTGGCGGACGAACGCTTCGGCGGAGAAGATTTCTTGCTCGGCGGCGCTTTGGGGGAGTCGGAGCTCCGAGTTCTCATAATGGTAATCGATTTTGATTATTTTCAGCAGGTTAGGTAATGCGATCGTCCGAGAAAGAAAGAGAATAAATAATAATATATCACGCTTCTTCAATGGTGTCTGCAGATTATTTGAGACACAACAGGATAATTTCTTTTGTCCCCCCCTCGTCCAAAAGGTTTTAGCATTTTCATTCCAATGTTTTATGAAATAAACACTTTTACTCCGACTAAAACTTATCTATCATGTGTTATCTCTAATCGGCAAAAACCTCTCTCTAGTATTTTTATTAGCAAAAATTTCCATGCGTTATACAGTCAACGTCAAAAAAGACCCTCTTGCCAGAAATTGTACATCATGTGCCCAATTTGCGATTGGTTCTCAATTTTTCGATTCGAAAGTCCCATTTTGTTGTCAAAGAATTTCCTATTTTCTCGGACAATTTAGTTCTTCTTTTGGTTTGGAATCAGTATTTCATGGTTTTATAATTAAAGCTTAGTGAATTTGAAAAATCCATAAAAATTAAGATTAAATAATAGCTCATATTTGTGTTTGTTAAGAGATAAACAACAATGGTGCTAGATCTCTTGGACCTGCCGCATCGATGGAGGAAGAGATAAGAAGTTAGTGTTGAAGTGAAGAAATGAAAAATATTGAATGTGTATTAAATCGAATGAACGAGAATTACACGCACTACTCTAATACATCCACATTCTGTTGTGACCTGGAAAATGAAAACATAAAAGAGGAAGGAAAATTAGTTACAATCGTCTAACAACTAACATATAACAAAAATGGAAAATAACTACAAATCGATGTCGATAGAATTGAATGTTGTGAGGGATTAGATTATTAGTGCAATCATAAACTTAACACGCTCCCCTCAAGTTGGAGGTTACTGCGGATCACCAAGCTTCAACCTGAAATGCCAAAGATGGAAGAAAGCTAAAGTCAATGATTTTGTGAAAAAGATCAGCAATCTGCTCAGAAGCTAGACAATGAAGAGGAATGGGCAATCCTGATTTGAAGCAGGCCCATATTAAGTGACAATCAATGTCTAAGTTTTTTTTACGCTCCTGAAAGATGGGATTCTGAGTTATATGAACGGCTGAATTGTTGTCACATAGGAGTGGAATGGGTAAGGGAACAACCACATGCAAGTCAGTGAGGATGTAAGAAATCCATTGTATTTCACAAGTGGTATTGGCCATGCTTCTGTATTCATCCTCTGTAGGGGATCTGGAAACAATGGGTTGCTAGTCTTCCAACTCACAAGAGAAATGCCCAAGAAGACACAAAACCCAGTGAATGATCTCCTAGTACCGGGACAAGATCCCAAGACAGCATCCCTATAAGCAGTGAGCTTGAGTGCACCAATAACAGGGTAAAAAGAACCAAGAGAATGTGTTCCTTTAAGGTAGTGAAAAACTTCTAGTGTTGTAGACAGTGCTCCTGAGTTGGAGAGTGCAAAAACTGGATGAGCTGATTTAAATGAAACAAACATCATGCCTAGTCATGTTGAGGTCGAGGAGTCTACTAATAAGTCTTATGTACTTGTCAGTATGAGACAATAGAGTTCCAGTTCCAGCAAATTTCAGACCAGTAGGGCAAGGAGTAGATGCAGGTTTAGCACCTCTGAGACCAACATCACTCAAGATATCCAACATATTTGCGATGGTTATTATATAGACCACTGGAGCATCTGGATAGTTCAAGCCCAAGGAAGTACTTGGCTTCACCTAAATCCTTGATAGTAAATTCCTTATGTAGGAAGGATTTGACTACAGTAATTAAAGTGAGAGATGGTCCAACAATGAAAAAATCATCCGCACACACCAACAAAGCCACAAAGGAGGAACCAATGCCTTTTGTGAACAAACAATTGTCAAACTGGATTGAATGAAACCAAAAGAGAGTAAGCTGTTAGTGAACTCTAAGTACACTGTCTTGAGGCTTGCTTGAGGCCATATAATGATTTGTTCAGCTTGCAAACCTCTCATGATTTAGCTTGTTTGTAACCTTCATGTGGCTTCAAGTAGATATCTTCATCTAAGAAACCATGAAGAAAAGCATTGTTGATATCCAACTAATGTATATTCCATTGATAATGAGTGGCAACGAAAAGTAGCAATCTCATAGTAACCAATTTGACAACATGTGAGAAGTTGTCAGTGTAATCAATGCCAAAAACCTGATTGTAACCTTTAACATCACAAGTCTTATTGTGTGTCTCTCAATTGATCCATCGGGATTAAATTTCAGTTTGAACACCCATATAGACCCAATAGGGTGCTTTCCAGTGGGCAAGGACATGAGAGTCTAGGTGTTGTTAGCCTCTAAGGCTGTAATTTCTTTCTGTATAGCAGAGATCTATTTAGTATCAGTTGTTGCTTCTTTGTAAGAAGGTTCCTTGTTGATAGATGTATGAACCAAGTAGAAGGGTTGTATCCGAAGCCAACAAAATAAGTGTCTGATGTACTTCCAAGAGGATCAACTGCACAACTCAAAATGTAATACTTTAAGTGTGCATGAATAGACAGAAGCATGATTAGGTGATGAATAAGGGACAGTGGAAGGTGAATCTGGAGCATCAGTGGTTTCTTGTATCTCAGGTAAATCCTGGTGAAAGTACTATGCGATGATAGTGAAAGGAGAGTCTAAACAGGGGTCTGAAGTAGAAGCCATGGATAACAATGGAGATGTCACATGTTCAACAACATAAGAGGCATATGGAAACTGTGTCTCATGAAAAATCACATCTCTTGCGATCACCGCCTTACTGTGAGTGAACCTGTAAACCTTATGTCCATTCATGTAACCTAAAAAGCATCCCTTGAATGCTCAAGGCTCTAGCTTATCTTTATGATGTTTGGTGCTTGTAAAGTAACATAAACAACCAAATACCTTCGATGAGCCAAACTCAGGTGCCTTACCATACATGCGTTCATAAGGTATACACCATTTGAGTAACTGAGAGGGAGTTTTGTTAATCAGGTAGGTTGCCATGAGTAAATCATAACCCCAGAAGGCGAGGGGCGTGTTAGCCTGAAATAAGAGAGCCTTTGTGATCTGTAGAAGATGTCTATGTTTCCTCTCAACTACAACATTTTGTCGTGGGTGTAGGGAGTGGACTTTTGGTGAACAATGCCATGTATAACAAACAAATAATTGATGGAAAGTGGTATTACTAAACTTTGTCCTATTGTCTGATCTGAAAGACATGACTGTTTTAGAGAATTGTGTGGAGAAAAGCAATGATATGACTTGGGGTGTCAGAAACTTGAGTCTTACTGGATAACATGTATGTCCAAGTAGACCTATTATAGTCATCCACCAAAGTTAAAACATAATGTGCACTATTAGTAGTTGACACCTTATAAGGCTGCCAAAGATCAATGTGCAGTAATTGGAAATGTACATCAATATGAGACTTGCTCAAAGTACAAGGTATCTAATGTTGCTTTGACATATGACATATATGACAAGTCATCAACGCATATGAGTATGCATTACCATTGGGGATAAAATGAAAGATGCTTCATAGCAGTATAAGATGTATTCCCTAATTTGTTATGCCACAAAGTAACAAGATGAGAATCAGAAGTGGTGTTATTACAAATGTGTGAAGGATAAGTGTTAGCACACAAATATTTATTGAAAACATGAGGTGTAAGATTGATAATGTAGAGGTTTCCTTTTAGATGTCCAACAACAATGATTCGCTTAGTCTAAAAGTCCTACAATAGACAACGATTTGGTAAAAATAAATGAACTTGATATTGGATTGCACTGATAATTTGTGAACTGAGATCAAATTGAATCCGAAATCAGGAGTAAATAGAGTATTCTTCAGGTAAAGTTTGTGATCCAACTGCGCATTGGCAATATGTGACACTAATTTAACTGATCCATCTAGTAAGTAAATAAGTGGGGGTTGTGGTATATTGTGCATGACAGAGAAAGCACTAGATCCAACAATTATATGATTAGAAGACTAAAACACAAGAATAGACCCCTATCGGGACTATAATGCTATTGGATGAATCTCTAGCCACCTATATAAAGTCTTCCTAAAAGATCTATCCCATCGGAGAGAAGAACCTATAGAAGCCAATCCATCAGAGCTCCCTAAAGTCATCGGAACGAATAGAATTCGTCCCAGTCAGCGCCTAGTAGACAAATATCCTAAAAGATAAAACGTATATTATCTTCCCACGCATACTGCGACACCTATATTTTTTAAGCACGTGCACAACGACACATGTCCCTAAAAACCTCTATAAAGGGGTATCCTCATTGTTGAAAAGAGGACATGCTCAAATACATACAAAAACATCTACAAGCAAGTTAGACTCAAAGCAAAATTCAGTGAATAAAAAGAGGGATGTTTTCGTCATAAGCAACCTTCTGAACTTTTGGATAGGGCATTCTAACCCTTATAATCTCGTTAATTTGGTTAAAATATCAAACATGTTAACACTTAGTTTGTTGTACTATCAATTGGGAGTCACTATGGATTATTAGCCGTTTAATTCCTCCTTATTGGGCTAACCTCATGCCTATTAACATAGCCTCGTATTCAACTTCATTGTTAGATAAGAGGCAATCGATTCTTACGGCAAAATAGAGTGTCTCCTCCTATGATTTCGTGTTACTGAGTACGATTACTGCTCCTCCGTGCGTGCCAACAGACGATCCATCCACAATGGCATGCCCTAGGGGCATACTGTCCCTGAACTCTTGTTCTGCCATTTCGTTGATGAAATCTGTTAATACTTGAGCTATGATGGAGAGTCGTGGCGCGTAATAAATATCGTACTCTCCCAACTCTACTGCCTATTTTACTAGTCGTCCCGACACTTCTGGTCAATTGAGGATATTGCGTAATGGGTATCGGGTGAGGATGGTGACATTGTGAGAAATGAAGTAAGATCGCAACTTTCTGGTGGTGATTACAAGGGCTAGGACCAATTTTTCCATCTGAGTGTATCTACCTTCCGCTCCTTGTAGTGTTTTGCTGACGTAATAGATGGGAAGGTGTTCTTTTCCTTGTTCCTTTACTAATACTGCACTTACCGCCTCTTCCCCGACTGTTAAGTACGCAAACATCTCTTCCCCCGGCATTAGCTTGACTAACAGGGGTGGGTGCACCAAATAGTCCTTTAAGTTTTCAAAAACTTCTTCACACTGTGCGTTCCATTGGAAATCATTAATGTTTCTCAAAATCTTTATGAAAGGCAACCCATTTTCTGCAGATCGGGAGATGAAACGGCTAAGCGAAGCCATTCTCCCTATTAATTTTTGAACGTCTTTGATAGTTTTGGCCCCTTCATTTCCACGATTGCTTTGGCTTTTTGGGTTTACCTTGATGCCCTTCTCTGTCACCATGAATCCTAGAAATTTTCCACCTCTGATACCGAATGAGCATTTTCTAGGATTAATCTTCATTCCAAACATGTCCATGATAGCCAAGGCCTTTCTTAAATCCTCCGGATGATCTTTGGCATGCTTCCTGTTGACGATCATGCCATCCACATATACTTCCATAGATTCTCCTATGAGTTCGGAGAACATTAGGGTAACAAGTCTTTGGTAAATGACGCATACGTTCTTAAGACCAAAGGGCATCACTAAGTAGCAGAAAGTTCCAGCATCCGTGATAAAACTAGTTTTCTCCTGATCCATTTCTGCCATCGGTATTTGATTATACCCTTGGTCTCTGTCCATCGTGGATAAGAGTGCACATCTGGCTGTTGAGTCTACCAACTAATCGATACTCGACAAGGGATAGCAGTCCTTCGGGCATGCATCATTTAAGTTTGTAAAGTCTACACACATTCGCCATCTTCCCCCTGCCTTAGGGACTAGCAGTACGTTTGACAACCATTCTGGGTATATTACTTCTTTTATCTGCTGAAGGTGCAATAATCACTGAATTTCTGATCTGATGATTTTGTTTCTTTCAGGACCCATATTTCTTTTCTTTTGTTGCACAAGTTTGGAAGTGGGTCTCATGTTGAGGTAATGCTGGCATACCAAGGGGCTGATCCACCCCGACGACCTTCCTTCCTGTGCAAAAAGGTGGTTGTATTCTTTTAGGACGATAATTATCTCCCTCTCTATCTCTGGCTCCATCTCCGTTCCTATCTTAACCTTTTTTCCTTCATCTCCTTCAACGATTTCTATCATTTTCAGTTCCTCAACAGGTTGTACTTTGATTTCCTCCATTTTTTGCTTCTTTCCAGGGGCAGTGATTTCTTCTCCTACTTCCAAGGGTATCGCATTCATGCAACATTCCCTGGCTTTGACTTGACCCCCTCTTTTTTCTCCGATACCAGACATGGTGGGGAACTTAATTTTGAGGTGCATAGTGGAATGGGTTGCTTCAAATGCGTGTATTGAAGGTCTGCCGCAAATAGCATTGTAGGTTCGGGATGAAGCTTCCACCACCCAAAATTTTATGTGTTTAGTGTGTCTCAAAGCTCCATCTCCCATGACATAGAGAGGTAATTGTCCCCATCGTATGACTTGATTCTCTGGAAAATCCTACCAGGGGCACCTACGTTGGCTCTAAGTTATTCCTTTAATCTCATAGCCACAAAGGTCGGCATGAACAATACATCCATCGAATTTCTTGTGTCTATTAAAATCCGCTGAACTTCTGTCCCCAGGATCGTTGTCGTTATTACTAGCGGATCTTCATGCGGGTAAACGATACCTTTCAAGTCTTCTGGTCCGAAGGAAATAATTGGGAGTTTAGACCCCTGTACCGAACAGACTGAGAGCCCATGCTCTATCTTTTTGGCCTCTCTACGGTATTTCTTTTTTCTCCTAGCGGGTGTGACGACGATATCTCCTCCCTCTATCATATTTATTGTTCTTCCTGAAGATGGGTTATCTTCGTACGACTCAGGTGGGGGGGGGGGGGGTAATCGTTGCAGATACTCCTCCTCTTCTAATTTCACTTGGGGGGTTTCTTTGCCAATGCTTTACTCTTTAGTCCTCACTTTTTCCCAGGCATCGGTCTGTCAATTATTCTGGCCACCTTCCTCCAAATAATCACTCAAGTATCCCAAATCCAACAATCGATGTATTTTCTTCTTCAAGGTAGTGCAATTGTCAGTGGTGTGTCCATAGGCTTTGTGATACTTACAGAACTTTCCCGAATCTTTCTTTTTATAGGGTTGTCGGACAGGTAAAGGCCATATCAAATATTTATGAACCTTCATCACATTTAACACCTCCACTGGGGTGATTTTCAAGGTGGGCAGCGGAACTGATTGTAGGTGTCTTTTACTGGCCCCGGGTTATCTATTCGTTGTGGGGGCATCTTTTCTTCTTTCTCCTTTCCCTTGTTGTCGTTATCATCATTTTCGGACTTCATTTTGGAATTTTTTGCTTCCTCCATGAGAATATATATTTCGGCTTTTTGCATAAGCTCGTTCATGTCTTTCACCCAATTACCAATTAAGTATCGAAAGAAGTTACCCGATCGCAGGCTCTGCGCCAGGATATCCTCTATCATGGAAGGTTCTACGTTTGGCACATCTAAGACTTCATCTGAAAATCGTTTCATAAAATCTCTCAAGGATTCATCTTTCTTTTGTTTGATGGTGAACAGGTGGCATGCCGATTTTGGATAGCGCCTGTTACAAGCAAACTGTCTGAGAAAAAGGCAAGTCAATTGTTCGAACTTGGAAATCATACCTGGAGGTATCTGGGAGAACCATGATTGAGCCTGTCCCATCAGTGTGGTGCGAAATATTTGACAAATGACGAATTCTGGAGCAGATACCAAATCCATGCTAGCTAAGTATTGATTGATGTGGTGCTGTGGATCTCTTCCATCTTTACCCCCCCCCCCCCCCCCCCGAGTATATGGGTAAGTTTGCGGGTATCATTCCAAGGGGAACAAACGCATGCGCTATCTCAGGGGTAAACGGAGACCTGTGATACACTGGCTCTTCTCCGGGGGTAATGGTTCTTTTCATGTATTTTATTTCTCTCCTCAAATGATTAATAATATCCCAAAGAGAGGGTTCTCCACCGAGATGGTAATGGAAATTATGCCCTTACATCGGAGGCGTTCTTCCTACTTGATCCATGCCAGGGGGATTATATGGCCTTTCTGTATACTCATTTCCTCTTGCTTGGAACACTGGTGCTCGATGGGGCGAAGTACGGTGAGGCGTTTGGGTCATTCATGACCCTTGCTCTTCTACATGATACCTCCCCATGTATGGTTGTATAGGTTGCGACTCCCTTGACCTTTCTAAGGTACGATCCGCCCTCTGTAGGACTGCGGTCATTAAGTCTTCAAAAATGGTTCACGGTATATTGATGAAACCCGCATTCTGGGCCGGTGGGGGAGTGGTGGGTATTTGATCAGATGGATCCCGTATGGACATTTCATCCTCCATCTCCTCACGGCTTCCCTGCATTGGTCCGATGGACTCTTCCATGGAGCAGCCTTTATCCTAAAAAACACTCTTTAGTGCTTCATGCTAATTTCTTTCTAGCATTTTTTGAAAAATACCCGAATGCAGTGTTTATGGAGTTCCCACAGACGACACCATTTTGTTAACAATCATTTTATTATGGAGTAATTAACGAATTTTTTGATATCAAAACACCCTGCCTTAATTTTCGAAAGTGTTGCGGGAACTAGAATTACGAGGGAATGATATAAACCAAAATGTTAAAAGTAAGGTGTTATAGTTATTTTTTTTCTCTTGCCTTATGAGTTTTAGGGGTTCCTATTTATAGGGGATTACAAGGGATGCAGCTGGCGCGTTGCATGTGTCTGTCATGACAGATGGTGCAATTGTGCTGATGAGTCTTGCATGTATTCCTCATGACAGGTGGATATTTTATGCTGATAGGCATCAGTGTTTTAAGGACAGCTGGTATACATTATGCCTATGTATCTTAAATTGATTCCTGGTGGATGGTTTTTCCTGATGGATTCCTCTGATGGTTTGGGCATAAGCAAAGTATCGGAGAGTACTATGTAAGGGACAAAGCTATCGGGTGGTAACTTGCAAGGGCATCATGGATCATTTTCAGGGCATCGTAGGACCATCTAAGACCTGTAGTGCCACATGGATCTAGTGCCCTGAGAGTTTTCAACCTAGACATGGAAACTGTTTCTCAATGTCATTTAAGCCCGATAGAGTCAGGTTACGACGGTTTTTGCTATTCTTCCCTTATTTTGTGAGGCGAGACTCACGATGCTTAGTTAATATGATACCCTACATACGAGGGGGGGGAGGTTAACAATGCGTAAAGCCATAAATCGACAAGAGCCATGGTTGCATCTAAGTATGTAACATCCTTGAAATAGGTTATACTCGAGATTGCATAAAGCCACTCTAAAATGGAAGAGGTAGCACAAGTTGCGTAAGACCTTAGAGAATTGCTTACGACTAGAAGGAGCTAAGGAGTAAATACAACAACTCATGAAGACCCACACAATGCCATAAACGACACACCATGAGTTACATACATGCTCTATGCTTTAAGGAGATCAAATCTCACCAAACAACCCTACCCGATGTCATATACTAGATCGAGCTCAGTTCTCATCTAAAGTCCGCATTCCAAAGAATGCCATGCATTAAAGCTCTTATGCCTAACACGCCTACATGGTGTCATATACTAGATCGAGCTCAATTCTCATCTAAAGCACACATTTCAAAAGAATGGCATGCATCAAGGCTCATATGCCTTACACGTCTACAAGGTGTCATATACTAGATCGAGCTCAGTTCTCATCTACAACACATAGCGGCACTACCCTCATTTTTACCAAAAAATCTTAAATGCATGATGAGGATTTCATGTGTAACCTTACCTTTCAATTTGGAGATGAAATGGAGTCTTGATATTCTCTCTACTTCTCTCCTTGAAGCTCTCTCATCTCTCTAACTTTCTCTTTCTAAAAGTGGGAAAAGAAGGGAAGATGGAAGACTCATCCACTTTAAGGATTTCCCTAATGGGCCTAAAGTCCCTTAAAGATCCATATCACTAAAAAGAGCCTCCTAGTCCAAATAATAGATGTTAACCGTATAAAATAAAAATACAAGATTAAAGAAAATATTGGTCCTAAACCAAAAGGACTAATAAATAAATGGACAATAATATTGTCACGAGTACCTCCAATGAGTTGTACCCGCTCCCAACGAGGAGGCCCATCGGGTGTGACCAATATCGCTCAGTTACTAACTCAAAGCGATATGATTGACCATCCGACGAGGGCACCTAAGCGTCCCTCAGAAATTCACGATGACTCAAAACCAGATATCAAGGTGACCTCGGATAAAAAGCAAACCCGGAGGAATCCACCCGAGTCAGATATCCATCACGATACCGAGCAGGGCCCCAACGGACAATAGTCCCAGAACCTTGGCAAAAACCCTTCCTTGACTATACATTCCAAACACGAAAGCTCTCGGAACACTACTCTCGACGATCAGACTAAAAATCAGAACTTTACAAATAACTCAACAAACCTCTCTGGACACTCGGAGAAAGAAGAACACCTACTCACGATAGCTCAAAACCTCTCGGAGATCAACTCGCCCACACCCTCTCGGAAAATATCTTGAAACACTTACTCCAGAATACACATCTCTCGGAAAAGCACTATCATTAAGGGAATACTCCAACTCGGCCCTCGAAGTCACCATTAGAAACAGCAGAGAAAGCAATCTACCCCGTATCACAAAGAAGACCAAAGCCCTCGGAAGAAGAAAAGATACAGTCAGCACTCAAAATGAACACGTTATCTTATTGGTTGAATAAGCATTGTAACACGTGTAAACATAACCACATGCATAACGACACCTGTAAACACATGCACAATGACACCTGCCCCTATCGAAACCTATATAAAGGGAGATATCAATAGAAGAAAGGGGGACCAACTCGTGAAAAAGACTCGGAAATATAAGAAAATCCACTCGGAAGAGAGAATGAAGGATAGTCAATAAAAGGAAGGAAGGTTCTTGTCAATTTTTCCTTCTCATTAACATAGTATTTAGCTTTTGAACCACGGTCAAAGGCGTTCCAACCCTAATAAATAATTCAGTTAATAGGGAATAAGTCTAAACCCGTTAACAAAATGGCACCGTCTGTAGGAACGCCATAAGATTTGTCTTTGAGAGCGTTCAAGAGCAATGCCTATCATGGAGAATTTATTCTATAGCGGGAGTTATCCTCAGCAATCTCGATTTTCGGAAGAAGCTATATCCAACCGTCGATGCGAAGAAAGAGACTACATTAATGTCCCTCGCTCCGTCTTTGAAAGACTTGTAGAGACTGGAGCCCGAAGAACCCCGCCGGGATATGCGGATCCTTACGATTCATCCCCTCGATCCGCTCGCCACCAATATCCTTGGACCGAGGAAGGTCAGGCTCAATCTAGGTGGAGCCCTGCCTCCGAACACCTGGGCTACGAAACCCCACAGAATGGTCAAGAGCATTATGCCTATCGGGAAGCACGCCGAGTCGGCCAACAAGAGCATAGAAGAGTGATTCCAGCACCCCACGCACCCTTCCCCTCTTCCGGTGAAGATCAAACCATATGGGGAATTCTCGATGGCCTAAGGAAAGAGGTGGGCGATATTAAAAAAACAATGGGACCTAAGGAAGAACTTACCTTTAAAACATCCCCTTTTACCCCCGAGATAGCCTTGGCCTCTATCCCCGCGGGGATGCGGCCCGTGAATGGTCCTCTGTATACTGGTGATGCAGATGGAAAGGATCCGCATGATCATATACACCAATACTTGGTAGGGATGGATCTCAACTCCGCCCCGGATCACGTGCTCTGCCGTGTATTCCCCGTGACCCTCGGAGGACGGGCGCAGTCGTGGTTTACTCAACTTGCACTCGGGTCTGTCGACAGCTTTGATCGACTAGCCCATTTATTTGTAAGGCATTTTGCTTGCAACCGGCGGTATCCTAAATCCGCCACGCACCTTTTCACCGTTAAACAAAAAAAGAATGAACCTCTGAGAGAGTATATAAAGCGCTTTACGGATGCGGTGCTGGATGTCCCGAACGTTAGTACTACTATTCTGGCGGACATACTTACGCAGGGACTTCGGGCCGGCGAATTCTTCCGTTACCTTACAGGAAATCATATCACTGACATGAACGAGCTGATGCAGCAAGCGGAGACTTATATTTTAATGGAGGAGGCTGAAGGCACGAAGAGACGCCTAGAGAGCAATGACAATGAACATCGCGAATCCACCGAACGGGAGGTAAAAGCCAAGGACAGAAACCGTGAAGGAAAACACCCCCAACGCAAAGACGAGAGTGGTCCAGTCAAGAAATTCCTTAAACCAGTACCTTTACCCCCAATGACCATTGCCCCCGTAGAGGTACTCAACGTGATGCGAGGCAGCACCGAGTTGCGATGGCCAAGGGAAGCCCGGTTCCCCAATAGAGATAGGGATACGGGTAAGTACTGCAAATATCATAAGACTTACGGACATACCACTGAGGAGTGTACCACCCTGCAAAGGGAGGTGCTCCGCCTTTTAGAAGCAGGATACCTTAAAAACTACCTCAAGATAAACAATCCCGAGCATCCCCCTTGTTATACCTACAAAAGACCCCGACAAGAAGAAGAGGGAAAAGATCAAGAGACTCCCCGTCGGAAGCCACGAGAAAAAACGGCGAGGCAGCAGACTCCACCCCCTCCCCTGGAAACGTACAAAAATAACGCGCCCTCGGGGCGTACTATTAGTATGATAGAAGGAGGAGATCTCTCGGTGACATCACAAGGGAAAAAGAAGCAATACTTGAAAGAGGCTAGAAGGGCGGAACACGGGTTATTCGTGGGATCTATCCAAGGTATGAAGCTTCCTAGCATCTCGTTTGGACCTGCGGATTTAAAAGGAGTAATTTATCCCCACGAAGATCCTCTAGTAATAGAAGCAGTGATATATGGGATTGACGTCTAAAGGATACTGGTAGATACCGGCAGTTCCGTGGATGTCTTGTTTCTTCCCACTTATCTGGCCATGGGGTTGAGGAAAGAACGATTAGAAGTGGCCGAAGTCCCGTTGATAGGTTTCTCGGGAGAAACCTCCAATACGCTAGGAACTGTGACGCTCCCAATGTCATGGGGAGAGGGAGCCCTTCGAAGAACGGAGCCTACGAAATTTTGGGTGGTAGAAGCTTCATCGAGAACATACAACGCAATATGTGGGAGACCCTCCATTCGAGCCTTCGAAGCAATCCCTTCAACTCTCCATCTCAAGGTAAAATTTCCAACCCTGTCAGGTATCAGAGAAGTCCGAGGAAGCCAGGCAAGGGCTAGGGAATGCCGTATGAATGCCCTCCATCTGGAAGGAGACGGGCCCAGCCTCGGAGATAGCAAAAAGCGAAAAGCAGAGGAAGAACGAGTACAACCCGTAGAGGAGCTAAAACTAGTGTCACTCGTGGAGGGAAGCCCGGAGAAAGTTGTCAAAATAGGTACCCAGATGGAACCTGAGTTGGAAGCCCAACTAATTCCCATCTTAAAAAAGTTCCACCATATCTTCGCGTGGGAAGATGGTCCGCCAGGACAAATCAGCAATAAGGTATGTCAGCATTTCCTTAATGTGAAGCCCGGGGCTAAGCCAGTCCAACAGAAAAAGAGAAAAATGGGCCCAGAGCGCAACAAGATCATCCGATCGGAAATTCAGCGGCTCCTCAGCCTGCAGCAAATCAGAGAAGTTATTTATCCTGAGTGGCTGGCCAACGTGGTCTTAGTCCCAAAGCATGGGGGCAAATGGCGAATGTGCGTGGATTTCACTAATCTCAATGATGCGTGCCCTAAGCATGGGGGCAAGTGGCGAATGTGCGTGGATTTCAACAGCAGGCTGCGCCCTCTTATCCACCCTAGATGGGAACCAGGGGTACAATCAAATCCCGATGGCCGTTATGGATCAAGACAAGACTAGTTTCATTACTGACGCGGGCACCTTTTGCTACCTAGTGATGCCTTTCGGGCTCAAGAATGCGGGGGCTACCTATCAACGACTGGTAAGCTTAATGTTTGCAGGATATATCGGAGATACGGTGGAAGTCTATGTGGATGATACAGTTGTAAAAAGCCGCTCCGCTTGTGACCATCCTGAGGACCTACGAAAAGCCCTAGCCATCATGGACCAGTTCGGGATGAAAGTTAATCCTAAGAAATGTTCTTTTGGCATCAGAGGGGGCAAGTTCCTCGGATACATGGTTACGGAAAGGGGAATAGAAGTGAACCCCGAAAAGGCTGATGCCATCCTCGGATTACCTACCCCAAAGACAATCAAAGATGTGCAAAAACTCACGGGTCGAATGGCCTCCTTAAGCCGGTTTGTTTCCAAATTGGCGGAAAAAGGACTTCCATTCTTTAAGGTGCTACGTAATATCAAAGAGTTTCAATGGACCCCGCAATGTGAAGAAGCTCTCCAACAGCTGAAGAGCTACATGGTGAAACCTCCTTTGCTGATGAAACCGACACCACATGAAGAACTTTTTGTGTATTTGTCCGTCGGGGAAGAAGCCATAAGTGCGGTGCTAGTTAAAGATCAGAACAAGGAGCACCACCCCGTGTACTATGTAAGTAAGACTCTCCTCGGGGCCGAAACCAGGTATACTCAAACCGAAAAACTTATCTTAACTTTGGTTACGACGGCTCGGAAGCTCCGTCCCTACTTTCTATCACATCCCGTGACCGTGCTAACCAAACACCCGTTGCGAGCGATCCTTAACAAACCCGAGACCTCGGGGAGATTGATAAAGTGGGCCGTGGAGCTCACCGAGTATGACATTTCTTATGCCCCGAGACCCTCTGTCAAAGCACAAGTACTAGCAGATTTTGTGACAGAGATGACGGGAATGGGAAACGAAGAAAGGACACCCCTATGGCACATTTATGTGGATGGCTCCTCTGTGAGCACACATGGGGGGCAGGAATAGTCCTAGCAAACCAAGAAGTCGAGGAGGAGATACTCCACTTCGCAGTCCGAATTGACTACCCCTTGTCGAATAACGAAGCCGAGTACGAGTCTCTGCTCATAGGAATGAGACTCGCCCGAGAAGGCGCTATCAGAAAAATAATCATTCACAGTGACTCGCAACTAATTGTGCAGCAGATCAATGGCTCGTATGAAGCTAAAGAAGAAAGGATGCAAACATACCTCCAAGCGGTTCGCCGCAGACAGGAATGGTTTGACGAGTGCAAAGTAGTCCAAATCCCGCGAAAGGAAAACCAAGAGGCGGACGCCCTGTCTAAAATGGCCACCCAAGCGGCCGTTATTTGCACTCGGAAAGTCACCTTGCTTCAAGTCACCGAGTCCGAGAAGGCCGAAAGTCAGGAGGTGAATGCCACTATAGACCCTCCGACCAGCTGGGTGACCCCAATTAAAGTCTACCTGCAGGATCCGGAGGGCTATTCCACGAATAAAACCACGCAACGGCTCCTGGCCAGAAAAACTATCAGGTATTTCCTTAAAGATGGAATATTATTCCGCAGGACATACTCCTGCCCCCATGCTCGATGCTTAAACGAGGAAGAGGCTCAACTAGCTATGGCAGAAACCCACGAGGGAACATGTGGTAGTCATACGGGTGGAGCAAGTATGGCCGGACGCCTGATTCGTCAAGGCTACTATTGGCCCACGATGGCCAAGGATTGCAAAGATCATGCCGAAAGATGCAAACCATGCCAAGCTTACGCCCCTCGGATTCATCAACCCGCTGCCCCATGGGAACCGCACACAACCCCCTGCCCATTCTCTAAATGGGGCATAGACATAGTGGGACCTCTTATACCCGACGCCGGACAAAAGAAGTTTCTCCTCGTTGCAGTAGACTACTTCACCAAGTGGGTGGAAGCGGAGCCGATGGCCCGTATCACCGCGGGCGCGGTCATCAACTTTTTATGGAGAAGCATCCTGTGCCGCTTTGGAGTCCCTCGTTACCTGGTAAGTGATAACGATCTACAATTTATGGACCAGGGGTTAGAAAAGTGGTGCGACCATTGGGAAATTAAGCACCGCTTCGCTTCGGTGGGATACCCACAAGCCAACGGCCAAGTAGAGAGAACTAATAGAACTCTCTTAAAGAATATGAAGGCCCGACTCGACTGGCACAAAGCTAAGTGGGTGGAAGAGATTCCTGGCATACTATGGGCCTATCGGACTACGCAGAGCGTGGCCATGGGCGAAACCCCCTTCAGCTTAGCCTACGGCTGCGAAGCTGTTGTACCTACGGAAGTCTCTATAGAGAGCTGGCGAGTTAGAGAATACGAGGAAGTGGCTAACAGTGCTAACTTGGCCCTTGCCCTCGACCTCGAAGAAAAAAGAATGCGGGCCGCGGCCCGAAATGAAGAATATAAGGGCCGAATGTCCCGATACTATAACCTAAAGGTGAAACCCCGGACTTTTCAAGTCGGGGACCTAGTGATGAAACGGGTTGGAGCCTCGAAAAACGTGGGCAAACTCGAACCGCGATGGGAAGGACCGTACAAGATAGCGAGGATTGTCGGACCTGCGACATATCTCCTCGCCAACTCCGAGGACGCTATCCTTAGCAATTCTTGGAATGCCTTTAACCTTAGGAAGTACTATGCGTGATGTAAAACAGCTGTGTACCTGAATAAAGTTGTTTACAAATAAGGCCTGTATAATACACGGGGAATAAGGTTGCCCGACAAAATAATGACTCCCTATCTATGAGTCATACTAGCAACCTAACCCGAGGGACCATCAAGCGTGGAACGCAAGGTCCCGCCAAAAAAAAAAAAAACACAAAACTCTAAGCGTCCTCTAGCGGACGCTTTCCCTCCCTAATCATACGGCGGCGGTCCTCCGTGGACATAGGACCCGGATCTCCCGTAGACACGATTGGCCCCTGCAAAGGGGGAGCCTCGGGAAACACCTGATGAATATCCAACTCGGGGATCACCATGTCCGAAGGGAATCCTGGCAGAGCTTCCGTAGAATCCCGGCACAAGTAATATCCCATGCGGACTAGATCGCGCATCTCCTATGCAAGAGATTCGCGGAAAGCAGGAGGCCCCGCAACACCCAAAACCGCTTGAACCCGAGCCAGCACTAACACTACTTCATGGGCCCGAGTCAACTCCAACACCCGTAAGTTCGCTGCATCTCTCTCCTCGGTCACCCGCAGCAGTTGTTCATTGACAGCACGAACTTGCCTTCGGAAATCATCTAACCCATCCTTTAGACTCGTTACACGAGCCTTCTCCATCGTCAAAAGACGCTCCAAGTCCCATGATTTGTTCCGCTTTGCTTGCAAAAGAATAGCATGAGCCTCGTCGGAATTCTCCTGATCATTCCGCAACTTATCTACTTCTTCTCGAGCATCCAACAAACCTTGCTCTAGCTCGTCCCTACGGCGGTATACCAGCTCTGTATCGGAAGATGATCCTCCCCGAGACCCGATGGCGCTCAACACCATGTAGATCTATGAATAAACAGTTGCATAGTGTCAGATATCTCGTAAAGGTTAGTATCACGCAATAAGAATATACTACCCCGCATAAGTCTTTGCAGACTAAATCTTGAAGGCCCGATAAGGGTAACGACTTCATATGCTCGCAATCAGTAGCGTTCAAAAGACCGCTTAGGTAATTGCGGCAAAAGTTAATCGTCCCCATAACAGAGGGGGACAAGGCGCCACTTTCGAGTGGCTCCAAGCTGATGACATGGGGATTTTCGTCAAAAGGCGGCCCCGAGACGCGGTCAGAACCCTCTCCGAATGGAATAGGGGCTCCCACAATTGGAGACAAAACACCCTCCTCGATAGCTTGCACGGTCCTCGTATCTCCCCAAGAGGAAGAATGCGGTGCCAACGGAGGTAAAGGAATATCCGCCTGCGCAAGCGCAGCTATCGGATCGTATACAGAAGCCACGTAATTTACTGGGGGGGCTGCCACGCGCGAGTCCCCTGCCCCCGAGGGGCCAGCCACCTCACCCAAACTAAAGCCCTCGGACGAATCATTATCCGAAATATCATACCCACTATCCATTACTTTCCCTAGAAAAGTTTCATTGAAAGGCTCGATGGCAAAAGCCCCCATCTCCGCCCCTACCAAAAGTCAAAAAATAAGCGTGATAATAGGAACATTAGAATACCATAAGAAAGAGCTCTAAAAGAGAAGAAACTAACGAAAAAAGAAATTGCTATAAAGAGGTTGCTGGGAAAGATTGAAGAGTTCCACCCCCTGCTGTAAGCCAGCCATAATCAATGTTTCTGGAAATTCCAGCATACTACTGATATCGTACATCCCCGAGAACAACCCGCTACCAGATAGGATGTCCCACTCTCTTCTCAAAATCGGTTCGGCAGGAGTAATGTAACCCAGCCCCCATTGAAGCGGTATTCCCCATGACCTAGCCGACACGCCCCTCGGACGAACAAAAAAGAACCCCCTTTTCCAATCCGTCCTATTATTACGGAAGTGGGACACGTTCAGAAAGGCCTTCCTCTTGTCCCGATGGGCCAGGCTAAAGAAAGGGAGACCGCCCGAGCAAGGGCGGAGGTTAAATATAGCCCCCACCCGAGAGGGGGACAGTTGCAACTTCAGCAACTCAGAACACAAAATATATCCCACCAGGTAACGATAGGAATTTGGAGTCAGCTGACTCGGGCATACTTGCCAGTAGTGAAACAAATTCTGAAGAAAAGGGTGAAAAAACACCCGTAACCCACACCGCATTTGCTCCCGAAAAACGGTGAGATAGCCCGACGGAGGATCATAAGCCCTCTGTTCAGGATGCGGTATTATTATGTCAAATTCGTCAATATCCAGGTTGTACTGGGCAAAAAGGGCTGTAACAGAAACACCATGCTCACTCCCAACAACAGTACCCACGCGCCCCGGCCCCACCATCTGCTCTGGCTCCAGCACAAGCCTGGTAAACACCGACGACTCATCTACCAAAGGATAAGGGTCACGACTCGTGAACACTTGGCGTATGTGGTTAATGCGAGAGAGAGATTCCTCACGAGATATTGACGTGGTCCTCACGGAATTACCTCTCCCTCCGCGAACCCTGCGCTCATTATGCCTGCTCCATTGAACCGAATTCTCCGAAGTCGCGTGCCGTACCCCTAACGATAAGGAAGGAGTCCGAACCAAATTCCGATTAGAGTGACGGGGCGAGGAAGGATCATCCTGTTTAAAAAATGGGGGCATCATTTTTGACAAGGTACGTAGTTCGCTTGCTTCACTTAAAAACAAACTCCGCTTTTTGAGAAACGTGACAAGCCTAAACGGTAAAAAACTTTGGGGTAATTCTGAGAGAATTACTGAACAAACTATTTATACCGCCTCAGAAGGAAAGTGAAAAGCTTGAGCTGTCTAAAATAGTTAATGGGATCCACGTGTCCACTAATTTTCTTATTTAAAAAAATATGGCTACATGCCAAACGACACCTCACCCTTAATATTTGAGCCTAGTCAGCAAGCCTTTCTATTATCTTAATCAGCAAGCCTAAATTACCCATGATAGAAATAATAAATAAATACTAACAGTCCCCTTGCCTCACGGAGGCCACGAAGTAAAATTTCCCTCGTCTCTACGAGAGCGATCGAAATTTGGGGGGGCTAGTGTTAACCGTATAAAATAAAAATACAAGATTAAAGAAAATATTGGTCCTAAACCAAAAGGACTAATAAATAAATGGACAATAATATTGTCACGAGTACCTCCAATGAGTTGTACCCGCTCCCAACGAGGAGGCCCATCGGGTGTGACCAATATCGCTCAGTTACTAACTCAAAGCGATATGATTGACCATCCGACGAGGGCACCTAAGCGTCCCTCGGAAATTCACGATGACTCAAAACCAGATATCAAGGTGACCTCGGATAAAAAGCAAACCCGGAGGAATCCACCCGAGTCAGATATCCATCACGATACCGAGCAGGGCCCCAACGGACAACAGTCCCAGAACCTTGGCAAAAACCCTTCCTTGACTATACATTCCAAACACGAAAGCTCTCAGAACACTACTCTCGACGATCAGACTAAAAATCAGAACTTTACAAATAACTCAACAAACCTCTCTGGACACTCGGAGAAAGAAGAACACCTACTCACGATAGCTCAAAACCTCTCGGAGATCAACTCGCCCACACCCTCTCGGAAAATATCTTGAAACACTTACTCCAGAATACACATCTCTCGGAAAAGCACTATCATTAAGGGAATACTCCAACTCGGCCCTCGAAGTCACCATTAGAAACAGCAGAGAAAGCAATCTACCCCGTATCACAAAGAAGACCAAAGCCCTCGGAAGAAGAAAAGATACAGTCAGCACTCAAAATGAACACGTTATCTTATTGGTTGAATAAGCATTGTAACACGTGTAAACATAACCACATGCATAACGACACCTGTAAACACATGCACAATGACACCTGCCCCTATCGAAACATATATAAAGGGAGATATCAATAGAAGAAAGGGGGACCAACTCATGAAAAAGACTCGGAAATATAAGAAAATCCACTCGGAAGAGAGAATGAAGGATAGTCAATAAAAGGAAGGAAGGTTCTTGTCAATTTTTCCTTCTCATTAACATAGTATTTAGCTTTTGAACCACGGGCAAAGGCGTTCCAACCCTAATAAATAATTCAGTTAATAGGGAATAAGTCTAAACCCGTTAACAATAGAGGCTCATTTCATCAAACATTTGATGGTTGATATTTTAGGCCCAAAAAATATTTCTCTAAGAAATATTTGGCCCTGACCTAGATATTTTCACGAAATTACAAAATTGGTCCAAATTCTTGCTAATTACCAAGAGTGGCTAAAATACTATTTTTGGTGAAATATCGACAAAGGAACATGGTAATTATGCCTAGTCTTCTTTGTTCAAGTTTGAAATACGCTCAACAAAGTCGAGCCCACGTCAATCGATTCCACATCAACCGATTCCACGTCAATCGAAAGTACGTCAACACAAATACTTAGAGTATTTTTTCCTCTACTTTTCCATAGACATTCATATGTCAACAATTGGACTTAAGTACAAGAACTTTGACCCGGTATTTGACCACTTCCTGGTGTAAATAACCTGAGGTCCGAAACTGAGCCTTTGGGGCTCGATGAAATGCTACACCGTTAGGCTGCCCAAATGATCTCCGATCGTGTTATACTCGACATGGGTCAATACTACGGCCACTCGAGCCTCGACTACGAGACAAGAATCCTCCGGGATAGTCCAAATCGAGCATAAGGGCCAATACAATGCAAACAACTCCCGAGCTAGCATTATGACATCTAAGACCCTCAGTGGGCACAAATTAATAATGAACTATGTCCAACTTGATTCTTTGTTCTCAAGAGATATGTAGGCAACTTGATTCCGCGTCAAGCCCAGTCGCAAGAAATCATCACCCGTATCCTTCCCTAACATAGGTTACTTAGTTATATAACTGTTTACTTCGAACAATTTTGACTTTAGTGCAGGTTTTCATCGAATCAAAAGCTTTTCTTGTGTTGTCTATAAAGGGGCAAGAGAGTCTGGTGGGGAGGTAATCTCGAGACTTGCAAAAATGCCATGCGCCATTAGACGAGGCCAACATTTGGAAGACCAAAGCTTATAATTGTATTTCCCAAACGAGAGTAGTGACTAGGCAACTAGCCTTGACGATTGGTGGAAAAGAAATTAAAAAATTTAAAAACCAAAATTTAAATAGCGCAAGATGACATTATGGTTTGTGGAAGGAGTGTATGACTATTGGGATGAAAATGTAAATAATTCAACATTTGAAAGGCAATACAAAAGTTTCTTGGTTTGTGGAAAATGTAGTGCACAAGTACAATATTTGGACTGAAAAAAGTAGAAGTTCAAAATTTAAAGGCTAAAATTACAACATCAAAAAATGAAAGTCGGGGTGATAAAGAGTAACTCAGATGGAAAAGAAAAAAAGTTAAAATTTGGAAGGACAAAATTAGAAATGGAAAGATAACGAAACACAATAATCTTTATTATATTGTAATTTAAAAGGGAGACATACTTCTTTCTATGTTTGTGGAAAGTATATGAGTAAAATTCAGAATTTAAAAAGGATATAAGTGGAACCCCAAAAGATGAACATTGTGCATGGTGAAAAGAGTAAATAGGATGAAAAGGTAGAAATTCAATTGAAAAGGAGTAAATTGAAGCTCTGGTTAAATTATGTAAGATAATGACATACTTTCTTATCTTATAAAAAGAATCTACGAGATATTTTTTTAGGGTAAATTCCGTTTCCACCAAGAAATGGAGATATGTGTTCAAAAGTGAATAAATGATTAAGAGTTTAGGTGTTTGTACAAAAATGCAAACGTTTGGAGGTGGGGACATTTTACTTTTTGAAACTTTGGGAGCATCTTGTAAAAATGCTCAAACAAACATTGGGGATAAAAACTGGATTTAACCTTTTCCCCATGTTAATATATTAATAATAAACAATTAATTTAGTCTATATATAGATAATACTAAAACAGTTTTCCCGTCCCGTGCTCAAGTCAATCGAACTTCATTCACTTTTATGATTTGATTATTTATCAACTGCACTGCACCAGAATAATTTAAGTTTTAATAATAATATACTAGCAAATTTGACACACGCGGTGACCGCGTGTAATTAAACTAATCTTATCTAAAAAAATATGTGTAACACATATATTATACGATATTGTTAAGATAGTTTATAATTATACTTAATAGTTATAGTTTATATAAATTGATTAAAATGAGTTAGTAGATATGTTAAGAATGGGAACATCAACTTCAGATAATTGAATAGGAGCACACGAATTGTTTGGAGACGAAGCTCCTTCTGAGAAAATCGTTTGTTTTTAAAAAAAAAAAAAACTCCTTCTAAGAATAATGCTTTGAAAAAAAAAAGATAAAAAAGAGAGAAAAGAAACATGCATAAATTATGTACTCTTCTCAAACGAAGAAAGATAAACAATTGAAGGTTGGAGACTGTAATTTCAGTTGTATAAACAAATCGGAGAGGCTGAAACCTGAAAAGTACATTGCAGAGGCAATTACTTGTCCCAGTTTCATAATTATCATCCTAAAATAATGCGAAGTCCTAAAATCGAGTTTAAAGTAGAGATCCATAAATTAGAATAGTATAGTTAATATCTACAGAAAAACAATGATGCATAAATTAGTTTCAAAATAAAATTGAGTGTATAACATGTACAATCATCTAAATTAAAGATGTCATTTCGCCTTTTTAGTGCTCAATGAATGATAATAAACAATGTCGACGATAATAAACAATGTATTTTCATCATATGTACCATTCTTATAGTTAATTTACATTAGTCTTGAAGTAGTCACAAATATAAAATGAAAACGTACAACTATAACGATCCTTATATTTGTACCAAGTAGTAGTTCTTACAATTCAAAATAGACAAATTTAACCAAAATTTCAATGCGAGCCGTACTTGAAGAGTGAAATCCAATCTGCAAACGTAAGAAGATGAAACACATTAAAAAAGCCATAAATAGAACCTTCAAAACTGTATCAAAACCAAACCACGACCTTGTTGCTTCTCCTTCCTCATCAAATTATAAGAAGAAGAATCTGTAAAATCAAATTTTTTTTGTTAACAATGAATAAAATAAAATTAACCAAAACTATGAAGTATCAAATCTCCGAAAATGTTACTGTGTGAGAGAAAAGGAACTGGAAAAGATAAGTTGGAGAAAAATGTGGAAGTGGGTGAAATTTTCAGATTCCGGTTAGGAGAATGTGAAGTTGCATAGGATGTTCATAATATTAATAGGAGTGGGGGTGGTCATACGTGGCTGATAGTTACAACTAATTGCATGTCATAAAATTGAAATTTGAATCCTACAAACCGTCTATTACTTTAGAGCAGATTACATTTGAACCCCTAGAGCTGTACATGAATTTTGTTTTAAGTAGGGGCAATTTAGACAGTTCAAATTTTGGTATCATAACTTCCATTTTGTGAGTAAAAAGTAAACAACCTTCCCTTAGATAATTAGTATAGATATTAGAAATAAAACAAGTGCGAGAGGAGTAGAGTAGACTAATCTGGTGAGCTGACTTGGTGTTCGTTCATCAATGGGCGCTGCAGAATCCACTCCGATATCCACTTCACAGGTATTATTAAATCCTTCTCCCAATTTTGGTAAACAAACCCTCAACCCTAAAGGAAGAACAGGAACTCACATGTTTTTTTTTTTTTTTTTTTTTTTACTTTTTGTGGCGAACGTGAAGAATTCAGAGGATGGGATCACCACGGTTTCCGAACGCACACAGGATATGGACCCCATTTTAGAGACCCTTCACTCCCTCCATATTGTGAGCGCTCCCTTCACTTTCTTCTATTTAAACATGTATGTATCAAGTCCCTGGGGCTTGCTGAGAACAGAACAGTGAACACCCCCCAATCCCCCATTATGTATTATTATTAATTATTAATTGCCCTTTTTTCTTTTCTTTGTGTGAGACCAGGTAAAGCCGATTCTGACCACTGCCCCGGGGGAGAGTAGCTTGACCGACATCCTCGTCAGGAAACCATCTTCTTCTTTCAATACTGGTGCTATTTCAAAACCCTTTCTTTCTTTCAAGTTATGCAGCAGTGTTAACTAGTAATTGGTATTATTAGGTGGTTTTATTGCTTGTAGGTTGAGATGGTACTCCAGTAAAATGCAAGTTGGTCATGCAAAATAGCATCAATAAAAGAACTTCATTAAATATACGAAACGAGTGGGACGAACACAACTAAAATAGATAGCATAGCGCACCATGAAAATTGAAAACTGATACATATGCTATATAAACCCTTTCCTTTTTTGGCATTTATAGAATCCTCATATACTGTAGATAGTTTGTCAGATTCATCACAATTTTGGAGCGAACTTGCTGCTCCGTGGCAAGCATGTGTAAATATTTAATTAATTTCAATTGTGCGCGCAAACCTCTGGACATTGTTCATATTGCAGTAGATACATTTTTCCTCTGCGTTCATTCTTGTTGCTTTAATCTCTGGTTGATTGCTAATCCTTTTGCTTTCTGTGTTTGGACTAGGCACCATAAATCCTAATGTGCTGCTGGAGCTCTTCTCGATGTATCGGGACTGGCAAGAGCAGAAATCCCGAGAAATAAGTAAAAGACAGGTTGGCCTCTACAGTGTAATGCATTTTTTGATTAGGTTTTGGTCATTTGCTAAGTCATGCTCAATGAATACGACATATCATATTGACAAGAGACAATAGAATCTTACGAACCTGTCTGACCCTAATAATGCTCAAAATACATGCTTCAAGCTCAGTGGATCATCACATTATAATCAGCATTGGCATCCCACCATATCCAAAGTTAGAAGGTTATACTAACATCCAGGAATAATTGTATTCCTCATGTTTTGTAATTCATTTAGGCATGTCATCCTTCTGATTCAGCTCCACTAACTAATTAGGGCATCTAGAAGTCTGGTATTCATGTACCAACTCTTCATGAGGCAGTTACAGCGACTCTGAAATCAGAAGATTGAGAAGAAAACTGGTGTATGGAGTTCAATCTTATAGCTCACGACGCTGCTGACCTCTATTATCTGCTTGGAAACCTTAAATCTTTTTATTTGGTTTTGACTTCTGGAGCTAAGAATATTTGACTGGGTGACTTTCAATAATACCCTCTGATGCTTGTTCAAATTACAAACACCCTCTTACTTTTATAAATACGAAGTACATCCCATCTGAATACATAAGGGAAAAACAAGACAAAAGCTGTCCACATGCTAAGGAATATTGGAATGAGTATATTGTTGTCAAAGAAAACATAAATAAAAGGAACCACAAAATAATTGTGAAGGCAAGAAAGAAAATCGATATAATTTTTTTGTTATTACTTATTATATATAATTTCAATTAATGAAACATTTGTCAAACTGTAAGAGCTAAAGCACAAATTTATTGCCGTGATCAGTTTTAGCCAAGCTCCAGTCCATCTGCTCATGAGAGAAATGGTGTTAATTTGGATGTAGCATGTTGTAAAGTTAAGTAGGAGGGGAGTCTTGGCTCACCGCTAAAGGTGTTGCTGTGTGACTGAGAGGTCACGGGTTCAAGTCCTGGGAGTGGCCTCTTGTCAAATTTGACAGGAGAAGGCTTGCCCCTTATACACCCTTGTGGTGGTGGGACCCTTCCCCGGACCCTCGCATTGCGGGGATGCTTTCGTGCACCGGGCTGCCATTTTTTTATGTTGTAAAGTTAAGTCTTACAAAATGAAGTTTTAGTTTGATTTGTCATCCTGTCTTAAGAGCTGGCTGTAATGATTGGCCATAATAATTTTGATTTGAGAGCTCAATGAAGGGTGGTATCGGTGGTATATTATTTTCTCTAGTGTTTCAGCTCTCTATACCATGTTTTACTACTTGCACCTGTTGCTTAACTAAGAGCTTGAAACACATGTGTCCATTTACTATAAGCACGTGGGCTCATATGCAGGAAGAAATCGAAAACAAAATAGAAGTTGCAGATGCTTTGGCTGTCAAGCTTCTTCAACGTTTCAATTACTCAGGCTCAGCGATGAAGGCCGCCTCAAATCATCTATCAGAAGGTACCTAAAGTGCTCTAGAACCATAAGGAATTTCTCTGGGGGTGGGAGCTCTGATGCATGATAGGAATAATTGCTAGTTATGAGATTTGTAATGCCTATGCAAATATATGATGGTCACATATTCTAAGAAGGTGGGAATGTCTTATAACGCTAATGGGGTGTTGCCTTTTTACAAATAGGATTTGAATTTGTCTAGTAGATGAAATAGGTGTTAGATCCAATACAAGGTCTGGGTTTTGACTCTCAGTAAGTTGTAGGACGGGTTGATATGCATCCATTAGTTTGGAACTAGTTGGTATTCAAGGTCTCATTGAGATTTTTGGTTCCAACTATGCCTGCCGAGTGCCATTTGAAGTATAAGCAAATGAGACTTTTGGTACGATAATATCGTGAATCTAAACCTGTAGTAAATTTAGACGTAATGCAAGAAACTATCGTCGAACTGCTCGTTTGAGAAGAAGAATGTTATTTCCATGAGTTTAGGTAACATATTGCTTTTGATGGAGCCGTTGTATTAGTTGTTGCTCTAATTATTGTTATCTTCAAATTATAAACAGTCCATGAGTTGCAAGTGGAACTTGGAGAACTAAAAGGAAGATTAACTGAGGTGATTAGCAATTGTGATGCATTATGCAATAGAATTGCTGCTGAGGGACCAGAATCCTTGCGGTTTTCTATCGAGCCATTTACAAAGGCATCACCTAGTCAAAACACCTCCGACTTGCCTTCGCATTTAACAACACAAGAGGAAGATCCTTTACCAGAGAAGGCAAGTTAGTTGTTTTCGCCATTGGTTTTTGTATATTCTTGAAAAGGTTGATGTAGGAGCTATAAAGGAAATCGTAAGGGCTACCATCATATTGTTTATGGTACCCATTACACTCCAGCCGTTGGCATTTTTGAATGTGCAATATAATTTTTCTTGCATCGATTAACTTTATTGCCGTTATAAAATGGAGGCCATTTACTGAGAAAACAGGACACATGTGACTTGTCTGGTGAGCTATGTGAAAATTGCAAGCTTTTCTGATGTCTTTTCGTTGTAAATTGCGTAAAAGAATGCATTTCACTAGTGCTTTGTCGACTGGAATTGAATGCGAGTTTGTTATTCATTTTCAGATCTGTTGTCAGAAAGAAAACAAATGGACATATGCCCTTTTACCATTCAAGTTAATATATTCTAGATCACCGACAAAGTAAGTCCAGTAAGAAGGCGATGATCTTGCTGTCACAATATTATACTTTCTCCAACCCAATAAATTAGCTTAAAGCTCACACGAGGGAATTATAAATTATCAAATTATGCTGCCAATCCACGATTATGTTTATTTAAACCATAATTAGCTGAACCTGTTGAGTATTGTAGAGATTGAAGCAACGTATTTTAACTACTTTAATACTCAGACTTGTCAAGTAAAAAAATCTTAAACTTAGAAGTGATCTTCAGAAATAGTCTTTTGTTTGTGCTTTATGAAATTTTCGTGTATTACGACTTTCTGTCCTGGCACTGCAAACTAGTCATTCATGAGACCATTAGTTAGTTCCATAAACTTCAATATTGATAAATCGAATCCATGGGAACAAACAAACATTACAGGAATCAAATCTCGTACGGTACATCTAAACTTCAACTCAATCAGAAATGTCTCATACCAAACAAGAAAACTAAAACCTCATAAAGCCCACAAAAAAGTGAAATGCTATATCATCAATAAACCAGATGAAGAACACAAACAAATTGGCACAGCACTCTATAAACTCATTTCTGGGGTTATTACTACAAAATACCGAATTCGAATCATGATATAATAATAGCAGAGCAATTGAGACAACAAAAAAGGGAATTCTTTAAAAATGTGAAAAATCATAAAATCAAGTAATCCTCAAGGCTGTTGCTGAGCATCCATATACCCAGCATCGACAAGCACCTTCTCCCTTTTAGCCAATTCAATATCCTCATCCACCATCATCTTCACCAACTGCTCGAACCCCACCTTTGGCTTCCATCCCAACACCTTCTTCGCCTTGCTTGCGTCGCCTTTCAGATTATCCACCTCCGTTGGCCTAAAATACCGCTTATCAATCACAACATGATCCCTCCAATTCAATCCAACGTACCCAAATGCCGCCACGAGAAACTCCTCCACTGTATGCGACTCCTCCGTTGCCACCACATAATCATCCGGCTTCTCCTGCTGCAACATCATCCACATCGCCTCCACGTAATCCCCCGCAAACCCCCAATCCCTAGACGCCTGCAAATTCCCCATAAACAACTTACTCTGCAACCCAATCTTAATCCTCCCCACCGCACGCGTAATTTTCCTCGTCACAAAATTCTCCCCTCTGCGAGGCGACTCGTGGTTGAATAAGATACCATTGCACGCGTAAATCCCATACGCCTCGCGGTAATTCACAGTGTACCTATTGAATGTAAGTGATCAGGAACGAGCAGAAGCGGGAAAAGGAGCAACTAACTAACCTCTAACTAACCCGATGCGGCTATTTACATAATTAAGTCCCTGAGCTAGCAAATAACATTAGTTAGTAAAGCTAACAGTACCAATACAGACACTAAGACGCGGCAATTTACAAATTAGGTCCCCGGACTATCGAATAATATCAGTAAAAAGAAATACTAATAAAAACTAACAAATACAGTACCAATGCGCGGCGCACTTTGCGACGGCGTAGGGCGATCTCGGATGAAACGGTGTCGTTTCCGACTGCGGCGGAGGCGTGGCGCCAAACATTTCGGACGATCCGGCCTGGTAGTACCGAATGTGGGACCTTCCGGTGGCATCGACGTGCGAACGGACGGCCTCGAGGAGCCGCAAGGCCCCAGTGGCAACGACGTCGGCGGTGTAATCGGGGATCTCGAATGAGACAGCGACGTGTGACTGGGCGGCGAGATTGTAGACCTCGTCGGGTCGGATGGTGTCGAGCCAGCGGCGGAGGGAGGAGGCGTCGGTGAGATCGGCGTAGTGGAGCTTCATTCGGGCCTTGTGAGAGTTGTGTGGGTCGATGTAGATGTGGTTGATGCGCTGCGTGTTGAAGTTGGAGGATCGCCGGATCAAGCCGTGTACCTCGTAGTCTTTGGAGAGGAGGAGTTCGGTCAGGTAGGATCCATCCTGGCCGGTGATTCCGGTGATTAGGGCTACTTTTCGCGGCGGATCTGTGGCGGTGGAGTCGGATCCGGCGGTGGCGGAGTGGTGGTTGTTGTTGTTGTTGTTGTCGGTGGCCATTGCGGGATTTGTGTTGGAGAGGGAGAAATTGGGGAGGGATTTATTATTATTTATGGGGGAAGAAGTGAGAGTGAGAGTTTAATTAATTAATGAAATAATAATATATAAAATAATTAAATTATAAAATGAATGACGCGGTTTTCTGTTTTTCTTTGTCGCACAGTCATAGCAGTAGATTGGGGGGAAATTTTATTGGATTATTACGGCTACATCCTCTCTAGTTTGGTGTAATTACATATATTTCTCTCTTTTTGTTTGTGAGACCAGATTTCGTTGTTTGCTTTTCGCTTGTTTCGAGAAATCGATCGATCAATTTGATTCTCTCTTTTTTCTCTTAATTCTTTTGGACCGAAATGTATATATATATCGTGTTCACAAATTAACAAAAGTGTGCAAAAGCTTAATTTACCGATGCCATTTTATGAGTTTCTTCCTTTTCGCGCATGACATATCGTCACTCATTTTGGCAACACCACTGAATGAAATTATCTTGTTGTTATTTTATTTTCTGTATTTATTTTAAATTTTATTAATAGCTTTTAAATTAAAATCGTCTCAACTTTATCAAGCACACTCTTCTTATTTAACATTACTTCTGACAAGAATTAATTCACCGAAGCCTTTTATTGGTATTTTAATATTTACTTTAAATTGTATAGATAGTTTTTTAATTAAATTTGTGTCAACTTTATCAAGCACACCTCAATTATTTTATATTACATCTAATCCAGTAAAAACAGTTAGTACATCAAAGACAGCATTTGAAGTCTATTTATGTTTTTTTGGTTAAAGGGAAATTGATTGAAATTTTCAATTGCAGAGGAGAAGTACTTACAATTATACCAAACCACAGGGAATGTAGTTGTAATTATCCCAAGATTATATCACGTTAGCATTAAAGTAAGTTGCCATACTATACCCATGTGTGATTTTTAAGTGTCAAATAAATAATACCTCAGGCAATTTACAAAAAATAAAATAGAAACACCTCAGGTAACTTTTATTGGCATATTTTCTTCAAGAAATTACAGATTAGCAAATGCCCCACCTCCACACTTAATGATATGAACATGCCGCAACGACTGCAGATTTTTATGATAGTCTTTTGATGCATATGTGGTATGGTATTGCACAAAATAAACTTTGTAAGATGCGTGCATTATTTCTATCACAAAATCGGAGAGATATGCAACGAAAAAAGAAGTGGTGCTAATTGGTAATTATAATTATCAGTTTTAGGTGATTTCAAAATATTATGAAAAAGTTTATGGTATTTTGTTCAATAAACACGTTTGATGTTTGATAGGGGAATTTGAGGATTGGCCCAACACAAGCCCAACAGTGTATCGAATAAGGCCCAACACAGTTATAGGGCCGGCCCACCAGCACATCGAACAAGCATTATTCGATACGCGCATTGAATCAGGGCGCATCGAATCAACACGATTCGATGCGCATTCCACAGCTGTCAGTGGGTCCCGCGAGACGAAGCCTATATATAGCTCGACCCTTGATCTTCCAGAGGCATCGAACCCGAGTCCAACTATTACCACTTCGAACAAGCCTATTCGAGACGCACATTCGTTCGATGGCTCACTGCATTCGACACCAACACAGTCATTAGAATCTGATATCGAATCAATCCAATTCGAGTCACTGCAACATCAAATCTTAGTGATTCGATACACTCACATCGAATCAGCGGTTACTGAATAAACTCAGCATCGAATCAGCATCATTCGAGGCGCGCATCGAACCTTCAGAATTCTATGCACATGTAAATTTGTCTTATTAAGATATCTAAAGCAATTTAAGATCTGTAATAAATAGTAGGTGTTCCGGACAAAGTTAGTCCGTTCATTTTATTGGATTAACGTTATTTTGGTTATTTATATTTCAATTGTACTGTTTTACTGTGTTCTATTACCGTGATGAAATAAGACCAATATATTGGCGCCGTCTGTGGGAACACCGTTAACATTGTTTTAGGTATAAGCAGCTAGGATGACAAATAAACGACGCATGTATGCGGTTGAAAAAAAGGAAACATAGAAGAAGATCAAAACAGAGACAGATCATAGTCAAAAGCGATTTGAGCCTAAAGAGCAGGCGCGAGATAAAGCAGAAAGTCAATTGTTAAAACAATGACAAGAATGTAAGATGGAGCCTTTAGGGGAGTTCAAGATTGTGCAACTGTTTAAGGAAAGCACTGAGAAAATAATAAAAATTGAAGCAGAAATGGACTGGATAATAGAGGCTGCCTTGGTGGACTGTCTCCGGCGTAATTCATATATATTTGCATGGTCCGATTCCGATCTTCTCGGGATAGACTCTAGGATCATAGTACATCGTTTGATTGTAGATAAGAGCGCGAAACCGATACGGCAAAAGAAGCAAAATTCTAGCAAAGAAAAAAATGAAGCTTCAGAAAAGAGGTACAAGAACTTTTAGCAGCACGACATATTTATGCTATAAGGTTCTCAGAATGGTTGAGCAATATTGTTTTAGTCTTGGAAAAAGAAGCTACATGGAGAATGTGTGTGGATTATACAGACTTAAACAAGCATTGCCCAAAGGATCCTTTTCCATTGCCTCGGATAGACCTACTTGTTGATTCCACGGCAGGATGTGCATTGCTAAGCATGATGGATGCGAAAAGTGGTTTTCATCAAATCTTCATGGTAGTGCAGGATCAGAGCAAGACAACATTTGCCATGGATACCGGAGTGTATTGTTATAGGGTAATGCCGTTTGGATTGAAGAATGCAAGAGCAACATTTCAAAGGCTGGTAGCTAAAATGTTTTACCATCAAATTGGAAAATCAATGTAAGTGTATATTGACGATATGCTAGTAAAGAGTCTCAAAGCCGAGGAACATGTGCGACATTTGGATGGGGCTTTCGCTATCATGGGAACCTACAAAATGAAATTAAACCCCCAAAAATGCACTTTTGGGGTAACAGCGGGAAAGTTTCTAGGTTATGTGGTAAATGAAAGAGTAATTGAAGCTAACCCTGATAAAATAAAGGCAGTATTGGATCTACCATCACCAAGAACAGTGAGGGACGTTCAATGTCTGGTGGGCCGTTTGACAGCTTTGGGAAGATTTATATCAACATCTGCAGAAAAGAATCTCCCTTTCTTTAAAGTGATGAAATGAAGAATTATCTGGTGAGCCCGCCGTTGTTAGCTAAACCGGAGGAAAATGAAATGCTGTATCTGTATTTGGCGGTATCCACGCACGCAATCAGTACAGTATTACTTAAGCAAAAGGGAACTCAGCAATTACCCATTCATTATGTGAGTAACAGACAAACCGTCCAGATGTTCATATTCACCGACTCGCTTTTGGTGGCTAATCATTTTTCGGGAAGGTATGAGACGCATGAGGAAACAATGAAGTTGTATGCCGCAAAGATAAAAGAATTGGCAAAGAACTTCAAACTCTTTGACATTACTCAGATCCCTAGGGACAACAATGCAAAGGCAGATGCACTTTCTAAATACGCAAGTTCTTCGGAGATTCTGGTGGAGAAGCGAATCACACTTATGGTTGCTGATAAACCTTCGATTGGGATATCAAAATATATTACCACGGAAGCACGGGTGGAGTTTATATTGGCAATACAAGAAGACCCCTCTTGGAAGGACGAGATTATGATTTATCTTCAGCATGGCATTCTCCCGGCAGATCCGAATGCACAACGCATAATGGGATATAAGGCTTATAGATTTACTATCAGCAATGGAGAATTATACAAAAGATCTTTTGAAGGACCATTGTTGAGATGTTTGACTCTAACTCAAGCTCAGTATGTCATGGAAGAAATCCATGCAGGTTGTTGTGGAAATCACTTCGGGGGACGAGCTATGGCTCAATGGATATTGTGTCAAGGATATTATTGGCCAACTTTACTGAAAGATGCGATAGCTTTCTCGAGGAAATGTGATAGCTGCAAATACCATACTCGTCTCATTCATAGACCGGCACGCCATCTACAACCCATCGACGTGACATGTCCATTTGATCAGTGGGGAATTGATATTGTGAGCATGTTTTCGCCGGCCAAAGGACAAAAACAATATTTAATAGTGGCTGTTGAGTATTATACTAAATGGGTTGAGGCAGAACCTATATCATCAATCACATAAAAGAATATGATCGAGTTTATCTGGAAATACATCATATGTCATTTCGGCATCCCGAGGTCAATTGTATGTGACAATGACACGCAATTCAGCAGAAATGAGATTAAATCATGGTTCGCGGAATTAAAAATATCACACAATATGACCTCAGTGTATCATCCACAGTCCAATGGTCAAACAGAATCCACCAACAAAACATTGAAACATTATCTCGAAAGGAAGGTGAGGAGCACAGGAAAAACATGGCCGCAAGAGCTTCAAGGAATATTATGGGCATATAGAACGACTCCAAGAACATCCACGGGGGAGACCCCGTTTGTTCTTGTATATGGCACTAAAGCTGTTTTACGTGTAGAGATAGGTATGCCAACGCACATGATTACTGATTATGATGCAGAGCAGTCGGCCAGTTAAGACAAATGGATCTGGATATGATAGGATCGGCAAGGGATGGTGCGTATCAATGTACTGTTGCTTTTAAAGCAGCAATGGCCAAAAGCTATGATAAAAGGGTTCAATTCTGAAATTATTAAAATATAAAATTACGAGAATATCCCTCTTTTTATTCACTGAAATCCACTCTGAAATTTTTTAGTACCTTAGTGTATATGTGTATGTGTAAAAAGTCTTGAGCCTTTCTTGTCTTTTGCCCCTCTTTTTATAGAGGTTTTTTAGGGACATGTGTCGTTATGCATATTAAATAAACTACACGTGTTGTTATTTGCGTACAGAAGAAGATATCATTCATCTTATCTTTTCTTCATCTACTAGGCACTGACTAGGATTAGATTCGATCTCTTCCGAGGGCTTCAGGTGTTACAAGGGGCTGATTTTCTGATTTATTTTCTACGAGGGGTTGTATCTCTCGGAAAGACTGGATAGGTGAGGCGGTACATCCCTCTGATGGCGTTGTAGCTTCTGTGGTGGTTAATTCTTGTTTGTCTTCTTTGGGAGGTGTATCCTGAGGAGTATGTCTGTTTTCTTTTATTGGTGGTGCCTGTTCCAATGGCTTCTATGCTTTAGTAAGGTTACGTTCTTGCATTTGGTTCCTTGTGACAAGTATTTTGATGGCTTCTGGCTTTCAATAAAACATTGTTCTTTAAGTACGGCCTTCGTAGTAGGTGTTTCGAGGGTCTTCATACTTCGATAGGGCATAGTTCTTCGTTCTTGGCCTTCGTGATGTGTGGTCCGAGGATTTTTGTGTTTATAGAGTGTTCAGTAAGGAGATATTCTCGCAGGTTCTGGGACTCGGGGTCCGTTGTGGTCCCTTTTGGCGCATGGATGGATATCGGAGTCGCGCGGATCCATCGGGGTTTACTCTTTTTCCGATGCCGTGTTGATATCTTTTATTTATTCATCGTTGACTTTCCAAGGGACACTTTGGTGTCTCCTCGGGTGCCCTTTTATACTACTTCAGGTCAGTGACCGAGCGGATTGGTAACACTCCGAGGGCCTCCTCGTTGGGAGTGGGCACTCTCATCGGAAGTGCACGTGATGATAGTATCGCCCCCATATTGGTCCCTATTTTAGGGCTATCATTTGTGTGTAATCCCTTCATTTTTTTAAGGTTAACACCTATTAATAAACTTCTAAATGCATTCCCATCCTCTCATACAAACCCCTTTGTACATTTGTAATCTTATCCCTGATAGGAGCTATTAAATTTCAAGCTACTTCCCTCGCCTGTAAAAAGGAAAGGTTGGTACCTTAGAAAACTCAAGAAGTAAAAAATTCCTAAAAGTCTATTAATAAACTTATAAATGCATTCCTTCCTCTCATTCCCTTCTTAAATATCATGTTTCTTTTCTGGGGTTTTTTGGAATAAGGATATGTGTTTCGACTCTAGATACCTCCTCTAAGCACACATGGGGTACATAACATCAAATGACGCCATATGTGGGAACGCTACGGTGCCCTTAAGGAAAAATTCTAAAAAACCAGCTAGAAAAGAAGAATCACACGGGTTAGGTACAGAAAGGGAACTTCTACAAAACTCTGAAGCCCAACACACAAATAGCCAACCCAGTCGAGCAACTCCAAGAAGGATCTACCACCTACCGAGTGGGGAACTCGAATACGGTCCCGAGTCGCACGCCCGACACACATGTTTTGGCCTTGTGTCCCAGGGACGAAACTCCCAAAGCCTCGGATACCTTACGTATCCCCCGAAGCGCCTTCGAATACATCATGGAAATCATGCTGCGAACTTATGTACAACCCCCACCAGCATGGCAACAATGTATGGTTTCAAGACCCCTGATATTGAGGAGGACTCGAACTAAACTTCCGTTTTCCAACCCCAGAGGGTACCTGTCATCAATCGGCGAAGGCAGGCCCATGCCCCTTACATACCCGTTAACCTAGCCAAGTGATTGGGGGGGAGGGGACCATCATCGATATGCTTACCTACGTTTCATACTCAACAAGCGGCAGCAAGGCCCCTGGGAGCCCTGCTCAGTGGATGCTCCGGAAGCCCAAAATCAAGACGTCTGCTTCAAGACCAGCCAGATTGCAGTATTAGGGAATGGGCCGACCCCCTATAAGAATTGGTGGACAATCTTAAAAGGTAAGTCTAGTCTATGAGGAAAGACGTGAACCTACTGGAGGAAGAAATCTGTCAAGGAACCCCTTTTGCCCCTCACGTGGCTCAAACTCACATCCCGCCAAACATGAAACCCACCAACTTGCCTATTTATGGTGGTGACAAGAACGGTCGAGATCAGTAGGACCACGTTAACCAATACATGGCCATCAAAGATTTAGTCTCCGCATCAGACTCGGTGTTGTGCCAAGTGTTCGATCCATTTTTACGGGAAGATGCATGGTTCTCCCAGCTTTCGGGTGGGATGATCTAAAATTTTGATGATCTCACACAAATGTGCATACATTAGTTCGCATGTTATATGCGATACCCCAAATCGACCAACATCTTTTCGCGGTAAAACAAATAAAGGACGAGATCCTTTGGGACTACATGCATTGCTTCGTAGACGAAGTGCTAGACGTACCGCACATCGATCCGTCCATAATTTTTGAAATCCTCGTCTAGGGCCTCTGTTCGGGAGACTTCGCGGACTCTTTGGTCGGAACTCGGGTCAAAAGTTTAAATGGCCTTATGCAGAGAACCGAGATGTTCATCCTATGAGAAGAAGCTCAAAAAGCCAAGCAACAACTGGAAGGCGAGCAGGCTCTTCACCCCGCCAATCTGAAGTCACATGAGAAAACCAAGAAAGACAAGGTTGGACAAAGGCTAGAGGATAAGATTGGACCAAGGCAACATTTGAGTCTGGTCCCCCTGCCCTCATGACCATCAAAACTTCAGAGGTCCTAGCAATCATGGATCACGACCGCGCCATGCTCTGGCCTGAAGAGCCCAAAGAACCCAACAAGCTGAAGCATACTCAGAATATTGCATGTACCATCTTACCTATGGGCATCGAGCCGACAGTTGCTTTTGGCAACAAAAAGAAATACGCCAACTACTCAGCTTGGGATACTTGAAAAAATATGTCATCCGTGATAACCGGGAAGTGTCGGTCGTACCAGTGGCTAACCCGACCCATCAGCTAAACAAGGACAACCAAATTGAGAAGATAACTCGCACCTTTATCCCGCGATAAGAAGAGTGGATGAAGGAACGAGATTCATAACTTCTTCCTTACATTCCTACGAGGAAAATCCGCCCATAGGACGAACAATCAACATGATCGAATGAGGTACTCTAACCCTCTCCACCCCCGCTCAAAAGCGAAAGTATGTAAAGAAGGCGAGGCGAGGGCCTGCCATCCTCGAAATACTATCTGTTAACGGGTTTGGAGTTACGACCTAATTAACTGAATTATTTATTTGGGTTGGAACGCCTTTGCCCGCAGTTCAAAAACTAAGCGCTATTTAAAGAGAGAAAAAATGACAAGAACATTCCTTCATTTTATTCACTATGATCCACTCTTTTTCCGAGTCGATATGCGTATCTCCGAGTCTATGCGTGTGTTTTTCCTTGATTGTCCGACCTCTCTTTCTTTCCCTTCTTCCTCTGTTTATATAGAGTTTTTAGGGACATGTGTCGTTATGCATGTTTTTACAGGTGTCGTTATGCATGTGGTGGTGTTCTACATGTGTTACAATGTTTATTTAACCAATAAGATAACGTCTATCTTGAGTGCTGACTGTATCATTTTTTTTTCTTCCGAGGGCTTGGGTCTCCTTTATGATAAGGGGTAGACTACCTTCTTTGCTTCCGAGGGCTCATTACTTCTAACGGTGACTCGAGGGTCAAGTCTGGGTGTTCTCTTAGTGACAGTGCTTCTCCGATAGGTGTGTATTCTGGAGTGAGTGTTTCAGGATATTCTCCGAGGGGGTGTTCGTTCATGGGTTGATCTCCGAGAGGCTTTTAGCTATCATGGGTATGTGTTTTCTTTCTCCGAGTGCCCGAAAAGTGTTGTTCTGTAGTTGTTGCATTATTGTGAAGTTCCGTCCTCTGGGTGGGTCGACTGGGGTAGTTTTCCGAGAGCATTTGTGTTGGGAGTGCATAGCAAGGAAGTGTTTTTGTCAAGGTTATGGGATTTTGATGATTCCCGACAGCTCCAGTGGGCTTTGATAGATTGGTTCTTTTAACTCATCCTTTCCGAGAGTTCATACTTCTCGGAGGGGCAGAATGAGTGGGGCGGAGTGTTTGTCCGATGCTGCGGTAGTTCCGATAACGGTTAGTCTGTAGAATGCTTTCAGATGTATATTCCGATAGGTATCTGCCTTGGTTACGGATTCCTCCTGTTGGGCCATTAGGCACAACTTTGCTCCAGTATTTGATGTTTGGAGATGTGTTCCGAGGGCGCTAGATGTAGCTAGGGGATATTTGAGTGTTATTCTCGTTTGTCGATCCTCGGGGGTCTTCCGAGGGATGTTTGGGGTGTGATACCTGTATTGTGAGTGTAGGTTGCATAATAATATATCTGGTAATTCCAGTAATTGATTTATTGTCTACTTTAAGCAGGTGAATTTCCATCCTGTTAACAAACCCCCCCAGTTTTTAGTGCAGTTGGTCATTACGACTACACTAGAAACTTAATAGGTCGAAGGGTACGAGGGCTCGGGTATCGTAGATTTTGTCAGGTATTACGCCGGGAATGTTTCACAAGGCCTCGTAGAACTCTCCGGCGATGTCATAGACATTCGTCAGGGACATTTATGTCTTTGTTCGATGTTTCCCTCGTTCTTGGCATTACCTTTTAAAAATGTGGGAGGAGTATCGTGATTACTCTCTCCGAGGCGAGTTATTCCCGATGTATTCTGAAAAGTTCCCTCGTTAGATCAATATTGGGGCATTAATTGATGTTGTGATATTTAATGGTGCTATTTAAATGCAATCAATGATAATTTAATACCATGTTTATGTATTGTGCGGAAATCGAAGCGTCCTGATCGTTGTGTTTCCGTTAATCGAGGAGACGTGACAATTAATAGCACTAAGCACGACTTTTAATCGTGGGATGCAAGTGGGTTTAGTGGTCATTTAAGGTATTTATTGGGAGTAGGGTTTATAAAGCTTCTTCTTTCCTAATTACACTCTTACTTGCAATTCTACGCAAAAAAAAACTTCTTCTTTCTGCAAAAATATTCTCTGATCCTTCAGCAAATCTCTTTTAATGGCATCTCAATCTACTATCAACCTGGTGTCGGTCGCTTCCGGCACCGGAGGAGCAGCGGGGGCAACGTTTCTGACTTCTCGAAAGAGGAGCGCAGCTGTGGCGGTGGCGAGTGGCAGCGGTGGTGCCGGAAAGGCAAAGAAATTGAAGAAGAAGGCTGAAAAGGGTGGCGTTCCTCGGGCTACCCAGAAAGTGGGTGACACTGTTAGTACTGCTTTAGAGAAAGAAGTTCGAAACTTGTTCATTGAGCACGACGCTTCTGGCCGTAATGTGGAGGTGATGGTGCCGGAGGCCGACCACCGGGGTGATTCTCCTCCGCCAGGACACCTAACGGTGTATTATCCTCAGATAAAGGCGGGACTGCGTTCTTTCTTCCCGCCTTTCTACTGTGACATTTTTAATCACTGCAATCTATGTCCTAGCCAGCTCACCCCCAATTCTTTCACGGCGTTGGCTCTTTTTGTTTTTTGGTGCCTGGTGAGAGGCATCGAGTGCACGAGAGATAGGTTTTTCGCTATCTTTGAGTTGAAGCCGTCTCCGGGGGGAGGTCCTTTCTACTGTTTCACCCATCAGGATAAGGATGACCGGATCTCCGAGGGCAACATCACCTCCCACAGTTCATGGAAAAACAAGTTTTTCTTCATCTGTCCTGCTGAGGGAGAGTGGGACATACCCCTGACTTGGAGGGAGCCCACTTTTCCCGAGAGAGTGATGGACGATACCTGGTGTTCTCATCGGTGTTCTCTGCGAAGCCTGTGGTGGAGTCGAAGGATTTTATTCGCCTTTATCGGACCGCAGGATTGAGGCACATTTATCCCTTAGACAAAATCAAGACTCCCTTGGCTATTCCCGATGAGCTCTTCGATACCTTCGGTAAGTACTTACATCCCTTATCTTACATGTGTTTCTTTCTATCTTATCTAACTTGTAACCGTCTTTGTAGTGAATGTTCTGCGACCGTTCATGGTGGAGAACGAGGACGTAGTAACCAAGAAGGGGAAGTCTACCCTAAGAGAGGGTGAAGCCTTCGGTGCTGCGGAGGGTGAGAACGAGCAAGGGGGGACTCATTTAATGGTTGCTACAGTCACGTCCCGTTCGTCTAGCGGGGCTTCCGATACCCCTGAGGAAGCGGGGTTAGGCGTGACTTCCGCAGATGCAGGCCCTGCGGGGGTATTTATCATAGGGGGTGGGGATGATGAGGTTGGAATAGAGGGGATGACTTTACCACCCCCAGGTGTTATCAGTATACCCTCCTCCTCAGAGTTATCGGGGGATTCTGCGTATGCGTTACTGTCAACTCCTCCCAAAGGTATGTGTTTCTCCCTAGCCTTAAACAGCATTGAAACAGTATACACTTCTTCTATTTATATGGGAATCTGCTTTAGATAGACGAAGGGATAGCTTTCCTTAGAAAAATTTCTGATTTCGCAGGAGGTGAAGACCTTTTTGGTCTAGAAGGTGGGTCGCTTCCCTCGGATCCCGTCCCTCCTCCAGCTTTTGAAACAATGAGTCTACTGGACGAGATTCTGGCTGCGGGTCCCCCGCTTACGGGTGCTCCCGCTCCGAGACCACTCGCGACCATCCATTCAGATAGCCCCGTAGTCACTCAGGTTCTACTGTCGGGGGGAGTACCTCCAGGGAGGCCCTCGTCTTCTAATGCTCCAGCCTCAGGACGAGAGCCTAGTTCTGAAGATGCCCAGATGGCTCTCGAGACTGTCACTCGATATCTAACGGCTGCCAATTCTCTGCCAGTGGACGGGTGGCAATTCGTCTGGGCTTGTACCAACAACGTGGCTATGTTGGTAAGTTTTTATTTATCTAATTCATTTAAGATTCTTTATCGGGATCTTTATTCCTTTGTTTTGCTTCCTTAGGCACCTAAAATGCTTCCTCTTCTATTACTCGAGGTCAAGAAGCTACAAAAACTGGCAAGCGCAGCTGAAGAGAAGTCTCGGAAGCTAGAGGCGGAGAACAAGGATCTCCGAGAAAGAATAGGGAAGTACGAAGGGGCGTGGGCCATGCTTACTCAGCAAAACCAAGACTGGGGGGGGGGGGGGGGGGGGGGAATAAGCAGCTCCACTCATCGGTGAAGGAGATGGAGGCCTCAGAGCTTGTACTGAAAGACAGGGTGACCTCCCTTGTGGAGGAGAAAGCTGCTCGGGAGGCAAAGCAAAAGGAGTTGGAGCGAGATCTGTCCCAGGCACTGGGCCAGGTGGAGACTCTTAATGAGAAGTTGTCACGGGCTATGGTTCCGGGGGACATCACTTCCGATGAGGTGCAACAAAGGGTGGATGCTGCTGTTAAGAAAGCTCGGGAGGACGCCACTGCTCAAGTGAAGGAACTATACATCAATAAGAACCAGGGGTACTTAGCATGATATGCTATGTGGGGGTTCCTTCAATGCTTCGGGCAGGTGCGCAGTAAGGTGGCTCCCAATTTAGATCCGCGGGTAGTCAACATTGCGGAGATGCAGAGGCCTACTCTGGAGCAAGCCTACGACCTCTTTAAAAAGAGTAGCTCTCAACTTCCTCCCTCATCCTCTTCCTCGACTCGGGTGCCCTTGGCAGCAGTACTTCCGCGACCTTTAGTTCACGCCCCTCTCCGAGTGGGGGTCCAGGCTGTCTCCTCTGGCGTTCCTCCTCCTACGAGTGCCCCGGTTCTTCCCTCCACAACTGGGCCAGCCCCCGTCACCTCGAGTGCTCTACGCCCCAGTCTTAGGGGTTTTTAATTCGTTTTTTCTCTTAAGGACCATTGTACTTGTTATTATTTTTATGTGTAATGGTACTTTTATATTTTGTTTGGAATGAAACATTTCTTGTTTGGAATGAAACTTTTTTCCCGTGTTAATAGTTACATAACTTTTCAGCATATTACGGATACTTGGTCCCTTTCCTTTAATTGTAGAATTTTAAGATTGAGTTTACAGAAATGAGATTGCATCTCACTCTTACTGGCCAAACAACCTTCTTAGCATAGCGTGTCCATTTGCAGTGCAAGTTTGGGGAAATATACTTTCCTAAATAGGAGTATCCCCTGACACGCCCTCATATCTTTTTATAGTATGCTTTAGGCAGCTCAACTTAATTCGGTTATTCGAGGAAAGGGTCCTAAGTATATATAGGTGCTTAGAGTTTAGTGAATATTTTCACGTCCTTTCAAAGAATCATTCCAGTAGAATTGTTTATATCCTCATCACTTTGAATTATGTAGACTTTCGGAAAGCCTTTGATGAGAGAGTACGAGTGAAGTTTCCCAGAGTAACTGCCCTCGGAGATATTCTCCGAGGCCACTGGACCATGTCTTCCCCTCTTCCCACAAGATTCCGCGCAAGTATTTACATAGTAAATTAGAGAATCTTATTATTTTTCACGAAGATATCCAAAACCGGACTCGAACTTCAAATAGTAAAGGAAGGATACTTATCTTTAGTGCGTATCGTTCCATTGCTTCCATTGCTGTAGCACCTGCTTTCCCTTTTGGTTGTGGCAACGATCCCGCGAACCTGCTTAAGGGTTTAATGACCGCGAGAATAAATTCTCCCCGATTGGCATCTCTTTTGAATGCTCTTGAAGACAAATCTTATGGCGTTTCCACAGACGGCGCCATTTTGTTAACGGGTTTGGAGTTACGACCTAATTAACTGAATTATTTATTTGGGTTGGAACGCCTTTTCCCGTAGTTCAAAAACTAAGCGCTATTTAAAGAGAGAAAAAATGACAAGAACATTTCTTCCTTTTATTCACTATGATCCACTCTTTTTTCGAGTCGATACGCATATCTCCGAGTCTATGCGTGTGTTTTTCTTTGATTGTCCGACCTCTCTTTCTTTCCCTTCTTCCTCTGTTTATATAGAGTTTTTAGGGACATGTGTCGTTATGCATGTTTTTATAGGTGTCGTTATGCATGTGGTGGTGTTCTACACGTGTTACAGTGTTTATTTAACCAATAAGATAACGTCTATCTTGAGTGCTGACTGTATCATTTTTTTTTCTTCCGAGGGCTTGGGTCTCCTTTATGATAAGGGGTAGACTACCTTCTTTGCTTCCGAGGGCTCATTACTTCTAACGGTGACTCGAGGGTCAAGTCTGGGTGTTCTCTTAGTGACAGTGCTTCTCCGATAGGTGTGTATTCTGGAGTGAGTGTTTCAGGATATTCTCCGAGGGGGTGTTCGTTCATGGGTTGATCTCTGAGAGGCTTTTAGCTATCGTGGGTAGGTGTTTTCTTTCTCCGAGTGCCCGAAAAGTGTTGTTCTGTAGTTGTTGCATTATTGTGAAGTTCCGTCCTCCGGGTGGGTCGACTGGGGTAGTTTTCCGAGAGCATTTGTGTTGGGAGTGCATAGCAAGGAAGTGTTTTTGTCAAGGTTATGGGATTTTGATGATTCCCGACAGCTCCAGTGGGCTTTGATAGATTGGTTCTTTTAACTCATCCTTTCCGAGAGTTCATACTTCTCGGAGGGGCAGAATGAGTGTGGCGGAGTGTTTGTCCGATGCTGCGGTAGTTCCGATAGCGGTTAGTCTGTAGAATGCTTTCAGATGTATATTCCGATAGGTATCTGCCTTGGTTACGGATTCCTCCTGTTGGGCCATTAGGCACAACTTTGCTCCAGTATTTGATGTTTGGAGATGTGTTCCGAGGGCGCTTGATGTAGCTAGGGGATATTTGAGTGTTATTCTCGTTTGTCGATCCTCGGGGGTCTTCCGAGGGATGTTTGGGGTGTGATACCTGTATTGTGAGTGTAGGTTGCATAATAATATATCTGGTAATTCCAGTAATTGATTTATTGTCTACTTTAAGCAGGTGAATTTCCATCCTGTTAACAAACCCCCCCAGTTTTTAGTGCAGTTGGTCATTACGACTACACTAGAAACTTAATAGGTCGAAGGGTACGAGGGCTCGGGTATCGTAGATTTTGTCAGGTATTACGCCAGGAATGTTTCACAAGGCCTCGTAGAACTCTCCGGGGATGTCATAGACATTCGTCAGGGACATTTATGTCTTTGTTCGACGTTTCCCTCGTTCTTGGCATTACCTTTTAAAAAGGTGGGAGGAGTATCGTGATTACTCTCTCCGAGGCGAGTTATTCCCGATGTATTCTGAAAAGTGCCCTCGTTAGATCAATATTGGGGCATTAATTGATGTTGTGATATTTAATGGTGCTATTTAAATGCAATCAATGATAATTTAATACCATGTTTATGTATTGTGCGAAAATCGAAGCGTCCTGACCGTTGTGTTTCCGTTAATCGAGGAGACGTGACAATTAATAGCACTAAGCACGACTTTTAATCGTGGGATGCGAGTGGGTTTAGTGGTCATTTAAGGCATTTATTGGGAGTAGGGTTTATAAAGCTTCTTCTTTCCTAATTACACTCTTACTTGCAATTCTACGCAAAAAAAAACTTCTTCTTTCTGCAAAAATATTCTCTGATCTTTCAGCAAATCTCTTTTAATGGCATCTCAATCTACTATCAACCTGGTGTCGGCCGCTTTTGGCACCGGAGGAGCAGCGGGGGCAACGTTTCTGACTTCTCGAAAGAGGAGTGCAGCTGTGGCGGTGGCGAGTGGCAGCGGTGGTGCCGGAAAGGCAAAGAAATTGAAGAAGAAGGCTGAAAAGGGTGGCGTTCCTCGGGCTACCCAGAAAGTGGGTGACACTGTTAGTACTGCTTTAGAGAAAGAAGTTCGAAACTTGTTCATTGAGCACGACGCTTCTGGCCGTAATGTGGAGGTGATGGTGCCGGAGGCCGACCACCGGGGTGATTCTCCTCCGCCAGGACACCTAACGGTGTATTATCCTCAGATAAAGGCGGGACTGCGTTCTTTCTTCCCGCCTTTCTACTGTGACATTTTTAATCACTGCAATCTATGTCCTAGCCAGCTCACCCCCAATTCTTTCACGGCGTTGGCTCTTTTTGTTTTTTGGTGCCTGGTGAGAGGCATCGAGTGCACGAGAGATAGGTTTTTCGCTATCTTTGAGTTGAAGCCGTCTCCGGGGGGAGGTCCTTTCTACTGTTTCACCCATCAGGATAAGGATGACCGGATCTCCGAGGGCAACATCACCTCCCACAGTTCATGGAAAAACAAGTTTTTCTTCATCTGTCCTGCTGAGGGAGAGTGGGACATACCCCTGACTTGGAGGGAGCCCACTTTTCCCGAGAGAGTGATGGACGATACCTGGTGTTCTCATCGGTGTTCTCTGCGAAGCCTGTGGTGGAGTCGAAGGATTTTATTCGCCTTTATCGGACCGCAGGATTGAGGCACATTTATCCCTTAGACAAAATCAAGACTCCCTTGGCTATTCCCGATGAGCTCTTCGATACCTTCGGTAAGTACTTACATCCCTTATCTTACATGTGTTTCTTTCTATCTTATCTAACTTGTAACCGTCTTTGTAGTGAATGTTCTGCGACCGTTCATGGTGGAGAACGAGGACGTAGTAACCAAGAAGGGGAAGTCTACCCTAGGAGAGGGTGAAGCCTTCGGTGCTGCGGAGGGTGAGAACGAGCAAGGGGGGACTCATTTAATGGTTGCTACAGTCACGTCCCGTTCGTCTAGCGGGGCTTCCGATACCCCTGAGGAAGCGGGGTTAGGCGTGACTTCCGCAGATGCAGGCCCTGCGGGGGTATTTATCATAGGGGGTGGGGATGATGAGGTTGGAATAGAGGGGATGACTTTACCACCCCCAGGTGTTATCAGTATACCCTCCTCCTCAGAGTTATCGGGGGATTCTGCGTATGCGTTACTGTCAACTCCTCCCAAAGGTATGTGTTTCTCCCTAGCCTTAAACAGCATTGAAACAGTATACACTTCTTCTATTTATATGGGAATCTGCTTTAGATAGACGAAGGGATAGCTTTCCTTAGAAAAATTTCTGATTTCGCAGGAGGTGAAGACCTTTTTGGTCTAGAAGGTGGGTCGCTTCCCTCGGATCCCGTCCCTCCTCCAGCTTTTGAAACAATGAGTCTACTGGACGAGATTCTGGCTGCGGGTCCCCCGCTTACGGGTGCTCCCGCTCCGAGACCACTCGCGACCATCCATTCAGATAGCCCCGTAGTCACTCAGGTTCTACTGTCAGGGGGAGTACCTCCAGGGAGGCCCTCGTCTTCTAATGCTCCAGCCTCAGGACGAGAGCCTAGTTCTGAAGATGCCCAGATGGCTCTCGAGACTGTCACTCGATATCTAACGGCTGCCAATTCTCTGCCAGTGGACGGGTGGCAATTCGTCTGGGCTTGTACCAACAACGTGGCTATGTTGGTAAGTTTTTATTTATCTAATTCATTTAAGATCCTTTATCGGGATCTTTATTCCTTTGTTTTGCTTCCTTAGGCACCTAAAATGCTTCCTCTTCTATTACTCGAGGTCGAGAAGCTGCAAAAACTGGCAAGCGCAGCTGAAGAGAAGTCTCGGAAGCTAGAGGCGGAGAACAAGGATCTCCGAGAAAGAATGGGGAAGTACGAAGGGGCGTGGGCCATGCTTAATCAGCAAAACCAAGACTTGGGGAGGGGGGGGGGGGGGGGAATAAGCAGCTCCACTCATCGGTGAAGGAGATGGAGGCCTCATGGCTTGTACTGAAAGACAGGGTGACCTCCCTCGAGGAGGAAAAAGCTGCTCGGGAGGCAAAGCAAAAGGAGTTGGAGCGAGATCTGTCCCAGGCACTGGGCCAGGTGGAGACTCTTAATGAGAAGTTGTCACGGGCTATGGTTCCGGGGGACATCACTTCCGAGGAGGTGCAACAAAGGGTGGATGCTGCTGTTAAGCAAGCTCGGGAGGACGCCACTGCTCAAGTGAAGGAACTATACATCAATAAGAACCAGGGGTACTTAGCATGATATGCTATGTGGGGGTTCCTTCAATGCTTCGGGCAGGTGCGCAGTAAGGTGGCTCCCAATTTAGATCCGCGGGTAGTCAACATTGCGGAGATGCAGAGGCCTACTCTGGAGCAACCCTACGACCTCTTTAAAAAGAGTAGCTCTCAACTTCCTCCCTCATCCTCTTCCCCGACTCGGGTGCCCTTGGCAGCAGTACTTCCGCGACCTTTAGTTCACGCCCCTCTCCGAGTGGGGGTCCAGGCTGTCTCCTCTGGCGTTCCTCCTCCTACGAGTGCCCCGGTTCTTCCCTCCACAACTGGGCCAGCCCCCGTCACCTCGAGTGCTCTACCCCCCAGTCTTAGGGGTTTTTAATTCGTTTTTTCTCTTAAGGACTATTGTACTTGTTATTATTTTTATGTGTAATGGTACTTTTATCTTTTGTTTGGAATGAAACATTTCTTGTTTGGAATGAAACTTTTTTCCCGTGTTAATAGTTACATAACTTTTCAGCATATTACGGATACTTGGTCCCTTTCCTTTAATTGTAGAATTTTAAGATTGAGTTTACAGTAATGAGATTGCATCTCACTCTTACTGGCCAAACAACCTTCTTAGCATAGCGTGTCCATTTGTAGTGCAAGTTTGGGGAAATATACTTTCCTAAATAGGAGTATCCCCTGACACGCCCTCATATCTTTTTATAGTATGCTTTAGGCAGCTCAACTTAATTCGGTTATTCGAGGAAAGGGTCCTAAGTATATATAGGTGCTTAGAGTTTAGTGAATATTTTCACGTCCTTTCAAAGAATCATTCAGTCGAATTGTTTATATCCTCGTCACTTTGAATTATGTAGACTTTCGGAAAGCCTTTGATGAGAGAGTACGAGTGAAGTTTTCCAGAGTAACTGCCCTCGGAGATATTCTCCGAGGCCACTGGACCATGTCTTCCCCTCTTCCCACAAGATTCCGCGCAAGTATTTACATAGTAAATTAGAGAATCTTATTATTTTTCACGAAGATATCCAAAACCGGACTCGAACTTCAAATAGTGAAGGAAGGATACTTATCTTTGGTGCGTATCGTTCCATTGCTTCCATTGCTGTAGCACCTGCTTTCCCTTTTGGTTGTGGCAACGATCCTGCGAACCTGCTTAAGGGTTTAATGACCGCGAGAATAAATTCTCCCCGATTGGCATCTCTTTTGAATGCTCTTGAAGACAAATCTTATGGCGTTCCCACAGACGGCGCCATTTTGTTAACGGGTTTGGAGTTACGACCTAATTAACTGAATTATTTATTTGGGTTGGAACGCCTTTGCCCGTAGTTCAAAAACTAAGCGCTATTTAAAGAGAGAAAAAATGACAAGAACATTTCTTCCTTTTATTCACTATGATCCACTCTTTTTCCGAGTCGATACGCATATCTCCGAGTCTATGCGTGTGTTTTTCCTTGATTGTCCGACCTCTCTTTCTTTCCCTTCTTCCTCTGTTTATATAGAGTTTTTAGGGACATGTGTCGTTATGCATGTTTTTATAGGTGTCGTTATGCATGTGGTGGTGTTCTACACGTGTTACAGTGTTTATTTAACCAATAAGATAACGTCTATCTTGAGTGCTGACTGTATCATTTTTTCTTCTTTCGAGGGCTTGGGTCTCCTTTATGATAAGGGGTAGACTGCCTTCTTTGCTTCCGAGGGCTCATTACTTCTAACGGTGACTCGAGGATCAAGTCTGGGTGTTCTCTTAGTGACAGTGCTTCTCCGATAGGTGTGTATTCTGGAGTGAGTGTTTCAGGATATTCTCCGAGGGGGTGTTCGTTCATGGGTTGATCTCCGAGAGGCTTTTAGCTATCGTGGGTAGGTGTTTTCTTTCTCCGAGTGCCCGAAAAGTGTTCTGTAGTTGTTGCGTTATTGTGAAGTTCCGTCCTTTGGGTGGGTCGACTTGGGTAGTTTTCCGAGAGCATTTGTGTTGGGAGTGCATAACAAGGAAGTGGTTTTGTCAAGGTTATGGGATTTTGATGATTCCCGACAGCTCCAGTGGGCTTTGATAGATTGGTTCTTTTAACTCATCCTTTCCGAGAGTTCATACTTCTCGGATGGGCAGAATGAGTGGGGCAGAGTGTTTGTCCGATGCTGCGGTAGTTCCGATAGCGGTTAGTCTGTAGAATACTTTCAGATGCATATTCTGATATGTATCTGCCTTGGTTACGGATTCCTCCTGTTGGGCCATTAGGCACGACTTTGCTCCAGTATTTGATGTTTGGAGATGTGTTCTGAGGGCGCTTGATGTAGCTAGGGGATATTTGAGTGTTATTCTCGTTTGTCGATCCTCGGGGGTCTTCCGAGGGATGTTTGGGGTGTGATACCTGTATTGTGAGTGCAGGTTGCATAATAATATATCTGGTAATTCCAGTAATTGATTTATTGTCTACTTTAAGCAGGTGAATTTCTATCCTGTTAACACTATCAATGGAGGGTGCACCCATACCCCAGATTACTTTTGGCCAGGAAGACCTTAAGGGGACCGTATACCCCCACGAAGACCCCATTATCATCCCAACCTCCTTATTTACATCCGAGGTCCAACGTATCCTGATCGACACTGGAGGCTCTGGGACGTCATGTTCCTCTCCACCTTCCGTGCACTTGGACTCAAAGACAATCAAATGGACGCAATAGCGGTTTCCCTAGTGGGGTTCTTAGGAGAATGTTGCCAGACGATTGAAACCATAGTCCTCCCCGTATCTTGAGGCCAAGGAAACCTTCGCCGAGCTGAAACAATCAACTTCTGGGTAGTGAATGCTCTGACCCAAACGTACAACGCGATATACATGCGACCCTTGTTACGACACTTTGAAGCTGTCCCTCCACCATACACCTCAAGGTCAAGTTACCCACACCCGTAGGTATCGGAGAAGTTTGAGGTAAACAAGCTCAAGCTAGAGAGTGCCAAATGAACACCCTACCTCTCCCCGTTTGGCCCGATCCAATGATAGAAGACACTGTACCACATTGAGATTCGCTCCCGAGGAAGACTAAGCAGATATAGACAAGATGCAAGTAGCAGAAGAATTGAAAACAATGACTATCTCGGAAGGGAAAAGCCTCAAGCCAGTCAAAATAGGCCCTAGCCTCAACCCACGAACAAGCAAGAAATACTTGAAGTTTTCAACATATACTGGCATGTGTTCGCTTAGGAAAGAGGACCACCTGGGCAAATTCCCCCTGAACACTATCAACATTTCCTCAACGTCAAACCTGATGCTCGACCCATCCGAAAAAAGAAGAGAGCGATTGTGGGTCGAAAGGAATAAAACCATCAAGTTAGAAGTGCAACGACTTATGGGACTTTCCTAGATACGAGAAGTCATATACCCTTGGTGGTTGGACAACGTAGTGCTTGTCCCAAAAATGAGAGGAATGTGGCATAGGTGTGTAGATTTCACTAATCTGAACGAGGCTTGCCCTAAAGATAGTCACCCATTGCCTAGTATTGACCACCTGGTCGACTCTATAACATGATGTGGCCTTCTATCCACCATGGACGGAGATCAAGGCTACAACCAAATCGTCATGGCAGAATGGGCCCAAGATAAGACCAGCTTCATTACTGATGCATGGACCTTCTGCTACCTAGTTAAGATCTTCGGCCTAGAAAAGCCAGAGCTACATACCAGCGACTGGTAAACATGATGTTTGAGAAACTGATTGGAAGCTCTATGTTGGTATACATGGACAACATGATTGTCAAAAGTCTTCGACATACAACCATGTGCGTGAACTGGCCAAAGCCTTCGACATCGTGGATCACTTTGGCATGAAGGTAAACCCGCGTACCTTTGGAATAAATGAAGGGAAGTTTCTGGGCTACATGGTTATGCAGAGAGGAATTGAAATCAACCCCGAAAAGGCCAAAGCCATCTTGTAGATGCCGCATCCAACGACAGTAAATGACTTACAAAAGCTCACCGGGCGTATGGCCTCCCTCAGTAGGTTCATCTCGTGATCCTCAGAGAAAAGACTCCCCTTTTTCAAAATCCTATAAGAGATTAAAGACTTATGTTGGAAGGAAGAATGCGTGGTAGCCTTCGAGCACCTGAAAGTCTACCTTACCAGCCCTCCACTCTTAGTCAAGCCCCAGCTAGGAGAAGGACAATATTTGTACCTTTTCAGAGGACCATAGTTGGTTAGTATCGTCCTCGTGCGAGCCTATGAAAAAGAACATCGCCCCATCTATTTCGTCAGCAAGACTCTCTTGACAGCCTAAGGTCGATACTCCCTGGTAGAAAAGGTCAGCCTAGCCCTTGTCAAAGCAGCCCGAAAGCTAAAAGTGTAGCCCTTGTACTCACCAAATACCCTATACGCACCATCCAAACCCAACCCAAAATGTCAGGAAGAATGGTAAAGTGGGTCGTCGAACTTGAAAAATTTGATATTCAGTACACCTCAGGCCCTACCATTAAGGCTCAGGTCCTAGCTGACTTCACGGTAGAGATGTGTAGGGAGCCCATCCCAACCCCACCACTCTGCTGTGGCAGCATGGGTGGACGGATCCTTCACCGAGACCCACAGAGGAGTGAGAATCATGTTTAGACAAACTATACCCAAAGGCACGAAAGAGGTCTTGGATTTTTCCATCCACTTGAAATTTCACGTGTCTAATAATAACGCCAAATACGAAGCCCTGCTCGGGAAGAACGAATGAAGGAATACCTCCAAGTAATTTCCCAAGCCTAGAATTAGTTCTAGGACTTGAAGGTCCAGCAGATCTTCTGCATGGAGAATCGCGAAGCCGACGCCCTATCCAAAATAGCCAGCTAGGTACTACCCATGGTGACCCGAAGAGTCACATTCTTCACCAACCCTCGCCTAGAGTGAACCCCTGACACTGTCCAAATCACCACTTCGGCCGAGGAAGGACGAACCTGTACGTCCGACATCCAAGAGAACATACTGAATCTGGAGAAAGCTATCCTTGAAGGAAAGCCGTCTAAAGAACTCGATAAGTGAGAGGCCCGCTTCTTCCTCCGCGAAGGAAATATGTGCCGCAAATCTTACTCAAAACCATACCTACGATGTCTGGGACCTGTCGAAACCCACTGCATCATGGAAGAGATTCACGGAAGAAGCTGTGAAAACCACTTAGGAGGAGTCAACATGGCACTTAAAGTCTCGAGGTAAAGTTTCTTCTGGCCCACTATGACTTACGATTGCACATATCACTTTCGGGAGGGATGCTTCCCCTCTCATATGAAATCCCTATGCTCTTCAGACGTGATGGTCTCCAGGTCAGCCTCTATGGTATCCAAAACTCTTGGGGGTACCTCGTCCCTAGCATCTGCTCGACTATCCCTAAGTGCCTAAAGTGAGGGACCTCCGCCTTCCCCCTGCCCTATCATCGGGCAAACAGTCGACCACTCAACAATCGATAGGCCTGCAGCGAATCTGGGAAGAGATGCGACCACCTCTAGACAAATATCATAAACCCGGTGGAGGAATTCCTTAGCATCCCACAACATCCCTCTCGCTCATACAATGGAGGATCGCCACTAAAGATGCTTCTAATTCGCTAGACGACGGACAAGCGGACGATAATCCTGGTTGTATCAGCTCGGGACCCCCGCCCTGCGCAGGAATACAAGGCAGATACCTCTCGGAAAAAGGGTCTCATGCATGAATGTACATCTCATTCCCTACAATAGTGAAGTCTAAATCCATCACGATAACTTAATGCCAACAGACATAACATCACGATAACGGATATAAGAAAAACTCACCGAGCACGGAGCTGAGATGAAAAGGACCCTCCAAAGGTTCTAAAACTCCATTCTAACCCTGCAACCCTACCTGGATCAGTATGGCAAGAGAACACAACATTGATTCCACGTCGTACTGATCACTGAATAGGCCTCAACGTACAAGGTCCTGCCAAGCCTGAAGTACCACATCTAGAAGAGCACGATTGTAAGCTATGCCCCATCGGCCCCTAACCCCATGTACATCGAAGGAATCCCTACTGGGACGCAGGAAGAAAAATGCTCTCCACTCTCGTCAAATCGCTCATGCCCAACTCAATGAATGAATGGGATGAATCCGCTGGCATAAAGTGAAAGAATGGCGGGTCAAAAAGGGCCGACGAAAGAGACAAAGCGACTGCAAATTGAATGGGAGAGAATCGATGCCAAGGCAGCACAACACACGGTGAATCCCATCATGCACTGATAGGAGCACAAGGTTAGTTGGCTTGGGCAGATCTAAAAAAAGTAAAGTATCTCTCTCACGTGAGGATGAAGAAACCAACTCTACCCGCCTTCTATTTACTCTAGGTATACCCTAAGATAGCCCCATAGAGGACCGTAGGCCCGCTGCTCAACATATGGAATCAGAATGTAAAAATTATGCACGTCCAATGAAACGCAATTGAATAACCGATGTAGGACCCCCCACATCATGGAACTCGATGCCACTCCAATTACCTCTTCCCTAGTCAAGGAATACGGGTCCAACCATCTCGCCACAAACTCTGAGCCCTAGGGAGTGGGATGGTCGGACTCCCCTAAGAAGAAGACCATGATTATGTTGTCCACCAACCTATTTGTAGAGAAAATCCTCCCAGCTGGGAGCAAACTTCTAGCCGGACTCACATCGCCCTCTCGGACGCTTTAGATCTCTACAATTGCAAGGCCCTTTCCTCCAATGCCACCGCGCCACCACTAACTTGAGAAGGGGAACCACTCACTAGAGAAAAAGTAATTAAAAAAAAGGTCTAGAAGAAGGAGTTTCAGACATGGGCTTAGAAGATTTGGGTGAGGATCCAGGTAAATATGACGAGTCCATAACCACCTTGTGAATAAAAAAAATGGAAGAGATATCCAAACAAAAAGAGGAAGGTGGAAAATCAGGAAGTTCTTCTGTTCTTTCTGAAAGAGCAACCCTGACGCTATAAATAACCAAGATTGTCATCTTAACCGAGGAAAGGATTTCCGCTAAAAGTCACAACCACCTAAAAATGTACCCCACATGCCCTTCAAAAGTGCTGCACCATCCAATCATGTGGTAACACGTGTAAAGATAAACTAACCACCACCAAGTAGTTAAGGGACTTTAATATGGTCAGGCCAAGTGATTGCCGCCTCCCTGTATAAGCTAGAAATCCTCCTACGACCCCGATCTATCAGTAACGCATTACCTATCTTTATCTCATAGCTACGAGCTATGTCCGCCAAATCTTCCACCCTAACTCTTCCTTCAACTCATGATGGACATCATCCAAGACGACGAGCTTCTCGTGCCAATGCCACCAATCATGTGGTCCCTCAAAACAAACAAACTCTATCGACCCTACACCTAGGTATGATCCCCTCAAAGGCAAAACATGTAATCACTAGGAAGCCTCACTTCCTTGAAAAACGGCCCTAATGGAGAGTCACAACTCCAATAGGACCCCCTACTTAAAGGGACGACTTAGTCCCGAAACAAGTTTGAGAGAAAGCACGATCCTCTCTTATAGAACGAACTCGAAAAGGGTCTCGCGGCTCTAGAGACGGTTTAAGGGTACTCACCCCTAGCCCGAGAAAACCACACATTGAAGGAGGGTTTTCTTCCCTCGAAGAACTTCGAGGAAACGCTAAAACTTGACAGACTTTGCAAGGGACTCGTGACCCTTCCAAAATCTCACAAAAAAATGTGCCCTTATAAACCCATTACGAGTGACATAAAAACAAGCTTTAAAATTTATGTACGAGGGCTCTCACTTTACAAGAAATTTATACATACACCCACATTCATATGCGCCACCCCTCCGACCAAAAAATAAAATACATAAGAAAAATAAATCTAGTCTATGCTCGATGGAGTGCCCGATACTACTGCTCTGCAGGGAGGGACGCTCGGGCTAGACGAAACCTAGCGAAGAACGACCAGGGAAAGAACCGCATTCGGTGACTCCGACAAAGGCAAATTCTTCAAACGAAGGAAGGACAAGTCCGCATCGGAGCTAAAGAGGACTAGCTCTGTCCCCTTCTCTCGACATCCCCAAAATTCGAATGCTATATGGCCTAGAAAATGCTTTTGAAGAAGTCATAATGCTCGGATAACCCTTTATAATCTTCACGGGCCTTCCTCACGCTCTCCATCAACTGCCAATCCCTACTAGCCTGCTCCTCCTTAAACTCCCGGTCAAACTTCTACCGCATCAATTATTTTTTCTGCCTGAAGGCGACCACGGTTCCCTCAAATTCAACTTGGGACTCTGCCAGCTCCCACGTAGCCGTTCAACTTGGAGGACCGCTGCCTCTACCTCTTTTTCTAGCTCATCCTTTAAGCAGCATAACTGCCTCTCTTCCAACTTCAACGCCGCGACCTTACGAAGAGCCTCATTTTTCTCGGACTCCACTCACTCTGCCACACGACCTAATTCCTCGAAACGCCCCTTTTGTTCCTTGTACGCTCGAACAACCTCCGCCCTAAGCTCCTCTGCCCGGGCATACCCTCAATGCTGCTCCAACAAAAGTCACTCATCAGAAAAGAGGGCTGATTAAGCTACTAGCGCCTTCAAACGTGCCTCAAGAAATGATACATGTTTGGCCGCCCGATCGTAAGCCGCCAAAGTCTCTTTCACCACCGAGGACATCTGCGCACATTGATAGAATATAAGAGAAAAGAACCCTAGAGAAAAAAACAAAGAGGCTAACGATCCCTAAGAACACTTACCCCGTATAACGCAGAGCCGGTGTGCTCCTGAAGTCCCACTACGATCGAAGGCTTCGCCCCTGAATCTTCCTCTGCCCGCTCATCCACGTCCCAGCTAAACCTGAAGAAGCCAGAAAAGGACGGTTTGAAGAAATCTCTCCTTGAAACCCAAAGGATTCCATGTTCTCATCCAAACACCTTACCACGTCCTCTATAGCTTGCAGTTTGTCGCCCCCAAGATTAAAGTCCCTTCCCCGATGGACTGCGCTGCATCCGCCAAGGGCCTTCTCTTGAAGAACACACACATCCCTCCCCTCGACGAATTCGGTAATTGATATGCATCTCCTGTCACCAAAGCTTGGTGTTAACAGGGTAAAAATCCACGTGCTTAAAATACACGATAATTCGATTACCAAAATTACTGGGTATATTATTATATGATTTATACTCGTAATCACAAAATACCCGTATTACACAAACCACAACGAGGACCCCGAGCCCCCCAAAATACGAGAACATTCTCTCATTGAACACTCCGAAGTCTAAATGCCCTCGGAACACCCTTCCCCAAGGCCAAAGCACGATAACGATGCCCTATTAAAATCTAAAACCTCTCGGAGCATACGTCATAAAGACTTGAATGCAAGAATATTGCCCTGCCAGAGCTAAAAAGTCATCGAAGTCATATTCAAAGAACTATTACCTTACTATAGACCAATAGCCATCGGAATATGTGTTACGAAGCTCCCAACACGAGAACGCAACCCTACTCACATGAAGACACCCTCGGAGCCCACGCTACGAGCAAGAAGGAGCAAATATACCCCTCAGAGTACACTTTGCAAAAGAAGACAAACCAGACTTAACTACTGCAGAAGCCACAACAACGACATACGAGCATTCCATCCCACTTATCCAACGTTTCCGATAGATACAACCCATCGGAGAGAAGAAGACCGAGGAGCGAGTTCATCGGAGCCCATTGGAGCTATCAGAAAGGATATAATTCATCCTAGTCAGCGCCCCGTCAGCAGATATACTAAACAAATAAAATCTATCTCTTGACACATGCATAACGACACCTGTATCAACACAGGCATACCGACACCTGTATCTTTACATGCACAATGACACATGCCCCTAAAAAACCTCTATAAAAAGGGGACAAGAACCATAGAAGAACAGGGAGGTGGGGGGAAAAGGAAAAAAGATGAAGAGAAAAAGAGAGACACACATACGCATCCTGCGAGCAAAAAACTCCTTCTTTCTCTCCTCCCCTCGGAGAACCCTCTCCTCTCCTCGGAGAAATCTCTCCTCCCCTCGGAGAACCCTCTCCTCCCCTCGGAGAACCCTCTCCTCCCCTCGGAGAACCCTCTCCTCCCATCAGAGAACACTCTCCTCCCCTCAGAGAACCCTCTCCTCCCCTCGGAGAGCCCTCTCCTCCCCTCGGAGAGCCCTCTCCTCCCCTCGGAGAGCCCTCTCCTCCCCTCGGAGAACCATCTCCTCCCCTCGGAGAACCCTTTCCTCCCCTCGGAGAACTCTCTCCTCCCCTCGGAGAACTCTCTCCTCCCCTCGGAGAACTCTCTCCTCCCCTCGGAGAACTCTCTCTCCCCCTCGGACTCTTCACGAGGACAATTCCTCCAACAATGACAAAATCGATACAATCGGCAGATACCGAATATCCAACACCAAGAACCCAACAAAAATCGGAACTACGGATGGCTTGATTCCCAATCGGGGGATACGTAAGCATCTCAGAATCTAACCGAGTTTAGCCGCAAACCAACAAAAACCAACAATCTCCTCGGGTTGGGATCGGCGTTTCGAACAATCCGTTACGCTCTTCGTCAAAGCTAGCAGGCACGACGAAGATAACGTTAACACTTGGGATAAAGGATCCCCACTTTCTCGAGCGATAAAGCAAAAACTTTCGACATATCCTCCTCAGAAATACCACCACATCTGTGTGGGCTATCAACTGGCGAACTACCAGGAATATCAGCAGAAAGCAAAAGCAGGGACTATGTTTTCACCCCCCGCGACTCCTCTAACTCACTCACCCCTTCGAGTAAGGAGTTTTATTCTCGAAAACTTTCCTCTTTGGGCCCTTTTTTTCCTCATGTGGTTCAATTGCCTCAGGAACCCGCTCATCAACCACATGATCAGATGCCTTAGTAGCACCCTCGACGGATGCTTCCCGTCCTACCTAAGTAAAGGCACATCCCAATGGGCCTCCAACCTCAAACTTCTTGACATCTATACATGCACTCAAGCAAAATTGCACATCAAAACCTAATACGATCATACATTGACAATAGAAGGCAAAAAAGAGATACCGGGCACATAACATATCCCCACACTTACAAGCGACACCAAAATCAATCCAAGGAAGAGCCCAAGTTCCAGAAGACACATATGTTAAACCGCTCATCTTATAGAAAAATGTGAACGTCTTGTCCTCCAGAATCTTCACCGCTCTATAACAGAATGGAAAGAAGCCCTCGTCGGCCATATCCTGGGCTAAAGCGTCTACACACTTCCAATCATGTACAACCGGCTTTTCCTACTAAGAAAAGTTAACATCCCATGTGGCCTAGAGTAGGCGCATATACAAATAACGAGTCTTCCAGCCTCTAAACGAGGAGGAAGTATTATGCAAGAAACAAAATTTGGGATTACGAGAAGTAAAGTAGTAAAAATGAGGGTCTGAAGGCGACAAACACACCTCGTATACCGCCAAAAAGTACTTCAGAGCATACTAACCCCTTCATAAAGCGCGATAAACCCTTGAGGAGGCATATTAGCTCGATCCTCCAAACGAGGAATCTAAATCTTCACAACCTTAAAATCCACACAAAAATTCCTCAGACAAGAAAGTGCGTACGCCTCCGTAACAGTAGAAGGAATATCCCCTACCGACGTATGTTTTGGTTAGACCTCCACCGTCGCTCTCCTCCCCTTCACAGACGAGTCGATGCGATCTTTCGCACCAAAGGAATTAGACTTCACACCTCCCATAGTTAAATCTGGCACACCTCCTTCAACATCTCCCACAATGGAAGTAAAGAGAACGTCCAGAGAAGAAGAAGCCTTTCGAAAAAATAATCAGAGAGAAATAGCAAGAAAGCAAAAAACACCAAAATAAAAGAGGTAGAGAAGGAAATCGCTAAAATGTGGTGATCACAGAGATAAAAGCTCAAGTTTTTCCTAGGAGGGAAGCGGAATTCCAGCCGAAGTGAAGCCTCTCTCCGATTCCAATTCCCTTAAATAGGCCAAGAATAGTACCATTAAACCCTGTCAAACCCACCAGTTGGGTGACACGTGGGCCAGAGCTCCAACGGTCATAAAACTGATACGAAGCAACCAAGAAATTTCCCTCATACACCATGTGAACGAGCAAAATTGGGGGACCCCTGGGGATGTACGCAACAAAAAAAACCCCTCGAATAAAGATCAACATTACGCTCAAGATACGGATACGACCGCGCCATCTATGATGCTAACTCAACCCCTCAAATAACCTATCTAGTGCCTAAATATAAGGATCATCAGAATCCAAATAAAGCCTAAACCGCCATAAAATCTATCCTCTCATACGACCCCCTTAGTACATTTGTAATCTTATCCCTAGTAGGAGCTATTAAATTTTAAGCTACTTCCCTCGCCTATAAAAAGGAAAGCCCGGTGCCTTACAAAACTTAGAAAATAAAGAATTCCTAAAAGCCTATTAATAAACTTCCAAAATTTCCGCCACTCATTTCCTTCTTAAATATCCTGTTCCTTTTCTTGGGTTTTCTGGAATATGGGTAAGTGTTTCGACTCTAGATACTTCCTCTAAGCACACATGAGGGCACGTATTATTAGAGTGTTTTTGCTAAGACGTGTCATGGGTCCCTTAGAGTGTCTATCCGAGGGTACCTTCCCTGATAAGGCTCAGAGATATTATTCAAGATTATTCTAGATCGGGGTTGCAATATGACTCGTAAGGTGGTAACATTGAGAATGATACCGACATAACACTCAATGGTGAGTAGCTCCTCGAGGGTGGAGGGTATTCTCTTGTTATCATAGAGCAGCCTTGTAATGGTCCTCGGGGCGGGACTCAAAGATAGGCCATGTTAATATCCTGGTGGACTTAATTGGGCGTTATCCACAAAGGTGGATAGTTCTCGGAGTGTGCCTCTAAGGCTTACTCAGATGTAACCCCGATGGGGTGTAATCGAGTGCCACCTGGAGGGGTAGCCCTTTCAATGCTGCATGTTAAGGAGTGATCAGTTGTTGCCCAAAGGACGCAACCTAATGCACTTGCATAGTTATGGTCGGTGGGCGTGTTTTGAGAACTTAGTTTCCAGCCCTGGGATGCCTCGTGTTGTCACTCGGGTCACCCTCGGTAGGGAGAATTTTATTATATTTTTAGTATATGCATTATTAGAAGTCCCCCTAGTTCGGAGTGGGCTTCGTAAAAGATAGTCGGAACTTTAATGCATTGTCAAGCATTCCTAGGTCTAGGGTTTCATGTTGTACACGTGGCCTTTCGTCAGCCACACGTCTTGATTAGGTTGTTCCACTTCCTTTAGGTTATAAATGGGGCTTCGATCGCTTTGTTCATTCGAAAGAGCAAATTTAAGCATTCACCATTTCTAACTCTTCATCTCTTCTTCTCTCTTCTCAAAGTTTTTCATTTTTAAGCAAAAATGGCATTTGAGGATTTTTTTTCGTGGGCGACGAATTGGTTATGATGACGGCGGACTTGCATGTTACATCTGCCAAAACAGTGGAGCCTATTTCTACCGTTCCTCTACAGACGACAGAGGGTCTAACTGTGTCACGGCGGCATAGCGTTGCTGACAACGTGCTTGTTCTGCGTTCCAATGGTTTTGATAGAGTTTGAAACCTATGATTTCGGCAGAGGAGGCACATGCACAGTTGGTGTGCATTAATTATAACACCTTGAAAATACGAAGTTACATTTGGCAATACATGGAATTAAGAGGACGAAAAGGCAATTCTCACTCGATTCGACAAGCCCAAGAATATGTCGAGATGATGTCCAAACTATACGATCCTAAAAAAGACATAACACCATGTCGGAGGGCCCGACATAACCCTATATAAGACTTCATCAACTTGAAATGACGTGCCACGTTGATCCTAATCAACGTGGCACGTCGGGCCACATAGGCCCCCAAAAGGGGGCTTGTCGATTGGAGAATCGACGTGATACGTCGAATGGAATTCTAGCGTGGCACTTTGATCCGATGTGGCCGAAAAAGGGCGACGTTGAATCAAAATCTGGCACATCGGGTCACAAATGGGTGCCACGTCTGACACCATCCAGTGTGGCATGTATGATGGCCACGTGCCCCGTTAAGGGGCATATCGGTTCAAAAATTGACGTGCCGCATCGGGGCACCCGACGCGGTACATCAGAAAGTTGATCGGGCCGATCAACAACCAATATAACCTACCTTGGGGAGGTACCCACACCCCAAAACTTTCTCCTCATCTATAAATACTCCTTTATTTCTTCATTTAAGGGGTTGATTTTTTGTAAGCTCAAGGGTGTGTGCTTACTATCTCTACAAAAGCACGCCAAACACTCATGTCAACTAAAAAGTTGGCATGTCAAACCCATAAGGTTGATGGATTTGTCTCTCAAGGCACGTCAATTTGTGGAACGTCAACTTGTAGTACGTCAATTTGTTGCACATCAAATAAAGGCATGTTAAACAAGAGCACGTCAAATAAAAGCACGAAAAATAAGAGCACGTCAAAACAAAGCATGTCAAACAAAAGTACATCAAACCAAAGTAATTCAACCATTTTACCTGTATTTTTCCATAGATATCGATATGTCAACAATTGGACTAAGTACGAGATGAGTTTGACTCCAAAGTCAAAAATATGGATTTTGACTCGTGATTTGACCACTCCGTAGTGCAAATTACTCGACGATCGAATATCGAGCCTCCAATCGAGCTAGATGATTATAAGCACCGTATATGAGACTAACACCCTCCAAGGTTAATTCTACAGCAAATAGGGCCTCGTCTATGAGACGTACACTCTACGGTGTTGTCCAATCGAGCCTAAAGGGCTAGATAAAAGAAGACAACTTATGAGATAAACGTGTTATCTTCTAAGACCCTACACGAGCACAATTGAATAATGACCTACATCCGACTTAATTCTTTCTGAGATAAGCGTGTTATCAGAGAGATACGTAGGCAGCTTGACACTGTGTTGAGTTAAGTCACAAGCACGATAAACCTGTATCCCCGTAGATTAGGTTTACTTTCTTATTAACTGTTTATTTCTAACATTATTCTATTAAGTGCATATTTTCATCGAATCAAAAACTCATCTCGTATTGCCTATAAGGTGCTAGAGAGTCTGGTGAAGGAGTAATCTTGAGACATGCGAAACACCCCGCGCCAGAGGCGGTGTCTATGGGAAACCCCTAGACGCACTATTTGGGGGATGATATTACGCGTAAGAATGCAGCACCTGCGAGTTCCACTTAGTCTGAAATCCTACAAGAAAGTCAACAACGTAATGCTCCTAATACCATTCAGAGCGAAACATCTAACGCCCATGAGGAACAACCTCAAGAGAAAAATACGGGGACTCAAAATCCCTCGGTTGTAACAGTGGAACAATTTGAACAACTAATGAAGATGGTGAGAGAGCACATGGCTAACAACCCAGTGCCACCACCACCAATTCGTGTTATGAATCTAGGCCGAGATGATGGGTATTACCAGGATTCAAGCCTAATATGTCGTTCTCAAGGTAGAAGAACCAACACTACGGTTGGTCCCTCCGAGGATCGCCGACATCCTCGTGGTAGGAGAGTTTGACCGTCGCCATCAATGGCATGTACAGGATCACGTGAAAATCGTGAGACCGAAAGAGAAAGGCCACGACATGCCGATAGGCCGAAGCCTTTGCTCTAGGGAAAGAAGAGAAGGTGATCCACCTAAAACAGCTCAACCTAACCTCAATGCAATGATGACTTTACATTCTGAGGATGAATTGATTGATGTAGCATCACCATTCTCTCCGGAATTGCAATTTGTCATGATTGGGGTTGGACTTGAAATCCCTAACATGCCTACTTATGATGGCATAGTGGATCCCAGTGCTCACAAGACTGGTTCTCGAGGATCTCGCCTCTCTTCAGCTCACACGTATGATTAGTTAAGGACTATGTTCGAATCTCAGTTTGCCACTTAGAAGCGAACTCAATTAACACAAGAGTACCTCAAAGCTATCATTGAAGGCACCGATGAATCGACCAGAGATTATATTAGATGTTTTAATGCCGAGATGCTAAGGGTTGAAATGCCCGCCGGTCAAGCCGTTGCCAATATTATCTTCAACACCTTGGGAAATAGGTTTCTTGCTAACGAGCTATTGAGACAAAAACCGCAAATCATTGATCAAATTAATTTGATAGCATAATGTGACATGCCCTTTCACACGTGTGTTGACTTTGCATGCCAAAATTTAAAAACCGTTGGGTTACAATGCGACTTAATGGGCTCCAAAAAAAATATAGCATTGGTAAAATTATAAATAAAGAAACTAATATAGTAAAACTAACTAAAATTAAAACTAAACAACCTAATAAAAGTAAAATTGTTAAAAACCTAAAAATCAGAAATCATACACACCCCCACTTGACCCCACCCACCCCATCAATTCTCTCTCTCTCTCTCTCTCTCTCTCTCTCTGTCTCTCTCTCTCTATCTCTCACGTTAGAATCCTTGCAGAGGTTTAAAACGGATTCAGATCTGGGGCTGGAAATTGGGGTGGTGTGAATCAATTTCAGATCGGGTCCGGAGATGCAAGTGCGAATTGGGGTTGGAGTGGTTCAAATCGAGGCAGGAGTTGTGAGTGAGAATTGCGTATGGGGTGGTGCAGATCGAATTGGGGGATTTTGTGAATTTAGGGTTCTTGAGGAATTTTATAACTAGGTTGATTTTGATGTATTGTGTTTTATGGATTGTGTAAGTCATATTTATCATAAAATAAAAAATTAGGTAATTCAAATTTTGTTTATATTTTAAGTTTTTTTTTCATTTTTTTCTGTAATTTAACTGCAATGCGATTTCAAAATGGTGGTATTTCACACGTACATCCTGCACATGTGAACTCACTAAAAATAATTTTTAAAATAAAAAATTAGCTCCTGTCAAGTTGGCTACCAGAGGACCAAAATTGAAACTCGGGTTACTTTAGAGGGCCAAAAAGGACCCGAGGTACTATAGAGGACTAATTTTAAAACATGGTTACTTTAAATGACTACAAAGTAAAAAATCCCTATTATTTTTGGTATTTTATAGTGCCAAGCACCGATTCTGATCCTTTAAAGCTACCACTATAGTTAATTGTGTGAGTTCTCAAATCTGCCTTAAATATGGCATGTGATGTGCACATGACCCCTAATTTGGCTTACTTTTTTTTGGTTTCCTCCCAATCTTTTAAATTATTAGGTTGAACGAAGGGGCTGAAGACATTCACCTGAGTATCTTCACTAAATCTTTATTATTTATCTTGCGAGTTCTAATAAATTGCGAGTTCTATTAAATGTTGGGGTTGAAAAATTCTTCATTCAATAATACGAACGAATTACAATAGGAGGAGCAACTCTCACACTCGACTATTACAAAAAACCAACCCTCAAATCTCACGGTTAGCTCTACGGCTATTTCTCTCTATTTTCTCTCGGTGTGTGTTTTGTGTATTTTGTGGATGATTGTTGAACTCCTCTTGAAGCTCTATTTATAGGCACTGAATTGGGAGGTATTGTGTCCAAATCTGTAGTTTGATAGCAATGGTTTAGGCATGAATTTGGAGAAGCCGTGAAAGGAACAGTTGGAGAAGCCGTGAAAGGAACAGTAGCAACATGTGAAGGGCTGGAACAACGAATCTCCCCCTCCAGCCCAACTATGTTCGTACACAGACCAAGTTTCTCTCGTGTCACCGCCTTCGTTAGCATATCTGCAGGATTCTTGCTTGTGTGAATCTTAACCAGCTTCAATAGTTGTTGCTCCATCACTTCGCGTATCCAGTGATATCGAGTGTCGATATGTTTTGTACGGGAATGATACATTGCATTCTTGCTCAGGTCTAGAGCACTTTGACTATCGCAGTGAATAATGTACTCATTTTGTGTAAAGCCTAGTTCTTGAAGAAAATGCTTTATCCATAATAACTCTTTCCCTGCTTCCGCTTACAGCAATGTACTTGGCTTCAGTGGTGGATAAAGCAATGCACTTTTGCAGCTTGGACTGCCACGAAACAGCCCCCCCCTGCATAAGTGAATATGTAACTTAATGTAGATTTTCTACTATCAAGATCTCCTGCCATGTCGGCATCTGTGTAACCATTCAGAACTGGCTTTGCTCCCCCGTAACATAAGCATAGATTAGATGTACCTCTCAGGTACCGAAGAATCCATTTAACCGCCTCCCAGTGCTCTTTCCCTGGATTTGACAAATATCTGCTAACAATACCAACTGCATGAGCAATATCTGGCCTAGTACACACCATCGCGTACATCAGACTTCCCACTGCCGAAGAATATGGTATCGCCTCCATTTCTTCTTTCTCCTTCATCGTAGAAGGACACTGTCTCTTGCTTAACTTGAAGTGATTTGCGAGCGGAGACGAAACAGGCTTTGATTTACCCATGTTGAACCTTTTCAGAACTCGTTCAACGTAATCTTCTTGAGATAAGTACAACTTTCTCGTTTTCCTGTCTCGCGTGATCTTCATGCCGAGAATCTGTTGTGCTGCACCCAAGTCTTTCATATCAAAGAACTTGGACAAATCTTTCTTCAAGTTGTTGATTAGCGATGCATCCTGGCCAACTATTAACATATCATCAACGTAGAGCAAAAGGATGATAAATTTACCATCAGCAAACTTCTTCAAATACACACACTGGTCTGCCGCAATCCTGTTATACTGGTGACTCGCCATGAAAGAGTCAAACTTCTTGTACCATTGCCTCGGAGCTTGCTTTAGACCATACAAACTTTTCTTCAATTTACAAACAAGATGCTCCTTGTCGCGGACTTGAAAACCTTCGGGCTGCTCCATGCATATCTCTTCTTCTAGATCACCATGAAGGAATGTAGTTTTCACGTTCATCTGTTCAAGCTCCAGATCCAAACTGGCAACTAACCCAAGTATAACACGGATTCATGTCATCTTCACCACTGGTGAGAATATCTCGTCAAAGTCAATGTCTTTCTTCTGTTGGAATCCTTTGACGACAAGCCTGGCCTTATATTTTAGAATATTTCCACGACCATCTTTCTTGAGTTTGAACACCTATTTATTCTTCAGTGCTCTCTTTCCCTTCGGAAGTTTCACAAGCTCATAAGTTTGATTCTTCTGCAAAGAATTCATTTCTTCTTCCATGGCTTGCCTCCAGCTTTCTTTGTCACTGTGAGATTGAATTTCTTTGAAACTTTCAGGCTCCCCCTCACTCGTAAGAAGGATATATTCTGATGCAGGATAACTTATTGATGGTATCGGCACACGTCCAGATCGTAAAGGAGGTGAGAGCTCCCCCTGCTCAGCACCTTCAGCATCATCTACATTATCTTGGACATCCTCATTTTCGATATGAGGTTCTCGTGGTGATGTAACTTCTTCTGGAGCACTAGTACATTGTCGAACTGAAGCAGCTGGAGTAAAGTCATAGAATTGATTTTCGTAGAAAATCACATCTCTACTGCGGATAACTTTCTTGGACTGTGGATCCCACAATCTGTAACCGAATTCTTGATCACCATAGCCAATAAAGATGCATGGAGTTGACTTGAGATCAAGTTTCTGCCTGAGCTCCCTCGACACATGTGCAAAAGCCTTGCACCCGAACACCTTTAGGTGAGAATATGAAATATCCTTCCCTGTCCATATATTCTCTGGAACTTCAAAGTTCAAAGGAACTGACGGTGTCCTATTAATCAGATAACAAGCTGTGAGGACTGCTTCAGCCCAGTATGCTTTAGGCAGCTTAGCCATACTGAGCATGCAACGAACTTTCTCAATAATGGTGCGATTCATTCGCTCATCAACACCATTATGTTGTGGGGTCCTCGGCACCGTCTTCTTGTGCCTAATGCCATGTTTAGTGCAATACGCTGCAAATTCTCGAGAAGTGTATTCGCCTCCATTGTCTGAGCGAAGGCACTTCAACTTCTTCCCTGTCTGTCTTTCCACCAACGCATGAAATGCTTTGAAGCGATCAAAAACTTGATCTTTTGATCTTAAACAGTAGGCCCATAATTTTCGTGAAGCATCATCAATAAAGGTCACAAAATATTTGCTTCCACCGAGAGATTCTTCTTCTATCGGTCCACACACATCAGAGTGAACGAGACTCAGTAACTCGGAGCATTGCTTCTTGGTGGAACTGAAAGAAACTCTATGTTGTTTCCCGAACAAACAGTGCTCGCAAGGATCTAGTGCAACATCCTTTGTGAGATTGATAGCATCATTCTTGGCTAGTGTAGCCAAGCCCTTCTCGCTCATATGCCCAAGTCTTTTGTGCCAAAGATTTGGTGACGCCTCTTCTTCAACAGCGGTGAGGCTTAACTCGCACAATTTTGTATGAGTTTTGAACAACGTGCCACAGATATGACCCCTCGCAACAACTATCACACCTTTCGACAACTTCCACTTGCCATTTTTAAAATTACTTTCATAACCCTTTTGGTCAAGGGCTAGTCCTGAGATCAGATTCAGCCTGAGATCCAGAACATGGCGCACATCCTTGAGGATAAGAGAACATCCTATGTTGGTTTTCACGTGCACGTCACCAACACCAACTACACTGGAGTAACTGGTGTTACCCATCTTTACGGTACCAAAGTCCCCTGATTTGTATGTAGCAAATAAATCACGATGTGGAGTGGCGTGAAATGAAGCTGCAGAGTCAATCACCCACTCAATATCTTGGTTGTCTACATGTAGGCATGTCTCGTCTCCATAAGAAACAAGAGCAATTTCAGATGATACTGTGACAATGGTTTCACCTTCATCCTTGTTGGAGCTTTGGCCGATTTGGGGTTGATCCCTTAAAAGCTTTCGACAATCCCTCTTCATATGACCGTAAATTCCACAATAATTACAGTTTCCGTTGAATCGACTCGAGTTGTCAGTGGATCTACCTCTCTCTTGGGATTTACCTCGATCTTGAGATCGTCTACGATTTTGACCTCGACCTCTGCCTCTGCCTCTGTCACGACCTCTTCCTCTACTTTCCGACATAAGAGCATAAGATTGGTCGGCACTGACTTCTCTTCTTCGGGCTTCTTCGTTAAGTAAAGCATATGTCACCATTTGCATAGATACTTTACCGTCGGGGGCAGAATTACTGAGGGTGACAACAAGAGTCTCCCAATTGTCTGGTAGGGAACTTAGAAGTAGTATCGCTTGTTCCTCGTCTTTGAGGTTCCAATCGGCGGCAGCAAGCTGGTTCACAAGGTCCTGGAACTGACCCGTGTGCTCTGGTATAGACGTACCACTACGAAGCTTGTGGTTTACTAAACGTCTCATCAACAATGTCTTGTTACGTGCCGTGTTTGCCTGATACATGTTAGCAAGCTTATCCCACAACGTGTGGGCACTCGTTTCCTGTGCGACATGATGGAACACACTATTGTCAATCCACTGACGAATCTGAGCAACAGTCTTCTTGTTCATCTTTTTCTAATCTTCATCACTCGTCTTCTCGGGTTTGGTACCTTTATTTTCGATTGGCCCGGATAAATCCTTCAAATTTAGCAAATCCTCCATGCGAGGCTTCCACATGTTGTAATTAGTAGGCGTCAATCGCATCATCGTGTCCGACGTTGAATTTTCCATGTTAAAATTCAACAAGCTTGCTTGTCCCCAAATTTAGAGGCTGAATTTGGGGAAACGGAGCACACAGTTGGATCCGAAACGGTCGAAAACCTTGGAAACCATTCTGACCTTGTTGAAAACGGATCAAAAATGAGTTGAACCGGGCCGAAACAATGTTGGAAGGAACTGAACCGGGTCAAATCCGGTTGGACCAGCGTTGACCGGTCAGACCAGCAGCTGACCGGGTCAGGATCTGGGCGGGTCGGATCAGGGTCGGATCCGGGTCGAAATTCACCTTCTTCACCCGCTTCTCAAAATGGGCCGAGTTAACTCGCCGTTAACTCGGTCGGCATAGAACGGCGATTTCCGGCGATCGAAAAATTCTGAAAAATATATATTCGGAATCCTTGCAACACGAGCTTCACAACGGTAGTAACAAAACGCAATTCCGGAACGGAAAAATTTTGACGTCGAATTGGGTCGTCTTCGATCGTCACTTTCCGGCAATCGAAATAGCTCGAAACCTATATATTCGGAATCGTCGGACCGAGAGCTTCACAACCGTGATAAGAAACCAAAGTTTAGGGACGAAAAATCTCGAACGAAATTTTACAGAGAACGGCGAAACGAAACTCGTGGCTCTTAATACCACTTTGTTGGGGTTAGAAAATTCTTCATTCAACAATACGAATGAATTACAATAGGAGGAGCAACTCTCACACTCGACTATTACAAAAAACCAACCCTCAAATCTCACGGTTAGCTCTACGGCTATTTCTCTCTATTTTCTCTCGGTGTGTGTTTTGTGTATTTTGTGGATGATTGTTGAACTCCTCTTGAAGCTCTATTTATAGCACTGAATTGGGAGGTATTGTGTCCAAATCTGTAGTTTGATAGCAATGGTTTAGGCATGAATTTGGAGAAGCCGTGAAAGGAACAGTTGGAGAAGCCGTGAAAGGAACAGTAGCAACATGTGGAGGGCTGGAACAACATTAAATTCTTTATTATTATCTTTATAATGAATGTTATTAAAAATTGAATAGAGGTAATGCGAGGAATTGCAAAGAGTGCACGGGATAGGTGGCCCCCGTTTGATCCTGTTATGTTGACCAAGGTGGTTGGACCTCTGAAGTAGGGGAAGTTGTAGGCCCGTCCACATTGATACAATGTCGAGTTTCGGAGGGGGGCGAACTTGGACGAGGCATACACACTTTTCGTGTGAATTTACACGCCTGCTCTATTACTGCAACAAGACATGATCCGTACCTAAACTTGATTTGTTTGAAGAAGATACGTACCATAATAATAGGTTATATGAGAATGATATATCTTATTAATTAAGTCTTAGAGTAATTTAGTATGTTTTTCAAGTCATATTATTTAACACATGTGGTTAATTATTTGACTGACATTATATGCACCTCATTTTGTTATACTAATTTTTGATTTTTGAATTATTAGTCATTTTGAATAAATATATATGTTTGCATACTACGTGATGTGGTTATATTAACATTCAAATTAAAAATTTTCATTACCACAAAAGAAATGTAAGAATTTAAGGGGAGCAGAGTTTGGTAAAAATTTAAAGCGGCCAAAAATTTGCCTTTTTTATTACAATCAAAGACGATTATTCTCCTTTGATCTTGTACAATATCGGTAAATTCTATACCGATATATATATATATATATATCAATAAAAGGAACAAAGGCGATTTTATCTCCTCTATGTGCATCAGCTGTGATATGGATTTTGCATGCTGATGTGGATTAGATAATAAAACAACAACAACAACAACGACAACCAAGCATGTAATCCCAATTAAATTGGGGTAGGCTATATGAACCATGAATGAATCACGTCGAGTCGTGAACATGAATCTTCTGTCTCCATAGGTTTCGGTTTGCGAGCATGTCTTCATTTAGATCTTTTAGCTTCATGTCGTTCCGTATGACCTCCATCCACGTCTTTTTCGGTCTCCCACGACCTCTAGTCGTCTGTCCTAAGTCGAGATCTTCAACTCGCCGTACCGGTGCGTCTATGGGTCTGCGTTTAACATGACCAAACCATCTTAAACGATTTTCTCGCATTTTCTCGTCGATGACTGCCACACCCAATTTATGCCGGATATCTTCATTGCGCACCTTATCCCTCCTTGTGTTCCCGCACATCCACCGAAGCATGCACATCTCTGTAACGTTCATTTTATGTGCATGACTTTGCTTAATAGCCCAGCACTCGGAGCCATAAAGCAAAGCAGGTCTAATAGCCGTACGATAGAACTTTCCTTTAAGCTTTAGAGGGAAGTTACGATCGCACAGGATCCCTGTTGCACTCTTCCACTTTGCCCATCCAGCTTGGATGCGGTGGTTGACATCTCCGTCTAACTCTCCATCCATCTGCAGTATGGAGCCTAAATACCGAAAATGCGCACTTCTCGGTATCTCTTGGCCATCCAACTGAACCGTGCCATCGTTGTTTCTTCGTTGTTTGCTAAACTTGCATTCGAGGTACTCGGTTTTTGTTCGACTTAGTCGAAATCCTCGTGCTTCTAATGTTTGTCTCCATCGTTCTAATTTAGCGTTAACTCCCATCCTCGTCTCATCGATGAGGACAATATCGTCTGCAAATAACATACACAATGGGACTCGGTCTTGGATGGTTCTGGTGATTTCATCAATTACAATGGCAAACAAAAATGGGCTCAAAGCTGACCCCTGATGTAAGCCCATTGTAATTGGAAAGGCGTCTGTTAAACCGCCACAAGTTCGGACACTTGTCACCACATTCTCATACATATCTTTTATGATGTTGATATATTTAATGGGTACCACCTTCTTCACCAAGATCCACCATAATACCTCTCGAGGTACTTTGTCATATGCCTTTTCTAGGTCGATAAAGACCATATGTAAATCTCTACTCTTTTCTCGAAAGCGTTCAATGAGCTGACGAATCAAATGGATGGCCTCTATGGTCGACCTTCCCGGCATAAATCCAAATTGGTTCTCAGATATAGGAATAATTTGTCTCAATCGGTGTTCGATCACCCTCTCGCATAGCTTCATGGTATGAGACATAAGATTTATCCCACGATAGTTAGAACAGTTTTGGACATCGCCTTTGTTCTTATATAGAGGTATTAGCGTACTCTTCCTCCACTCTTCTGGTATTTTATTTGTTCGCCATATTTTGTTAAAGAGGTCCGTCAACCAGGTCACTCCTATCTCTCCCATGCTTCTCCAAGCCTCGATAGGGATACCATCTGGGCCAATAGCTTTTCGAGTCTTCATCCTCTTCAAAGCATCTTTGACTTCCGACATTCTAATACGGTGCATAAAATTACGGTTCAGATCCTGAGGGTACTGCGAGATGTCACCCACTGCTTGGGTGGGGCCTCCATTGAACAGACCCTCGAAGTACTCCCTCCACCGTGCTTTAACCTGATCCTCACGCACTAAGACAGACTGACCTTCATCTTTGATGCATTTCACTGCACCTAGGTCTCTAGTCTTCCTCTCTCTAATGCGGGCAATTTTGTATATATCCTTCTCGGCCTCCTTGCTATCCCTCTTCTCATAAATTTCCTTGTACACAGCCTCTCGCGCTAGTCGAACAGCTTTCTTTGCTTCTTTCCTGGCTAGCTTATATTTTTCAAAGCTTGTCCCATCATAGTTCTTCTTCAAATCCCTGTAGCAATCCCGTTTGGCCTTGATTGCCTCCTTTACTTCTTCATTCCACCATGACGTGTCTTTACCTGTCAGGCTACTACCTCGGGATTCACCTAAGAGGTCTTTAGCTACCTTCTTGATACAACAAGCCATTTTGGTCCAAGTTGCATCTGCATCGTCCTCAGTCTTCCAGTCTACCTCTTGAACCACTCGCTCCACGAAGGCCTTTTGGGTAGACTCCTTAAGCCGCCACCACTTAATTCTAGGTTCCATCCGGCGCCTACTCCTCTTCACTCCTTGCCGCAGTCTAATATCCAACACCAAAAGCCTATGTTGTGTAACCACTTTCTCCAGGGATGACCTTGCAATCTAAGCAACGACTTCTATCTGCCCTCCTAGCTAAGAAGAAATCTACCTGGCTCTTATTTGACCCACTCCTATAAGTGACCAAATGAGATTCTCTCTTCTTAAACCAAGTATTTGCTACAAGCAAATCATAGGAGAGGGCAAAGTCTAAGATAGCGGTGCCCGGCTCATTGCAATCCCCAAAACTATACCCGCCGTGGATGTCATCGAACCCATCACGGCTAGATCCTACATGACTATTAAAGTCACCTCCAATGAAGAGTTTCTCGCTACTAGGGATCCTTTGTACCATCTCGTCCAAATCTTCCCAAAACTTACGTTTCACAGCTTCGTCTAGTCCTATTTGTGGTGCATAGGCACTAATGACATTCAAGATATCCTCGCCTATGACCAACTTGACCAGTAAGATCATGTCACCCTTCCTTCTGACCTCCACCACGTCTTCGAGCCAAAGCTTATCTATGATGATCCCAACACCGTTTCGGTTCTTCTCTGTCCCGGTATACCAAAGCTTACAACCCCAAGGGTCTACTACTTTGGCCTTTTCACCAACCCACTTGGTCTCTTGCACGCACAAGATGTTGATCCTCCTCCTGGACATTGCCTCCGCTAGCTCGGCCAATCTTCCTGTGAGTGACCCCACATTCCACGATGCAAGGCGAACTCGTCGTTCCTGGACTAACTTCTTTACCCTCACCCGTCCTAGAAGGTGAGGGAACCCTTGCTCATTTGACACCACACCCGGGCGTCGATGTGGCGCGTCGCTTCCGGGCGACGACCTAGCAACCCTTGCCCATTTATCACTACGCCCGAGGTCCGATGTAGCGCGTCGCTGAGTAGGGAACGCCCCAACGAAATTCATAATTTGGTTCATATCATAGGATGTGACGGGGTTTTTACGTTGGCTGTCACAAGCCTACCACAACCCTCCTCCTTTATCCTGGCTTGGGACAGGCAGTGAAAGCTCACTGGCGGAGTAGATAATAAAAGGAAGACAAAAAAAGCAGGCGATGGAATCGCCCCTATCCTCGGTCTGGCCCACATAAGTAGCTGGCGAATAATCACCTGTCTCATAAGTAGAGGCGATTTTTCCACTCTAACGCGTCTGCCAACACGAAAGGCAGAAATTTGCCTTTAATTACGTTACATGCGCTCATATTGGGTGCAACGGTTTAGAGGTAGAAAATAGCCTCTAATCTCTCCCATTAGAGACAATTTTGGCCATATAAGAGTTCAATCTTGGCCTCCAATATGGAGGAGTTCTTGCAGTGAATGAACTTAATACAATTGATCTTTAGAAATGGATGTATTCTAATTTCCAACCCCGTTAATGCTTTCCACATACATTTTGGTACCGCCTAGTAAACTTCAGTTTCTTCTTCTTTGTTTGATCACTTTGCTCAGTTATGTTTAATTTGAGACCATAGTCTCTTCAGGCTCATAATTGTCTTTTGATCTAATAATTGATAAATAATATAGCTCGCTCTTGTTGTGTATGTACGTCATCTTCTTGAAAAGAATAAGTATCAACTAATAGTTCTAAAAATCACTCCATTCGTTCAGGGTGACTTCTGTATACGTATATTAAAGTGTAACGATGGCCGAATTTACATATGTTTGAGGAGATGTACCAAAGTAAATATGGGTTTTCTATATATATCTACGTAAGCTTAATATTCCCCTCTTTCACTGGGGTTTATACAAACTTGACTTCTAGATATATGATGGGGAGAATTTAAGGTAAGCCAAAATCTAAATTTGGGCCAGCCGAGTAGTAAGGCCCATTTAATACGAGAGCATCGAACAGATCTTGTTCGATGCGGTACCCGTTTCGAACTACATCTGGGGTCTATAAATACCCCGCCCCTTGACCTTCCGATAGAGAGATTGCACCCTATACCAATTACTACCACATCGAACGTCCTTATTCGACACACTTTATCATTCGATACTACATAGCATTTGACATTGACATCATTGATCCAAACCAATATCGAATCCGTCCTCATTCGAGTTACAACAACATCGAATCACTGAGATTCGATACAACCGCATCGAACCAACCACATCTGATCTATATCAGCATCGAACCAGTCCCGTTTGAGGCGTGCATCGAATGTCCCCAATTCGATCTACACGTTAAATTTGTCCTATTAGGATATCTAAGGTAATTCAATACTTGTAATAGACAGTAGGTGTTCCGGACCAAGTTAGTCCGTTTATTATATTGGATTACCATTATTTTGGTTATTTGTATTCCAATTGTATTATTTTACAGTGTTCTATTACCTTGACGAAATAAGACCAAAATATTGGCGTTGCCATTGGGAACTCCATTTATATTGTATTTAGATATAAGTAGCTAGGATGACAAAGAAATGTCGAACGCTTTCGGATGAAAAGAAGGAAGCAAGAAAGAAAATCAAAATGGAAACAGGCGAAAAATGGGAAGCAATCCGAGCCTGAGGACCAGGCGCGAGATAAAGCAGAGAGTCACTTATTAAAACAATGGCAAGAATGTAAGATGGAACCCTTAGGGGAATTCAAAATTGTGCAGCTATTTAGGGAGAGCACCGAGAAAATAATAAAGATTGGGGCAGGAATGGACCGAATAATAGAGGCAACTTTGGCTGACTGTCTCAGGCGCAATTTAGATATATTTGCATGGTCTGATTCCGATTGACTCGGGATAGACTGATACGACAAGAGCGCAAAACTGATACGACAAAATAAGCAGAATTTTAGCAAGGAGAAGAATGAAGCCGCTGAAAAAGAGGTACAAGAACTCTTAGCAGCACGACACATTTATGCGATAAGGTTCTCAGAATGGTTGAGCAATATCATTTTAGTTATGAAAAAAGAAACGACATAGAGAATGTGCGTTGATTATATGGACTTGAACAAGCATTGTCCTATGGATCCTTTTCCATTACCTCGAATAGACCTACTGGTTGATTCGACTGCAGGATGTGCGTAGCTAAGCATGATGGATGCAAAAAGTAGATTTCACCTGATATTCATGGCAGTGCAAGATCAGAGCAAAACAACTTTTGTCACGGATACCGGAGTGTACTGTTATATGGTAATGTCGTTCGGGTTGAAGAATACAGGAGCAACATCTCAAAGACTGGTGGCCAAAATGTTTTACCATCAAATTGGAAAGTCAATGGAGGTGTATATTGACCACATGCTTGTGAAGAGTCTCAAGGCCGAGGAGCATGTGCGGCATTTGGATGAGGCTTTCGCCATCATGAGGACCTAAGGAATGAAATTAAATCCCAAGAAATGCGCTTTTGGGGTAATGGTGGGGAAGTTCCTAGGTTATGTGATGAATGAAAGAGGAATCAAAGCCAATCCTGATAAAATAAAGGCAGTATTGGAACTACCATCACCAAGAACAGTGAGGGACGTCCAATGTCTGGTGGGCCGATTAACAGCCTTGGGAAGGTTCATATCAACATCTGCAGAAAAGAACCTTCCCTTCTTTAAAGTCATGAAGCGATGCAAAGATTTCATTTGGACGTCGTAATGTGAGGAGGCTTTCAGACAAATGAAAAATTATTTAGTGAGCCCACCATTGTTAGCCAAATCGGAGGAAAATGAAATGTTGTATCTATATCTAGCGGTATCCTTGCACGCCATCAGTACGGTACTACTCAAGCAAAAGGAACTCAGCAATTACCCATTCACTATGTGAGTAGAGTTCTCAGGGGGCAGAAAGGAATTACTTGGAAATAGCGTTGTTCGCATTAGCAATTGTTGTTACCGCATGGAAACTGAAACCATATTTTCAATCTCACCTAATCACGGTGGTGACAGACAAACCTTTTGAAGCAAGGGCTGGAGAGGCTCGAAACCCTCTGGCCGATTGGTTAAATGGGCAATTAAGCTCAGTGAATTCTGATTGGATTTTGAGCCGCGAACTGCAATCAAAGCACATGCTTTAGCGGATTTTATGACTGAGACTCTGGGAAACAGTGTATCCAAGACCGCAAGCTGTATCTTTTCTATATCAAACCAAGACAGAACCAGTAGGGCAACCACAACATGGATATTACACACGGATGGATTTGCAACCACAGAGGAGGGATTGAAATCCACTTTTGTCCCCGGAGCAAAGAGAATTTGAATTCGCTAAGCCTAAATTACATGGTAACGAATAATGAAGCCGAGTATGAAGCAGTTATTGCCGGTGTCAAAATGGCTCTTGGACTCAATATTGAACATTTGGATATATTCACCACTCGCTCTTAGTGGAAAATCATTTTTCGAGAAAGTATGAGACGCGAGAGGAGATAATGAAATTGTATGTTGCAAAGGTAAAAGAATTGGCAAACAATTTCAAATTCTTTGACATTACTTAGATCCCAAGGGACGACAATGCAAAAGCAGATGCGCTTTCTAAATTGGCGAGTTCTTTGGAGATTCTGACAGAGAAGAGAATCACACTCATGGCCGCTGATAAGCCGTCGATCGGAATATCAAAATATAATGCCACGGAGGTGCGGGTGGAATTCATATTGACAATACAAGAAGACCCATCTTAGAAGGACGAGATTATGATTTATCTTCAACAGGGTATTCTCCCGACAAGTCCGAATGCACAACGTAAAATGCGATATAAGGCCTACAGTTTTACTATCAGCAATGGAGAGCTATACAAAAGATCTTTCGGAGGACCAGATGTTTGAATCCAACCCAAGCCGAATATGTCATGAAAGAAATTCATGCAGGGTGCTGTGGAAATCATTCCGGGGGACGAGCTTTGGCTCAGCGAATATTGTGCCAAGGATATTATTGGCCAACTCTATTAAAAGATTCGACACCCTTTTCAAGAAAATGTGACAGCTATCATTACCACGCTCGTTTCATTCATAGACATGCACGACAGCTACAACCCATCGACGTGGCATGTCTATTTGACCAATGGGGAATTGATATTGTAGGACCTTTTCCCCCAGCCAAAGGTCAAAAGCGATATTTGGTAGTGGCAAAAGCGATATTTGGTAGTGGCAATTGAGTATTATACCAAATGGGTCGAAGCGGAGGCTATGGCATCAATCACAGAGAAGAATATGATCGAGTTTATCTGGAAATACATCATATTTCATTTTGGAATTCCGAGGTCTATTGTATGTGACAATGGCACACAATTTAGCGGAAAGGAGATTAAATCATGGTTCGCAGAATTAAAGATATCCCACAATCTCACCTCAGTCTATCATCCCTAGTCCAATGGCCAAACGGAATCCACCAACAAAATATTGAAGGATTATCTTGAAAGGAGGGTGAGAAGCATAGGAAAAACATGGCCGGAAGAGCTTCAAAGAATATTATGGGCATATAGAACAACTCCAAGAACATCTACAGGAGAGACTCCGTTTGTTCTTGTCTACGGTACCGAGGTTGTTTTACCTGCAGAAATAGGTATGCCGACGCACAGGATTAACGATTACGACCCGGAGCAGTTAGCCCGATTAAGACAAATGGATTTCGATATGATAGGACTGGCGAGGGATGATGCGTACCAACGTACAATTGCTTTTAAGGCAGCAATGGCCAAAAGCTATGATAAAAAGGGTTCAGTTCCGAAATATTGAAGTAGGTGATTTGGTCCTAAGAAGCATTGCGGCAAAACAACATATCGGAAAGCTCGAACAAAACTGGGAAGGGCCTTTCAGAGTCATACGAGCAAGTTCACGAGGATACTATTACTTGGAAAATCTACAAGGGGTTCAACAGAAGCGTCCATGTAATGTGCAACATCTTAGACGTTATTATGCATAGAAATTGAAACAATTTCATCTTGTGCTCAAATAACTGTGTGAACTACGAAGGCCTGAGTCCCATGCAAAATGGAAAACATAGCCACCTCGGTAAATATCAATCTTAATCCTTTTTTGAGTTACTAATTATAATTTCTATCCATCAAATGACGCAGGTGGGAATGACGACGGGATAAGAGGCCCAACAAGGTCCAACCCCTCATGCACAACACGAGCGTCATGACGGTGGGATAAGAGGCCCAACGAGGTCCAACCCCTCATGCACGACGCGAGCATCATGACGGCGGGATGAGGGGCCCAACGAGGTCCAACCCCTCATGCACAACACGAGTGTCATGACGGTGGGATAAGAGGCCCAATGAGGTCCAACCCCTCATGCACGACACGAGCATCATGACAGTGGGATAAGAGGCCCAACGAGGTCCAACCCCTCATGCACAACACGAGCGTCATAACGGTGGGATAAGAGGCCCAACGAGGTCCAACCCCTCATACACGACGCGAGCATCATGACAGCGGGATAAGAGACCCAACGAGGTTCAATCCCTCATGCACAATAAGAGCGTCATGACGGTGGGATAAGAGGAACAACGAGGTCCAACCTCTCATGCACGACGCGAGCATCATGACGGTGGGATAAGAGGCCCAACGAGGTCGAACCCCTAATGCACGACGCGAGCATCATGACGGCGGGATAAGAGGCCCAACGAGGTCCAAACCCTCATGCACGACGCGAGCGTCATGGCGGAGGGATAAGAGACCCAACGAGGTCCAACCCTTCATGCACGACACAAACATCATGATGGCGGAATAAGAGGCCCAAAGTGGTCAGATCCCTCAGGCATAACACGAGCGCCATAACGGTAGTATGAAGTGCCCAAAGTGCTCAAACTTCTCATACCAAATGCAATCATTATAACGGATATGCAAAGTGACATTGAAAGCGACTATAAAATATAAAATAACTGTGAAATCGACAACAAACAATGAACGGTCAAACATCCCTTGAAATATATTAAAGAGAAAAAGTTGTGCGAATAAAGTGTAAATAAAAAATTATGATATCAAGCGGTATAATTGATTTCTATCAAGAACCACTGTGAGAGAGATACAAAGATTGTGTACACAACAAAAGGCCTAATTTCATCAAAATAATGTAACCTAAGTACTGTTACTCAGTTGAAGACTGCAGGGACTTTGGACAAAAAATCACACCCACGGAACGTGCAAAATTGGCATAATTTCCTTGAATTTGATCATTTGTGAGAATCAAGTCATCTGCTTGTACCGAGCCTTTGGGCAAAATAACTTCATTCCTTTCAGAGGCATCGTCAAGTTGATATCTGCTCAGAGAAATCAAATTCTGATCATTGAACGATCGATCGGGAACATTACCTTTCGTCATATAAGCTCCAACATCTCGAGAAGGATACATTCCAGTTGGCAAAATCATTGTTGGACCAGGAATCTTCAACACGAGCTTCACCTTTTTTTTGCTTCATTCGCAGCCACAACATGCATGCTTTCAAAACCCGACGCCCTGGGAGGACTCGGCAGAAAACTCGTAGACCTGGACGTTTTTGGAGGCAGTTCGGCTTCATCATCACTTTGACCAAAAACGTCGTGAAGGGATTTATTGACTCTCTCTACTCGCTCAATGTAGCACTAGGAGCATATTTATCTATTCCTTTCTGCGTCAAAGGCAAACTCGGTTTCAATGAACTGGAGCCTGTCACACTTTTGCTTTTGCGATCGTGCCATACGGCATAAAATGAATCACCAAGTTTATTGGTTTGTAAATCATCGTTATCATCACTGCTAGCCTCCGAGATCTCCATTCTCGGACCACGACTCGCGTCTAGCATATCTTTTCAAAAACCCTCTCCGAGATATTCAAGATAATCAGCTTGATCGACGCCAAGTTTCATTTCATATTTCATGTCCGCAGCACCACAGAGTAACTCAAGATATTTATAAACGTTACTCTGCATGAAAGATTGGGCAATGGAACACTTGTAATCCTCCAACTCGAGCTTTTGGATTCGGTGACTCAAGTCGGCAATAATGTTATCCGCGGTGGCATTCGACACTTTAAGAGAGGAGTTCTCACGCTTCAAAGAGTCATTCTCTCTTTTCAGCGCAACTATTTCAGCACGCAATGCATCAGCATTTTCTTCAGTTTTCCTAGTCATTACTCCAGCATCATGTGCATCGCTTATAGCCTTAGCTGCCATGTTTTCAGCCTCTCTGGCGTGTTTCAGTGCATTGCGTTGGCTATAATTGCCGCTACAAATATTGGCGTGTAGCCTGTCAACAACGGAAATGTGTTGACTATGAACCTTAGCCAAACCACTATAATCTCGGCACAATCGATATACTACAATAATAATAGCAGCAAAAAATAAGCGCCCAAAGTGACCCAGATCTCGGTATCCTAACCTATCTATTACGGCTTGACGATCTAATTGAGGCCATAGACTTCGCATTATCTCTGCCGCCTGTTCGTACCTCAATCGATATCCACCCAGGGTAGCGCTCAAGGATTCTGGATTCTCATCATTAAGGAAATCATAATTAACAAGGCTCCCAGGAAGGTCGAGGACGCTTAAGTGGGGGCGGAGAGATATCTTGAGCCTCTCGAGCAGATTCTTCCTCCACCAATTTCCTCTTAGCGGCGGCGTACCAATCCTCATCCCCTGGACGGGAGGAACTCGCTACATTAGTATTTCGCACGCTCGTGGACGTGGGATTGGATGCATTGAATCTAGCCAAATTGGCAACAATTCTCTCATCTTCCACATCAATTTCTTCCATTATCCGGATCTGAGAATTAGTCCCAACCCTAACGCAACCACATGTGGCGGTTGGCCTCATCACCAATCTCCGTGGGACAACATCCTCATGACGTTCGAAATCTCTCACAATAGGCACCTGGGTAGCAGCACTAACGCCACCGAGCCTCGTGGTAGAACGATCAACTGGAGGAGCATCAAAATGATCTGCATCCCAGTTATCATATAGAGTTCCAGAAGCCTTAGTCGCATATTTGTTTCTTCCAGTCTCACCTGGGTTTCCTTCCAAAGAAACACTGGCAAATAATGGGCCCACAACAGAGGCCTCGTTTTCATTGCTCCTTCTCCGAGCATCGTAAATATTCTCGGGTGACACCACAGGTTTACTCTGATTACTAGATTTTGTCCTTGCCATGTCAGGTCAATTATGGAGTAATATATGGATCGATGTAGCAAGAAAACGTTATATGAGCATTGAATCCATAAAATTCGATGCGGCGGGAAGGTCGAACAATTTTTTGTCGATGTTAACTATGTCGAACGCTGGCAATTCGATGTTGCGAATGTCGAACACACACCGTTCGATGCGGCCTGAAGAGCGGCTAAAAAACTCCCATGGGAAAGAAAATAACAATGAGGTGGAAATTGGCCCCTTATATAGGCCCGTACACCGCAATCTGTTACGACCTCATCGAACAGACATCATTCGATGCGCCCGCGTCGAATTCATCCAATTCGATGTCTGCACCAACATGCGTCGAACTGCCATTGTTCAATGCGCCCGCATTGAATTCCCAAAATTCCATGTTGCCCCTATTGCACAGAACGACCGGCTTTCGTCGCACTCAAAATTTTACTGTCAATGAAAACAAAACGCAAGACTTCTTAAGTTTGGAAACCGCTCTCTCGTCGACACTGTCTCCCAAACTGTGGGGAGTATGTGATGGGGAGAATTTAATGTGGGCCCAAATCCAAATTTGGGCCAGCCCAGCAGTAAGGCCCATTTAATACGAGAGCATCGAACATGTCTTGTTCGATGCGGTACCCGCATCGAACTACAACTGTTCCATGCTGATTCTTGCGTATTTGGAGGGTCCCACATGACGAGGTCTATAAATACCCCGGCCCTTGACCTTCCGATAGAGAGATCGCACCCTATACCAATCACTACCACATCGAACGTCCCTATTCGACACACTTTATCGTTCGATACTACATAGCATTGGACATTGACATCACTGATCCAAACCAAGATCGAATCAGTCCTCATTCGAGTTACAACAGCATCGAATCACTGAGATTCGACACAACCGCATCGAACCAACCACATATGATCTATATCAGCATTGAACCAGTCCCGTTCGAGGCGCGCATCGAATGTCCCTAATTTGATCTACATGTTAATTTGTCCTATTAGGATATCTAAGGCAATTCAATACTTGTAATAAACAGTAGGTGTTCCGGACCAAGTTAGTCCATTTATTTTATTGGATTAGCATTATTTTGGTTATTTGTATTCCAATTGTATTATTTTACAGTGTTCTATTACCTTGACGAAATAAGACCAAAATAATATATAATCTTTTCGCTAATTATCATATTTTGCAATGAAGTAAATATATATATATATATATATATATCACTATTAAGATAGTCAATGCAACAATACACATTCATCGGGCTCATGCACCCAGCTAGCTAGGATGTAATCGTGATAAATAAATCTAAAAGTTATTCGACGATATTTTTGTCTTATTTCATCCAGCTTACAATACAGCAGAAACTGTGACAAATGGGCCTGGCAATGCCAAAATAATGCTAATCTATTACAATGAACGGACTACCTTGGTCCGCAACACCTACAGTTTATTACAAGTACAACATTACTCTAGATATCCTTCTCAGACAAAGAAATTGCTAGATCAAATCGGTGTGGTTCGATCAATGAATGTCGAATCGTAGTGGTTCGGTGTAGTTGAAAATCGAACTCGATGTATATTGAACGACATTGGTTCGATGCTGATGAACCTCGAACGGGAACTCTTCGATGTTGGCCTAAGTCAAATGTGGTCCTATATCGAATCGACTAGAAGATCAAACTCTGAAGAGTATCAAATCAGGTGTGTATAGAATCAGTGATTTCAATATACATGAATATGTATCGAGTGTTGAATGAATGACAGAGAATACCAAAAGACGGGGTATTTATAGACCCCATCCAGTGGGCCCCACTGGTTGTTAGGAGATGAATATCGAATAACACTGATTTGATCTATCTCTTAGATCGAATTATGCACGTTCGATACTCACGCATCATCGAATTGCTCATGTTTGATATACAACTTTGTGGGCTCTCTTTTGTGGACTCGCACAATATAAAATATTAGGCATTTCCTAAAATATCCCCATCATATAGTCCTCCAGTTTGAGAGTCGGTCTTGTTACGAGAACGGGTACCAAACTCTATATTTATGTTTGAACTAGACCGCCAAGTATTTGTCATTTATGCCACCGTTGAAAATCACGCCCCCGATTGGGAGGCGGTGTTGGTACAAGAATGGCTTCCAAATCTCCAAGCTTGCCGCTTTCGACTTGACTTCTAGTCATTTTAATTTGCACCTTCATCCCGGATCACCTTTTATTTCAAAAATACTCCCCCATTTGGTAGCCGAAATAATCATGCTCCTGTACCAAATCTTTCCGATCATTCATTGTGGATAATGATATTTATATATTTTTGTTCATTTCAGAGATAATAATTTTTTTGCTTAGATCGAATTGCAGCAATTCGATCTTATCAGATAATGTCGAATTTAGGTGATTCGATATTTCAATGTCGAATCCGATGCGTTCGATACATCACGATCAAATCTGGTGAAAAGACGGTGGTGGGGCTATATAAAGGCCCATTTTCCACATTCTCATTTTTCTTTCCGAGAAGGTTTTTCTGTCCGTTTCGCTGCCTATATCGAATTGTCCAGATTCGATCTACTAACATCGAACAACTTGAATTCGATCTACCAGTTAGGATCGAATCTTGGCAATTCGATATTGAATTTTTAGAAAAAATATATTCCTCCTGCTTATAACCTTTTTAATGGCGAGGAAAAACTCTGAGAGTCGCAAAAAATGAGATGTGTCACCCGAGAACATGTACGTGGCTCAAACGAAACCGACAAAGCCGGTTCATCAAATGTAGACCCGTCCTCTGATAATGTCTCTGTGGAAGACTCCACGGGAGCTGCCACAAGAAGCCAATCTGCAGTTAGGCCTCCTGGGAGTTTGTCCGAGAATTGGGGTGCTGGCTATTCTCCCCTAGCATCGTTGAATTGTTCTACGGTTAGATTCGGTGGCGTAAGCGCTGGCACCTCAGTGCCCTTAGTGAGCAACTTTGAAAGGCATGAAGACTTTGTCCCGTGAAGGTTAGTTATGACACAGACTGCCGTCAGAGGGCGTGCTAAGGTTGGAACAAATGCCCAAATCAGGCTGATGGAGGAGGGGGATGCAGTTGATGAGAGGATTGCTGCTAATTTGGAGAAATTCAATTATGAGAAACCAACCTTCAGACGTGTGCCACCACCTTTTGGTGAAGGCTCCTCTGCCTCGAGAGGTGATAACTGGTATACTGTCGCAAAAAGAAAAGTCATGTAAGCACATGGCATTGTTGAGGCTGAAGAAATTCTACCTCCTCCCCGCGAACGACCTCGACCTTCTGGTAACCCAAGGCCAACACCGTCTGACAGCATTGTTGATTATAAAGTTTTGAATGATGAAAATTGTGAATCACTAAGTATTACATTGAATGAGTATCTGTTGCGAGAAGAGCCGTCTGCAGGGAATATTAAAGGCTTGTGGCCTCAACTGGATCGCGGTGCTGTAGTGGACGGGCTACGATATCTTGACCTAGCGCGCTTTGGGCGTTTATTTTTCGCTGCAACTGCGATCGTCATGTATCGATTGTGTTGAGATTATAGTGGTTTGATGGAGGTCCAGGACAAACACAATGCCGTTATCGATAAGCTGAACGCGAGTGTCCATAGTAACAATTGTAGCCAACGTGCTACAATGGCACGTGCTAAGAAATCTGTGAAAGTTAGTGCTAAGGCTGTTTAAGACGCTCTTGAGGCTGGGATGGTTGACAAAAAGGCTGAGGATGATGATGCGACTTTACGTGCTGAAACTGGCTCGTTGAAGAGAGAGAACAAATCCCTGAATCGGGAGAATAAATCCCTTAAGGCTTTGAATGAGGGTGCTGAGACTAGAATAGCATGATTAAGTCAGAAATTGTAATATTTCGAATCAGAGAGCTATCGCTGCTCAGTCGCCAGATCCTTCATGAATAGTGGTGTTTACAGGTGGCTCGAATTGCACCAAGGTGCTGTTGATGTAAAGTTTGGTATGGAACTTGGTGTGGACCGGTGGCTCGAATTGCACCAAGGTGCTAATCATCTGGGATTTCTAAAATAGGGTTTTCGAAAAGACATGTTGGGCGTTCATCGCGGTCCCAATATGGAGATTCCGAAAGTCGATGATGACGATGGGAAAGAGTTTTGTGCTCCAAAAATTGGCGATCCGTTTCATGCTCTATGGCAAGAATGTAATGGTGGCTGCGTGCCTAAGTCGGGCACATTAGATCTGAATCCATCATTAAGACCGGAGAATGTGGATGTGAATGATGCCAACGATTCATGAACTGACTTGAATCTGGTAAACGACGCTATTCATGCTGCTTTCGGCAACAGTGATGACGAGACAAGTTCACCTCCTGTGAAAATAGTGTCACCTCAGGCCGTTACGGCTACTATAACCCTTTTGGGCCCTAGAGGGATACATGTTTCACGGGGATCATCAGCGACGGTGCTTGGGAAAGGAAAATGACCTTTGACTGCATCGAAAATTCCTGAGCTAACACTAATACCACCGATTGGAATGTATCCTCCTCGGGGCATCATGATTGTTACGTCCGTTACTGTGGTTTCTGAGAAAACTTTGAGTGAGCGGAATTTGATATCTCCTAGTAAATATCAGCTCGGTGGACAACTTAGCGGTGCGCCCGTAGAAGAAGAACCTACATTACCAAAGGGATGGGGTCAATCGAATGAACTGGTGCTTACAAAGGATCTCAGAGGAACTGTGCCAATTTTTCTCGGTCTATGGGTGTTGCTCTGCGTCCTGAGTCCCCTTAGTCGTCCACCGAGTAGTGTTAACTGGGCATATCATTTTGATGATATTAGGCCATTTTAGTTTCTCTTAATTTTTTGCATGTCACTTCTGTAACGGCTTTCTTCGGAAGCGGCGTTTGTTGTGGCTTGATATCATAGTCTTTTTTAATTTATACTATGCTGTATAGTTTGCCGAATTAATGACCAAGTTTAAACTTAGTTCTTTGATTATCTTTTGTCTACCTTTATTTGCATCTTCCATGTGAGGTGTTGCCTTTCTTCTGGAATCTTTAAATCGAATGTTCTCTTTGTTGGCTGCCCTCCACATTCGACCGTTTCGGGTCGGATGGAATTTTTGTTGGATGATTTTCAAGGTTTGTGCTGAGCGAGTTGTTTATTTGGTGTACGGCCTCTTGGGGCCAAATGTTCCTCCGTCATGACGCTTTTCGCTGCGTATGCCGGGCGAATCATTTGATTGGCATTCAACCTCTTGGGGCCTATCATTCTTCCGGCATGACGCTTTCGCTGCGCATGCAGAGTGGACCATTTGATCGGTGTTGGGCCTCTTGGGGGCCAAACGTAACATATTCTGACTTGAAATAAGGTAAGTCAAGAACCTCTAGCATGACGCTTTCACTGTGCATGCGGAGTGGACCAATTGATCGGCGTTCGGTCTCTTGAGGGCCAAACGTACCTCCAGTATGACGCTTTCGCTATGCATGTGAAGTGGACCAATTGACCAACGTTTGACCTCTTTGGGACGAACGTATCTTTGGCATGATGCTTTTTGCAATGGATGCAGTGTGAATTATATTTCTAGTTCCACTGCTTCTCCATTTGGGTTTGCAGCGTAAGTGCTTTATGACTCCACCTGCAGTGCTAGTCTAGATACATACACATATTATGATTTAAATTGGAAAGGGGTTGAGCTCAGTAGAAACTGAGGTGCCTACGTTTCCCAGACTTTGCGAGGGACTCAAGCCTTCATAGTTAAAACAATTTGTTAACATTCGACCTAGATTCATTTTAATGCCTATGCATAATAGCGCCTAATATGTTGTACATTCCACGGAGCTTTAGCTTGACACCTTGCATAGTTTCTAGGTAATAGTAGCCTCGTAAACTGGCTTGTATCACATTGTAAGGTCCTTCCCATTTAGGTTCCAATTTTTCGATATGCTGCTTTGCTACTATACTTTACAGGACCAAGTCCCCTACTTCGAGATTTTGAAATTGGACTCTTTTGTCGTAACTTTTGGCTATTGCTGCTTTAAATGCCACGGTACTTTGATAAGCATCTTCTCTCATAGTGCCTCTCATATCCAGATCAGTTTGGCATAATCGGGCTGACTGTTCAGGGTCGTAGTCATGTATTCTCCGCGTCGGCATTCCTATCTTGGCTGGCAGAACTGCCTTAGTCCCATAAACAAGAACAAACGGGGTTTCCCCTGTCGATGTCTTGGGAGTTGTTTAGCCCATAATATTCCCTTAAGCTCCTCTGGCTAGCTCTTCCAGTGTCTGTCAATCTCCTCTCAAGATATTCCTTTAATGTCTTATTGGTGGATTCCACCTGTCCATTCGACTGCGGGTGATAGACCGAGGTCATATTATGAAAGATTCGCAATTCCGCGAACCAGGATTTGATTTTCTTGCCAACAAACTATGTGCCATTATCGCATATGATATGCCTGGGAATTCCAAAAGGGTAAATGATACTTTTCCATAGGAATTCAATCATGTTCTTCTCTGCAATGGATGAGATTGCCTCAGCTTCAACCCACTTGGTATAATGTTCCATGGCACCGACCAAAAATAGCTTTTGACCCTTGGCCACAGGAAGCGGTCCGACTATATCGATTCCCCATTGGTCAAAAGGACACGCTACGTCGAGAGGCTGTAGTTGATGTGCGGGCCTGTGAATTAGGCGAGCGTGGTACTGACAACTATCATAACGCCGCGAGAAAGTCGTGGCATCCTTTAGAAAAGTTGGCCAATAATATCCCTGGTGCAGAATTTACTGGGCCAATGCCCTTCCCCCTGAGTGATTCACACAACATCCAGCGCAGATCTCTTTCATTCCATAGTTTTTTGAGCCGGAGTCAGGCAACGGAGCAACGAGCCTTCAATGATCGTTTGTATTGTTGGCCATTGTGAATTGTGAACCTGTAAGCCTTATAACGCATCTTGCGACGCGCATTCAGATCTGTTGGTAATATTCCTTCCAAAAAATATGTCATGATCTCGTCCTTCCCAGATGGATCCTCTTCAATTGACATTATGTATTCGATTCTCGCCGTCGTGCCGTTATACTTTGATATCTCGATTGACGGCTTGTCCGTCTCTAACAAAGTAACTCGTTTCCTAACTAGGATTTATGAAGAACTGGTGAACTTAGATAGTGCATCAGCCTTACTGTTCTCGTCCAGCAGGATCTGAGTGATGTTGAAAAAACTGAAGTGAGCTACCAGTACTTTAACTTTTGCAGTGTACAACTTCATTATTTCTTCTCTTGTTTAGTATTTACCGAAAAGTGATTTGCTACTAGCAAAGAATTGGTGGATATATACAAATGCTCAATGTTGAGTGTCAATGCCAGATTTATCCCTGATATTATAACATCATACTCAGCTTCATTGTTGGTCACCATGTAGTTCAGACTAATGGCGAATTCGAACTCCCTGCGATCTGGAGACAAAAGATGAATCCCTACTCCTCCCCCATGGCTTATAGCAGAGCCATCTGTATGCAGGATCCATGTGGTGGCGGCTCTGCTGATTCCTGCCTGGTCTGATATAGAAAAAATGTAATTTGTGGATTCCACCATGTTGTTGCCCAATGTTTTGGCCATGAAGTCCGCCAATGCCTGCGCTTTAATGGAGGTCCGAGGCCTAAATTCTAAACCGAACTCGCTGAGTTCGATTTCCCATTTGACCAGTCTCCAGATGTTTTGGGCCTCGCTAGCACTTGCTTTAATGGCCTATCCGTTACAATCGTGATTGGGTGAGATTGAAAATACGAGCTTAACTTCCGCGTAGTGGCCACGATTGCCATAGTAAACAACTTTATCTCCAAATAATTCCTCTCCGCCCCTTGCAGAACTCTACTTACATAGTGGATAGATAACTGCTGAACTCCTTTCTCTTTTACTAATACCGTATTGATGGCGTGGGAAGACACCGCCAAGTATAGATACAACATCTCAGTTTCTTCCAGCTTAGCCGAAAGCGGCAGGCTTACGAAATATTTCTTCATCTGCTAGAAGGCCTCCTCACAATCTGGTACTCAGCTAAAATCCTTGATTTTCCTCATGACCTTGAAAAATGGCAGATTCTTTTCTGCCGAAGTCGATATAAATCTGCCCAAAGCTGTCAGGCGGCCAACCAAACATTGAACATCCTTCACCGTCCTTGGTGAAGGCAAATCTAGTATTACCTTGATTTTATTCGGATTGACTTCTATTTCTCTTTCGTTCACCACATCCCCCAGAAACTTTCATGTTGTTACACCAAATCTGCATTTTTTCGAGAACGACTTCATCCCATAAGCTCTCATGTAGTGAATCCTTCATCCAAGTGACGTACATGGTCTTCAGCCTTAAGACTTTTTACAAGCATGGACTTTCCAATCTGATGATAAAACATCTTCGCGACAAGTCTTTGAAAGGTTGCTCCAACGTTCTTCAAATCGAAATGCATCACCCTATAACAATACACTCATGTATCCGTCACAAATGACGTTTTGTTTTGATCTTGCACTACTTAGTAACAATACACTCATGTGAAAACCACTCTTGACATCCACCATACTTAATAATGTGCATCTTGCTGTCGAATCAACTAACAAATCTATTCTGGCCAGAGGAAACGGGTCTCTTGAGCAATGCTTGTTCAAATTAGTTTGTTCTACGCGTCTGTTATTAAAGGCGCGCTCGGGGCAAAAATCACTGAAAAACGCCTTAAGGCGTTGAAAATAGGCGCTACATTTAATAGGTGCACATATTTTGATACAGGCGTGCGCTTAGAGCGTCGAAGTATCTTTTTTATACCCTAGGCATATGCACACACTTCCCAATTTAGTGAAAGCAATATTAAATGCGCAACTCAAATCCAAGAGAAATCGTGAGCCATGGCAATAAGTAAGTAACAAGTCAAGGAAAAAGATCCACTCATATAATTAATTAATAAAAATGTCAAAGTTACTTGACCAAGCTCTGAAGCTCATTATGAGTTTCGTCATTTCCTTCTTAACTTGAATATTATATAGATAAGCTTTTATTTATCTTTTTCGTATGACTCTTAAATTAGATAGAAATCAGAAAATCACATTAATAAGTTTTTTGAACAATTTCCTGATTAACTTTTCTAATGTTTTTTTGTTGCTATTTATTATATTTTTACTTAATACTTGGTACATTTATATGTTATAGGCTATTATATTTCTTCGAATTATTTGTTGATACTTTCTCTATTATTCTATTGTTTACTTACATTTTAACTTATATATTTTTTGAATACTCTAAGGCAATAAGTTTATTTTTGGTTTTTTCTCATATTTCTTTTATTATTGTACATTCATTTTATAATATCTTGCTTAAAATAAATTAAAATACCAACATTTATTGGGCTTACGCCCCACGCCTTGAGGTATTGTACCGCTTGTTCTTGAGATATTTTGCCTCAATTAATTTCGACCAAAGGCATTTTTCCTTTTGTAGAATTTTCCAGCTCATCTTCGATAACATCGCTTCATTATTAAACTGAGTCGAGCTTATACCCAAACCTCCCTCTTTCTTACTCCTCAACACCTTTTGCCAACCCCAAAGTGAATTTTTCGTATATTCGGATCGTCGGACCACAAAAAGTCACTATTTATTTTATCAATTTTGTCGCAAACTTTCTCCGAAATCCAACACGACTGCATTAAGTGAATTGGAGTCGCCGATGAAACGGATTGAATCAACGTTGCTCGCCCTGCGAGAGATAAATTCTTACCCTTCCAATTCGTCATTCGGTTTGATAATTTATAGAACAAATCATTGGACTTCTCCCTGCCATTTCGGCCATGATTTAATTGCACACCCAAATATTTTCCCAAGGCCGCAGTATGTCCGAAATAGAGGATAGCGCAGATTCTTCGCTTGATACTCCAGCCCCCTTCATTTGAAAAGAACACTTTAGACTTGGCTTCATTTAATTTTAGCCCCGATGCACTGCAAAAAGTATCAAGAATTCTCCGTATCTCCCTTGCCGTACGGATTGTGCCTTTTCCCATTAGAATTAGATCATCGGCGAAAAATAAATGCGACATCTTCGGCCCTCCCCTACACGGAGTTATTGGTTCCCACTTGCCATCGTGAACCGACTCACGAATAAGATACGCTAGTCTCTCAATACAAAGCACAAAAGGGTATGGCGAAAGAGGGTCACCTTGCCTTAAGCCGCATCCATGCCTAAACTCTTCTAAAGGTTCGCCGTTCCACAAAACTTTCGTTGATGCGTTGCGCACGCAAAAGAGGATCAGATTTATGATGTGAGACGGAAACTCGAATGCTTTAAGCGTGTCTTCTAAAAATCCCCAATCTATTTTGTCGTAAGCTTTCTCGAGGTCGAGTTTAAGAATGATGCAACTCGTCTTATTTTTCTTTTTAGTCCTCAACGAATGTAAGAGTTCCTGGATAGCAAATATATTATCTTGGGTACTACGCCCCTTGATAAAGCTCGATTGAGTATTAGCAATAAGAGTTGGCATGTAATCTTTCAATCGCAACGTGATACATTTTGTAATGAATTTGTAAATCACATTATAAAGAGAAATTGGCCTAAATTGCGAGATTAAATTAGGCTCGTTTACCTTTGGGATAAGGCAAAGATGTGCTCCGCAAACCTTAGGGTCGAATTCCTCATTCTGAAAAGCATCCCGAACGAATTTTAGAAGCGATTCTCCTATCCAACCCCAAAATCTTTGGTAAAAAACTGCTTGAATTATGTCCGGCCCCGGGGCTTTTTTGGGGTGTGTGCGCCACATGACATCCTTCAACTCCTCTAACGTCACCTCCTTTCCAATGTCCAGCTGTTCCTCACGGCCTAACCTCTCTTGAAATCGAGATTGAGTCAGAATTCCTCTCGGATTTCCATCACCACCGAACAGCGATTTGAAGAAATTGCGTGCGTGTTCCTTTAATATATTCTGATCCTCACACCACATGTTATCAACCCTCAACATCAGAACATGGTTACGTTTTCTACGTATCATAGTCGTTCGGTGGAAGAAGGCCGTGTTTTTATCCCCGTCTCCGATCCATTGGATTCGCGACTTTTGTCGCCAAAATATCTCCTCTCCACGAAGCGTTTCATTATATTCATGAAGGAGCTCTTTCTCAATTTTCTCAAGATACTTATTTGGTTTAATTGCCAAAGTCCTTTGCGCTCCTTCAAGTCTGCGTAGGAGAGCTCTTTTTTTTCTTAAAAAGGTTCCCAAAGCATGCGTGATTCCACGGCTTCATTATTTCCGAAATCTCCTCAATGGCTTCAAGTATATTTTCCCTTCTATCCCAAATTTCTTTGAGGAGTCTTTCGCAATCGGGGTGTCGAAACCACATCTTTTCAAAACGGAAAGGGCGCATGCGATTCTCGTATAGCATTCCCAAACTAATTGTCATCAACGGGTGATGGTCACCGTGAGTGCGAGGGAGGTGATAAACTTCGTTATTTGGGAATGTATTAATCCACTCTTCGTTTGCGAGTGCCCTATCGATTCGCTCCATAATCAGCGCCTCACCCCCACGTTTATTAAGCCAAGTGAATTGAGGGCCTTTGAATCCTAAATCGATTAAGTTCCAACTCACAATCCATCGTTGAAATTCTCGGCACCGGCGAGTGGTATTTGAAGAGCCGCCACTTTTCTCATGAGTGTAACATATTTCGTTAAAATCTCCCTGTACGAGCCAAGGGAGTTCCATATGTTCCGTCATGCTTCTCAAGCTACCAAAGATTCTAGTTTTGTCATCCGAGTACGGCTTGGCATAAATTCCGGATAGCATCCATTTAGCTTGATTTTTGGGGCCTACTTTTGCATGGATCCCCTGGTCTTCAGCATTAAGAATTTCAACAACAATGTTATTGTTGTTCCAGAGCATCTAAACCCCCCCGTCCATGCCGTTTGTGGGCGGGATACAATAGTCTGGATAACCCAAGAAAGGTGCAATTTCTTGTGCTGTTTCTGGCATCACCCGAGTAAAGACCACATCTGGTCGATGTACTCTTACAAGGTCTCAGAAATTGCTTCTAAAATCCGTGTGCCCCGTTCCTTGACAGTTCCACGTGACTACCTTCATTGGTAAATTATTCATATGGATCTGGAGGATGGGATTATCAATAGTCTGATCCCTCCATCTCTGTATCAGTTGCCTTAGTAACTCCCATGACAGATGATTCTGTCTCATCCTCTCCCAATCGCCCAGCTGAATCCTCTGCCAACAAATCGGCATATTCACGAATCGTTTTATCTCCTGGGTTTTGATCTCGAATTCCCATATCGAGGGTGCTATGCTCACTACGTGGAACGACCTCGGATCTATTCGTAATATCTTTGAGTGCCCCTCGAAATTGTGTAGTAGCATTTCGAAGTCCCAAAGATTTGGAGGAATTTGGACGATGAGTTGTCCGTTCTCCATGACTACGTTCAAGTCCTCGTTGTGTTCCATTGTTCTTGCTGTTATTATTATCAGTCCCCGATATATGAGGATTCAAATTTACGAGCACACCTTCCTCGTTTATTTCCGCGTTTTCCAGTACCCCAAACGGGTTCAAAGTGCTGTTATTTGTAGAGTTATTCCCGTCTCTTCCCTGCTTATTTATTTTGGTCTTTCCTTTTGAGTGGGGAGTTTTATTCTTGTTAAAATATTGAGGAAGAATTCTCTTTCCCCCAGACTCCTTTTCCTTCTCCAGACTACTCCCTGGATGGAAAATTTCCTTTTTAACCAAATTCTTTTTTCCTTTATCCATTGCTTCATTCCTTTTCAGTATGCGCACATTTTGACTTTCCAGAGATTTACTAATCTCTTTTCCTTTTGATTTGGTGTTCTCGGGATTTTTATGAGTCTTTTTTCGGACGACTTGCATCCAATCCCTGAACTCGTCGTTCTTCATTTTTTCCACCAACCAATCCGTTGGTTTAGCTGCCTTTTTCATCGGGACATTTTCTGCCACCATTGTCGAGTCCCCCGTCCCACTCTCTTTTGACTCTTTTTTATCGACGCATGATGTCGTGGTGTGTCCGACTCTACCACAATTGTAGCACAACGACAATAAATTTTCATAAACCACCTGGTAAATTTTCCCCCTAATATGAATTCCTCTTTCCAGAGGTTTCTCCGTCGAGACTTGAACGCACACACGTGCGAATTTTCCTCGCGCTGCGGTAAACGTATTTCCGTCAATCTTTATCGGCTCACCTACGCAGCTCGCAATTGCGTGTATAGCTGCTTCTCCGAACAACTCCAAAGGGAGTTTCATGATACGAATCCATGTGATAGCGCAATTTATCGTATCATCGGTGTCAAAGTCTGGCGTCCACTTTCGTATGTGCAAAAAACTCCACGCGATCTGCCACGGTCCTTGTGTTAGGATAACCTCCATTTGAGACGGATTTAGGCCCTTAATGCAATAGTTGCCGTTGCTAAGATCCACGGCTTCGCTTCCTTCAGTTAGTTCCCACATTACGCTCAAATTGTTCACCAATTTTGGAAAATACCACGGTTTACCAAGAACCTTGATCAATACCGTGTTCTGCCATTGTTCGCACATTGATGCGTGGAGGTCGTCCGTGAATTCCATAGTCTTGAACGGCATTTCTTCGTTTCGGTCGACAACCCTTATTTTTCCAGCCGTCTCGATAATACGCTGCTCGTTGATGAACACATCTTTTGGCCGCACTATATTTGCGTATTATTTATTCATATTGATCTGTTGCTTATTCGGTTTCGGGATTGACGTAGCACCGACTGGATTTCTTTCGACTGGATTTCTTTCACTTGATGCTTTGAACTCGTATACGTTCCGCGATCTCTTCTGCGCACCCGCTTCAATCGTCATTTCATCATCCTGATCCGTTATGATGATCGGATCTGTTTTCTGTATTTCTTGGCAATCAGAGATGGTCATCTCCGATGCCGTAGAGGTGGTCGGAATATTCCCCAGGATTTTCGTCACTTTTTCGTTCCGTAATTTGCGGAGAGAATCTTATCTATATAATATTCAAGTTATGAAGGAAATGACAAAATCAAGTAACTTTGACATTTTTTTATTAATTAATTATATGAGTGGATCTTTTTTCTTGACCTGTTACTTACTTATTGCCATGGCCCACGATTTCTTTTGGATTTGAATTGGGCATTTAATATTGCTTTTGGATGTATTTTTGCAGTTGGGGACAAAAAATGGGTGAAAAAACCCCCCAAACTATAATTATTCCTGCCAAATAAAGTCGAAGATACACTTATCGGTAAATAGAATAAGTTGGCAAAGGTTAGGGGGCAATTTGCTGGTAAAATTGTTTATGGAGGCAAGTCGCAAAAAGGACAATAGGTTGGGGGTTTGATGTTTTTATCCCTTCTTTAAAAGAAGAGGATAATATTCTTTATTTAGAAGTTGTATGCTGCTTTTCATAGAAAATATATCCATCTATTTTCTCACATATTTTCATATTGCCGTTATATTAAATTGAGTAATCGAGTTTGTCTTTGGAAGTGCAAATCGCAGTCAAACAATAGTGATATGGGTAATTCCCGTACTGGGTCGGCACACTCCAGTTACATGGACCAAGTCCATCAAAAATCAGCCCATGTTCTCTTATATCGAGGATATGCCCCAATATAGCTTTCGATATCGAATATCACATTCGATATGGCACAACTCACGTGAAAATTACGTGCACGGTCCGCGCATCCCAATGTCTATATATATTTGAGCTCCGTTAATCATGGTAAGCTTTATTAATTATATACACTGTTCACTCGTATATCAAATTCGATATCGAATACGCACCCAACATCATCCCCAATATCTCACGTGATTATGCGACATACACTCCGACATTCTTACTCGACATACATCCGATATACACAACTGATGTACTTCCAGATATTCTCTCTCGACATGGACATATCCCTGATATCAGCCACATCCCCCAACATAGAAGAGATTCAACATCATCTTCGACGTCATCTTCCACATCACCCTCGACATCCAGCCAAGCATCCAAGTGTTACTCTGAGGTGTTCCGGACCTAAGTGTACCTAGAACTAGTGATAGTGATAGAAGACCTGATTTGTAATAGACTTGTTACCATACTATTGTAATCCCGCACTTCACATATAATATACGATCTATTGTCAAATTAAATAAACAGGTTTGTTGTTAACCCGTTTGCACACTTAGTGGGTACAAGTATTGTCTAAAGGAAAGCGTATGCATACGCGACTTGGAGTGTCTCTCTTTTGTTTTTGCAGGATTCATTTAGGATGATCGACATCATTGTTGCATTAATATGTATGGTGTTTCCGCCGTAAAATAAACTCCACCAATTCTGATAGGGGTATTTTAGGAAAAGCCCAATAAAGATATTGGGCAAGCCCACAAGAGAAAGGCCTAGACAAATAAATATCGAATAGAAGGAATTTGACCTTAAACGAATATCAAATGCGCAGGATTCAATCTAAAAGGTAGATTAAATCAGCATGATTCGATCTTCATTTCCCAACTGCCACTGGGCCACAGGACGCACATATTATCATGACACATTCATTACTATCACTCAACCACTCAAGATCGAACTTGGAGATTCGATACACAAAGATTCGAACGATCCGATTCGATCCATTGATTCGACATTGACCTATTCGACACTCACTCGGTCGAAGCCATCTGATTCGACATAGTCCAATTCGACCTTCAATCTATCGAAACCGTCCAATTATACATTAGTCTAATTCGAGGCACGCTTCCTCGAACAGGAATGATTCAACATTCACTCGATCGAACCTTTGTGATTCGATCTACATTCAATTAATTGTATTTCTATTTGTACTGCCTAGTTAGCTTGTATTAGGTATTTCGGACCAAGGTTATCCTATTTTATATTCAATTAGTATTATTTTAGCATCAATCAGGCCCATTGTAACAGTAACAGGTGTATTGTAACCCGAACGAAATAAGACCAAAATATTGGCGCCGTCTGTGGGAACACCACATTTTCTAGTTTTAGGCATGGTAGCTAGGAGGACTAGGTCGCAAAGCAGAACAGTAGAGAGTAACAATGCTAAAATAGAACGAGCAACGGTAAATCATACAATCCCAGAAATAGAAGAACCATCAACATTACCTTCTGGGGTGCCTACGCCCGCTAGGCTCTACTTGCCTCCACTGTTGGGAGAAGACCGACCTGCGTCGGATGCAGGCGCAACAGGGGCGATAGCTTCACTGCCAAGTCATTTAAGATATGAGATCTTGGTAATGACCCGATCAGCAGTGGCTGAGGCATTGTCCGCACCACCAGTGCAAACGCCGTCGCCCGTAGTTCGCGTTGAGGGCATGCAGGAGTAGCAATATGTGGCCAAGGGCCCAAATGTGGGAAACAAAGACAAAGCCCATGTGGAGGATCGTAAGGAAAGATCTAACTCGATTGAGGTGCAATCGAAGAGGCACCATGACACAAGGGGAAGAGAAGAAAGTCGCCATGACAACCTAAGAAGACGAGAGGAGAACACTGTAAGGAGACGCGAGGAGAGTCGAGGCAACAACTCCAGAAGGGAGCAAGCCAAAGTGACGAACAAGTTAGACAAGCTCGAAAGAGAAAGAGCTGTTGTAGAGAACATAATGGAGCGATTGAGAAGTGCTCTCCGTAGCACTCCTTTCTGCGAAGAGATAGAGGCGAAAATTTTGGGGCACAATAAGAAAATACATGCGCTGAAACCTTACGATGGAAAGATGGATCCACACGATCATATTTTCCAATTAGACACAACACTAAGTCTGTACGGTTTCAATGAGAATGAGTAGACCAGAATATTTGCCACCACCTTGGTCGGAGTATTGCTAGACTAGTTCACCCGAATTGCTCCGGGATCGATCAGAACTTACACACAGCTGAGGAAAATATTTGAGAATCAATTCTCCAGTCAATCAAGAATGGTACTGGCCCACTCCCATCTATACTCTATCACTCAAGGTGCGAGAGAAACCTTGAAGGACTTTATAAGCCACTTCAACGTGGAACTGCTGAGGATAGATTGTCCCAAAGGAGAGATGATCATGAGCATAATCTTCCGTGCGACTAACAATGTGACCTTCAACGAGGATCTGCTTAGGTTGTAGCCTAAGATGGTTGAGGAGATAAACAAGATTGGGCAGGAAATGGTGCACCGCAAGGATATGATGGTTACCAAAGTAGTAGTTGCTGCAGCCCCTAAAGAAAAAGAAAGAGGAAGAGAGGAACATAACCACAATAAGAACATAAACAACAGATATAGAAATTCATCGCCGAGGCATTATACGCCCTTGAATGTTGACATAATGACTGTATTTGAGACGATGGAGGAAAGGTTGGCTGAAGGAGCCAAGACAGATGAGAGATTCCAAGGCAACGAGGTTGTCGACCCACTACTGTAAATACCACAAACAGAATGGGCATGAGACCAAGGATTGCAAGGATCTCAAGGACGAGATTGAGCGATTGATCAAGGATGGCAAACTCGTGGAGTATGTTAGAAATTTGAAGGAGCATGGGGACAATACAGATAGAGATAGGTCTCTCTCTCTCCGAGAAAAGACAAGGAGAAGGTGATCGACATGCCGCACAACAACATCAGAAAAGGAATCATATATATGATTTCAGGAGGTCCGGTCGGAGCAGATTTGGTAAAGGGCCGAAAAAAGATCATAAGGGATATCGATGCGAACTGCTTTGTCGGTTTTGTGGATCTTTTGAGAATAAAGGAGATGCCACAGAAAGAGGTTAGTTTCTCAATGGTAGATATGTGCAAATTGAGCGCTCAAGCCATTCAGGCAGGAAAATTGAACTGCCCCTTAGTAATAACGGTGGACATAGCCAATTTTGGCGTGATGAAAGTCCTCGTGGACCAGGGCAGCTCCATAAATGTATTGATGAGGTCAACACGGTAAAAACTGGGTTTGGGAGATGAAAAATTAGAGTCAGTGAGGACCTCGCTTCATGGTTTCGGCGGCCCAGAAATAGTGCCCCGCGGGATGGTTTCACTCCCAACTTTGCTGGGAAGTGCGCCCCAAAGAAAAACACTACTAGAAGATTATACCGTGATAGATCTACCCTTCTCGTACAACACAATTTTGGGAAGGCAAGCGTTGAACGCTTTTCGAGCATTGCCATCAACCTACCATCAAATGCTCAAATTCCCATATCCTGTAGGAACGTACGAGGTTATAGAGGATCACATGGACGGTTGGCAATGCTATGTGGCATCGCTCAAGTTGCGGTTGCAGGAAGAGCAGGAATCGCTGAATGCTCTGGGACCCATGGAGATGGAGCAGATTGATTGAATCGCTTTTTCTCATTTTTGCAAGTCTTTAGATTTCATCACATTTGGAACAACTTTTATTCGCCCCCTCTACCTTGATAAGTATGAGGGGTTGCTGTGTGTTAAACCTAAAACAGAGAACACCGAAGACTTGAGTCCCGAGGATACCCTTGGGTAAATAAGCAACTGAGATTTAAAGTCAAGCTCTGACCTATTTCTAATATGATTATATCTCCACGCGAGATACTTTGATTTGATTTGTTGGAATATTGTCTTAACAAATGCAGAAAATGCGGAATCCCGCATGGCAAGGTTAAATGCATAACATTAATGAATTACATGACCCAAAAAGAGGCTGCATGACGAAGAAAAGGGACGAATACTCTGTCTAAAATGACAAGCGCTAACCGAAAAACCCTCAAAGACGAAGAAAAGGGATGGGCACTCTGTCTAAAATGACAAGTGCTAACCGAAAATCCCTCAAAGACAAAAAAAGTGATGGACACTCTGTCTAAAATGACAAGTGCTAACTTAAAATCTCTCAAAGACGAAGAAAAAGGACGGACACTCTGTCTAAAATGGAAAGTGCTGATCGAAATCTCTAAAAGATTGAGAAGAGAAGCGGACACTCTGTCTGAAACGACAAGTTGCTAAACGAAAATCCCACGACAATAAAGAGTAAGGTTAACACAACGCCAGATGCGACAAGGAGGCATTAAGATAAATGTCAAAGCTACTCTACATCATAACACGACATTAAAATTGTCAAGATAAAAGTAAATTGCGAAACTCGCATTTGAAAGAAAAGCTAGACAAGAAATGCAAATAGATAAGAGATTAAAACAATCGTAAAAATTAAATAATAGATATACGAAAAATGAGTTTAAAGCAGCAGATTGTCAAAAATGAAAGGGCGACGCAACGCCAAACCAAATTAAACGAATTGTTCATAAAAATAAAAATTTAAACCAAGGCCTTCAGCCTTCGGCGTCATCTTCATCTTCTGAGGAGGGATAAGTGGCAGGCATTGGAGGAGTCGGAGACATTCCTTGATAAATCAAAATCTCACTTTCAAGAAGGCTCGCAAACTCGTCCTCAACGGTAGGTGGGTCCTCAACGGCTCATGGCAGAGGTTCCCTATTTGGACCCAGCGACATGTCCAACCATTGCGGGTTGAACCCACCACGCAGGTTGCGAGTGCTATGAATTTGCTCAACTGTGAGCACTTGAGCTCTCTTCGCATCTCGGGCCCCTCGCCGAACACTGATCTCTTGAAAAGTGTTGCTCCGAAGATACTCCTCGACAACCTTCACACGTTGTTGCGCGGTAGGAACCTACTCAAGAAACAAGATAAGATTAACAAGGAAGAATAAAGAGGTAACTATATCTAATTAAACATGAACATAAAAGGCCAAGTACCTGGCTCAAACCGAGGGCGTATCCAATCTTCTCGGCCTGCGCAACTTTCTCTTTCTCAACGACAATCTCCTTTTCGAGCTCTGTGACTCGCTTCTTCAGCGCTGTCTTATTGCTCCGCATGTTATCTAGTTGCGCCTCGAGATGCTCTACGGTCTCCTGCGCAAGCTTCACGACCGCTCGCCCAATTAGCACAATCCAGAGCATACTGAAGGGCTTTCTCCTTATCAGCCACCGCGGCCTTCAACGCGCCAGGATTTCTATCGCGAAATCTTGCCCACAGGCATTCTAGCCCACTCATCCTATCCTCATGAGCCTGCTTCAACCCTTCAATCATCGCATCCACAACCCCTCTAGTCTAGAAAAGAAACAACAAAAATTAAGCACTTAAGCATAAATCAAAGATTATATCGAACTGTATGGTCACTTTACCGATCTGATCATGTGTAGTGCATATCGCTCCAATCTTTTCCTTTCCTCGACGGATGCCTGGAAATCCACTCTGAGATTCGGAAGGATCACCTTCAAGGCATTGATGGCCTCCTCCTCAGAATGCACATAGTCCGCAACTCGAGCTCGTGGACCTTGTCTAGCTTCAGCCCTAACACTTCTCTCAGTAACGAGAATGGAACCACCAGTAGGAATCGAAACAGGTGTACGCAGCACCAGGGGGATAACACCTTCAGTCTGGGAACGAGTTTGGGGTGCTTTCCTTCTCTTCATTGGTGTGGCAACCTCTGCATGTTCCGTTGTCTCGTTTTCATCGATGGCCGGTCCATTAAACCCTCCCGCCTGACTAAACTCAACCATAGGAGGTGAGCTTTTGGATAATGCGGTGCATCATCACGAGTAGATGCAACAGCTTCGCTTGTTGACTTATTTCACTTGGCTTTCCTCTTCCTGGAAGGAGGCAAGGGAATAGGAGTAGTTGTTTGTGAACCTTCGGCCTCTGCGGCCAAAACTTGACTCATGTGAGCGTGGCGGTTCATGATGAAATCACTTGTGAGAGAGAGAGAGAGAGAGAGAGAGAGAAAATAGAACATTATTAACATACCAAAATTGAAACAAAGTATACCATCAATTGAGAACACAAAAATTTATATCGAGGGTAAATCTCCCAGTATACGGAACCGGAGACAACTCCGCAAGTGACAAAACATGGTTTTTGACAAGCTTTCTAAGATTAAACTAATGGTTATGTATCAGGTTTGCCCTAAAATGTGACCCCACCTAGGAAGACCCATCCCTCGGGGAATCGCGACTTTCAAAACATCTACCCAGTCCCGACGATACACAGAAAACTCCTCCGCAGAACTTTTCTTGATATAGACTAATCGTTTCTTCCAATCTTTCCCGTAACCGGAGAATCCCCCTCTCAAAAATTTGTGCTGCCTCAGGGCCTTTATATGATAAAGTCGTTTCCTTTTGTGCACACCTCGAATAACGCCCAAAACTCATTGGGCCCGCAAGGCACGCCTAAGCCTTTCATGGTGATGATAAAACCAACAATATGCGTAACGAATTCAGCGTGAGCTGGCTAGGTACCAATCCAATAGACATTAGAATACATCTAACTTCGGTAGGCACCAGAAACCGTAACTCGCTAGCCAATTGCCCGACAAAGACGGTGAGGTATCCGGGAGGAGCAATGTGCACACGTTGGTCCGGGACAAGAATCACTAACTTATAGTTATTCCCTATATTATACGTTTCGTGCAGGAAGGGGCGACTATGTTATAGACGCGACACATAAGCATTGTACACCATACCTAGGATTTCTTCATAGTCATTGAAATCCCTATCGATGATCTTATTTTCTTCATCTGCTTTGCTATCAGCACGAATATCCTCCATAGGGGGAAGGGGCACATCATCCGCCCCGGCCTACGGCGCGGGCTGATCATCATCCCTCGTAAAATCAACCGCCTCTATAATCAATGGCCTCATAACCATCCCATTCATCCATGTTCAAACCTGCAGGACCACCTCCAGGACGCACTACTGAATTAACTAAATCAGAGCTTGAGGCACTACTAGACTCACTCCAAGATGAAAACTTTGAACTCACCATCTTGATGGACACAAACTGAAATAAAATAAAAAAGAAAACTGACTACAAATGTACGTCACTCCCGATACTTATGACAACTACGTGGTACGATAAAGCACACATAAGCTAATACAAAAAAAAAATGAGAGGCAAATAATGTAAACAGTCAACTACCTTGATTAAAAATGCAAAGTCACCAAATTGATTGCGGAAGAACACTGCACAAAAAGAGTAACGAAAATGAAGTTAGAAACGAAAATACTACATTTTCAGGAAAATCTTGGAAAAACATTTGCGGCATTAGGTCGAATGGCCTAACGTTCGATACACCCTATATCGAATCAATTATATTTGATACAGGGAGTATCGAACCGTGCCCGTTCCATACTACTCACATGTCAGCCAAAATTCTCCAAAGATAAGAATTAGGTCCCCCACCTCTTCTCCCCTTTATATAGAGGGGAAAAGGCCCATTAGACCCATCAAAAACAATGTCAAATCGAGTGCATTCGATATTGCAAGTAAAATCAAATGCCCACAATTCGATCGATGCCAGAAAAGAGACGAAATTACGATTGAATTTATGCTATTCGATTTACTAGCCAAAATCGAATCTGCCTTCATTCGATCGACAGTATAATCTAAACTTTAAATTAATATATGTATAATGCACATATATTCGACAAATTTTAAAATTGAATCCGCAGAATTCGACATTGTCTTAAGTCGGATTCGAGCTTTCGTTCTTAAGATCGAACCAAGGGATCTAAGAAAAATATTTAGGACCCACGGTCTTCGAATCCTGGTTCGCAGTTGAAGGCATAATTTTCAACAATCAGATGCACAACAAATACTTGGCGACTAAGTCAGCCCACAATTCGATCGATGCCAGAAAAGAGACGAAATTACGATTGAATTTCTACTATTCGATTTACTAGCCAAAATCGAATCTGCCTTCATTCGATCGACAGTATAAGCTAAACTTTAAATTAATATATGTATAATGCACATATATTCGATAAATTTCAAAATTGAATCCGCAGAATTCGACATTATTTTAAGTCGGATTCGAGTTTTCGTTCTTAAGATCGAACCAAGGGATCCAAGAAAAATATTTGCGACACACGGTCTTCGAATCCTAGTTCGCAGTTGGAGGCATAATTTTCAACAATCAGACGCACAACAAATACTTGGCGACTAAGTCTGCCCACAATTCGATCGATGCCAGAAAAGAGACGAAATTACGATCGAATTTCTGCTATTCGATTTACTAGCCAAAATCGAATCTGCCTTCATTCGATCGACAATATAAGCTAAAATTTAAATTAATATATGTATAATGCACATATATTCGACAAATTTCAAAATTGAATCTGCAGTAAGTCGGATTCGAGCTTTCTTAAAATCGAACTAAGGGATCCAAGAAAAATATATGGGACCCACGTTCTTCGAATCCTGGTTCGCAGTTGGGGGCATAATTCTCAACAATCAGACGCACAACAAATACTTGGCGACTAATTTAGCGCAACTTTTAGAGTTTGGAACCCGTTCTCTATTCCTCGTGAGCCACTTAGTTCTCCAAAACAAAAGAAAGAACCAAAAGAGCACCCATCGACCAAGACAGACTCCCAAATTCGGGGGACTATATGATGGGGGTATTTTAGAAAAGGCCCAATAAAGATATTGGGCCGGCCCAAAAGAGAAAGGCCTAGAAAAATAAATATCGAACAGAAGGAATTCGACCTTAAATAAATATCGAATGCGCAGGACTTGTTCTAAAAGGTAGATCGAATCAGCATGATTCGATCTTCATTCCCCAACTCCCATTGGGGCCCATGGGATGGGGTCTATAAATACCTTGTCCTCTGATATTATCAGGACACATTCATTACTATCACTCAACCACTCAAGATCGAACTTGGAGATTCGATACACAGGGATTCAATCGATTCGATTCAATCCACTGATTCGATATTGACCTATTCAACACTCACTCGTCAAAGCCATCTGATTCGAACTAGACCAATTCGACCTTCAATCTATCAAAGCCGTCCAATTCAACACTGATCCGATTCGAGGCACACTTCCTCGAACAGGACGATTCGACATTCACTCGATCGAACCTTTGTGATTCGACCTACATGCAATTAGTTGTATTTCTATTTGTACTGCCTAGTTAGCTTATATTAGGTGTTCCGGACCAAGCTAATCCTATTTTATATTCAATTAGCATTATTTTGGCATTAATCAGGCCCATTGTAACAGTAACGATGTATTGTAACCCGGACGAAATAAGACAAAAATAGTTCCATGGTAGAAAACATTAAGGATAAGATGTTTCAAGAGATGAGTGTCACAACTAATGAAAGTTGTAGTTACAGACAACTGTAATCATATAGTATCATAAATGAAAAAGAGATATAGCATGTCCAAAATGTACAACAAGTACCAAGCAACATGACACCAGTTTGCTACTGCATTTTAGAACCTATTCAAGTAAAGACTATGCCAATTGAGGTATTTAAATCGAATAGTGATACGGCCCAAGATGACGGTCGTAGGGTTTACTTATTAGGAAATTAGTTTGTTATGTTATTCTTATATTAGGAGTCTTATGTTAGTCTTAGATTAAGAATCTTTATTTAATTAGAGTAGTATTAGAATTCTATTTCCTTTAGTAGTCTATGTTTATTTTGTCTAGTTTTATTAGTATAAATAGTCCAAGTCTTGTAACTTTTTATGGAATGAAGAAAATAAAAGTCTAGTTATTTTAAATTTAGTCTCTCCTCTCCCTAAATTAATTCTTGGAGCTCGTTCTAACTCGAATAGAACCCTAACCCTAACAATTGGTGCTTTCATCTTTTGAACTCACTAAATAATAATATAAAAAAAAATCATGGATGTTTTGCTCTCCAAGACGCCCAATTTCCTGGAATCGCTCTCCACCTTGCACAAATCCATGGAGGAGTGTTTCTACAAAATGTCAAAAATTGCGGAAGCAACGAGAATTTCCAACGAAGATATGTCTCGCCGGGTCGATCGTATGTCTGGCTTATTGTCAAAGATTGAAAGAGATTTGAGTGCACGTTCACAAAATCCTCCACCACTACAACTGCCGCCTCCACCGCCACCAACATCGCCGCCGTCGTCAACAACCTGCAACACTCAAGATCTTGATTTTGAAGTTTTGTTTGAAAAACCAAAGGAGTCCACAAAACTTAAGACCAACGTGGAAATACTGAGATTCAACGTCAACAGGGCAATCTTACCACAACCTCAAATTAAAACTAAAAGAGCCTTGTTTTTTCTTGCACAAAATACAAGCAATTCAAATATGGTGAGCCATAGCAACAATCTGATGGTTTTTCATGTTGGTTGTAAAGGCATAGTGACTATGAATTGGAGAAAACGGAAAAAAGGTCTTGAGGACAAGACCCTGTTAAGGGGGAAGGATTGATACGGCGCAAGATGACGGTCGTAGGGTTTACTTATTAGGAAATTAGTTTATTAAGTTATGTTATTCTTATATTAGGAGTCTTATGTTAGTCTTAGATTAGGAATCTTTATTTAATTAGAGTAGTATTAGAATTCTATTTCCTTTAGTAGTCTATGTTTATTTTGTTTAGTTTTATTAGTATAAATAGTCCAAGTCTTGTAACTTTTTATGGAATGAAGAAAATAAAAGTCTAGTTATTTTAAATTTAGTCTCTCATCTCCCTAAATTAATTCTTGGAGCTCGTTCTAGCTCGAATAGAACCCTAACCCTAACAAATAGCATTTGATTCACTAATGCAACAAATAAATGAATGCAACACTGATGCGGGAAAAGGCGCACATAAAAAGGTATGAAAGTTGTTGTGTAAATTATGCGAAAAAATTATGAGTATTACTAACTCTACATTAATTGAGAAAAAAAAAACAAGATTTGTATTATACTACAATAGGAATCCTCCAATATGGAGAAGTTTCTTAGCTGAATTGGAGTTAACAGAATTATCAAATTCTGTTAACAAAAGCGAACTTTTCGTTTAAAGAAGTTTTTCAAATAGCCGTTGTGGATGTTAGTTAACGGCTTGCCTTTTATAGCAAGTTTCAGCCGTTTTGTATTTAAGCTTTTGCTCAACTTTGTATTTTCATTTACTTTTAATTTTATTTTTCAACAAAGAACACGAATTCTCTCTCTACAATTGAGAGAAGAATCACCATTGATTGTAACATTTGGTTCCAAATTTTGATTCAATGAAATGCGTTTATTCTTTTTCAATATTGATCCGATCATGATGTTGATAATTCGATATGGTATCATTCGTCTAGGTTTAATTTGATCACTCGTTTCTGCAAATACGATTTCTAATTCTCGCGATAATTTGTGTCGTCGCCTCTCTAATTTTGATCGTATTCATGCTTTTGATTTGCATTCATTGAACGGCTGGTATTTTTAGTGATTTGTCGTTAATTATTGATCAATGTGCTATTAATCCTTTGGTTCTGCTGCGTACTTGATTGCATTGTGTATTTCCCAAAGTCATTATTAGCATACAAAACCATGGCATTGGACAACTGTCTACTAGGACAATTCATAGCTATGTGAGGTCCGCCACACATGAGACAAACGTACTTTGGTCCCGCAGTGGGCTAAGGATTAAAGGAACGCTTCCCTCAATTTGAACTACCTTGACTAAAACTGCGTTCTCTCCCACTCTGCAAATTTGGCGCTTGAAAAGGTCTATTCCCTCCACCTTTCTGAGGTAAATATCTTTCTTGGGCTCTCGCTCAAGACCCTGACAATCCGCCAGACACTCAGTAGCTTGCAAGGCCGTTTCTAAATCCTCGACACACTAATACTGGAGCTGCAACGATACCCACGACTTCAACCCTTCCAAAAAGGTGGATAATTGATCTATATTTGGCATGCCTATGATGACTAACATAAAGGCAGAAAATTGCTTCATATATTCCTTAACGACACCCGTGTTCCTTAGTCCCCTAAGCACCAGACGTGCATTATAGTTGACATTCTCCCTCATAAATTGTTGCCTCAATGCGGTCTTCTAGTCTTCCCACATTTCAAACCGGATGTGACCAGCCTGCATATCAGTAAACTTCTTTCGCCACCAAAGTTTGGCATTGTCAACCAAATACGCTCGAGCAAAAGGAACTTTAAGGAGATCATCCTCAACACCAGTCGAGAAGAAATACTGCTCCAAGCCAAATATAATTTTTTTTTACTTACTTGGAATCATTTGCCCCACCAAAGGGTTTTGGTATCGATGTTCGAAGTTTTTGGGCCACATTAGAAGCAGTCGGTTGCGGCTAATTTTGCAAGGCCCGTTTAAGGGAATCCATTGTTAACGACAATGCTTTGATACTCCTCCCATGATATTTTGAGGCGTTATGCGGTGCCTGACACAATTCACGACACTCATTCAACTGTCCTCCTAGATTCGCATTCTCTGATGCTAGGACATCAATCCATCCCACAAGCTCATGATTTTCCGCCTTGAGCTATTCCACCTCTCCCCCTAGAGAGTCGATGAGTTGGAGCGCTCTCACACTAGACTCTACAACAGCCGAGAGTTGTCCCTTGGTAAGTTCCTATCCGCAAGCATTGGTATGTCATACGAGGTAGGTTTAACCGGCCTCCCCTCAGCTGGGGTAGCCATCTAACATGCAGATATTTCACCAACCATTGCTTCGGAAACCCGATGGATCTGAGCCAAAACTTTGATACCACCTATCACGGGACGTCTTTGAATAATACGATAAAAGGGGCATCGTGCGGTTAGTGACTCGCACACAAGTCACGCCCGCTTTCTCCTTTGTTATTCGTCGCACTTCCTTCCATATAGACGCTTTAGAGGAACAACAATAATATACGCAACAACCGAAACAATCATTTATCTAAGCACATTAATATAATCGTTACTTCGGATTCAAGATCAAAGGTTCATTGATCAAATCACAATTAGAAATAAAGGAATTTTTTTTCAATACTAAACTCTTTTTAACATAGGCATTACACGTCTTTCGGCCCATTGAGGGTTTTTAAAATACCGGCACAGGGTGCTGCTACGCACCACTGTGTGTTGTTCGCCAGAGTTGTTGGGCGCCAGCGCACACTGTCCGCCTTTGCGACTGGGCGCTCGTGCAAGGTGTCGTCCTTCGATGCGAATCGGCGCCTCCATCTATCCGGCCTTCAAAATTGTTTCATGATACGCTGCTGGGCACCGTTCGAACTTTGTGCTAGTGCGTGCGGTTAGGCATCCGAGCACACGCCCACCGCCCACGTGGTTAGGCGCTCGTGCAGGGTGTCATCCGCTCTTGCAGAGCGACACCGCTACCCATGACACCAGTGGATATCCACTCTATATTTTTGAACTCCATTACTCGTACACTTGACATACATATCTAAGTAAAAAGTATGTTTTCTTTGCTATGAATTTTTTGACGTAACGTAAATTCGAAACACGTATGTGTTAGACTTGTAAGCAAAATTTGAAACAGGTCTACACCTAGATTGTTCGTGACTAATTGAATAGTGTTGCTATAATTTATAACTTATTATAAATGTTTAGAACTCAAAGGAAAATAAAAGAGAGTAATATTATTTATCAAACTCTTTCTTATTCCATAATGTAAAGTGTGTATTACAAAGAGTGAAATAGCCTTCTATTTATAGAAAGGCTTGGAAGCCATTCCTTAGAGTTTTCCAATGTGGGACAAAGGAGCATTCATATTTATACTTATTTTATAACACTCCCCCTTGAATGTCCTGTCCCAGGAGAAATATGTTGAGAGAAGTTGCCTCGTTAAAAACCTTGCTAAGAAAAACCTAGTGGGAAAAACCTTAGCGAAGGGAAAAAGAGTGCAGTGCATATTTACTCCCCCTGATCATTGTTTCCATTGATATCTTTGAAGCGTCGCATTCCAATCTTGTGCACCAGTTTCTCAAATGTTGATGTAGGGAGGGACTTAGTGAATAAATCTGTCAGGTTATCACTTGAACGGATTTGTTGAACATTGATTTCGCCTTTCTCGTAAAGATCGTGAGTGAAGAAGAATTTGGGCGAAATGTGCTTTGTTCTATCCCCTTTAATAAATCCTTCCTTCAATTGTGCTATACATGCTGCGTTGTCTTCATAAAAGGTTGTTGGAACTTCTTGCTTGGTCGGCAAACCACATGCTCCAAGAATATGTTGCGTCATAGATCATAACCAAACACATTCACGACTAGCTTCATGAATTGCTAATAATTCTGCATGGTTAGTTGATGTAGCGACCAAGGTTTATTTTACAGATCTCCATGAAATAGTTATTTCACCACAAGTGAAAACATACCCTGTCTGGGATCGTGATTTGTGTGGATCTGATAAATATCCTGCATCTGCATAACCAGTTAGATCCGATTTGGACGAAAATGAATAATAAAATCCTAAATCGATTGTCCCTTGAAGATATCAAAAAACGTGCCTAATGCCATTCTAATGCCTTCTGGTTGGGGAAGAACTGTACCTTGCTAATAAATTCACCGCAAATGATATATCAGGCCTCGTTTTATTAGCAAGATACATTAGCGCTCCGATTGCACTAAGGTATGGTACTTCTGGACCGAGTAGTTCTTCATCATTTTCAGATGGTCGAAATGGATCCTTTTTCACATCAAGAGATCTCACAATCATAGGTGTACTTAATGGATGTGCTTTATCCATATAAAACCGCTTAAGTACTTTTGAGGTATAATTAGATTGATGAATACATATTCCGCCATTTAAGTGCTCAATTTGAAGACCTAAACAAAATTTTGTCTTTCCAAGGTCTTTCATTTCAAATTCTTTTTTCAAAGAATTCATAATTTTTGATGACTCTTCATGAGTTCCAATAATATTTAAATCATCATTATAGACAGCAATGATAACATATTAAGATCCGCATCTTTTGATAAAAACACAAGGGCATATATGACCATTTTTATAACCTTCTTTCAACAAAAATGTACTTAAACGATTGTATCACATTCTCCCAGATTGCTTTAATCCATATAAAGATTTATTTAGTTTAACTGAATAAATCTCGTTACGATTTAAAGCTTGTGCTTCAGGAAACTTAAATCCTTCAGGGATTTTCATATAAATATCATTTTCCAAGGATCCGTAGAGATAGGCTGTAACGACATCCATTAATCGCATTTCAAGTTTCTCACGTACTGCCAAACAAATCAAATACCTTAGGGTAATTGCATCAATTACTGGAGAATATGTCTCTTCATAATCAATACCCGGTCTTTGCGTATATCCTTGTGCCTTAAGCCTTGTCTTGTATCGCACAACTTCGTTATTTTCATTTCTCTTACGTACGAATACCCATCGACATCCTACTGGTTGTACGTTATTTGGTGTGCGAACCACACATCCAAATACTTGACGTTTGGCAAGTGAATTTAATTCAACATTGATTGCGTCTTTCCATAAGGGCCAATCCTTTCTACGCCGACATTCTGAAATAGATGTAGGCACAAGATCATCACATTCTTCCATAATGTTGACCGTTACAGTGTAAGCAAAAAATTCATCAATGTGAATATTGTTGCGATTCCATTTGTTGCATGTTGTGACATAGTTGATTGATATTTCTTCATTTTCAGTAGGTTTTGGCGACTGCGGTTCTTCTAGAACCTTGTCGTCTATGTCAACAGGTTCTGCGAGAATTGTTGTTTCCTCTTTTTGATCATTTTCAACATGTCCTCCTTTTCTTTGTCGAGGATTTTTATCTTTGGAACCGATAGGTCTACATCGCTTTTGTCGTGTTACAGACTCATTGGCAATACTTGGTTCTCCTTCAGGGACATCAATTTTAATTGGAGCATTTACAGCTGGTATATAAGACTTAGTCACTCGTTTCGGATCAGTAAATGCATCTGACAACTGATTCGTAATATTTTGCATATGAATTATCTTTTGATCTTCAAGTTCACTATGCTTTGTACGAGGATCTCGAATTGATAGCAATAATTCTATCCAAGAGATAGTCTTTTCCAACTGTTTATTCTCTCCCCCTAATGTTGGATAAATAGATTCGTCAAAATGGCAATCAACAAATCTTGCTGTAAATAAATCTCCAGTCAATGGTTCTAAATACTTTATTATAGATGGAGATTCATATCCAACATATATTCCAAGTCTTCTTTGCGGATCCATCTTTGTGCGTTGTGGTGGGGATATCGGAACATATACCGCACAACCAAAAATTCTCAGATGAGAAATACTTGGTTCTAGACCAGAAACCATTTGTAAAGGGGAATTAGCATTATAACTTGTTGGCCTGATGCGTACAAGTGTTGCTACAAGTAAAATAGCATGTCCCCAAGAAGAAGTTGGAAGCTTAGATTTCATAATTAATGGTCTTGCAATTAACTGAAGACGTTTAATAAACGATTCAGCTAAACCATTTTGTGTATGAACATGAGCAACGGGATGTTCAATATCTATTCCAATTGACATGCAATAGTCATTGAAGGCTTGGGACGAAAACTCACCATCATTATCAAGACGGGTTTTCTTTATTGTATAATCAAGGAATTGTGCACGTAAACGAATTATTTGTGCAAGCAATCTCGCAAATGCTAAATTGCGAGTGGATAACAAACACACATGTGACCATCTAGTTGATACGTCAATCAATACCATAAAGTGTCTAAATAGCCCACACGATGGATGGATAGGCCCATATATATCACCCTGAATACGTTCAAGAAATTTAGGATTTTCATACTTGATTTTGGCTGGTGATGGCCTTGTGATTAGTTTGTCTTGAGAGCAAGCAACACATGAAAGTTCATTAGATTGAAAAGTCTTCTGGTTTTTCAATGGACGACCAACTGAATTCTCAATAATTCTTCGCATCATTATTGAACCAGGATGGCCCAACCGGTTATGTCAAATTTGAAAGTCATTAGTAAACTTCTGGTTTACTGTGGCATAAGTTTCCATAACTTTGATTTTGGTAAAATACAATCCAGGTGTCAAAGTTGACAACTTTTCTAAGACATGCTTCTTTCCAGAAACAGTATAAGTAATATAGAGATATTCATTATTTCTTTCCTCTTGTGTTTCAATATGATATCCATTCAAACGAATATCTTTAACACTTAATAAGTTTCTTCGAGCCTTTAGAGAAAACAATGCATATTCAATTACCAATTTTGTTCCTTTCGGTAGTAAGATAGTTGCTCTTCCGGAGCCATCAATTAATTTTGTAGTACTAGCTATAGTACTGACATTTGCACTTTCTATATTTAAGTGAGAAAAATATTTCCTATTATTGAATATGGAGTGAGTAGTAGCGCAATCTGCTAGACATATTTCTCCTTCGTTGTTTGAAGATGTTGCCAAATTAATTTCCATGTTTCTAAAAATAAAAGGATAAGGAGATACATATTAAAAACTTTTATTGAATTTAGAAAAAGGTTACAAGGAAATTCAGAAACACACACGACAACAAACAAAGGTACATATAAGATAATACTGAACATAAAACGAAACAACATGCTGAAATGGAAAAACTAGACTTTAAGACCATTTAGTTATTCTCAGAAAACTCCATGTGTCCTATTCCACCTTCAGGGCGGTCAAGATAGTCGGCAACATCAAGTTGTGCCATGTCAATCTGTTCGTGTTCATTTGCATCTTGAACATAATTCGTTTCGATATTTTCACCCCTCGCCTTTGATGCTTGGTAAAGGTCAACAAGGTGTTTTGCTACTTTGCAAGTTCTTGACCAATGGCCTGTCATACCACATCGGTGACAAGTGATTTCACGATATATTTTCTTTGAATCATCATCTCCATTTTTCTCGCTCTCATTGTATGCTATTTTGTTATATCCATTTTTAAAATGGTTATGACGACCTCTTCCTCGGCCTTGACCACGTCCACGACCACGTCCATATCCACATCCACGACCATTACCGCGACCACGGTAAGAACCATGGCCAAAAGTATTGTGTGATGTTGCATTCACTTCAGGGAATGGGGAAGAACCAGTAGGACGAGATTCATGGTTCTTCATTAGCAGCTCGTTATTGTGTTCAGCCACCAAAAGACATGAAACAAGTTCAGAATATTTTTTAAAACCCTTTTCACGATATTGTTGTTGAAGAATAATATTTGTGGCGTGAAAAGTAGAGAATGTTTTTTCGAGCATATCAGCATCAGTAATAGTTTCTCCACATAATTTCAGTCGCTGAGTATTTTTACATACTACGGAATTGTATTCTCCCACATTTTTAAAATCTTGCAATCGAAGGTGTATCCAATCATGTCGAGCTTTATGAAGGATAACAGCCTTACGGTGCTCAAACCTTTCTTTGAGACAAGTCCAAAGTTCTGCAGGATCTTTGAGTGATATATACTCCCCTTCTAATTTTGGAGTAAGATAGTGAAATATGAAAATCATAGTTGTTGACCTTTTATTTTGTGGTAATGTGTTACCAGTTTTAATAGCATCGCCAATGCTTTTAGCATCCAAGTGCAATTCTACCTGCAATATCTATTGTAAATAATTATCTCCAGATGCATTCAACGGCGCAATTCTACGTTTGAGATGTTTGACATGATGACTACAATATAAATAAAATCACATAAGAATCGTGATTTTAATATTTCATAAATAATACAACATTATTATATGAAGAAAAATATAGTAATAACCGCAATATTATAAATGGAGGTATAACCATCCTTATTTATACCAAGGGTAATAATTAATAAAAAAAAAGCCGCAATATTATAAATGGAGGTATAACCATCCTTATTTATAACAAGGGTAATAATTAATAAAAATAACAAATTGTGTACCTTTTTCTTTTTGGAACTCAAACGAAAATGTCGACAAAATATCGAGCCTCTCGTGCTGATAATGTATTATAAATGTTTAGAACTCAAAGAAAAATAAAAGAGAGTAATATTATTTATCAAACTCTTTCTTATTCCATAATGTAAAGTGTGTATTATAAAGAGTGAAATAGCCTTTTATTTATAGAAAGGCTTGGAAGTCATTCCTTAGAGTTTTCCAATGTGGGACAAATGAGCATTCATATTTATACTTATTTTATAATAACTTTAAGATTCTGTTGTTTAAGCTACTGAGGCATTAAATGATGCCAAATCTTCTTAAAATAGTTAAAAGTCATTAGTTTAGTACACATGACTCATGTTTTTTTTTTAAATCCTAGCCCTAATTTGGGTTTAGGAGTTAATGGCTATACTAACTTAAATTAAGCATAAAATTCAATATTTAAAGATCATGAATAAAGTAACTCTTCAATAATCAAAATCTGAATAAGAAAAACAACGGACGTGGAATGATGCCAAACGATACATGTAATTAATTGAATACGAGCGCCATGTCTATAGCACACCACATCGCATATATAAGGCATAAGCCTTGCTACTTTCCCCTAAGTGAACCATCGCTACACGCCGCTTGGGTGGGCAACAACTATTTCTTATACATTTCTGGAAAAATCAATATGAAAAATGATAAAAAGAAGAAGAAGAGATGCACTCCCTCGACCTAATGTGTAGTCCAATCATTGTGTATTGTGCATGTTGAATGCATCTATCTTGCACCGCTTGCAGTGTACACTTCTCTCTCGCACATGTAGGTTCCACATGCGTGGGATCTAAGTACCCTCTCGACCCTTCACATGTTTGTTTTAATGTTAAACCTGAATTAGATTATTCCAAGTGAAGCACTAGAGTATTAATCATGAATTTAATCTCATGTCTATAAAGGTGACCAGATACAAAAAATTCAGCTTTTCTTAATAATTATATGACTATTTATATAATATGTCGGACTATTTGTTCTGGTACTGAAATTACTATTTTCATATTTTGCAGGATACAATGGGGATCGGATGAGAACGAAATAGTTCTTGTTGATCCCTACATTTCTGAACAAAAATTTCTTTTTTCTTTTATATTACTATAATATTGGCTAAAATCTAAAATATTGTTGCTTAAACTTCCCGATACCCATAATAATTCAAAAAAACCTTTCTCAAAATGTTTCAAAATTAGAATAAAATATTATCCAGTCAGCATAAATTAAATATGGTAATCTTTTTAAATAATTGAATATTTATAAATGTTTTTCCTAGAATTATTATTGGATTAGTTTGTTACCCAGATATATATATATTTATAATAATAATATAGTCTGAGAGTGAAAGTACAACACAACCCCACCACAACCATCATCATATAAATTCAAACATAGCTGAGCTGTTGTTGAACTTGAATATATAAAAAAGACACACTCCGCCACGCACACACTCTCTCTCATACCGCCACCGATTTCATTTATTTTAATTAACAGTGTTTGAAATTGAGCGAAATCAAATCAGGTGGTTAAAGCTGTAACCGAAATGGTTATGAGTAGAGAAGTGAAGGATTCTTCAACTAGGGTTTCACAGTCTTTGCCCAATGTTCGTCAGGTATCTATGTATAATCACATTTTTGTTTTCTTGTAATCGAATGTTCGATTTCACTATCACTTTTTTTTTCTATTTTATTTTGTGAATAGTAACATTATATTGATTAGTAGAGCATTCATTAGCTTGGATTGTGTATGGAGTTGACAATTAGAACCCAATAATTAAAATCGAATATTTATTTATATTATAAAAGAAGAAAAAACTTCACTGTATAAAATACCTGCCGTCAATTCTTTCTAGTCTTATATACCGACCGCATTTTAAGTGCACAAATTGTGTCTTAAGCTAATTTGCAGGACAACCTTGGCATGACAGATGAGATTGTAGACAAAGTTATATATATATATATATATATATATATATATATTTCTGTTGCTTTGATAGCATTTTAAAATCTATGGGTAACAAGTTGTTTTCTAAGTGTAAAATATGCCTGCCTGCCTGCACTCATTCTATTATATATAGTCTTACCGGTAGCATGATTCGTGTGCGGATGTTCTTTCTGTAGAGTGACGTGTTTGGCTTTGGTGTTTTACTATGGAACGCAGTTTGTGGGTTTATAGATAAGAGTTGTGATGCTGTTTCTTTAAGATAGTTTTGAAGCATTTTAGATTCTTACGTGGTCATGTGGTTGTGAAGCCTTCTTGATCAAGCACACGTGTAATGAAAGCCAAAAAGGAATCTGAATTTAGCTTTACTGGACTTTCCATATGCTGGATTTTTGTATCTTAGAACTATAAATGCTTGTGCTTGTGCTTCTCCTATACCTGTTATTCGATCAGAGGTTCCTATTATAGAGCTTCCAATATTTGGATTTGGCAAGTCCAATATATCTTTAAGTGTGGATTAGCAAGGAAGTGATTGATAGATAATATAACCAGCGTTACCCTAGATACTAAAACTTCTTGCTCCATGTGATTGGCGAACTTATGTCTTTGTCCTAAATTGTCCATCAATTTTATGAGCAATTAACTGTTCAAATAAGTCGCAGCGGTGGAGATAATTTAAGAAACATAACTGTTTTAAACTGAATTTTCACCCAACCCAACAAAGTAGGCAGAGAATAATAGACACAGTTACTGTTTCTTATTTCATTTAATCTTATTACATCTGCTGAAAAAAATCTTCCACGACTTCTAAAGTATAGCATCTTTCAATATCTCATTCGGCATGCGAGAGCAATTAATATTTCTGTGCATTCTCCATCGACTTAGTGGATGCTTTGTATCATCCCCTGTGATTATTTATGTCCCACATGGGACCTATGTAATTCCTCAACCACTGGCTTAATTATTTATTTACACAAGTAACGTTTTGTACACGTCACATCTACTTAATTTTGGAATTAACTAATCTCAACCGTGGCATGCCTTGTCCTGTACTTCTTGAGGGAAATTCAAGTAAACTTCAGCTTAGGATGCTGATAAGCTGGAGGAGATCTGGATACGCAATATCATCTCTAGTCTCTAATAGTTATATAATTTGTTGCAACCTTCATTAAACGGAAGCCAAGTGCTAATATTGTGCTGTTGCTTTGGACATAAAACACCTCTTTATATGTTGTTACTAGAGCCTTAAGTTTCTTTTTTAAATTGTGGAAGAGCTACTTGTATGATTCTATTAGCCGTCGGTTGCATACCATCTCTATTTTCATAATGCCGTGACAAAAACACAAATTTCAAGCAAGATGAAATGCTTATATTCGAAGACTACGGTTTTTATCAAAAACAAAACTTGAATATTTTTAACTAGTACAGCCTTTTATTGTACACATGTTTCTTTGAGTCTTGTACGTTTGCTCTTCGGAATGACAAAAGACTTCTTGTTGTTACTTCCTTGTACTAAAGTGAAAAAAGGATATGTTTTGTTCTTTCCCTGTTGAGCATATTTCATCTCGGGACACCATCAATGTAATATATCAGTCAGTTAGTTTCGATATGTTTGATTGCGTTTCTCGAGTCTATGGTGTTTGGTAGACCTATCTTGCGTTAGTTATGATTTTGCTTTCACAGCACGTTACTAAGAGCTACTTTTGTCATGAACTAGGTAAAGACTTCTGTACCAGAAGGCTGCCCTTCAAAAGCTGGTAGTAAGTCAAAGACAGGCAGATCTAATGCGTTACTGCCAAAGAATTATCTTGCTTGGTATGTCGCACTTGATGGAAAGGCATCGGAAGAGAAGCTTTCACATATTCCTCAGATGAAGTGGAAATGCCCTCCTAAAGTAAGCTACTTTAGTTGCCCTCGTAATCTAGCATCAGATTTTATCATATGTGAACCTTGCTGCTTGTTGTTTTTATTGGGTGGAAAAATTACTACACTTATTTATTGAAATAGTGAAAAAGAAAAAACATGTTGGTTAATTTTTATGACAATAATGCAATAAGAACTTAACCTGTAAATTGAAGAAATTGTATAGAGCTGAATAACATATAGATATGGTGTATAGCAGAATGGTTGTCTTGCACTGCTTAGGACCATGAAATGCCCGCTCCATGTGCACTGCATTCATCATACACTTGCCACAGATTTCCATATAAAAGTATTCAACATTTTCTTTGTTACCATTTACTTGTTGTAACTTTTAGCATTCAAAGGAACAGCAAATAAGTTAAATTTAGACTACCGACCAAATTCGTAGAGATCAACTCTTTACATGGCACACTGAATTGAATAGGCTCTTTCTATTAATTATTGAACTGTACTCTAGTTCCATGAAGTTGGATATACCATTCAGTTAAACCAGAATTAGTAGAGCTGTTTTATGGCCTAAATTTGTGGTTTTATTGCAGAATTATATTACTGAAGAACGTACATATCTTGAAATTAAAATAAGTGATAGTGCAGCTCTCAGTCATACTATTTTATTAAGTTTAATGAGCTGAAATTGCTTAAAATATATGCAAAACTAAGAAAACTTTACTTTCTTAATTTCTTTTATTATAGCATTATTGTTTTATTAACTTCATTTTCTTCTGTTTGCACCTGTACCTACTTAACAACCACGTGAACAAAGCTCTTCTATTTTGTTTCTTCTTTTTTGTAGTTTATTAGTGCAATGAGGAGTATTTTTGTTCTTTGGCAACGGATGAATGATGGTAATTGTTATTTAGCAAAACATTAACGAGGGTGATAAGAATTCACTATTTTCTTTGTACAGTTCAAACTGAATGTTGATTGGCGAGTGGCTGCTGGTGAAGGAAGCCAGGAGGCGGAGGTCCAAAAGAACAGGCAAAAAACTGTTAAAGAAGCAATTTATCCTCATCCTTCACTCATACCTCCCAGGTAATGTTAACTTCCCGTTCATATTTGTAAGCTCTATTCTCAACTTGACCAAATACACTTTTTCCAATCTTCAATTCAGCCCCTTTGTTTCTCCGGATTTGGGAAGTGATTATAAAGACGATAGTCATACCCCAATCATTCCCATTGAAGAAGAAGAAGAAGAAGCATCTGAAGCAGCAGAAATACCATTGGATTCACACCGTCCCGACTCCTCCAATGGCCCGTCGATATCTGGGAATCTCATTTTACGTTCATGCAACGATGATAGTTCTCTTCTTGGCGTATTACGTGGGCTTGGAAGTGGTGACCTGGCTGTCGCTGCTGCTGCGGCTGCTACCGCTGCTGCCGCTATGGAACATAAAGAACAGATCGATACTGAACTATTGATCAAACTTCTTAGTGACCCAGAAATGATAAAGAAACTTATCGATGAAAATGGGTCACAGGCGAGATCCAAATCCATAACTGTATCTTCACCCCTACCAAGTGCAACCCAAGTGCAAAATGAACCATTATGCACGACGAGGCCCGTTGAAAAACCAATACCCTTCCTGATATCGAATTCTGATGACCCTCTGGTTCGGAGCTTCACAAATGGACCAGGAATTCCTGCTCATTCTCATTTGCATCAAATTCCTGGGACAACGCTGGTAAGACCTCATACACCCTATGCCGCACATTCTAATTTGCAATCATATCAAAGAATTGTAAACAATCCGGGTACTCCCTATCTTGCTGGGATAAAACCACTGGCATCACCTCTGAATTCGCCCAGTATTGAAGTGATCAGGAAAATGATAAATGAATATGGATCACCCAATGATGTGCCGACAAATTTGGTGGCTCTTCCCAATTCTTCCACCTCAAGGAGACCAAACATGGAAGAGATCAAGAAAATGGTAAACGATTATAGGGCACCATGCTCCAAGCTCTTGATCGGATCATCCCCTTTGAAATATGATCCGGCTGTGAATTTTCCACCTGATTTCGGCGCGACAGGTATGTTTCAGTCTCCACCCATACCATCAGGGACTGTTCCTGCACCTAAAATAAAGGACTTAAACTACTATAAGTCTCTAATCAAAAAACATGGAGAGAACCCTGAAAATGAACAACTCAGGCCCCCAATCCATCGCCACCCTAATAGTTATTTACAAGGGCTACAACTGGGATATAATGCAAGACCAATTGAACTGGACTCACAGTTTCAAAATCCATACGTGTATTCAAAAAGTCCGAGTGGGTGGCCACACGGCCCATACCAGCATAATGTGCCTGGTCAGTGGAGGCCTAGTGGGGTGGAGGAGGATCCTGTACAAAAGAGGATGAGATTCCATGACGAGAATGGAAGGTTTTGAAGAGAGTGAATTGATTTGATTCTTGAATTGCGTATAAAAAATTGGGGTCGATGATCATCTGAGTTTAAAACCACAGTATCCGATTCAAAAACCACAGTTTTGCAGTTACTAATGTTGGTAGGACTTCACAGTTAAAAACGTTTTCAAGTCGAGGTTTTTCCGTTTGAAATGTGTCTTGGTTCGTCACATAATCTGTTCCAGAATTATGCACCATATTTTTTGCCAGTTGCAAATTCTGTGCCAAAACTGTCTGTGCCTGTTGCGCTGCGCCAAGTTTAATCATTCCAAGGAAAATTTGCATTCATATCCATCATATGATCTATAAATACTGCAGACGTACCTTGGGAACGTAATATGATACATATTTGGCACATTAAAGTTGAATTTGTTTTTCCTCTTAAGTTACATAATGCTGCTTATACGTAAGAATGATAAACAACCAAGCAATAAGCGTGTTTACATTTAAGGAATTCTTTCTGGGCACAATTTGGAAGGTCTATTGAATAGTGGGAATAAGTTGGAAAGTTACAACTTACAGGGCTTCCTGAAAATTGTATCTATTAATAATTTAATAATAAATCTCGAATGGACTATAAGTACAAATTTTAGCCACTTCGCACAGTCAATCACACTTTAAGGAAAACCCCAAATTATATGATTATTCCCCCGCCTTAAGGTAATCAAATACAACAATAGTGTACGAAAAGTATCTCACAAGAAAAATACTATGAGAATCATAGATCAAAATTTTGTCCCGTTTCGTGCAAAACGGCCGAAATAATTCGGTTTTGAGCCCGAGCGAACTTTTTTGCAATGCATTTTCGAAACTTATTTCTCTGATCGGTTCAATATTTTATTCCTCCGGAATCAACTTGAGTTGTAGTAAATAAATAATATTTCATATATAGTTATTTATGCATATTTGTCTTTGTGTATTTAAAGACTTTTGCAGCACTTTAGTTTTTTATAAAACGAAATTTGGTATTTTTTCTATATGCATTTTGTAGTTCTGTATATCATATTATACATATTAGTTCTTAATGTGATCTGTGGTATATATATATATATATTAATATTTATGTATATATAACAAGTATTTCCGTTAGTGATAGATAAAAATTGTGATAATTAATAAATTTTAAACAAAAATTAGTGTTTTGTTTTGAATATTTTAATGAATTTTAATTTCATATGTTATTTTTAAGTACTATTTTCGAAAAACATTCTCGAAACTTTTCGAAACATTTTCGAAACTTTTTGAAATGTTTCTATATGAGTCACCGAAACTTTCTCCCAAACCGAAATTTGATCAATGACGAGAATCTTTCACAAGCTAAGAGGATCTTTTACACATCCACCATATGTAGTACGTAGAAAACTTTTCATATAGATAACCAACGAGTTTATGCTTTTCTTAGTTGGTACTTGGTACTTAACCATTAACGATTTAAATATAACAAGGGTCAAGGGATGCTTCCCACTTGTTATTTCTGCTTTCTCTTTTAGGTAGAAAATAAAATTGATTAACCAGTAGTCTTTTGTGAAAAAAAAAACACTTTTAAATGTCTCAAAGCCCAAAACTTGTTTCTTTTTTCTTTTAGACTTTCTTCTTTTCTTTTTCACAAATAAATAATCAGCTTATTGACAAATTGCCCTGAAAGATTAGAAAACTAAAAAGGGTAAAGACAAATTGGGCATGTGTCCGATGTGAGATGTGATATACGGGAGAAGATCATATATCCCATTTTTTTGTCCCAATTTTGTGTCCTATTAGTGATATTAACTAATGTTAAATTAAATTGAAATGCATGATGAAAACATAAAATTCTCTCTCCTCTCTTCCCTTCCCTTCACGCCTCTCTCTCTCTTTCTCTCGTCAAATATAATTTTCCATTTTACTTTAGAAAACTTTGTTTGTTATACATTAAAAAAGGAAAGAAAAAAAAGAACGATTGTTTTCTTTTGAGGTGTTTATCTCTTGTACAAAATTTCGTCAAAGACCAACTTAATAATTTTCTTTAGGTAAATTAGTTGCAAAGTTCACATATCTGTAGCATTATGGATTCTAGTTATTTTTTTGATGTTATTCATGCGTATAAATTTCTATTCAATATTTCAATGACTCTTGTTCGTACTAAAAATCTACTTTTTGTTTTTAAATGTATGCTGTTATGTTTTTGTGAATTCTTTTTCCTATACCATCTTATTTGCAACTCGTTTTAGATAATCTTCCATACAATCTAACCTTTTTCTTTTATTTTTACCCTTAAACATATTTGCACATTCTAAATCAATGTAATCAATTATAGAATAGAATTTTAATTGTGTAACATGCTATAAATAATATTTATGCATTTCTTTATTTGATAAATGCTTGAACGTATTTTATTATATTTCTAATATGACTCTATCAAAATGTAGTATATTTTAAGAATTTTAGACAAGTTCAATACAAAATATGTTTTACTTTAAAATATTGTGATATGTCTTTTTTTTTTAATCAAATGGAATACATTAACGGTTAAGTTCATTTAGTTTTAAAGAGAACAAAGGAATAGTGGTGTACATAACCGGAAAAAAAAAATTGTGGGATAGTTATTCAATTCGTTATTTTATTTTTGCAACTAAAATATATGTTATCTTAAAGATACAAAAGTTTATCAAAAATTACAAAGAATTATGTATCTCATAATCAAGATTCTATGTTTTTTTTTATTTGGAAATAATCAACTTGATAATATTGTAGAATTGGAAAGAATAAATAGTTTTTAAGAATAAACAGATGGTAAGGGTAAAGTTGAGAAAAAAGTTAAAACTAATAAGCTTGGTCTTGAAAAAAAGTTTTATACATTAGATATAAATCTCAAAAGAGAACAATTTTTTTATTCTTTTTTGATACATAACAATCAAAGTTTGCTAAAGACTAAAAAAAAAAAATTTGAAGGAAGAAGAGAGAGAAAAATTTGGAGGAATAGAGAGAGAAAAGAAGAGTGAGAATTTTATTTTTTGGTTTAATTGGTTTAATTATTCTTAATAGTAAAAAGTGACACAAAAAGTGTTCGCCATTGCATTTGTCTTTTTCTTTTTGATGGATCACTGCATTTGTCTTTTTGCTTAGCTATACTGTTCTTTTTTATTTCGATGTACTTTTTATAGTATTTTACTGTCATTTTTCTTTTTTGCTGGCAGAAACTTGTTGCAGGGATAAATTAGAAAATTATAATAAAAAGCGCTGTATACATATTGGTCTTTTTCTTTAATGGATTATATATATATATATATATATATATATATATATATATACTAGAAACGCTGGCACGCGGTCCCCGCGTAAATATATTTTTAATTTGTGTAGAAAATAAAATTACTTTAATGAGAAAATACTACATATATAAGGATATATAATTTATATAGAAAGATTCAAATTTTGGGAAACTAAATCACCAATCACCATAATTATTGTAATTAATGATTCTACTTAAATTATAAGGCTAGATTAGAAACTTAATAATAATTTTTTTGTGCAACACTAAAATTATAAGGCTAAAATTGGAAATCAAAAGTTTGGTGTCACAGTTTGTCTTTCTTTATATAATAGTATAGATATTAATCACGAAACTAAACGAATAGGGTATAGATCACTGAGACTAGATTACTGAGATTGCCCGACAAAGTGGAAGTTGAGGATCTTATGTGAATAATCTGAACTTTTAAAACCAATAGGCGGCAATTTTTCATGCTCTCTATTTTATATACTTATTCAAAGTGCGATATGTAAAGGCTCGAAATTAAATATCAACGTGGTCAAGTATAAGTAATAAAATATTTGAAGATGAACAGAGCAGAAGATATTTCACTTATAGATATAATACACATCTTACAAATTCGCATGAGAGCTCCCTCGTCCCTACCAATTAGGGCTATCTCTCCAACTCCAACAAGGGCCTCTTTGATCTCGGACACGACGTTATAGTCAGTTTCCTCGTCTCTCCGTCGTGGTTTCTCTCGGGCAGTGCTGTGCGAGTTCCTAGGGCTTCTTTATTTCCTTTTTTGTGTTTCCTTGCGTGTCAAGGCTGCGCATCCTAGGGTCTTGGGTTTTCTTGTCGCTCTTGCTCCTTTCTTTCTTGCTTTTCCTCTCGTTTTCTTTTCTCGTTACCAGCAGGTTTCTAGGTTTTTTTAGGGTACTAACGTTTTTGGTTTTTGTTTTTGTTTTTTCCAGTGTGTTTTGGTTGCTCGCAAGGAATCAATTTTCACCGCTTGGCTGGCTTGTTCGGAACCCACCGCAACACATTCTCATTGGACTGATACTTAGGGTTACTATGGATGAAAATTGCACAAAACTGCGTCACGGTCTTGCATAACGGAGGAGGAGGGGCTGGGGGATGGCTTCCTCCTATCGGATTTCCCATGGGAACAGGAAAACGGGGCAACGGGTTTGGTTTTGGTTGGGCGGCTATTGTCGGGGAAAACAACGATTTTTTCATTCCTTTGTACGATGCTCAAGACTTTGTTTAAGGCGGGGAAGGGTCTAGAAATCACACGGATTAGCGAGGATCGCTTCTTGATCCAATTTTTTCATAAACTTGATATGAATAGGGCGTTGCATGGCTGCCCGTGGTCGTTCGACAAGAACGTTCTTGTCCTTGCACAGGTTGAGAAGACCGAAAACCCGCTGGACACGAACCTTGACTATTGTAGCTTTTTTGTTAGGATTTACATTCCTTTGGTACGTCAGACAAAGGCTACCGCGCATGCAATCGGTAAGATCCTTGGAATTGTTGAAGACGTGGACCTAGCAGAATCGTGGGGAGTCAGTATGCAAATCCGGGTTAAGATTAACGTCACTAAGCCTCTTCGTCGGTTTCTGAAAGTACGTGGGAGTGAGGGCCAAGAGCTAGTGGTCTCGTTCAAATATGAACGCTTACCAAATTTCTGCTATTTGTGTGGGGTGTTGGGACATATAATGGTCGACTGTGATTTTAAATATGACATGCCTAGTGAGGACGAATTGATTCTTCCGTATGGAGATTGGCTTCGGGAAAATACGAATAAATCGAGGTCGTTTGTGGGGAAACGTTTTACTGATAAGGGTCGTGGGGGTTCATCTCCTAACGGGGGTCGCTTTCCGTCGGGACATCGGGGTTCCACATGTCAGGGTAAGCCACGCAATTATGGGCAATCATGGAACGATGACAAATCAGCATCATTGCGTTCTTCGGAAAAGACTTACTCGGCATCATTGGTTCGATATATCAGGCCGAATCTAGCATGCAGCAAGTGGCCTAAGACACTGGACGAGGAATGGGATACGCTGAGTAGTGCTGAAGTTGAGGGGAATGGCCCAGCAGGGGTGAATGGGCATAATGGGGTAGGCGTGAACACTAAAATTACATCGGTGATCGGGGTCCAACGAATTTTCTCTCGACTTGAAAACGATCTGCATAGGGAGTGCGAGCTGGAATAGAAGGATTCAGTGGAAATTACCGCCACTATTTCAACACGTTTTAAACTCACTAGTCACCGGAATCACAACGGCCGAAGAATTATGCGCAGGGATGGTGCGCTTAATATTAATGTAGGGGGTGGGGTTTCTAGTATTGGTCAGAAATGGTTGTTTAACGAGGATGGGATGGAGACTCGGACAGAAAGGAGGGCGAGACTCGAGGATCTTTCGATGGAAATTGACGATCTTTTGGCGGCGACTACAGGGCAGTCCCGCCGCATCCAATGAGTATCTTGTGCTGGAACTGTCAGGGTTTGGGGAACCCTTGGATAGTTCGGGAACTACGGCAGTTGGTTTCCAATTTTCATCCCCCTAGTTTTCTTGTCAGAAACTAAAAGTAAGACAAGGAAAATAGAGGCGTTGAAGGTCAGTTTTAATTATTTTGGGGTTTGTTTTGAGATTCAGGGTTTATCGGGTGGTCTTGCGCTTTTGTGGGATAAGGAGTGGGAAGTTGAACTCATTAGCATGTCGTCCAATCATATTGATGCTATTGTTATTGGTAAGGATGGGGGAAGGGATTGGCGTTTCACAGGGTTTTATGGTGAACCAGATGGGGAAAAACGAATGCGCACGTGGAACTTGTTGAGACAGTTGCGGGGGGTTTCGGCCCTTCCTTGGTTGTGCGCGAGTGATTATAATGAGATTTCGTCCTACGAGGATAAATGGGGAGGTTTATGTCGACAAAATTGGTTGCTCAGGAACTTTCATGACGCGCTATTTGACACGGGACTTAGTGAGCTTGATTTTTTTGGCCCACGATTCATGTGGTGTAGTAGGCGACCAACTCCTAACACTGTTCGGGAAAGGCTTGATCGTGCATGTGCTGACACACCGTGGAGAGATTATTTTCCAGCTTCTAAGGTAGAACATGTGATTACTCTTCGATCGGATCATCACGCCATCCTTATTCGCTTATTTGGCAGCCAAGAGAAGGTTCGCACTCCGGCTCGGTTTCGATTTGAAGCTAATTGGCTTCTCAAGGCCGAATGTGAAGAAGTGGTGCTGCAATGTTGGGGGGGTGGTAGCCGTGAAAGTCTTCATGAGAAATTGGAAGGGTGTCGGGTGGGATTGCGTCGATGGAAGAATGTGGACGGGGCAGATTTTAAGCGTCAGATCAAGAAGTTACGAGGGAGTTTGGTTCGGTTGAGGGCGGGGAACATTACCGCGGAGTCGAGATTGGAAGAAACGAGGGTAAGTAGGTAGTTAGAGGAGTTGCTTGAGTCTGAGGAGCTTTACTGGAAACGACGAGTGAAAGTCCATTGGCTTAAAGAAGGAGATCAGAATACAATATATTTTCATAGACGAGCCAATGAACGTAAAAACAAGAATGAGATTAAGGGTATCCGGGATGAGGGGGGTGTCCTTCGTCTTACCCCTCGTGAGATCGACCGTGTGGCTATAGAGTATTTTTCTACCATTTTTCAGTCCAATGTCCCTTCAGAGGCGGCCATTGAGGTTGTGTTGCGAGACGCGAGCGTGCGGGTCAGCCCTGAGGTGAACGAACGCTTGTTGCAACCATTCACAGCGGATGAGGTATGCAAAGCTTTGAATGATATGTATCCTTATAAATCTCCTGGTCCTGATGGTTTCTCTACTGTCTTTCATCATAAATTTTGGCATATTGTTGGGGATGATGTGACTCGTTTTGTGCTTTCTTTTCTTAATGATCGTATCGTTGACCCTTGTGTTAATTTTACTCATATTGTCCTTCTCCCTAAATATCCTAACCCTGAGTTGATGACTCAGTTTAGGCCGATTAGCCTCAGTAACGTCAGTATTAAGATCGCATCCAAAACTGTTGCTAATCGGCTTAAGCCTTTTCTTTCTGATATTATATCTCCCTCCCAGTCTTCTTTTATCCCAGGGCGTCTTATTACTAATAACATTCTGGCGGCTTTTGAGGTGAATCACTTTCTTAAGAATTAAAGAACGGGAAAGCGGGGGCATATGACGTTGAAACTGGATATGAGTAAGGCCTATGAACGAGTCGAGTGGCCTTTCTTGGAGAAGGTAATGCTTAAATTGGGTTTTGATTCGCGTTTTGTTTCCCTTATTATGTTGGGCGTACGATCAGTGTCTTATTCTGTTTTAATTAATGGGCGGGAGTCGCGTATTTTTTCCCCCAAGAGGGGTATTAGGCAAGGGGACCCACTGTCCCCTTACTTGTTCTTATTTGTTTCTGAAGTGTTTTCAGCATTGATTTCCAAAGACGAGGAGCAGGGAGAAATACATGGGGTTAAAATTAGTCGTCATGCACCATCGGTTTCGCATCTTCTTTTTGCAGATGATACTGTTATTTTTTGTGATGCGGATGAGGCGTTGGCGCGGTGTATTAAGGGCATCCTTGAACGATTTGAAGAGGCGTCGGGGCAAAACATTAATTTTGAGAAATCAGTGGTTGTTTTTAGCCGAAACACTATGGAACAAGTGAAGGAGGAGATTGGAAATTTGCTTGGAATAGTGGTGGCGGAAAAACACGACAAATATTTGGGTATGCCATCGGTGTTTGGGAGATCAAAAAATGAGCTCTTTGATTATATTCGAGAGCGGATTTGGAAGAGGGTGCATGGTTATAAGGGGAAGACATTATCGGGGGCGGGGAAAGAAGTGCTTGTGAAGTCTGTACTTCAATCTATTCCGACATTTATTATGAGTTGCTTCCGTTTGCCCGATTCCCTTATTCGGGAGATTGAGTCTATTATCGCTAACTATTGGTGGAGTAGTGGAATGCAAAATAAGGTGCATTGGGTGGCGTGGGACAAGTTGTGTCGACGAAAGCATGATGGGGGGCTCGGATTTAGGGACTTGTGGGCGTTCAATTTGGCTCTACTTGCAAAACAAGGATGGAGGATTTTCTCGGACCCGACGAGCTTGGTTAGTCGGTTGTTTTAAGGCAAAATATTTCCCTAATGTTGAACTATTGGACGCGCGGCTAGGGACAACGCCCTCATTTTCTTGGCGAGGTATTTGGGAGTCATTGACCGTGTTGAAGCACGGGATCCGTTGGCAAGTGGGAAACGGAGAGTCTATTACTGTTTGGCATGATGCATGGATTCCGAGGCCTGTCTCATTTCGTCCGATTACATCAATGAATTCGGAATCACCGTTTCTTATGGTTAGCGAGTTGATTGATAGCGAGACGGGTTGGTGGGATATTGAGGTGTTGCGTACCTTCTTATGGGAGGTTGACGTCGAGCAAATTCTTGCTATACCATTGGGGGAGCCGTGTAATGAAGATCACTTTATTTGGCATTATGAGAAAGAAGGAATTTTCATAGTCCGTAGTGCTTATCATCTTATTATGGCACGAGGATTACTTAACAAGTCGAGGGACGCGTCATCCATGTCGGGGCAACACGTAGTTTGGTCGAAACTTTGGAAGATAGCGTGTCCAAACAAGATCAAAGTCTTTTTTTGGCGATGGTGCATGGACATTCTTCTGACGCGATGAAATTTAAATCGTCGACATATGCACGTCGAAGTGGAGTGCGTCGTTTGTCACGCGGAGGGTGGAAACAACAACTCACGTCCTCTTATCTTGTGACTTTGCGCGTCAGGCCTGGGCAATGTCTCACGTTCCAAACTCGGCTGGACTCCGTGAAGGTGAGAATGTGAAAGATTGGTTGGTTCGGATCATGGCCACGATGTCCCCTATTTTGGTTGGTTTAATTAGCACGATGTGCTGGTCGCTTTGGGGGAACCGGAATAGCATTCTCGTGGGGGAGAAGTGTCGGAAAAAAGAGTAATTGGCGTCATTTGCTGCAGCATATGCGTCGACCTGGGTGCGCTTAAATAGGGCGGTTTTGTGTCGAGATATTCACTTAACACGGGGGAGTAGCAAGCTCTTGTGGGTGAGATTATAAAAGTAAACTTTGATGGCGCTCTATTTAGCGAAGAGGGGGCTGTGGGTTTTGGACTGGTAGCTCACGATCACTACGACATTATGCTCGCGTGGCATCAACGCCGACTGTCCTCGCTTACGGATGTTACGGGTGTTGAAGCATTGGCTGTGCAGAGGGGATGGTCGAATGTATTATTCGAGGGTGATTGTTTGAATGTTATTCACGACGTTATTGATGGGACTACGGAGGATATTAGGATCGGGAACATCTTGGAGGACGTGCGAGCAATATTACGGGATCATAGAGGTTTTTATTTTAGATGGGTACGACGTACCGCTAATGCAGTCGCGCACACACTCGCTAGGAATGCGTTGGAGGACGCGAATGGTTTTGACGTGAGTTAGTCTTGATTTTGTTCTAGTTTTATTAGTACCCATGTAACGGATTTTTATTTTCTTGAAAGTTTAATGCAAGGTTCTGAAGTTTAAAAAAAAATGTGAAGCAAAACAATATTTAACTAAAATATTATTAAAAACATGTTTTCTAAAATGCTAATAATTTATTGACCTCAAACGGGTTTCATAATTTCATCTGCATTTGCAAAAACCTTGCGGACGTCATTAAACCATGTTAATCTACCAAAATGATGTTAATTAGATCATGAAATTGGTTGTTACGTTAGTTTAATTTGCATTATACTAGATTCATTTCACTAATTAACGTGAAAGTAAGAAGACATACGCACTACAACAAAACGCATCAATGGCATTGAAAAAATTTCATGCAATTGTGTACATTTTCCATGCAATTGATCAATTGCATGAAAAAAATCCGATGCAAAAATTCCATGCCTTTGGTGTCCACACAAGAGAATTGCATCGAACAATTCCGATGCAATAGGACTCTGCATCGAAATTTTCGGATGCTAAGTGGCATGGAAAGTTTCCCATGAAAAAGGCCCTGCATCGAAAAATTCCGATGCAGAAATTGCCCTGCATCGAAAAAAATCCGATACTGAAAAAACCTGCATCGGAAATTTCCGATGCATAACCCAAGAGAGAAAATGAAATGTGGCAGCAGGAGGTAGGTTCGGTAAAAGTCTCTGCATCGGAAATTTTCCGATGCTATTGCATCGAAAATTCCCGATGCAAAATATGCGAAAGTTTTTTTTAAAAAAGGGGCAGGCTTATTCACTTTTTTAATATTTTCGTTTTTATTAATATAAATAGTTTTTTAAAGTATATTCTTTTAAGTTTTAAAGTATTATTTTTATGAAAGAAATACATATTTTATACTAATTAATAAATATTTTTATAATACATATTGATTACTTTTTCAAAATTATAATTATTTTCTATACATAATTATTTATATTTTTCGTATAGTTATATGAGAAAAAAATTGTGATGAAGACTTATATTTATATTTATATTTTTCGTATATATATTTATATTGTAAATTTAGAGAGAAGAGGAGTAGAGAGGAAGAAGAGAGAAGAGGATGAATGAGAAGTGAATGAGGTGTGGGGGTATTTATAGGAGAAGATTGCAGATTTCGCATTGGAAAATTCGGATGCAAAATGTACTGCATTGCAATATTGCCATGCAGGATCTCGTTTGCATGGGAAAATTCTCATGCAACATGTACTGCATGGGAAAATTCCCATGCAACATGTAATGCATAGGAAATTTCCCATGCAACATGTACTATTCATGTATATAGTATAAATTGCATGGCAATTTTTCTATGCAAGTGGAAAGAGGTACAATTTGCATAAAAAAAATTTTATGCGTAAATTATTACTCTTTATAAAAAATCTATACTTATTAAATTTGTATTTACATTATTGACCCCAAAAGTATTTTAAACATCGTTCGTTCCGCGTTTTTGACAAATTTTGAATGTACATATGCCTCATAAGTGTTATGAAAATAGTGGTTAAAAAAATGAAGTTTTGATGTTGTTTTTCATCTTTTGCATAATTAGATATTCTACCCCAAATATTTTTTAAACGTCTTTCCTTATTCTGTTTTTGAAGAAATTTTGAAGAACACTATTATTTTTAATAACATAGCATATGTTAAAACAAAATCGACGAGTGGCTTGATTGACTCTCTCTACATGTGAAAATACAATTTTGGTTTAGTAGAGTATACCTATATAGGGTTTAGGATTTAGACTTTAGAGTTGAAGATAATATAGTGTTATATTGTTTATTGTGCATCTTTCGTTACTCAATTTTTGACAAGATTTGAAAAAACACTCCTACTTATTGTTTAGAAAATGTTGGTGAAAGAAAAAATGGATTTCGAGTTGTTTTGCAACTTTTGACTAATTGCATTTTCACCCCGAAGGGTTTCTTTGCGTCTTTCGTTACTCCGTTTTTGACGAGATTTGAAAGAACACTCCTACTGATGGTTTAAAAAATGTTGGTGAAAGAAAAAGTTAAATTTGAGTTATTTTCCAACTTTTGAATAATTATATTTTCAACTCAAAATATTTGTTTGTGTCTTTCGTTACCCCGTTTTTTACGATATTTGAAAGAACACTCCTACTCGCTGTTTAGAAAATGTTGGTGAAAGAAAAAGTGGATTTCTAGTTCTTTTGCAAATTTTGAATAATTACATTTTTACCTCGAAAGGTTTCTTTGCGTCTTTCGTTACCCTTTTTTGACGAGATTTGAAAGAACACTCCTACTTATCGGTTAGAAAATGTTGGTGAAAGAAAAAGTTAAATTTTAGTTGTTTTGCAACTTTTGAATAATTATATTTTCAACCCGAAAGGTGTAATTCGTTTTGTTTTATTTTTTAGCATGGAGATATTTCCATGCAATTGCTATAATTTTCATGCAATTGCTTAATGCATGGAAATTTAACCATGTCGTGCTCTCTTGCATCGCAATTTTGGGATTCATAGTCTATCTTTGCATGGAAATTTTTCGATGCAATTGCTATAATTTCCATGCAATTGTTCAATGCATGGAAATATTTCCATGCCAATGTCTCTTGCATCGCAATTCTGGGATTCATCGCCTATTTTTGCATGGAAATTTTCCCATGCAAGTAATTATGCATTGAAAAATTCTCATGCAACTATGAACTCTACCCCATTGCTCACTCTATTTAAGCACTCACTTCCATCCAATTGAATCACTCACAAATTCTTCTTCAATCTCTCACTATTTTTTTGAATCTCTCACAAATTATAATAAATTTTTCTCTTCTGTATATTCATTGAAGCTCAATTAAGCTAGCCTACGTTTGAAGGTTTGTTCATCATTTTTGTACCTTTGTCAATTATGCATTTATTCAATATTTATGTTTTAATAAATAATTGGTTATTAATTTCATGTAACGTTATTTTGCCAGTATATAATACAAAGAATGAGTAATTGGTGGTCCGATCGACGTTGGATGTACGAGCGGCTAGATGAAAATGAAAACTTGAATTATCATTTTAAGGTTGGTGTGTCGAACTTTCTCGAGTACGCATTCTCGCAGAGTAGTAATTTGAATTGTGGTCGAGCTCGTTGGCCATGTAGAAAATGCACCAAAGCAAAATATTTTAATAGGCATACAATTCATATGCACTTGTATAAGTGGGGGTTCGTACCACACTATATGATATGGGCTTATCATGGTGAGTTAGGTGACACCTCGGGGGGTAATATATACTCAAACGTTAAAATAAGGTCATCTCATGTGGAATAAGGAGCTGACCTAATGTGGAATATGGTAGATGACGCATTTGGCGGTCAATTTCTTAACGTCACTTCTAATATGGCAAGTGCAATTGAGGAGGCCAATAGTATGGCAAAGGCTTTCTTTAAAATGCTTAGTGATGTAGAAGAACTGGTCTTTAACGTGCATAAATAACTGTTTCTAGATCTACGAGGAGTTTGAGTCCATCGAACATACGACGTGTCCGGTTTGTGAGGAACCTCGTTTCAAACCCTTTTGAAATCCAAGAAATAGATACAAACCAATCTCTCGTAAGAAGTTGTGGTACTTTTCGCTAACTCCCAGACTCCAACGGTTGTACATGTCTCGATCATTTGCTAAGCACATGACGTGGCATACCAATTATCGTGAGAATAAGGATCACATGATACATTCGGCATCCGGCTATGCTTGGAAATACTTTGATAATCATCATCCTGATTTTGCCGCTGAGGATAGAAATGTTAAGGCTAGGATTGTGCACTGATGGATTCGCCCCTTTCGGCAGCTTTTCGGGTCCTTATTCTTGTTGGCCTGTCTTTGTAACACCGTACAATCTCCCACCAGATAAGTGCATGAGAAAAGAGTACATATTTTTAAGCCTTATCATTCCTGGCCCTAATAGCCCTGGCAAGAACCTAGATGTTTTCCTACGCCCCTTGATTGATGAGCTAGTCTCTTTGTGGCAAGTTGGCGTACAGACGTGGTAAATACTATATAAATGTTTATTTAGTTTACTAAAATAAATACATTACTTATTTTCAAAATTGTGTTATATCAGTGTTTTCGATGAGGAGATGTGCGTTAGGTTAGCCGATGATGCAATCAACCAAAGACGGAACGATCAATTTGTACAATGGTTCAAGGATATGGTATTCACCAAACGCCACGATTATGATCCTCGACTGCTAAACCTAGCAATTGGACCAAAGAATCAGGTAATTAGTTGGGAAAATGGCTATGTGGTAAACGGTCTTCGTTTTCACACAGATGGATATGCCGTTGGGAAAAAGACGACGAACGGTGAGGTATGCGTGAAGTGGTGCAGTGTCGAGCAGGAAGACACGTATTTTTACGGGACTTTGACGGAAGTCCTAGAGCTACAATACTAGGAAAGGGCATCTATCTTCCTTTTTATATGCATATGGTATGATACCAGCTCTCGTGGTTTGCGAGTCCACCCATCATACCGTTTGATCGAGCTTGATCCAACGCATCGTCTCCCGTCTGGGGAAACCGAACCATTCATTCTAGCTAGCCAAACGCAAAAAAGTGTACTATATGCCATATGCATGTCAAAAGAACAAACAAAGAAGGGGATGGTGGGTAGTGATTCACACTCCAGCGAGACACGTGGTTGACATGAGTTCTATGACTAGTAAAGCGACAGAAGCTCCAGGAGTTCAATGTGTACCTGAAACGGTATTACAAGAAGCAAATGTTCCTGTGTCCGGATTGTTCATTGACTTTACATCATTTAACTTGACACAGTTAGCAGTGGATGACCAATATATCCCAGAGACAATTGAGGAGGAACCCGTGGCAGTGAGCAATGACGAAGATGATGATGACGACGAGGTTGACGAGGAAGACGATGAGGGGGATGATGAGGAAGGAGGAGAGGAGGAGGTCGAAGATGATGACAGTAGCTACCCAGATTATGTTTAGTTCTAATATGTACTTGTATTTCAATATTGAACTTCTGATGTATGGTTTCATTGTATTGTTCGACTATGTCTTAATTTTGTGATTTGTTTTTTTTTTTTTGTGATTTAATAACAACTTAATTTGCCGACGAGATAAATAAATTAATGCACAACATTAATAAAAATAAGGACACCATGAAAAATAACAATAGTCCCAAAATTTCAAATTACAACATACTTGGAATAAAAATTACAATAACAAACATAACACATAAGCTCCACAATATTTAATCAGCGTGAGGTGGGATACTCGGCTGGGGGCTAGAAGGCTGAATCTTGTCTCTAAACTGCTCGTACAACGTCTGAAGTTCTGGTGCCAAAATGCCAAACTCTCCATCAAGTTGCTGCTGCGTCGGCTGCTGTAAAATGCATCGGCGTCCTGATGCGCTCGAACCGGAAGACTCGACCTACCAACATCCTGATACTGCACATCCCCTCGCACCTGAGACCTCTCCCTACCCACCTCTTGATGATGCACATCATTCGACCCTGAGACTGTGGCCTACCTACCTCCTGATACTGCACATATCCTCGACCTTGAGACCGCGGTCTACCCACCTCCTGATACTCCACCTCCCCTCGCTCATGAGTCCTCGACCTATTCATCTCATGGTACATCGCATATCCACAACCCTGGTGTGGTCGCTGATATGACGTACGCTGTGGCGGGTGCTGGTAAGACGACTCCTGGTGTGGCTGCTGATATGTTGTATACTCAGGCTCCCGCTCTTGATGAAGGATACGTGACGTGTCTGGGTAGTACACGCATCCCTCAGGGTATGTGTCGTAGTCATCATGATGCGGCAAGAAGGATTTCGAGTGCTGTGTATACTGTGTACTAGCCTGAGGAGGTGGATGTATACGCCGTGAGGTCTGAGAAGTGTGAGGTTGCGAACGCTGGGTGGGACTCCGTCGCCAAATGGGCTGCAATGGATGATGGCGCTGTGTAGGCGAACTACTATACAAAACTATATGAGAGCGAGTGACCGGTGTATCATCACCATGAAAGAGATCGTGTAGTCCCTCTGGTGGCTCTGGCTTATCTGGGTAGGGTAAATATGGGGGTTCTTGTCCGTTTTACCTCGACATGTTTCTCAGATGATCCGTGAGTATCTTACTATGCTTCCACTATCGTAACGAGTTCTCGTATTGTTTCCTTAGCCCCGCTTGATACCTCGCATAGGCCCGACGCTGCTCATCCCTTATTGCCACCATCTGCGCGCGGTGCGCCGCCTCCCTATTCGCATATGCACTACCGCTACTAGAGGCATCACCTCTGAAATGCGAATGGGTTTGTACCCCCATAATCAGACCAACTGCTGTGGTAGAAAATGTTTTTACCTTATTTTTCTTCATTGGTTGAGCCTTGAACCAGGTGTCGAAGTCCCACAGAGGCAATTTGCTCTTGTCCGACCCATATTTCCTCTGGATCTCTTGCAGATATTTAAGCTGCAAAAAAAAAGAAGGCCAAATTCCAAAAATTCAATAAGTAAACTGTGGAATTTCTAACTCTTAAATTATATTTATAGTATTAATAGATTACTTACCCAAGCCTGGTGAGCTTCATCTGATACCCACTCTTCCGTTATAACTCCTTCTTTCGTTTTCTTTTCCTTCACTCGGCCAAACTTCTAAATCCTTGCAATCGGCAAGTCTTTAATTGTAACAGCCTCATCTTCAACCTGTTTCACAAAACAATTAAAAAATTAATACTAAATATTTTATAGGGCCAATTTTTTAATACGACATTCTAATATGTATTTTAAGGACCAAATAAAAAAAAATTTACCACTTTTTCTACCATTTGTTGGCCCGAATGCCTCCCACCAAACCAGTTCTTCAATGGCGCCTCTGCCTGTTGATCTTGGCTTTTGCGCACTTATTCTGGTGTTCAGGCCCATCCCAGTATTCCATGAATTCATGCTCATGTATTTCTGGAATCCATATATCATGTCTACTACGGTCTTCGTGTTTGTCCCTTATCTCCATCAATACTATCTTCAGTGAGTTCAAGCATTCGCTATAACGCTTGTTGCCAAATCGTTTTCCAAACACTCCTAACTCTATACTCGTCGGCTTCATCCCACTGATATTGGCTCTGCGAATTTAATATAATATAAATAATTAAAACAAAAACATTTGAAAAATAAATAACAATAAATGAAAAAATATATATATTTTAATTAACTATTTTAATATCTAATAATAATTTCATTAAAAAACCTTACTTCGAATTCTTTCCATGCGATGTCCCTATAAACTCGAGGAAAATCCTTGAATCGAAACCACGGGCCCTGACACAAATTCTTCAAAGTAGCAGAAATCGACGCACTAATGGACGATTGGTTCCTCAACCCACCGGTATATGGACAAAATGTGATCCACTCCCACTAATCGCGGTTATCTGGTATAGTTTCCCCTCTGCCGTGCCCCCGAAGATTTCTCGGCCCATCGTCATCGGGGGAATGTGCTGGTCCAAGATAGGCGGGCCCTCGAGACGATGTCGGCTTGTCTGAAGCAGCAGATGATGTCGGCATGTCGGAACCTAAGGCATGCGCCGAGCCATGCGGCGACTCGGTGGTGGCAGTGCTGATCGGTGGAAGAGGCTCTATCTCGAAGTCATCAATAAACCTATACGGGTCATAGTGCGTAGGGTGAACCGTCATATCATCATCATCAAGTGGGTTAAACGGGTGCATCGGGGTCTACGTGGCTGCTGACTAATAGATGCATGTTCCTTCCCCGGATGCCTCCCCCTACGACCTCCACCCCTAGATGATCCCCGATCTCTATCTGCCATCTAAATTATCCGACAAAAATATTAATATAATCGTCCCTAAACTTTACAAAATTATATTTCAACACTACATGAAAGTTATTCTTCACAACTCGGTCCTAATAAGAAATATAATTAATTGGAATTTTCAATCGATCTATATGTTTTCTGTTAACTCACTACAAATTCCAAAATAACCCCAAAACTTTGAATTAATAATCTTATTCCTAATTTTGTTTCAACACACATTTTCTAAATTACAAAGTAACATCTAAAGTTCAACATTATAAACCAATACTCTAGATATTTGCAAACAAGCCCAAATCTCCTAATTAATTATCTTATTCCTAAATAAACTCTAGTAAATACATCCAACACCACAAAAATTTTGAACTTCAAATTGAGACCATAATTTTTTCAAAACTACTTTATCTACCCTCAAGTTTTTTTGACTATAATTTATACCCCAAATCTTTTGTTAAACTACAAATTAAGCCCTAAAATCTCAAAAAATAAAAATTAGCACAAAACTATTTTAAGAATTAAACATAACAACACAATAATCATATTCACATTAACAAATTAAAACAATAATCAAAATTATATCAACAATTTCAAAATTGCAAAAATGTAAATAATTGATGAAAAATAGTAAAAGTTGCACCAAATTGATCCTTGAGAAGAGTAGAATTGCTTACTAGTGTTTTTTTGGTGATTTTCAGCGACGGTGGGCGGTCAACGGCGGTCACGACGGTGTGTGTGTGTGAACTAGAGCGTGAATGGCTTGAGGTAGTGTAGGATTTTTTTTATATCTCTGCATAGGGATAATCCGACGCAAGGCAACTGCATCGGATTATTCGGATGCAGCCTGCGTGGCTGCATCTAATCCATCCGATGCAATTGACCCTAACGTCAATTGCATCGGATGTTTTTGATTCTAAATGTCTTGCATCCGAAAATAAAAATTCGGATGCAAGATTTTCCATGCTATTGCTTCGGTTTGTTGTAGTGAAGCCTTGAAATTTCCCAAGGTAATAATAATAATAATAATAATAACTGAAATTATGGAGCGGGTTGATACTTTAGCTTGATTTTAAAGTTACAATGTTACTTTAACAACAAACCATAATAAGTTGCAGCGAAAATAAAGAATATAAAGATTTAAGGAGATAATATATTAATATTAGCTTTCGAACAGTAGGCAAAATACCACAAGGGTTTAACAAAGGTATTTTTTCACAACTCTCAAGCTCCGAACTCTCAAGTTGCTTGAACTCAACAAAGCAGACAAGAATTGTTATCTCAATTCTAAACATAGAACCAATCTAACAACTCACAAACTTTGCAAAAGCAAGACAACACTCCACAACTTGTAAATAAATCTCTTAGATTGATTAGCTCTAGTCTTGTGTTTGTCTTGATGCACTTCACACCTATATATAGGTTCTTGACTTGGACTTCAAGGTGTGTTGTACACGGTTGGTAATTCTTCAAATTTCCTTGTTCAGCTCTTTTTCAAAGTTCTCGCAGTTCTTCTTCAATAATAGTTCTTTTGTTAGCAAACTAACTAAGGAAAGATTCATTCTTCAAATCAGGACTCATCTTGGACGTTTCCTAGTTGCATTCGAACCCCACTTTTCTTTTGTGCGGTTAGCTTAATTATGAGAACTTTCCATAATGGTAACTTGAATGATCGACTTATGTTATGTTTATTTCCTAGACAATAATCAAAGATAATCATAACTGTGAAACCCAGTTAGTTAAGTAAATAAGGCAAAACAATAATTAAAGGACTTTAAAACTAGATTGTAGAAAAGATTCTATTTTCGATGTTACTTTAACATTGAGATCCCAGTGTTATCCTAACATCGTCATAATACTTGCACTTTCAATCTCTCCCTTTTTGCCTTCCTTCACAAAACCCAAGAACCTGTTCGAATAGATCAAATAACTAGAAACAAACAGATAAGAAACATAAAATTAAAGCTCAGAAATTAAAATTTGATATACTCTCCCCCTTTTTGTGAGGAAGGCAGATCCTTGAGATGTTTTTTGAGGCTATCAATCTCCTGAAACCTAACTTTCTTGTCAGCAATCTCCTTCTGAGTGTCCATGTATTCTCTGTCCATCCAGACAATGGTCTCTTCCACAAAAGAGTTGGTGATCACCAAGCAATTATCCCCACTAGATGTACGAACAGAAGAAACAACAAACTTGTGGATCTTATTCTTCTTCTTTCTGCTAGGTCCAACTCCATCTTTAGGATTCCTTGGAAGATCATGAATCATCACTTGTGTGAAATAGTTCCTGGTGAAAAACATCTTGACAGTGTTCTTGATCCACCCCACAGTCTTCAAGGTTTTGAACCCTTGATTCACCAAGATTTTGGAGATCAGCGATGGATAAGGAATGATCCCCTTTGTTTTTGTAGTGTCCTCCTTCATTGCTCTCAGCACTTTCTCTCCTATGTTGACATTCAGCCCTTTTTCAACTTAAACACCATCTTGGCAGATTCTTTTGTCATCACAGTGGTGTTTGAAGATGGGAGCCAGTTGTATGTGGAGGTCTTGTGCAGCATAACACTTAGAGAGGTCATCTTAGTTGTGGGAAAGTTGTCATTCCACTTCCTTGTCGAGCCTAATGAGCTCAATTATGATCTCATCCATGTCTGGATCATTAGATTCTTCAGGGTCAGTCCCCATGCTTCATTGATGGTGGCAGGGCTTTTGTCAAAGACATTTTTCCTGATCCATGCCTTCCCATACTTGAGACATTTCTGGTGGCACACCTACTGAGAGAGGTTCATGTAGAACTCTCCGATGACATTTGGCATAAAAGATGAATGGTTCGTCATTGAGCCCAACACTCCTCTTGCTTCAAGCAGCTTAAACACTGTTATCTTTGGAACTCTCTACGTCCATTCCTCTTTCCTTGTGAATCACCCTGGCTTGGTAGGTTTCCTATTGTTCTTCAGCTTCCACAGACGCATAGAAGTCAGAATATGGAACCTTGGGATACTCTTCCTCCAACCCATCAAAGTAGTCATCAACTTCTGATGTTAGATTAACATCAGCATCAGCTGGATCCTTAGCTACAAGCTCATTCATCCTTTTTTTCCTTATCAGCAACAACAGTATTGGTACCCTCAGTAGTACCCAAATCAGTATCCCACTCCTCAACCATATTACCCTCAGTAGTAGAATCATCAACATTGTGGTCTACAACAGTTACATACTAAACCACATTCTCAATATCAATACCAACATTATCCTAAAAAATAACCTCAAACTCACCCAAATTAACAACAGGGGCCTCAATCTCCCCCTAATACAAACTTTAGCAATTAAATTCTGAGTAGGGTTAGGCATCATTACCTCAATTTATGTGTTGGTGGATGTAGAGGTGTTCTCTGGTTCTGATGTTGCTCCAACATCAGCCTTTGTCGATGTTTTCTTTCCTTTGCACCTTTGGTAAGTCGCCTTTCTCTTTTGAACAGCAGCGACGGCAAATTCAGCTGGTGCATGTCTGGTATTGTACCGACGTGGTTGCTCGATCTGCCCAGCAACATCTACAAGGGCATCAATAGAAGACTTGCGAACCATTGCTAGAGTAATTTTGAGAAAAAGATGAGAGATTTCGAGTTAAGAAAGATTATTGCTTGAAAATAATTTCAAAAGCGTAAAGAATCAGCAGAGTTTAGGGCAAATTATATAGAAATTGAATATGAAGAGTGGTGTGAGTGGGATTGTAACATGTTACCAAAATAATCGGTCCACTATCACACGTTTGTGCGTGTACCAACTTGCCACGTGTCAGTGTTAGGTTAACATGTGAACAGAGCAGCTTCCAAATCTGAAAACTTATACATCACAATGTTTGCAATGTTAGACTAACATTGGTAAGTTAACAACCGAGCCAGGTGTTGGAGGTGTAGAGCTTCATGCAAAACAAATTCATGTGAGAGCGTGAGATGAGACTGATCTAAAACTAAATCAATAAGCAAGACGAGTACTCAAGACATAGCTTTAGATCATCATTATGAGTAAGAGGCATAAATAATAGGCATCACCCAGAGATAGGCATTTATGAATTTATAGAAAAATCCACTCCCACAACATATGAGGTTACAAGACCATTGTGTTTATCTGCAGTGTGTCACCCAAATAGTATGCCTCAACACATGAATTAGGATTATACTCCCCCTAAGCCCAAACCGACACAACAAAAGAATGCAGAACTAGAATGAATGCAGCAATGCTAGGTTAACATTGGAAGATGGCAACCACATAGTATCAGCTATATAGACAGGGAACAAATTATATCAACTCAAATCTTTATCAATTATCATACTCTTTTTGAACCAAAACTAAAGAATGTTTAAAAGGATAATGACATTAATGAGTGAGGGCTGCACAAGACTCTACACACCCTATCAATGGCATTATCAACAACAGGTTAGGCAAGTACAAATGACTTGAATGAAGGCAATACACTTATCATATACCCCAACACCCCAACTCCTTATGTATTCTTGTTTATTACCCTGCTTTCAAGAGTAACAGCAAGTGATCAATGCTACTGAATGTAAGGTAGTCGAAACTCCAAACATCCTAGTAGAAAGGATCACCATCATGCATTTCCTTGGTCAATTAATAGAAACACTCACATAGGCACAAATGAATATCACTGAAGCTATCATCATCATGTAACCCAACTTCTCCTCATTTCCTGCTAGACCTAAACATGGATAAGTCACAACTTAAACATGGATAAGTCATAACTGAATAACACCAAAGTAGTGAACTTTGTGCATCCCAGCTTCTCCTGATGTTAGGTCAACATTCATAGACAAACAATAAAGTTCTATTTTACAAAACTTTTGATATAAACATGTCCACTAGTAGACTTAGCTGATAATCCTAGTTAACCACACGACCCAATAATAACAAAATAAAGATGAAAGATGCAGGAAAGAATAGACAAATAGGAAAATAAAAAGAATTATAGACACACCACAACCAATAACCAGTGCTATACAGCGGTGTTATGTCAACACTTGTGATCTAACATCTCTACACAATGCACATGCCAAGAGAATTCCTCAAACTGAAGAATCTCTCAGCATCCAGTAGCTTAGTAAACATATCAGCAAGCTGATTATTTGTCTCAATGTGTTCAATGTCAATTAACTTGTCCTCAACCATGTTTCTCAAATAATGATGCCTTATGTCAATATGCTTGGTCCTAGAATGCTGAACATGATTTTTAGATATACTGATAGCACTAAGATTATCACAAAACATAAGAAGGGTATCACTATCTAGCCTATAATTCAGCAGCATGTGTTTGAGCCATACTAGCTGGGTAACACAACTGCCTAACAATTAATGAGCAATCAAATCAACATTCAAGTCAAAGAGACAATTAATTCAAAAAGAAGATATATGATTACCGTAGTCAACAAATGAAGTGTATTCCGCTCCACCATCCTCCTTTCTTCAGCAGAAACCAGAAGAGGAACGACAAGACCACGCAAAAGAGACTTCAAATGATCGATAGCCTCAGCCTCCGAAATTTCGTATCCACCAGCCTGAGCATGTGGGCCCTGGCTACACCCAATCCTTGCACTCGGTCCAGCCGCAGGGGCAGAGGCATGAGCAGCACTGGACCCACCTGTTGGAGTAGCAGGTGGAGCGGCACCTCCGGTTTTTGATCGGGGTTGATGAGCCTTCCTTTTCTTGGTCTGGACGACGCCTTCGATATTGTCGCCCAGACCAGTTGCCATGCTTTCCGAAGCCTCAGCAGCAGCTTGCGTAGCATCGTGATTTCCACCCAGAATGTCATCAAAAGGATCAGCTGCTGAATCGACAGCAACAGCAGTTGAAGGCCCAAAAAGGTTTTTCTTGCCCTTACTCTTCCTCTTTCTGGGGGGAGGAATATCAGCAGGGATGTTGGTCTGCGAGCTAGCTTGATCAGCAGCAACAACTCGGTTTATCCTAGCATGGCGGTCCATAAAATAATCAACTACAAGAAAATCATAACGTTAGAATACTCATTAGACACAAATCAAAAATAACAAAAGAGTTGAGTAGTTATATCAAGGGTAAACCTCCCGTTATATTTAACTGGGGACAAACTAGCTAACGACAGGACTCAATTTTCTACTAATTTTTTAACATCAAACTGATGTTGTCGAACTAAATTTGGGATGAACTCGCAATCGCATGAAGTTGTAGAGATGCCGGGGGGTATCATCACCCCTGAGCCGCCATACCAATCGCGGCGGTATTGCCTGAACTCGCCCTCATAACTTTCCTCAATGTAAAAATACGTCGCTCCGCTGTTCAAGAACTTGCGATGCATATGCGCTTTTGTGTGGTAGAACCCTTCTTCGCGCCTCGCAATTTCAAATAGGGCGTAGAACTCGTTCGGACTTTGAGGTTGGTGCAGTGCTTTCATAACAATAATGAAGCCAATCAAGTTCCCATAAGAGTTTGGGGTGAGTTGGGCTAGTACGAGATTGATCTTTCTCAGAAGCCATTTTAGTTCAAAGGGGACTGGAAATCGTAGACCATTGAGGAGTTGCCCGACAAACACAGTCATATGCCCGGGCGGTGGGGTGTGCATTTGGTCATTTGGCCCGGGGAGAACGATCTTATACTTATTATGTATGTTGAATTTTACGCGAAGTACCTTGCGACTATGTTGGAGGAAGGAAACGTATTGGTCATACGCTATCCCGGGAACCTCAACGTGATCATCAAACTCCCCGTTGATGTAATATACGTCTTCGTGGGCCTCGCTGGGGGCACGATTATCCCAGCTTGACGATGATTGCGAATTATCGCTCTCAGCCTGAGGTGCTGCTTGTTTGGCATTTCCATCGAGATTGTTACCCGCGGGTGAACCACTGTATTCTATATCTATTAATTCAATCTCATATAATGCGGTTGTGTTCAAACCTACGGGACCATGAGGTGGGCTCACCATATTAATTGAACTGGAGTTCGAGCCACTACTCGACTCACTCCCAGACGTTGTCTCAGTGTTCACCATCTTTGACGAAAATAAATTGAAATAAATTAAAAGGAAACGAAAGCTGACTACGGGCGAACACGTCATTCTCAGCTCTCATGTATCTCTCAAACATGCATTAAAGTTCAATTATTGAAAAGATAAAAATCTAACAAAAAAAGAGGGTTTCATTTACCTTAACTAACTTGGCAGGAGAAAACTTTTGCTTGATTAGTTGAGCTACTAAACAAAAATAAAATGCAAAATGTCAAAAGAGTAAAAAAGAAACATCAAAGTAGCAGGCTACAAAAGCTTAAGGATTAGAGGAATCGCATCGAAAACTAACTGTTCGATGCCTACATCATCGAATCGATGTTATTCGATGGGAAACGCATTCAATTGCACCTATTCGATGCGCTTTACCTGAGGAACAGAATGCGCAATGTGCTGAATGAGTTTCCCAAAGCAGTCTAGCCTATATGTAAGCAGCGGACGACCCACTAGGCCCATATCATAAGCGCATCGAATGAGCGAATCGAATGCTATCCATTCGATGCGTCTTTAATGACGCATCGAATATACCTTGTTCGATGCGCTTTAATAATTGTCAGATATCAATTGCAGACATTCAAAATCTATTCCGAAGTAAAGTATGATTAGGAATATTCCAAATCAGTGAAAAATACTTGATATCAGGTATATAAGCATCATCAAACTAGTACAATGTCGATCATTCATCAATGCGCAATTTATTTTTTAAGTTTAGAAGCCGATATCTACTCGACATCGTCTCCCAAACTTGGGGGGATTATTTTACGATTGGCCCAATACTTGCATATTGAGCTGGCCCATAATCACATCGAACAGCTCATGTTCGATGTGCGAATCGAATCGCACATCGAATGGGTAAGATTCAAGTTGCTTTCCGTATTTGTTACAAGACGGTTGCTATATATAGCCCGTCCCCTTGTAATTCAAGTACGTTTTGATTGGAGAACCACTTTTACACAGTCAGCATAGAATCACTGTTAATTCGAGACGTATTTGATCGAATGAATTCCATTCGACACGTAACCGGATCGAATTCGATACATTCGATACGACAAAGAACACGTCGAATTCGATACGTAAGGTGACATCGAATCTATAGGATTCGATACGTTTGTATTCAGCACATGACCCTTTAGCTACAACTCATATCGAACAAAGGCATTCGATACGTCGGCATCAAACGTCTAGGATTTGGTACCTTACAGTTATCTTGTAATTTGTATATTTAACCTAGTAAGCTTGTAATAAGTGTTCCGGACCAAGCTAGTCCGATAATAAAGTTAAATAGCATTATTTTGGTTATTTGTATCTCAATTGTACTATTTTACCGTGATGAAATAAGACCAAAATAAGTGGCACGGGTTTTACAAGGTAAACGAGCGGGGGAGGGGAGACCTGTGTGGATCCATCTGAGATCCTTTAAATTGATAATTGTGTATCAAGTAGTTTTATATCTGGTGGCAAATTAGTCATGTCACGAGTCTTTCGTATTACAACACTTCAAAACATAAAGACAATTAGTCGGATGCTTGAACTTTGAAGATTGTTAGAATATAGAGATGGTTCAAAGTGTTGTGCATTTTGACATTAAGATCCTCTGGTAACTTTATGTTGATTACTATAAATTAACCATTTCCCCTTCTTCAATGTGAGTTTTTTTATTTTTTCCGTTCCATGAGTTAACATTTGCGAAGGATGCTTTGCGAATTGCCAGCGCTCTCTTATGCCCCAAAAGTAAATCGTCCAAATTGATCCATTAGGAGATTTAACACGAATATCTCCCTTCCCCGCAGCATCATTATGGAAATTGTCACCTAAATAGAATGTTCTACAATATCCAACAACATAATTCGTCATCCAACTGTTGTCAGGAGAAGCATGAAACGATGCTCCAGAATCCAGAACCCAAGTCTCTATTGGATTGCATGCGGTCAGAATGAGTGCTTCACCATTCTCATTGGTGGTCATGTTTGCTGAGCTATCATCTTTCTTTGGTTCTCTACAATCAGATTTGTAATGACCATTTTTCCCGCAATTCCAACATTCAATGGAACTCTTGTCATTCGTCGACTTTTTGAACTCAAAACTGAGCCTGCATAATTTCCCGACGAATTATGTGACTCTCTCCTATGAATTTCTTCACTAACTATCAGTTCTCTAACCTCATCAAACTGCAACTTTACCCTTCTCGTGGAGACACTAATAGCCGTTACTGTCTCACTCCAGCTCTCCGGTAAAGAAGACAACAAAATTAGGGCTTTAATTTCGTCATCAAACTCGATATTCACAGAACTCATTTGTTGTGTAATTAAAGTGAACACGTTCAGATGATTATACGCCTTAGTGATCAGATGAAACATACAACATCAGACTTACTTTGTTGGCTGCTGATGGCTTTTCGAACATATCTGCCAGAACCTTCAACACACCCTTCGTAGTCGTTTCTTTTGCAGTGTGAAATATCACATTTCGCGACAACGATAACCTCACCACGCTCATCGCCTTTTTGTTTAGAACCTTCCAGATGTCATCTCTCATGTCTGCCGGTTTTATCATTCGGAGGTTTCCAGAGATCCTTGATGTACAAGTAATCCTCGATCTGCATCCTCCAAAACCCGTAATCAGACCCATCAAACTTCTCGATTGTTGATTTCCCACCTTTCATCGTAATTGCTCCCACTGAACCTGGCTCTGATACCACTTTTTGAGCAACATTATGATAAATAGAAAATCATACACAAACGAGAAACAAGAAAAACACGATATTTGTTTACCCAATTCGTTACCCAAACAAACAACTAATAAGGTGTAAAAGTTAGCTCTCTTTTTTCCATGTGGGATGGTGATTTTTCACCTTCCCACTTATTTCCTTTTCTTCCACCAATATAACTTATGTCAACTAGCTCACTTTATCATTTAATTTCTCATTCATCCCAAATTGGTTTTGAACAATTAAATGTACTAGGTTCATCTACACGAAATGTAGATTTCATTGAGCTAAAGAAATTCTAATTTCATAAATAGGATTTTATTGAAATAAATTATATAATATTAGTGCAACACCAATTTTTCAACAGTTTGTTTTCAAGTGTTCCATTATCACGTACGAGTTTTGAGTATCATCAGTATCTTGAGTAATTTAATTCCAAGAGCTCTTTGTCGTGGACCGTGGTATAATAAGATTATGTGCAAGAATTTTCTCAATATGGTTTTGATTTTAGTGGCCTAATGCATTGCTAACTACTGTTTTTGATGTGGTTCTTATATGTCCTGTGCTTGCCTACTTTAATTTTACATGGTGTATTTCATGTACACATCCCTTTAGGTTTATAGTTTCTCAACAACTTTGTGTTATATGTTGAGATATCGACAGCTGAATGAGGCAATTTAAAACTCCTCACTAGATCTATATCAGCAACTCTCTGTTAAATGTTGTGATATTTGAGTAAGTGGAATGTTACTTATCGCTAATTTCACTGAGATCTGGGGCGGCTTTTCTCTCGTGGGGCGGCTTTTTGTTGTGGTGCAGAGAGGGACAAAGTCCCGTGACTAACAATTATTGTGGTCCCGTGACTCTAACAATAATTGTTGGGGCCTTAATTAATTAATGGCCAATGGTTTTAGAAGAAACCATGTACGGTTTCTTGTGGAGAATTGCCTATAAATAGATACCTTGGCAGAAGGTTTCTATCATCCAATACATAAGCATTTTGCAGTATAATATTTTCTTAATTCCTCTTGTAATATTCATATATTAGTGTGAGGTGTATTCGGGGAGTGTTACGGGTAAAAAAGCTTTGTGGGGGATCAGTTGGGTTGAGCGAGAAATTGTGTAGTTATAACAATTTTCTACATAGTGTATTTTCGTTCGGGCCCCTTGTTTTTCTCCGATTTAGGAGTTTTCACGTAAAATCCTTGTGTTGTTACGATCGTCATATTTTATTCGTGTTTGCTTCGTTATATCCACGATGGGCAAATCCTGGGGGCGTGTGTTTGTCGACTCAAATACCTAACAAGTGGTATCAGAGCCCGGGTACTGCTGGAGGTGGAGCTTTTATTGGGGTGGAGTCCTGGTGTGATAGTTGTGTGAATACGCGCTGATAAAGGCGGTTCTGTGAAAGGTAATTGGTTATTAAGCGAGACAGTGTGACCCCACCAATTACCTGGGAACTTTGAAATCCTGTCTCGAAAGACGAGCTATCTCTTTCCGGGTGTTTACTTTGTGCTATTCCGATCTACTTGAAATTCACCAAGGCTCGCCGATGCAATGTCAGGGAGCAAGGCTACGAATATGGTGAGATTTGACGTTGAAAAATTTGACGGAAAAATCAACTTTGGCTTGTGGCAAGTTCAAGTCAGGGATGTGTTGATTCAGTCAGGGTTACACAATACTTTAAAAGGGAGGGTTGCTAAAGGTAGCGGCCCTACTAGCTCGAGTTCCGAAGCAGCTAGTATAAAAGCTGTGGTAGACGATGATGATTGAGAGGATCTAGATTTGCGAGCTGCGAGCGCAATTCGTCTGTGCCTGGCCAAAAACATTCTTGCGAACGTGCATGGGATTTCTTCAGCAAAGGGACTCTGGGTAAAATTATAGGAGTTATACCAGGCGAAGGGCGTGTCGAATCGCGTGTACCTGAAGGAGCAGTTTCATACACTGCGAATGGCAGAGGGTGCGAGTATCTTAGATCATCTGAGTGTTCTGAACGAAATCGTTGTTGAGCTTGAATTCATTGGAGTTGCAATTGATGAGGAGGATCAAGCCTTGAGACTCATCTGGTCTCTTCCAAGTTCATACGAACACATGAAACTGATATTGATTCATGGAAAAGAGAAAATCAATCTCTGTGAAGTTACGGGCAAGCTTCTATCTGAAGAGAAGAGGCTTAGCGGGGTAACGGTTCACATGTAAACAATGCATTGGCGACTTACGATGACAAGAAGACAAGCTCTAGGAGGAAGTGTGTTGGCGGTGTGGACAATCTGGCCACGTTAGAAGAAATTGTACAACAAGGGGAGTCGGTTCGACAAATAGCTCCGAGGCATCAAAGAGAAACACTGGAGGAGATACTAACATTGCTTATTGCAGTGACTCTGAAGTTCTGTAAGCGGCATGCTCGTCCTGATGGCATGAGACCCTAAAAGTTGCCATGAGACAGGACGTTAATGTTAGTGGGTCCAGTTTGCACACGGGCATTACTTTTGGTGTTAATGCAAGGTGTGGTATAATCATGTCAGCAGGCTGATGACTTCCGGAGGAGTCAAAAGGGGAAGTTGCACCATCCTATTAGTAGGTTAATGTTTAACATGGGCCGAAAAGAGAAATTCTCGGAATTGGTTTATTCCAAGTGGTTATGCTTTATGGTGGAGCATGGTACTTCTAAAAGTATGACTGCGGTTGCAGTGATAGCGGGAGCTATGGAGTTCTTTTGAGGCGGAGTGGGTGTACGATTGCCCAAGGCCGGAATGAAGATGGTTTTGAAGACGTGATTAATCACTAATAATCACATCTTCAAGGTGGAGATTGTTGCGGTGCAGAGAGGGACAAAGTCCCGTGACTAACAATTATTGTGGTCCCGTGACTCTAACAATAATTGTTGGGGCCTTAATTAATTAATGGCCAATGGTTTTAGAAGAAACCATGTACGGTTTCTTGTGGAGAATTGCCTATAAATAGATACCTTGGCAGAAGGTTTCTATCATCCAATACATAAGCATTTTGCAGTATAATATTTTCTTAATTCCTCTTGTAATATTCATATATTAGTGTGAGGTGTATTCGGGGAGTGTTACGGGTAAAAAAGCTTTGTGGGGGATCAGTTGGGTTGAGCGAGAAATTGTGTAGTTATAACAATTTTCTACATAGTGTATTTTCGTTCGGGCCCCTTGTTTTTCTCCGATTTAGGAGTTTCCACGTAAAATCCTTGTGTTGTTACGATCGTCATATTTTATTCGTGTTTGCTTCGTTATATCCACGATGGGCAAATCCTGGGGGCGTGTATTTGTCGACTCAAATACCTAACACTTTTCTCTCGTGGGGCGGCTTTTCTCTCGCAAAATTAACTCCGTCTGGTATTCTTTTGCATGTTAGCGATGTGTGGCGGCATTTCTAGTAATATCTGGAGAGTTGTTGGAGGAACTTTCACTGAATAAAGTGACGAACTTACGGTTATTGTTGTATTAATTGCAACATCTCTCATCAAATAATGCATAATTATTTTCTAGACCCAAATATTTTTTATATTATTCATAATATATCCCTAGACACCCAACATGTGGTATCCAACATGTGGTATCAGAGCCACATCTGGCTTGATATCTTTATAAAAAAATAGAATCAAACCCGTTGCAACGAGCTCACCGTCGCATATTCGCAACAAAGAAAATGAATGTTTGTTTCATATTAATTATGAAGCGTACAAACGTGAATACGCTATTTCAATCCCATGAACACTGGGATATTGTCGACCAAGACGATAAGTGTAAGACGGAGGAAGAAGCATCATTGATGACAACAAAAAATAAAAGAAGGAGCACAAGGAGAACAAGACCACAGACGCAAGTGTTTTTTCCTTTATGCACCGGGGGTAAGTTGATATATGCTTCCGCGTATAACGGGTGTTATAAATTTAAAAGATGAGAATATTTTGTAAAAAGTAATTTGGTGGCTATGATAAATAAAATTGCAAGATGGTCCTTAAATAAAGCAAAGGATCACAAGAAGCTCACAAAGAACCAAACCTGGAAAAAGCAGTCCAAGTTAAAGTTAGTGCAGGTGAAAAAAAATGAAGCTAACAGAACAAGAAAGACGCCGCAAAAGGTGGTGAAGAACATAAATTATTGGAGCTATCGATGTAGCACGTGAAGCTATAAAGTTCACAAGAAAAGTAGAGGATCTTCAACAAAGCAAGAAGTCCTACTACCAAAATTGCGACACAAAGTCGATCACATCAAAAATTATTGGAAGTCTCGTTCAAGATCAAGAAGAGTCATAGACTAGAGATTCTGAAAACAAGGGAACAACTGACGGAGAACTTTATGGAGGCAGTCACAGTTAAGAGTCGGCGTTCTGGAACAAAGACTCTATTGCAAATTAAGAGGTGGTGTTGAAATAATAATTTGCAATATAATAAAAAAACGAATAACAAGACATGAAAACCCCACTTGTGATTTAATAATGCAACATCATTGGTGGAAACTTCAAGAAATATGCTACTTAGGAGAGAATTATAATTGCATATTATTATAAGCTTCATGATTAATAGATATTTAATATAATAATGTATAAGAGTAATGATTGAGAAAAACTCTCATTAGTATGGCGGTTTAAACATCCCTATAAATATGGGATTAGTTCATAACATGTAATTCAGAAGAGGAAAAGAGGCAGAAGCCGTACGGGGCTTTCATTATGCACTAAAATATAGGATTAGTTCAAATGATGCATAATTATTTTCTAGCCCCAAATATATTTTATCTTATTCCTAATATATTCTAAACACCCAACAGTTATGCCAAACTCACTTATTGTTCGTGAATTTACCGAAAATACCATAATCTGGAACTTAAAAGTAGCGAACCAAAGGCGCTTTCCTTAAACATAATTCGTCCCCACCTCGTGTGTGCCAATAGGGTAACAACGAATCGTTTCCCAGGATACAATTTAAGCACTGAAAAATAAAACGGTAGACTGGGTATTGGACTAACGAAATCTACTAACATAAAAGGAAACAAGAGTGTTAAGAATATAGTCTTTATTTCTGCTGCAATTAAAACTGTATATTATTTGAGAGATACTAATTTTTAAGATGATTTGTGATGGGGGTATTTTAGGAATAGCCGAATACTAATATTGGATCGGCCCAAGGAGAAAGACCCACTAAAATAATACATCGATCAGGAGAGATTCGACATTGGACAAGCATCAAACGTACGCCATTCGATCTAAGGAGTTGATCGAATCATCCCAATTCGATACACTTTCCCCAACTACGAATGTGACCCGCGAGACGGGGGTTATAAATACCCGTCCCCTGACATTCTCAAGCGGATTAAAAACTAACTCCAACCCGCTCAAGATTGAACCAATTCCATTCGATAATGTGCTCGATCGAAGGCCTTGCATTCGATAAACAACCTTGCATCGAAGCAACCCAATTCGATACACAACATCCAGATACATACTTACATTGAGGGACCTGAATTCGATAGACTCAAAGATCGAAGGACCACGATTCCATACTGAACCATTCAAGCTCACTGAGTATCGAACACACCTGATTCGATACTGCCTAGATCAAATTCGCATAATTCAATACATTATCAACACTTTGTAATTTACATGTATTGCCTAGTTAAATTGTATTAGGTGTTCCGGACCAAGCTAGTCCAATTTCTAATTGATTAGCACTATTTTGGCAATCGATAAGCCATTTGTAACGTTTTACGGTGTTTTGTTACGCGGACAAAATAAGACCAAAATATTGGGTCCGTCTATGGGAACACCACATTTTTCCAGTTGACTAGGCATGACTTCTAGAGTTACCACCCAATCTTGGAGTAGAGCTATAGAGAGCCCAAATGAAGAGGTTGAGCGGGCAACCGCTAGCTAAAATGTCCCAGACGTTGTGGGACCATCAACAGTGCCTGCTGGGTACCTACGCTCGCGAGGGGAGAGATGCCAGGATCGCAAGAAGATGAGGTACCAAGAACGGATGCAGGTGCAACTGGGGCGACAACAACCACATCTATGATCCCAAATAATTTGAGAGATGAAATCAGGCCCATGGTGAAATCAGCACTGGCTGAGTACCTAACCCCCGCACCACCGATGTAAACACCGCCACCGGTGGGACACACTGAGGCCGTAAGGGAACAGGGTTCCGCGACCAGAGGACCAGAGGGAGCAAACAAGGAAAATTCATATCGGGATGACGGAAGGGACAAACCAATCTCGATTGGAGGTGCAAAATAAAGAAAATCAAATTGGGATGACCGAAGAGGCAAACCTAAGTTCGTGGAGGTGCAATCAAAGAGGCACCATGACGCAAGAAGAAGAGAAAGAGAGGAAAAGCGAAAAGATGAACCAAGGAGACAAGAGGACAATAATGAGAGGAGACTGAGGAAAGCCGCGACTCCAGAAGGGAGCAAGATGAGGTTGTAAAAAAACTAGAAATGCTACAAAGGAAGAGAGCAGAAATTGAAGGCCGAATGGAGCGTGTGGGGAGTGCTCTGCGGAGCTTCCCATTTTCTGAAGAAATAGAGGAGGAGATCCTAAGGCACGGGGAAAGGATCCCTGATTTGAAAACTTACCACAGAAAGTCTGATCCCCGCGATCATCTTTCCCATTTGGACAGTAAGCTGACCTTGTACGGTTTCAAGGAGAACATACAGACCATGATATATGCCACTACCCTGGCCGGGGTAGCAATGGGCTGGTTTACTCGAATCGCTCCAGGGACGATCAAAGCCTACAAGCAATTGAGGAACATGTTCGAGGACCAATTCTCAAGTCAGGCGAAGCTGGTTTTGGATCATTCCCATCTATATTTAATGAAGCAGGAAACCAACGAAAGTCGAACGGATTTCATGAGGCATTTCAACGTGGAGCTGCTAAGGATAGACAACCCAAGTGGAGAGATGGTGATGAGTATACTCTTCCGAGCAACCACCAATAGAGTCTTCAGTGATGACGTACTTAGGCGGAATCCCAGCACCATCGAAGAGATAAACAACATAGCGCAGGGGGTGGTCTACTGTAAAGAGATGATGTCAACCAAGTTGACCATTACCGTGCCACCAAAAGAGAAGGAGAGAGGAAGAGAGGACCCAAAACCGCAACAACAACAACAACAACAACAACAACAACAACAACAACAAGAGAACCAAAAACAATAGGTACCAGGATGCATCGCCGAAGCAATACACGCACCTGAACGCTAATATCATGACAGTATTCGGGACGACGAAAAGAAAAAGGGTGGCTAAAAAAGACCAGACAGATGAAGGATACAAAGGCAACTAGGTATTCAACCCATTTTTGCAAATACCACAATCAGAAGGGACACGAAACCGATGATTGCAAGGATCTCAAGGACGAGATCAAACGACTATTGAAGGATGGCAAACTCGTGGAGCTTGTCAGAAAGATGAAAGAGCAAGATGACAGCGCCAACAGGGATAGATCACCATCACCAAGAAAGGACAAGCAGAAGATGGTTGACCATCCGCATATGTTGGAATATCCTCAGATTGGAAACGGCAACGTCATGAGGGGAATGATAAACATCATATCTGGTGGCGGACTCCACGAACGGTAGAAATAAGATTTCAAGGCTCGTTGAGTCAGATAAGTTTGTCAGTTTTGCCAACATATTAAGAATCAAGAAAATACCGCAGGAAGAGATCACATTCTCAACGGCAGACCTGCAAAAGCTAAGCGCCCAAGCCATTCAAACGGCAAATCTGGATTCCCTGTTGGTGATAACGGTGAACAAAGCCAACCTCGACTTTACAGAAATATTGGTGGACCATGGCAGCTCAGTTAATGTGCTATTCAGCTCCACTTTAGCCAAAATGGGATTGAGTGGCGAGAGATTGGAGTCGGTGAGAACTTTGCTTCATGGATTTGGAGGCCCGGAAATAGTGCCATTGTTGACATGCATTTTTCATACAATGGCATTCTAGGAAATCCAGCGTTGAATGCGTTTCAAGCATTGCCGTCGACTTACCACGGGAACAAGTGAAGTAATTGCAGACTATATTGTGGGCTTGAAATGATATGTAGCGTCGCATAGGTCGCGACCACGGGAGGAGCGAGAAGTAGTGGAAGCACTGGCTCCCATGGAAATGGAGCAGATTGATTGAAGTGCCCTTATTTAAATTTTGGAAGTTTTTAGTTTTTCGAATATGTTGAACAACTTTTATTCGTCCCCTCTGCCCTGACGAGCATGAGGGGTAAACATGCACTAACCTAAAACAAGGACACTAAAGACTTGAGCCCCGAGGGCTGCCTTGGAGAACATAGGAGAGCATACTGTGAAATCAAGCTCCGCCTTATTCACTTGATACAGATTCGTTTTCAAGAGAGACGTTTTTGACTTATCAATGTTATTATTATCTTTACAAAATGCGAAATGTGAAATATCTCATTATGAATGCATCATATTAGTTTTATGTAGGACCTAAGATGGTTCACTCCCACGAGAAGGGAGAACATTCTGTCCCAAGTGGCAATGCAGGACCCAAGACGGTTCGTTCCAATGAAAAAAGGGACGGTCACTCTGTCCAAAGTGGGTATCCCTTGTGAAAATAATCAGACTCACTTCAACTCAACACAAGCAAGACATAAGGTTGTCAGTGAATAAAAAGAGGGATGTTTTCGTGAAACCCAAGCTTCTGAACCTTGGGACAAGGCGTTCTAACCCTTATTATCTCGTTAATCCAGTTAAAATATCCAACTTGTTAACAAAATAACGTCGTTTGTGGAAACGCCATAAAATCTGTCCTTGAGCGTGTTCTGTAAGTGTTGTATATTATGGATGATTTGTTTGATAGCGAGAGTCGCTGGACCCATCAAGAAAATTCAGAAGCTACACCCTCGGTTCATCGATCCAAAGAAAGAGGCTTTGTCAATTTCCATCGCTCCGTCTTCGAGAGGCTCGTGGAGGCCACCACCCGAAGGACTCCAAGAAGGTCAGAGAATCCCCACAACGTATCCTCCAAATCTCCTTATCGGAGAAATCGCCATTCAGAAGAAGGCGAACCCCGTGTAGGATGGAGCCCTAGCATCTTGGCACCATGAACCCCTGCGAGAACCACGGGTGTATTATAATTATGAAGAAACCCCGAAGGTGGGCCAAAGGGAAAGACCATACCCCTCGAATTGCCCGATGGACGGAGACAATATCATATGGGGAATACTTGACGATCTACGCAAGGAGACATGTGACATCAAAAAAATCATGGCCCCCAAGGAGGAGCTAAAGTTTAAAACCTCTCCCTTTGTTCCCAAGATTACCCTAACATCTATTCCTTCGGGGATGCGGCCCATCAATGTCCCCTTATACACCGAGGATAACGATGGAAGAGATCCGCAAGATCACATCACCAGTACCTGGTAGGGATGGACCTATCCTTCACCCCTGTCCACGCCTATGTCGGGTATTCCCTGTTATTCTCGGAGGACGGGCTCATGCCTGGTTTACCCACCTTCCACCTTACTCTATAGTTAGCTTTGACCGATTGGCCCACCTATTCGTATGACAATTTGCTTATAATCGGCGATAACCTAAATCCGCTACACACCTATTCACTGTAACAGCAAAGGAACGAACCTTTGCGAGGAAACGTAAAACGCTTCTCCGATGAAGCGTTAGATGTCCCAAATGTTAGCTAAACTATTTTGGCCGACATCTTGACTCAACGACTCCAAGCAAAAGACTTCTTTCGATACCTTATGGGAAACCATGTTACTGACATGCCTTATGTAAAAGGCAAAAACTTACATCCTTATGGAAGAGGCGGAAGGCACGAAGAGGCGTATGGATAATGATGACAACGAACATCGCGAACACGGCGAACGAGAAGAAAAAACTAAAGAGAAGGGCAAAGAAGGAAAACCCTCCCAACGGAAGGACGACGGTGGCGTGGTCAAGAAGTTCCTTCGGCCCGTACCCCTGCCTCCACTGACTATCGCTCCAGAAGAAGTGCTCAACATAATGAGAGGTAATCACGAATTACGTTGGCCCATACCAGCAAGGTTTCCTTACATGGATAAAAACTCGGGGAAATATTGTAAGTACCATAAAACTTATGGACATACCACCGATGAGTGCACCACTTTAAAGAAGGAAGTGTTCCGCCTCTTAGAGGCGGGATACTTGAAGAATTATCTAAAATAAAATAATCCCAAGGAACCTAGGCCAAACGTATGGAAAAGGCTCCGAGAGGAGCAAAGAGAAATAGAAAGAACCCCTAGTAGGCGGTCCCGAGAGAAGACCACGGGGCAACGAAGTCTACCTCCCCCCAGAATCTTACGAAGACAATGCCCCATCAGGACGAACAATTTACATGATAGAGGGGGGAGACATTTCGATGATGCCCCGAGGTAAGAAGAAGAAATACCGAAAGTAAGCAAGGCGTGTAGAACATGGACTCTCCGTGTGCTCCATTCAAGGAGCAAGGCTGCCTAGCATTACCTTTGAACCCGTGGACCTGAAAGGTATAATCTATATCCACGAGGACCCCTTGGTAATCGAAGCTACCATCCATGGATTCGGGATCCAACGAATCCTAATAGATACGGGCAGTTCCGTGGACGGTCTGTTCCTACCTACTTACCCAACTTTGGGATTGAAAAAGGGAACGACTAGAGGCGGCTGAAGTCCCCCTTGTAGGCTTTTTGGGAGAAGCCTGTAATACCCTCGGAACCATAACTCTTCCCATGTCATGGGGAGAGGGATCCCTTCAAAGAATGGAACCCACCAAATTCTAGGTGGTGGAAGCCTCATCCCGGACGTACAACACCATATGCGGACGACCCTCCATTTGGACCTTCAAAGAGATTCCCTCTACCCTTCACCTTAAGGTATCGGAGAAGTCCAAGGGAAGCCAAGCCAAAGCCAGGGAGTGCCGCATGAATGCCATCCCTTCGAAAGAGGACGAACCAATCCTCGACAATAGCAAAAGGCGTAAGACCGAAGAGATCCGGGTTAAACCCGTGGAGGAACTAAAGATGGTAGAAATTGTGGAAGGAGAGCCGGAGAAGGTGATTAAGTTGGCCACAAACATGGAGCCTAAATTAGAAGCCCGGCTAACTTCCGTCCTCAAACAATTTCACCATCTCTTCGCATGGGAATGAGGACCACCCGGGAGAATTAGTAATAAGGTATGCCAATAGTTTCTTAACGTTAAGCCTGGGGCTAGACCAATACAATAAAAGCAAAGAAAAATGGGACCTGAACGCAATAAGATTATTCGGTTGGAGATACAACCCCTCCTTAGCCTAAAGCAAATCAGATAAGTCATATACCTCAATTGGCTAGCCAATGTAGTCCTAGTCCCCAAACATGGAGGAATATGGTGAATGTGCGTGGACTTTACAAACCTTAATGAAGCCTATCAAAAGGATTGCTATCCCCTACCGAGCATAGATGAGCTGGTCGACTCCACAACCGGATGTGTGTTCCTATTAACCCTAGATGGAGATCAAGGGTACAACCAAATTTCGATGGTAGAGGTTGACTAAGATAAAACTAGCTTTATCACTGACGCATGTACCTTTTGCTATTTAGTAATGCCTTCTGGACTCAAAAATGTCGGGGCTACTTACCAAAGATTGGTAAGCCTCATGTTTGCCGGACTCAACGGAAAACCGGTAGAAGTTTATGTGGACGACACGGTCGTCAAAAAACACTATGTCGAAGAGCACCCCGAAGATCTGCGAAAGGCGCTAGTCATCATGAACAACTTCAGAATGAAGGCTAACCCAAGAAAATGCTCCTTCGGAATATGATGAGGGAAATTCCTGGGTTTCGTGGTCACAGAAAGGGAATAGAAGTTAACCTCGGAAATGCAGAAGCCATCGTAGGGTTACCCTATCTGAAGATGGTAAAAGATATCTAGAAGTTGACCGGCCAAATGGCCTCCTTGAGCCGGTTTGTTTCTAAATCAGCGGAAAAATGACTCCCTTTTTTTAAGGTACTCCGAAACATCAAAGATTTCCAATAGACTGCACAGTGCGAAGAAGCTCTGAGGGAGCTAAAAAAGTATATGGTGAACCCGCCCTTGCTGATAAAACCGTCACCCAAGAAGTGCTCTTCGTCTACTTATCCATCGAAGAGGAGGCCGTCGGTGCCGTATTGGTCAACGAACAAGACATAGAGCATCATCCCGTGTACTATGTTAGTAAGACTCTCCTCGAAGCCGAAACCAGGTACACCTTAACTGAGAAACTTGTTACCCATTGCGTGCGATTCTCAATAAAATCGAGACATCGGGGAGATTGATAAAGTGGACAATAGAGCTTACGGATTACAATATTTCCTATGCCCCGATGCCCTCTATCAAAGCACAAGTCTTGGCAGACTTTGTCACCGAACCAGCGGGCATCGAAACTGAAGATAAGACGGCCCTATGGCAAGCCTACGTGGATGGCTCCTCTGTAAGTACACACGGGGGAGCGGGAGTAGTCTTAGTAAACAAAGAAGTTGAAAAGGAAATGCTCCACTTCGCGGTCTAGATTGATTATCCTCTATCAAATAACGAGGCCGAGCATGAAGCCCTTCTCATCGGAATGAGACTCGCGTAAGAAGGGGGGATAAAAAGGATACTCATCCACAGTGATGCTCAGCTAATTGTTCAACAAGTTAACGACTATTATGAGGCTAAAGAATAAAAAATGCAAGATTACCTTCGGGTAGTCCACCAAAGGCAAGGATAGTTTGATGAGTACATAGTCATCCAGATTCCCCGAGAGGAAAACCAGGAGTTGGACGCCTTGTCCAAGATGGCCACTCAAACGACCACCATCCACACCTGAAGAATCACTCTCCTCCATGTAGACGAGTCGGAAAAAGTAGAAAGCAAAGGGGGTAAACGCTACGGCAGACTCCCCGAAGAGTTGGATAACTTCCATCAAGGCTTACCTACAAGATCCCGAAGGTTATTCCGAGGACAAATCTGTACAACGGATTATGTCTAAGAAAAGCATACGATACTTTCTTAAGGGTGGGGTATTATTTTGGAGAACTTACTCTTGCTCTAATGCTTGGTGCCTTAATGAGGAAGAGGCGCAACAAGTCCTATCGAAAATTCATGAAGGAACCTGTGGGAGCCATACCGGAGGAGAAATCATGGCTGGGCGCTTGATTCGACAAGGCTACTATTGGCCCACAATGGCTAGAGATTGCAAAGAACATGCCGAAAAGTGCAAACCATGCCAAGCTTACGCCCCAAGGACCTACCAACCCGCAGCTCCATGGGAACCTAACCTAACACCATGCGTTTTTGCCAAATAGGGCATCGATATAGTAGGACCCCTCATCCCCGATGCCGGGCAAAAGAAGTTTCTGCTGGTAGCAGTGGACTACTTCACCAAATGGGTAGAAGCGTAACCTCGAGCCCGAGCCATAGCCAATGCGGTCATTAATTTCCTATGGAGGAATGTCATGTGCCAATTCGGCATTCCCTGGAGTCTTGTGAGTGATAACGAGCTCCAGTTTACAAGTAAAGAGTTGGAAGATTGGTGTAGCCATTGGGAAGTCAAGCATCGTTTTGCTTCGGTGGGATATACCCAAGCAAACCCTCCTGAAAAAACATAAAGGCTAGATTGGATTGGCATAAAGCCAAATGGGTTGAGGAGATACCTGGCATCCTGTGGGCCTATCGGACTACGCAAAGAACGTCCACAAGTGAAACTCCTTCTAGCCTGGCATATGGCAGCGAAGCCGTCGTGGCACCGGAAGTGGTAGTGGAAAGTTGCCGAGTCAGAGAGTATGAAGAAGTAGCTAATAGCTCCAACTTAGCCCTCGTCCTTGACCTCCTCAAAGAAAGGAGAATCCGAGCCGCTGTCCGAATAGAAGGATACAAGGCTCGAAAGTCACGATACTAAAACACTAAGGTAAAGTCTAGGATTTTCCAAATTGGAGACCTAGTACTGAAAAGAGCATGAGCTTCAAAAAACGTAGGAAAGCTTGATCCTAGATGGAAAGGACCCTACAAAATTGCGGGAATCATCGGACCAGCAACATACCAGCTTGCCAACTCCGAAGGCGCAACCCTCCCCAATACCTTGAATGCCCTTAACCTTAGAAAATATTATGCTTAATGAAACGTAGAAGTTTGTACATAAATAAAAGAGTTGTTTATATATAGATGGTTCATGTACAGAAATGGGGAAGATATGGTTGCACGACAAAATAATGACCCTACATATGGTCATCTAAGCAACACAATCCCAAAGGGCCATCTATTACAAAACAACTAACTCTCATAGGTATATTGGACCATATCCTATACAAAGATTCTTATACCACTAAGACTACCCTTACATATCCTAAGCCTCCTCAATCGGATGCTTTCCCTCCCTAATAAGGCGATGACGATGCTCCTCGGACAAGTTCACAAGATCGTCAATCACCATGAGCGGAACCGCCAAACCCTCGGAGACCGCTGGATTAACCTCTGAAAAAACTTGACGAATGGTGAGCTCAGAAATAGCCAGTCCCAAAGGAAACCCTGGCAAAGCTCGAATGGCGTCCTAGCACAGCCGATATCCAATGCGGACTAAGGCACGCATCTCTCTTAGAAAGGACTCACGAAGAACGGGCGAACCCGCTATGCCCAAAACTGGCTTAACTTTGGCCATCACCACCTCCACCTCATGAGTACGGGTCATCTATATTACTCTTTGGTTTACCGCGTCCCGTTCCCTCGTGACACGCAGCAACTCATCATCGGAGAAACGGATTTGGTCCCTCAAGTTTCCCATCCGTTCTTCCAAACCTAACACCCGGGCCTTCTCTAACATCAAATGGCGTTCCAGATCCCATGACTTGTTCCTCTCACGTTGTAACATCTCATCGTAAACATCCTGAGAAGTCTCATTATCCGCCTTAAAATGGGATAACTCCTCCTGGGTCTCCAGCAAACCCCTCTCTAGCTTATCCCGACGATGATACACCAAGCCTGTATCGGAGGAGGAGCCCCCTCGGGAACCGATGGCTTTCAGTACCATATAAATATGTACAAATCCATCCTATTACCACTTCGAAGGTATAAAGGTTAGTGTTATATGAACGAACAAATACTATACCTCGCATAAATCTTTGCAGGCTAAGTCCTGAAGGTTGGATAGAGGAAGAGTCTTCATCAACTCACAATCCATCATATTCAATAAACCACTTAAATAGTTCCGGCAAAAATGCGCGGCTCAAGTAGCCGTAGGAATGGAACCATCACCCTCCCCGAAGGGTTGGGACCCCGCGGGAATAGGATTTCCTCAAGAAGTGGAGAGCCCTCGTGATCGGAACCCTCTCCGAGGGGATGAGACCCCCCGGGAGTAGGAGTAGGAAGACCCTCCTCTACCACTTTTATCATATCAAAGACATCTCCCCCTGGAGAAGACCGCACCATCAAAGAGGGTGTAGAAGGATCCATCCGAAAAGCGATAACCATCGGACCCTCAAGCACCATAAGCTCCGATGGGTTAACTGGGGGAGGCTACGATTGGTGAGGCCCCCTGAACTCTCCCTTCCAAAGAAGGACTTGTCACTAGCTCAAAATTCGAATGATAAAATCCCTCAGAAAGGGCATATCCGCCATTTGGTATTTGCCCCAAAAAATCCTTATCAAAAGGCTTAATGGCAAACATTTCCATCTCCGCACCTGTTAAGACCACAAGCCTATTACAAGCGTATTATTGAGGAGTATCTTAAATAGAAGACAAGAGAGAAGAACTTACGAAAAAGAAGTTATTATGTAGGGGCTGATGAGAGAGATTAAAAATCTCCACCCCCTCCTGCAGACCTGCAAGGATTAACGACTCGGGAAGCTCTAGCAAACCGATGATATCATAGGTACCTGAGAACAACCCCGAACCCAACAAAACCTCCCATTCACGTACCGATGTCTCAGGATTAGGAACGATATATCCTAAGCCCCATCAGAGAGGCACTCCCCACACACTAGCCGATAGGCCCTTCAGACGGACAAAGAAGAACCTACGCCTCCAATCTCCTCGATGAGAATGATGATTGGAAAAATGCGGGAAGGCTCTGCTATTGTCCCGATAGGCCATGCTAAAAAATGAATGGCTACCCGAACAAGGGCGTAGGATGAATATCGCCCATACCCGATAGGGAGATATCGGGAGGTTTAAAAGTTCGCAACACATAACATACCCCACTAAATGACGATAAGAGTTAGGCGTCAGTTGGCTAGGGCATATCTGCCAGTATCGGAAAAGGACCTGAAGAAAATGGTGAAAAAACATCCGCAACCCACACCGCACTTGCTCACAATAAACAATTAAATAACCCGAAAGGGGATCATATGCCCTCTGATCGGGGTGGGTATAACTACGTCGTACTTATCAAAATCTAAAGCATACTTAGCAAAGAGGGTCATAATAGCCTCCCCATATTCGGTACTTGCCGCAGATCTGATGCGCCCTCGGTGCATCATCCTTGAAGGACTCAAGGGAAGCATATTGAAAATCGATGAACCGAAGAAGCCATCTCTACACAAAAAAGACACGCGGAATTGTTCACGAAGATTCAGAATAAAAACTTGCGATGATTTGCAAAGATTCGGAAAAAGTTGGCGAAATCGTGGAGAAGAATAGAAAAGTTTTTTGCTAAACAATTTGCTAAAAAGATTGAAAGTGAGAAGTGAGAAGAGAATGAGGGTGTTGGCTATATTTATAGCCAACACCACAACGGTTGTGGGGAGTAATGACTCCCCATGCAACCCTCGAAACCGACGCGTGTATGGACACGTTCACCACCAACTAGCCGTTGGCGGCCTGACCGTTACCAACGGTCAGATGAGCGTCCGTTACGCCGTCAACGGTAAAAAAAATAAAGAAAGAAGAAGAGACTGTTACTCGGAGGTGCTACTCACCCAAGGACAAAACTCCCGAGGGCTAAAAGGTGATTTCCATCCTTACGTCTGTAATATATATATATATATATATATATATATATATATATATATATATATATATATATAAATGTACACATTTCTTTAAATCGTCATTAAAAAAATAACAAAAGAAAAATAAGAAAAGCCCCTCTCCTCACTAAAGGCAAAATAATAAAAGGAATACAAATTCCTCTCGTCTCTACGATGGCGATCGAAATTTGGAAGGGCTAGTGTTAACCCAAAAAAAATAAATAAAGGGATTAACCAAAACATTAACCCTAAACATAAGGATTAACTCAAGGACGATACTATTTTCACATAAACTCCCGATGCCACACTGTATCGAGAAAGCCCACCGAGTGTCACCAACCCAAAGTGGTCGGAAGTGATACACGAAGAGGCACTTAAGCGTCCCTAGGAAAGTCACGATGAATAAAAATAAGATATCTATGCGACATTGGAAAAAGAGTATACCTCGATGGACCCATGAAACTCCAATATCAATCATAAGACCATGAGAGCACATATCCCGAAGAACAAACCCTGAGAACATTGCCCCATTGAAGCAACGAAGCCATCGGAGCTCACCAATCCACTCGGTCACCTACCAGAGTACATGTCACGAAGAGAACAATGCAAGAAGAGACCCCCATCGAGGTTGTAATGCTATCGGATAAATCTCTAGCCGTCGTTACAAAGTTTTCCCGAAAGACCTACCTCATCGGAGAGAAGAACATAGAGAAGCCAATCCATCGGAGCTTCCTAAGGCCATCGTACCAGATAAGAATTCGTCCCAGTGAGTGCCTAATAGACAAATAAAGAGTTTATCTTATCCTCTCGCGCATATTGCAACACATGTACTTTACTAAAGACATGCAGAGTGACACATGTCCCCAAATACCCCTATATAAAGGGTATTCCTTGTCAAAATAATCAGACTCAATTCAACTCAACACAAGCAAGACATAACATTGTCAGTGAATAAAAAGAGGGATGTTTTCGTGATAAGCAAGCTTCTGAACATTGGGACAGGGCATTCTAACCCTTATTATCTCGTTAATCCAATTAAAATATCCAACTTGTTAACAACAGCGATCGAAAGAAAAGGTAATGAATACGAGCTAACGAAAAAGCATACCACTGAAAAATCTCACGAATAACGTGCGACGACGATGCAATAATTCGAATTGTTCAAAACACTATAGGGCGACGCAGCACCGGAAACCAGAATAGAAATTGTTCATTACAAAACAAAAAAGCCAAAGTCCTTAGGCATCGGCATCACCCTCATCTTCGGAGGAAGGATAAACAAGGGGCATAGGAGGCGGTGGAGAGATTCCATGAAAAACGAGGTTGTCACTCTAAAGCTGCAGAACGAACTCATCCGAAAGAGCTGGTTGATCATTCGCGATGCGCGGTAGAACCTCTCTATTTGGCCCCAACGAAAGATCGATCCAACCAGGGTCGAAGCGCCCACGGACATATTTGGTGCTGTATAATTGTTGCACCGTGAGCACTTGCGCCTTTTGGGCTTTCTAGGCACCCCTTCGAGCACTTATTTCTCGAAAGGTATTGCTGCGGAGGAACTCCTCGACAATTTTCACCTGTTGTTGCGCCGAAGGACACTGCACAATGTTAAAAGAGAACAAGGAAGAATAAAAGAATACAGACTTACAGTCATGTCAAATTACTTTACCTCACTGAGGCCGCGAGCATATATTATCTTCGCGGCCCGCTCATGCCTTTCTTTCTTGGCCGCTAGTTATTTCTTTCTCGACGGCAGTTAATATATGAAGAGCATTCTGCTCCACCATTTTCCTTTCCTCGGTAGAGACTGCGTGAGGAACTGTGAGGTTCGGGAGAAGAACTTTTAGGACGTTAATCGACTCCTTCTCATAAACCTCATATCCACCAATATGGGCACGCATACCGTGAATAGGCCTCGCCCTGACACTTGGCCCCTCTACGGGAGCAGAGGCGCTCGCAGCACCTGAACCAAACGTCCGCGCCGCATGGTGGATAACTTCCCTAGTTTGAGAACGAGTCTAGTGGACTCTTCTCCAATTTGCTTGAGCAGCAGCCTCGGTAGCATCACCTTGGCCAACTGCAACACCATCAGAACCTCCCACTTGGCTAAGGTCAACAGGAGGAGGAGTTGCTGCCCGGCCTTGCCCTTTTGCCCTTGTTCTTCCTCTTCCTTGGCGGTGGCACTGGGGAACAATGGTAGTCTGAGAACCTTCGTTCTCAGCTGCTATGGCTCGATTGATCCGGGCATGACAATCCAAGAAGAATTCGAGAACGCTATTAGTATCATCATAATGGTAAACGAGAACAGAAAGTCAACTAAAGACATAGAACTATACCAAGCGTAAATATCCCATTATATCAAACATGGGACAATCTTGCTAAGGATAATACACAATTTTCTACCAATTTTTAACGTCAAATTGGTGGTCGCGAACTAAATTCAGAACAAAATTACAGTCCCACGAAAGTGGATGTACACCTGGCGGTATCGCAACTCTCGCTTCATGAAACCAATCACGGCGATACATTTCAAATTCATGCTCATAGCTGTCCTCAATGTAGTGGTAACGTTTCTTCCAATCTTTTCCATAGCTAGTGGCCCCACCACTCAGAAACTTGCGATTCCTCAATACCTTAATGTGATAAAAACCTACTTCCCTCCTGCAAACCTCGAAAAGGGCCCGGAACTCGTTGGGACCTTGAGTTTTGCCTAAAGCTTTCATTAGGATGATAAAACCAATGATGTGCCCAATGAATTCAGCGTCAGTTGACTCGGTACAAGCCCGATGGACCGCAAAATTAATTTAACCGATAAGTTACGTAATTGGTGTTTATTTTTCGGTTAAGTGTATCCCTACCGCCCCAAAACTCAGGGATTGATTCTAAGTGATGTAGTTTGGATGTGAATAAGTTGATATGAGTGACTTGGTTTCCAACATTGTTGTGGTGGTTTTGAGTGAGGACTGAGGTGTTGTTTGTGAAAGATTGGTTGCTGATGATGAGGTACAATGGCTTTTAGGGATTTTTCGTGTACGTGTTAGGATTGTGTAATGTTGATGTTGGTACGGTGTCGTGTTTCTTTGATATTGTGTTACATATGGAACATAGAGTATATTTGATTTTAGGGATTTCATAATGTTGACACGTGTTCGATTCTTCGGATTTTGTGATGTTTTGTTATCGAAAAAAATGATGTTTGCAGTACTGGAGATTTCCTGGTTTCATTGTTATTGTTTAACATATCGAACATAGAGTACATTGATCGACATTGGTTTAGGGAATTTGTGATGTTGGTATGTTTCGATTCGTGTGTTTTCTTTTGAGGAAAAATGATGTTTGCAGTGTTGGTGGTTTGTTGGTTTTCACCCTTAAAATAATGTATGAGGAATAATGCTTTATGAGTTGATGTTTTGTTAAGTGCCCGATTTCTTTGGTATTGTATTGTGTATGGAACAGGGAGCTCTAACTCGATAGAAATATATTGATTGTAGGGTTTTGACCATTCACCAGTTTCTTTGAGGTTGTGTTATGAGTGATTGATCACTTGCTCAAGGTTTCTGACATTGTGTTTCGATAAGTTTTCCTGATAAATTCGTTAGTGGTTTTGGATTATCAGGTTGGTTTGGTATTGTGTTGCGACGTGGAATCTGATATAGTGTTCAATTGTTGCTTTTTCGAATCTGAGTTGAAAGCTCGAGTGTGTTGCTTTGAAGTATTTATGAGCAGTGGTTAGAGTTGCTACTTGCTATTTTGTTAAGTGTCATGTTTCTTTCATGTTGTATTACACATGGCAGAGAGACTATGTTGATCGATTAGGTACATTGAATATAGAGATTTCGTACTGTTAGTACGTTTCTTCATATAATTGTTGTACAATCTTTTATATAGAAAATAAGTTGTATGAATGCTACATAAATATCTGCTACTAAATGTAATTATATTAACGATTGGAACCTTGCTCGCAAGACTAAGGTTGTTAATCATCTTGCCCAAAAATTTGGACTAATGAGACTAGGTTGTTTTGAACTTGTTGTTATTAGATAAAATTAGAATTTATGACTAACACTTGCAAGTTTGAATGCTTACTTGTTTCATGACTACTCACTTTGCAAGTACTCATTATTTGATTTTATTTTAACAGTTTCATATGTGATTTTGACATTCTTATGTTAATTGATTAACTACGTTGTTTATAGAGGTTGTATAATACATGTATTATTCTTTTTTTAGATGTCGCCAACACACAGTTTAAGAAGGTCCACAAATCACAAAGACCATCGATTAGAGGTGGCTCAACTGGAAGTGCATCTAATGGCAGCTCACCACTATTTCCCGTAGGGAGCAGAAATACTACATATGGCATTAGAAGTACAATAAATCGCGTTAGAAATGCAACAAATGGCAACCGCAATACCACAAATGGCAACAGAAATGCAACAAATGGCAGTAGACCGTCAAGTGGTCGTCCATCAACATTGACCACACACTTTACAAATCAAACAAACTCTAATTCTGGGAATGGAATCAGATCAAATGCATCAACACCTGATTTTTGAAGCATCTGGTAAGCATTCATCTTTTATTTTCTCTGTGAATATGTCTTTGTCCATGACTATTAATCATCTGGTGGCTGGTGCAAATATTTAGTAACTCTATGTTTTTTTTTGTAATATCTGTCAGTAAATTTACGAATAAAAAACCGTGGGGTTGTTTTTACAAGGTTTTTGCTATATTTACATTGCCTTATGTTTCATGTAATAGACCTGGGCTACACACATGAATTATCGGAATCATTTCATTTTATGTACTTTGTAGGAACTAAGGCTAACAAATCTGGTCGTGGTGTAACTAGAGGCCTAAATTTGGACAAAATCGTGGGTCAGGTAACTTGTCTAAAACTTATAAATTTGCTTTCTTTTTTGGTAATAGTTCTGTTTAGTTTATGCTACTTATTATATTATGTTTTGCGTATTTCTATTTAGTTTATGCTAATAATATTATGTGGTTAGTATGGGAAGATATGAGATAATGCTAGAGAAATACGACAATAATGAAACAACAATTAAGCCAAGCAAGATTCAGTTATGGAAGGATACCCACATCGATAAGAACGGAAGATTTGTGACTCTTGAGGCTGAAGCCGCATATGTAAGATGCTTATGGCTTACTTAACATAATATCGTTCTTTATAACTGTTAAATCAAGTATTTACTAAGTAAAATTGCATTGTAGGCTAAAATGGTAGGATACTTGGAAATTCCAACAAAAGAAGGTGAAACCCCTATGATAGAGGATCAGATTTTGGAAAAGGTACTTGGCCATTAATCTGGGTATCAAAAAGGTATGGGAGGCAAGGTTGTGGTACCTCGTAAGGATTTTTCTCCAAGCTCGATGCATGATTCAGAAATGAGTGATAAACTATTAGAGACTCAAATTGAGCTTGAAAGTGCAAATGGAAAAATTGCCTTCCTCACCACAAAACTGGAAGAGCAAAAAGAGAAAACTAAAAGATCCGAGGAGAAGCTAGAGAATGTTCAAAAAGAAATGGAGTACTTGAAAAAGCTTGTGCTGGAAAAGCGCCAACATGCATTTTGACTTGCGAGGTACAACCACTTTCCTCTTGGTGAACGTACAAGTTTTTGCTTGTTTATTTTTACACCAAGCAGGTGTTGATCTTTTGACTTCCCAATTGCTCTTAGTGGGTGAAAATGTGTGGTGGAGTTTAATATAAGTTTTTTTAATCTGCTTATGTTTGTAAAGTCCGGCAATTGTGTGGTCTTTAACATGATTTGACATAGTAATTTTGGTTTTGCATCTTAGGTTTTTAGTGTTTAAATTAGAAAGTTAGTGTAATTCTTATTCTAGATAGTTGTTATTCTCTTGAATCTTACAATCGGAAAATAATTTTTTGGACGAATTATTATTTGTGCCCGGGATGTTTCAATTTTTGATGAAAATTCCTAATATCTTTTGAATTAATGAAAATGACATGGATCTATGCCATTTTTGACGAAAATGCTCTTTGTGTGCCAATACATAGTTAAAGGTCATTTTAACTCAATCCAAAACATATAGGGCAAAAAATCATATTTTTTAAACATAGAGGGTATCTTTTGCATTTTAAACGTAGCAATCCAAGGGGCGCGCCATACGAAAGGTCGCGTCTGAATTTCAATCTTATGGTTCCAGTATGGAGGATATTTGACCAGTATAGTATAACACGGTCTCTGCAAATTTAGACTGACGTGATGATTACATGCTGCTTTGAGTTTGTGCAATGGGTTCGCATATACTCTGGAACCCTAAGATTGAAATCCAGACGTGACCTTTCGTATGGCGCGCCCCTTGGATTGCTAAGTTTAAAATGCAAAAGATACCCTCTATGTTTAAAAAATGTGTTTTTTTGCCCTATATGCTTTGGATTGAGTTAAAAATGCCATTTAAGTATGTATTGGCACACATAGGGCATTTTCGTCAAAAAATGGCATAGATCCAGGGCATTTTCATTAATTCAAAAGATATCGGGCATTTTCAACAAAAATTGAAACATCCTGGGCACAAATAATAATTTATCCTAATTTTTTTATATACAGTTTTTTTATTGAAGTTGATTTCTAACTAGATTATTATTTTGTTATTGTTTATGAAGGTACACTCTATGCTAAACTAGTGGAAGAAAGGACCTGGAATGATGATTTTGAGTTGATGGTGAAGTGCTGGTGGAGTAAGGATTTTGAGTTGAAATATGTTTTTAGTAATATGTTATCTGTGTAGTAGTGCCACAATTTTGGTAATGTTGGCTTGGATTACAATTGTTTTGAGAAAATTTAGTATTTTGTAATCCATGGTGGTATTGCTACTTTTGTTGTTAATGTAATGGTTTGCTTAAGAGTTCGAAGGTTTGGTTGTGGTAATTATTTTTTAATTATTATTGTTTAGTAATTGAATTTTATTGTGAAATGTTTTCTGTATTAATAATTTAATATGGTAATATAATTTAAAAATTAAATTATTATTATTTAAAATGGGAATGCTCATTCCTTAACGGACGAATAAATTATGACTACTGTGGCATAATTTGTTGTCTTAATAGGCTTCAAAAAATAAATCATACAAAATATTGTCGATTCATTAAAAATATTGTGACGAGTGGTTTCGTCACTACAAAGATGAGGTTATTGAGACAAGTTAATTCATTTCGATAAATTGTGCTGTTGTGACGAAACAAGAATATAATGACGAAAATATAATGCTGAAGTAACGAACAAATCGTCGCAACAACAACAACTCTTGTGATGAAAGCATGCTTCGTCTTAAACTGTAATGGCACATCTGATTTTCGTCTCTATAACCCTTTCGTGATGGGCTTATTGGAAATGACTTGGAGAAGCCTTGGAGGGGCATATGGATATCCTAATCGTCGCGACAAGCGTATTGTGACGATTTTATGGCTTTATGAGACAATATTTTTTGTCGTATTAAACGTTTATTTTTGTAGTGAACGTACAAATTAGTTTAACTCCTATATTTAATCATGTCTCGTACATTATTGATGTATCGTTGCCACGTATTAAAGAAATACTAAGGGGGGGGGGGGGATCGCAACTTGTATAGAATTTTGTACAATTTTTCTCTACTTGTTTTTTTGGTCCCCCCCCCCCCTTTCTATTTATTTCTATTTATATATTGTTAGATTTCTATTTTATTGTGAACATTATTTATAAAATAAAATTAAAAAAAATAAAAAAGAGTTCAATGCAATTTCTTTTGTTTTTTTTCCCACTCTTTCGTCCCTTATTAAAAAAAAGGGGAAAAAGAGAAAAAAGGGGGGGGGGGGGGGGGGGTTACTCACAAATATTTAATTGTATCTCTAATTTTCTTCATACCTTCCGCCTTTCACCCGCTTCTCTTCAGACTATATCTTCTACACAGCAGAAGCTGCAATGTATAGGATAATCGCTAGAAGCTCTCCTCTTAGGATAGCGCACAATGGGGCTCTAATCATGTATCAATGTGACGTGATGATTCTTTATGATTTGATGTTATGATCTTTATTAAGAGTCGTGTTAATTATATATATATATATAGTATTTACATACACCAACCTTAGGTATTAGTGTTATTATAAATCGGCAGTAGTAATGACGCTTGATTGTGCAATGAAATCTTTAATTTGTGTTTATTTAGTTAATTATTACTTTTTATTGACGTAATTGATAACAAAAAACTGATGATTTAAAATCGCAATTTAAGAACTTACGGTAGCTACTGTTAGGGTATGCAAAATCAGCTACCGCAAGGCGGTCGCTATTGTTAGGGTATGGGGTTTAGGGTTTGATCAGATTTTATCATTTTGGTAGTAGTAACAGTCATTTGCTACCACCAAGTGGTCGCTAATGACAACGGTAACAAATATTAGCTACCGCTCGACGGTAGCTAATGACAACAGTAACTCTTTTTAGCTACCGCTGGGCGTTCGCAAATGAATGTTACCGTTCTCATTAGCAGCCGCCCGACGATAGCTAATGAATGTTACTTTTGGCGTTAGCTACAACCCAAAGATAGCAATTGGCAAATTTGTCCTTATAAACACCTATTCTCTCCCCATTTTGAGAATTCATTCCACCTCCACACTTGTTCTAGGTACATTTTTTGTTGCCACGTTTTTCACGAAGTTATGTTTTAAATATTTACTTTAATGTTATTATTTTTTTCATGGTTGTAGATTGTATATTAGAGTTCATCATACGAGGCGACAAGGCTAAATTGGCTCGGTATAGATATTTCACAATCAGGAGTCTGCACGCGAACAAGTACGTTTTATACTATGACGTAAATTGTTATATATTTAATATATATTATTTAATCATTAGAAATATTTGTAATTATTTTTTTTAAATTACTTATATAAAGAATGGCTTATCATGGCGATAGATCTTGGATGCACGATAGGTTAGATGACAACGATTATTTGGACGACAGTTGTTTTGTTGGAGTTAGCGTTCGTAGATTTCACTTCACAACAAACATCGTATTTAGACCTAAAGAACAATTTTAGGTGCCCGTGTCTTAAATGGCCAAACACAAAGTGGTTGTGTCGAAATACCGAACCTAGTCATCTGTATAAGTCTGGCTTCACGGGTCAATATTGGATTTGGTTGTCGCACGGTGATAATTTTGAGTTGGGATCTACATCGTATTTAGATGACTCACATAGCCCACCACCCACTCATACTACAAGTCCTACACATAATCCTATTCATGTCAATGACTTAAGAGAGATGGTCGTAGATGCATATGGTAGGCAATATGAACATGAAGTAATACGTGACGATGAACCAAATCATGATGCCAAGGCATTCTTCGATTTGATGAATCTTGGAAACGTGAAGATACATAGTCGAAAGGAGAAAACCATACTCCAATGGATTTTAGAGTGTTTGACCACAAAGGCTATGCACAAAGTTAGTAATGTAGCAACTAACAAGTTTATAAGATTGACTAAAGATGGTATGGACCTAGAGATTGAGAAGATGTTATCTGATTTAGTGCACAAATTAAATAGGATGTTGATGGGTCAGAGGTTAGGGTACACGACAATTGAGTTTAAAAAAAATTGTTTCTTGTACTATGGTGAGAATGCGGATAGGGAAACATGTCATGATTGTATGGAGACAAGGTATGAGAGTGGTAGGAAGTCAAAAGTCCCTAAGTGAAATTGTGGTACTTCCGCGTAGGTCCTCGTCTACAAAGGTTGTACTATTCTAAGGGCACCGCAAAGCACATGACATGGCATTTAAAATATCGACAATCCCCTGATAGGATGATCCATCCGGCTTTAGGCAAAGCTTGGAGACACTTTGATTCTAGCCATCCAGATTTCACAGCAAAGCCCCAAAACGTTCGACTCTGTTTATGTAAAGATGGGTTCACACCATTCAACCAATCTAAAACCAATTGCTCGTGTTGGCTGTGTTTGTAACCCCTTATAACCTCCCTCCTGATCTTTGCATGCAGCCGAAGTTCATCTTTCTGAGCCTTATTATACCTGGTCCACAAGGTCCAGTGAAGAACCTTGACTTATTGTTGAGACCACTGATAGACGAGTTGAAGATTTTATGTACTATTTGTTAACGGGTTTGGAATTATTCCCTATTTAACGGAAGATATTTATATTGGGTTGGAAGCCCAATCCTGACCCGAGAGGATTGTTGGTTTTTATTGGTTTGGGGCTAGACTCGGATATTTTCCGAGGTGCCTACGTATCCCCCGATTGGGAATCAAGCCACTCGTAGTTCTTGTTCTTGGAGTTGATTAGTTTGGAGTATCGATTTTATCGGATGTATTGGTTTTGTATATGTTGGAGGGGTTGCCCTCGTGAAATATTTAGAGAGAAAGAGAGGAGTCCGAGGGGAGGAGTTGTTCTCCCGTAGAGAACATAAGTTCTGTAAACAACTCTCCCCTTTTTTCTATTGCTTTGTCCCCCTGTTATAGAAGTTTAATCTTGCTCTCCAAGTTTGGGATCTTATTATTTTAATATTAGTTATTTTATTTTATTATCTGTACTGTTATTTATCTGTTCAAGCAGCACAGTAAGTAACTTATCTATTTAAGCTGTGTCAGCAGACACGTGTTGTGTTCTTTGGGTATTATGTGAATATAAGTCATGTTACCAGGACGAATATAAAATCATACGCATAATAATATATCGAGTCGAGCATAATCCAGGTAGTATTTTAGTTATAAATTCGGCCGATAGCTGTGTGTCGTGATTTACGATATGAAATTGTTGGATCGGGATTGATACAACTTTTCAAAGTTTCAAAGCTCAAGTTAAGCTGGCGTTGCCTTAACTTGATCTCAAACAATCTTCTTGATAGAGTATAATATGCAGCGGAATTAAAGAACATAAGAAGATAAATTTTCAATGGTTTATTATAAATAATCAACCATCTAGCCTTACGGCAAAATAACCACGCAGGTTTTACCAAAGATGTTCCTCACCACAAAATCACTCTCGCTCTTTTGTAGATTGGACTCAGCAAAGCAGACAAGAATTTTCTCCTTAAATCTAATCCTAGACTTAACTCGAAAACTCACAAACTTTGCAAAACAAGAAACATAGCAACAATGCTTAAGATCTAATCTCTACGGATTTATAAGCTCTATTGTTTCTCTATGTATCTTGATGTACTTCACACCCTATATATAGGTTTCTTCAAACTTGATCTCTAAGGTGTGTTGTACACAGTTTTGGTAACTTATGTTGTTTCCTTGTTGAACTCTACTTTCCTTCTTGAACTCGATCTCCTTCTTGAATAATTGTTCCCTTTATTAGATTGAGTTCTAATAAGGAAATACTCCTTCTTCAATTCAGAGTTGATCTTGGAAAGATTCCTAGTTGCACTTGAACTCCAAAACTTTCCATCTTTGAAACCGTGTTGACTTGACCGATCTACTTCTCTTGAATTATGGAAACTTCAACTTAGGAAACTTGTAATGTTCTTCCTTATGATTAAGAGATGTTCCTGGACATAAACAAAGACAACTAAAATCGTGGAACTTGATTAATAGGTGAATAAAGGCAAAACTAACATAAAGCAGTTAAAGACAGATTGACAGAATATATACTGGTTTCAATGTTGCCCTGTGAATGTTGGCTCAACATCCATCCAACATTTAAACCCGAATACTTTACTCATGTTCAGAATTTCAGAAACATGTTTTAGGTTAAGACTGTTCTCGGTTTTCAATGTTGTCCTCTGGATGTTGGCACAACATCCATCCAACATTGATAACAGAACATCTTACACTTTCAATCTCCCATCTTTTTGCCTTTATTCACAAAACCAATCAACCTATTCACATAACAGATAATATGTCCAAATATCAATTAAGCATAATAATCTAAACCTATTAAAACTGCTCCCCCTTAATGCAAACTATCAAGTATTAATTTGGCATAACAAAGATTAATCATTAAAGTCATCACCACAACTCAAAACAAGTTGTTCAGACATTTAACTCATCAATGTTGTCTCAACATTAAGACCAGAATGTACCTGCACATCAGTTTATCAACAGAAACAGCAGATATAGACTATCTTCATAAGTAAAAGCATTAAGAGCAGTTAAAGCTAAGTAGCATTACCATTACAAACCAAAACAAATAAGAAGAACTAGTAGCAAAATAGAAACAGTTCAAAACATATCAAAAAGAAAAACATAAAAACCAGAAATCAAAAATTAAAAACTAGATCACTCTCCCCCTTTTTGTGAAGAAAGCTCCTCCATGTTCTTAATCAAGACATCCAGCTCCTGCATTTGTTTTTCCTTGAAAGCAATCTCCCTCTGAAGATTGGCATAAGCACTTCTATACCAAGACAACTGCTGATCAACAAAAGATTTTGTTGTTACCCTGGTTTCTTCCTCCTCAGATTGAGGCACTGAAGCTCCAACAAATTGTTGAGCCTCCTTTTCCTCTCCAGGTGTAACTCCACCTTCAGGATTCCAAGGCAAGTCCTTCACTCTTGTGCTAGATAAGTAGGATTGAGTGATGGTGAACCTAGCCTTGTTCTCTGACATTCCTCCAAACTCTTTCTATCTTCTGTTTTAGCAGCAGAGTTGTGATCAAAGAAGGAAATGGTAGAATCCCTTGCTTCCTCCCTGCAGCATCTTCCATAGCCTTTAAAATTCTCACCCCAATATTCACAGCAAGCCCATTCTTTAGTTTGTAGACCAAGTAAGCTGACTCCTTAGTCAAAACAGTAGAATTTTTAGTAGGCAGCCAATTATAAGATGCACATTTGTGCATAACAGCACTTAGGGCAGTGAGCTTTTGTTGTTGGTAATTGTTCAACCCAGGTTCTCTCTAGACCACCTGTGATATCCTCAATCACCTCATCTGGCTTTGGATCTTCAGATTCCTCAACATGTGGTAGTCCCCAAATCTTATTTATCTTCTGAGGACTAATGTCAAACACTTGTCCTCTTACCCATGCTTGACCATATTTGGGAGACAACTCACAAGTGATATACTTTGAGAGATTCAGGTAGAATTCTTGTACAAGCTCAGGAGCATAATCCCCATGCTTCTTCATTGAATTCTGAACCGCTCTTGCTTTCAACAATTCAAAAACTCTGTTTCTTTTAAAGCTATCCATGTCCATGACCCTCTCTTTGTGAAAATCCCTCTTTCTAAAGTCATATGCCTTGTCCTCTATCTCCTTATTAAGATAGTATCTAGACCTAGCTTCCTTACTATAATAGGATAACGTAAGAATGTCACAGTACTCTTCTTCATTATCATCATCATTATCACCACTATCTTTAAACTCTTCAGCATCAGATTCCTCTTCCTCTTTCTCCTCTTCTTTCTCTACATCAACTACCTCAACTTCCTCATCCACAACCTGTTTCCCTTTCCTCACTCTCTTAGCCTCAGCCTTAGCCTTATCCTCGGCCTTTTTCTTCTCAAGTCTCTCTCTTAGAGTTCTTATAGCCTCAGCTCTTTGTAAGGATATTTGACTCATTGGCCTAGACCCAATAGGTGTTCTCTTTCTACCAGAACCAGCTCCAGATCCCTCCCCCTCAATTATATCATCAACATTATTCACTTGGGGTTTAGGGTTAGCCACATTTACCTTAGATTTAGATTCATTGGTTTGAGAAGCATGGGCTTCTGATGTTGCGCCAACATTCGACTCAGATTCCACATTCTTAGCTCGCTTTGCCCGTCGTTGATAAGGAATCGTTGGTCGTTTTGCAGCAACTTGAGCAGTAGGCCGTCCTTGATCCTCACGCACAGCAGCCCTGGTGCGTGTTGTTGTTTGCTTGACATTCACGGCCAAATCTGCAAGAGTGTCTAAAGGAGTCTTGCTCGCCATGTTAGTTTTGAGAATTGAGAGAAAAATATGAGAGATTTTTAGATAATTATTTGCAAAGAGAAAGACAAATTGCACAAGTGACAGAAATTAGGGCAAGTTGTTCTTTTAAGTTGTGAAGAGTGGAGAGAGAAGGAATGAATGTAAGTGGGATTATGGAATATGATCAATTAAGTTTTCCCACTCCTCTATTCCCGCGTAAGAATTTCACCACGTGTCACTTAAACACAACAAGTAACCAGAGCAGTTCACAATAAAACAATAAAAACTCAGTTTTTTAAAATTTTAAACAAACTTATAAGTTACTGACTTCAATGTTGTGCAGACCGTATGGCAATGTTGGACTAACATTCAGACCAGAGAGTAGAGTAACATTCAAACCAGAAAGTTTTTAAACCATAATATTTGAGGTTTTGGGCTTCTTCAAGGAAATTTCATGTGAGAGCGTGAGATATATCCAAACTTATATCTGAAACTTCACCAAATTAGCAAGTGAGTATCAAAAACATCAGATCTAGATCAAAATCATGAATAAGCAACATATCAAACAGAAAACACACAGAGATAAGCAGTCATGAATTAGAGAATTAATCCACTTCCACAGCATAGAAGGTCATAAATAGTGTGTCACCTGCAGAATATCACCCAAAGAGTATGCCTCAACACATGAAAGGGACTATGACTATATACTCCCCCTAAGCCCAAACTTAGTCAACCACACTAATCAAAGATGAAAGACAATGCAGTTCTAGAATGAATGCAACAATGTTATGACAACATTGACAAATGGTATACACAGTGAATCACTTTTCAAACCAGCAACAGTTCACATCACATCAAATCTTCACTATTTTCATTATCTCTTTAGAACAAAAACTGAGGGTTGTTTTTTAAAAAAGGATAATGACATTACTGAATGAGGGCAGCACTAGACTCCACACACCCCAGTAACAACATTATCAGCAGCAAGTTAGGCAAGTACAAAGGTCTTGAATACTGGCAACACATTTATCATGTACCCCAATACCCCAATTCCTTATGCATACTTGTTTACCAACCTGCATACAAGAGAGCACTAAGTGATCAATGCTACCAAGTGAAGGCAATCGAAACCCCAAACACCCTAGTAGAAAGAACCACTTTTATGTACCCCTTGGCCAAAACAAACAGAGACATGCAAATAAGCACAACTGAATATCATTGAAGCTGGCAACATCATGAACCCCAGCTTCTCCACATGTCCTGGAAAACCTTTCCATATGAATAAGACACAACTGAATAGACATTAAAGTAGTGAACTTTGTGTACCCCAACTTCTCCATATGTTAGGCTAACACAACCTCAGACACACTTTAGAGATTTATACTATTCAAAACATAGATGAGAATCTGCAAGCTAGAAAGATTAGTAAAACACAGTGATCAACCACACAATCAAATATGCCAAAACAAAGATCAATGTGACTCAAAAAGAAAAGAAAAGAAACAAACAAAAAAACAACAAGTTACATACTACACCACAAACATTAACCAGTCCTAGACAGTGGTGTTATGTCAACACTGGGATCCTAACATTCTCACATATTGCACATGCCGAGAGATTTCCTCAAGCTGAAGAATCTCTCACTATCTAAAGGTTTAGTAAACATATCAGCAAGCTGATTATTTGTCTCAATATGCTCAATGTTGATCACTTTATCCTCAACCATGTCTCTCAAGTAATGATGTCTTATATCTATATGATTAGTCCTAGAATGCTGAACTGGATTCCTTGAGATGCTAATGGCACTAAGATTGTCACAAAACATGAGGAGAGTATCACTATCTAACCCATAGTCCAGCAACATGTGTTTAAGCCATACTAGCTGGGTAACACAACTGCCAGCAGCTATATATTCAGATTCAGCTGTAGATAATGACACACAATTCTGTTTCCTGCTATACCATGAAACAAGATTGTTTCCCAAATAGAAACAGCCCCCACTTGTGGATTTTCTGTCATCTACATCACCTGCCCAATCAGAATCACTAAAACCAATAAGATTTGTATTTGTATCAAAAGAATACCAAATGCCCAATGATGAAGTTCCAGATATATATCTTAATATTCTCTTCACAGCAATCAAGTGAGATTGCTTTGGATCAGCTTGGTACCTAGCACAAACACAAACAGAAAACATAATATCTGGTCTAGAAGCAGAGAGATATAAAAGACTACCAATCATAGATCTGTACAGTGTTGGGTCAACATTGTCTCCAGTGCCATCCTTAGTAATCTTCACAGAAGAAGACATGGGAGTTTTGCAAGGTTTTGACTCATGTAGCTCAAATCTCTTTACCAGGTTCCTTGCATACTTCTCCTGGTTTAAGAACATACCATTATCCAGTTGCTTCACTTGCAATCCCAGAAAGTAGTTCCGCTCTCCAATCATGCTCATCTCAAATGTCCCTGTCATTGACTCAACAAACTTGTCTAGAGTAGACTTGTTAGTAGAACCAAATACAATATCATCAACATAGATCTGAGCAATACAAACATCAGAACTCTTTCTAAGAATAAACAAGGTTTTGTCTCCATCTCCTCTATTGAACCCAAGACTTAACAAAAACTGAGTTAGTCTTTCATACCAAGCTCTAGGTGCCTGTTTTAAACCATACAAAGCTTTCTCAAGTTTATACACATAATTAGGATGTTTAGGATCAGCAAAACCTTTAGGTTGTTCAACATATACTTCTTTGTGTATCAAACCATTAAGGAAAGCACCTTTTACATCCATCTGGTAGAGCTTAATCTTAAGACAACATGCAATAGCAAGAAGTAATCAAATAGATTCTATCCTAGCTACTGGGGCAAATGTCTCATCAAAGTCTATCCCTTCTACCTGAGTATAACCTTGTGCAACTAGCCTAGCTTTGTTCCTTACAATTACACCATCTTCATTTGTTTTGTTCTTGAAAATCCACTTAGTCCCTATAACATTCACATTAGAAGGTCTAGGTACTAGATTCCAAACATGATTTTTGGTGAATTGCAACAGTTCATCTTGCATAGCATTTATCCATTTACTATCCTTAAGAGCTTCAGTCACATTCTTAGATTCAATATTTGAGACAAAACATGAAGCATTACTTACAGTGCAAGTGGAAGCCATACAGACACACAACCTTACCATATTTTTATAGTTTACCCTGTCTTTGTTGCGAGTCTTCATGTGTCCAGTGATTTCACCTATCACTTGTGAAGCTGGATGGTCCTTTTGAATCCTAGTAGGGGGATCTCTCCTAGGTTCATCAACACTGTCATCCTCTGAATTGGACTATGGGGATGTTGGCCTAACAGCAGCAGGTGTCAGCTCAACATTAGAACCAGTCACAACTTCAGTGTCTTCAGCTTCTGCTCCTGATGTTGGGACAGTCTCTGTTTCCAATGTTGGGGCAACATCAGAGACAGTAACTTCATCAATACCTGAATGAAAGGTGGGATCATCAAACACTATATTTACTTATTCTTGAATATTCATCAATCTTGGATTATAAACCCTGAAAGCAGAACTATTCACAGAATAGCCAACAAATATGCACTTTTCACTTTTTGGATCAAACTTACTAAGATAGTCTCTATCATTCAACAAGTAACAATCACATCCAAATTCATGAAAATGAGCAATATTTGGTTTCAAACCCTTCAAGATTTCATATGGAGTCATATTTGTACCAGGTCTAAGATAAGCCCTATTACTTATATGACATGCAGTATTTAAAGCTTCAGCCCAAAGTCTTTTAGATAGGTTTCTAGCATTAAGCATACCTCTTGCCATCTCTTGAAGTGTCCTATTTTTCCTCTCAGCTTCCCATTTTGCTGAGGTGTCTTAGGTGCTGAAAACTCATGGAAAATTCCATTCTTATCACAGAAATCACTGAAACTAGCATTTTCAAATTCTTTCCCATGATCAGACCTAATCTTACAAACAGAGGAACCATACAGATTTTTGATGCTAGCATGTAAGATCCTAAATGTGTTGAATGCATCAGATTTTTCTTTAAGAAACTTAACCCATGTATATCTAGAGAAATCATCTACAATAACAAAGGCATATCTCTTACCACTTAGGCTGCTCACCTCAATAGGACCCATGAGATCCATGTGTAATAATTCAAAACACTTACCAGCCCTGGGAATTGTACTCTGTACCTGGAGGGGTGTATGAATAGCTTTGGTTTGCTTACCCTTTAGGCAGTCCCCACATACAACCTTACCTGGGCTGGATATCTTTGGTAAGCCTTTTACAGCATCAACTTTCTGTAGCTTTTCAAGGTTCCTATAGTGAACATGTCCTAGCTTCCTATGCCACAGAACAACATCATCAACTTTAGCATGAAAGCAATCTGCTTCTTCCTGTGCAAGGTAGCAATTATCTTTAGATCTAGTACCTGTCATAACAAGGACATTTTCACTATTAAATACATCACAAGAACTTTTATCAAATGTAACAAGCAAGTTATCATCACAAAGTTGACTAATGTTTATTAGATTTGCTTTCAATCCTTCAACTAGCAGAACATCTTTGAGTGGTGGAAATCCTTCAACATCTAGTACTCCCTTTCCAATGATTCTTCCCTTGGTGCCTCCTCCATAGTTGACAGTTCCAACATTGAGAGGAATCAATTGTTTAAGATTTTCCTTGTCTCCTGTCATGTGTCTTGAGCATCCACTGTCAAAGTACCACTTACCTGCAAGGTTAGAGTACACAACAGAAAACACAACATTGCATACAAGTTTCATCTTAGGAGTCTTTAACTTTTCAATCCAAGTTCTACTTATCTGTCCTGTTCCTAATGTTGGGATAACATCTGTACCACTGACCAACTCAACATTAGAGACCGTTTCTGTTTTCTTCACATTTTCTTTCAAATATTTCTTGCAATAAGGTTTTATGTGACCTGGTTGAAAACAAAATTGACAGATATAAGTAGGTTTACTTTTGTTGGGATTAGCACTGCTCAAGTCTTTTGATTCCTTAACAAAACCTTCTTTAATGAAAACAGGATTAGCAACTTTAGAGGTAGGTTTCTCAATATATCCAAGACCATTTGTTCCTTGATTACCCATACTCAGTACCTCTTCAAGTTTAGATGTACCTGAGTTCCATTTAGCAATGATCTGATTATCTTTTTCAAGCTTTCCTTTTACCTCTTTAAGTTCAGCTTCTGTCTTGTCAAGGTCTCTTTCATACATCCTCATCAGTTTCTTCAGTCCATCAATCTCTAGCCTCTGAGCTTCATTCTTCTTGGTGAGTTTCTGATTTTCTTTCAGAAGATTATGAAAAGTAGACTTCAAGTCTTCAATGATTTCCTCCTAGGACATTTCACCTTCAAAGTAATACTCTTCATCTAGATCAACTGAGCCATGAAAACATTCAAAGTTAGATTCATCATTATCAGACAAAGAATTGAGATCAATATGGGTATCATATTCAGTCCAATTCCCAAAGAAAGTCTTCTGTTCTGATGTTGAGTCCTGGATGTTGGAGCAACATTGAGACCCGTGGTAGTTATGGAGATCTTCTTCTGTCCAGTCGACATGAGTAAATAGCGCAGCTGTATGAATATCTTCAAAGCTTTCTTCAGTATCAGCACTTGATCCAGAGTTATAATCCTCTTCATTGAAATCATCTACACAAACCCAATGAGACTTTCCCTTATTGCGGAGGGTGTTAGCACATTCAACAGCAATATGACCATAACCTTTACATTCATAACATTGAGTAGTTTTCAACTTTTCAATTTTTTCAGGACTAGATTTTGTTGCCATATATTTAACAAATTTGGGAGGCAATTTTCTAAAACCAGTGGAAGTATTGCTAGGTTGTTTCCCTTTGGATTTATCTTTAAAGTTCAACCTACTGAGTTTCTTGCTAATATTTCCATAGTTAGAAGAAATAATTTCATCCTCATCTTCACTCTCATGATAATTTGTTCCTAACAAAGCAATAACTTGTTGTTTGGTAGTCCTAGCAGGAAACTCTAGCTCAAATTCTCTAAGAGTGTTTAACAAGGATTGAAATTCCATGTTGGCAATATCTCTTGTTTCTCCCATGGCAATTCTCTTGAGAGCAAATCTAGGTGACAAAGATCTAAAAGATTTATAAACCATAGTTTGATTTGAAACAGGAAATCCTAGATTTTCACATTGATTAGTAATGTCAAGGATTTTCTCAAAATAACTATCTATACTCTCTTCATCACCTATCTCAAGTTTTCTAAAATCTTTAAGCAATTGTCTATGTTTAGAGTTCCTAACTGCTATATCTCCTTCACAATGAAGTTCAAGGATATCCCAAGCTGATTTAGCTGTGGTGCAGTTCTGAATTAACTTAAACATCCGATTGGTAACATAACTAAAAATAGCATTAAGAGCTTTCTCATTGTAGTTGTACAGTGTTACCTCGTTTGCTGTCCATTGTGACTTCGGTTTTGGTACAATATCTGCATCTCGGTCGTTCTCAATCTTTGGGACAGAATATCCATCAAGAACGGCATCCCATGCATTCATGTCAATGGATTTGATGTGAACTCTGAGCCTGGTCTTCCAGTAAGCATAATTGATGGATCCTTCTAAGACTGGGAGTCTGCCATAATTGGGATTTATGTTGTCCATCGCGTTGTATCACCTCCAAACACCAGTGAAAACGGTGCTTGGCTCTGACGCCAATTGAAATTGTTGGATCGGGATTGATACAACTTTTCCAAAGTTTCAAAGCTCAAGTTAAGCTGGCGTTGCCTTAACTTGATCTCAAACAATCTTCTTGATAGAGTATAATATGCAGCGGAATTAAAGAACACAAGAAGATAAATTTTCAATGGTTTATTATAAATAATCAACCATCTAGCCTTATGGCAAAATAACCACGCAGGTTTTACCAAAGATGTTCCTCACCACAAAATCACTCTCGCTCTTTTGTAGATTGGACTCAGCAAAGCAGACAAGAATTTTCTCCTTAAATCTAATCCTAGACTTAACTCGAAAACTCACAAACTTTGCAAAACAAGAAACATAGCAACAATGCTTAAGATCTAATCTCTACGGATTTATAAGCTCTATTGTTTCTCTATGTATCTTGATGTACTTCACACCCTATATATAGGTTTCTTCAAACTTGATCTCCAAGGTGTGTTGTACACAGTTTTGGTAACTTATGTTGTTTCCTTGTTGAACTCTACTTTCCTTCTTGAACTCGATCTCCTTCTTGAATAATAGTTCCCTTTATTAGATTGAGTTCTAATAAGGAAATACTCCTTCTTCAATTCAGAGTTGATCTTGGAAAGATTCCTAGTTGCACTTGAACTCCAAAACTTTCCATCTTTGAAACCGTGTTTACTTGACCGATCTCCTTCTCTTGAATTATGGAAACTTCAACTTAGGAAACTTGTAATGTTCTTCCTTATGATTAAGAGATGTTCCTGGACATAAACAAAGACAACTAAAATCGTGGAACTTGATTAATAGGTGAATAAAGGCAAAACTAACATAAAGCAGTTAAAGATAGATTGACAAAATATATACTGGTTTCAATGTTGCCCTGTGAATGTTGGCTCAACATCCATCCAACATTTAAACCCGAATACTTTACTCATGTTCAGAATTTCAGAAACATGTTTTAGGTTAAGACTGTTCTCGGTTTTCAATGTTGTCATTTGGATGTTGGCACAACATCCATCCAACATTGATAACAGAACATCTTACACTTTCACGATATACAAATAGTATAATTTTTAACGAAGTATACCGGTATTTAAACCGTGTTATAATGCGGTATCGTTTATGAATATTAATATACCAAATAATTTTGGTAATTGAATTATCGCTTATTTTAAGCAGGTGATTTTCTACCCTGTTAACACTATTGGTTTGAGAAGTATGACAGATATGAGAAGCATAACTTATAGTTAAGAGTGGCGGTAATGTGGACGATTAGTGATTTTCCAGCTTATGGAATGTTGTTTCAGTGGAGTACTTATGGGAAGTTATCTTGCCCTTATTGTATGGAGTTTACAAAGTCGTTTACCTTGAAGCACGGTGGGAAACCCACTTTGTTTGACTATCATAGTCGATTTTTACCAGAAGGACATATGTGACGGAAAAACAAAAGGGATTTTTATTATAAAAGGGATGCACCAGAAGCTCTTGTTCCGCGTAGGAAAGTGAGGAAATGAGAAGAATTGTGGACAAACTACCACCAGTTAAATTTGGGGTACACACACAAAAGATCCCGGGTTCTGGGACTACTCATAATTGGTGTCGAAGGAGTATATTTTGGAAATTACCTTATTGGTCCCAGAATTTTATTCGTCATAACCTTGATGTCATGCACTATGCGAAGAATGTTTTTGATAACACCAAGAACACAGTGATGAACGATGCAAAGAGGAAAGATAACCCACGTCGTTGTCTCATAACAAATGAACCATTTATTTTTGCCACTCAGGCCCTACAAGCCAATTATACACCGTATCCGTATCAGACACGTCGCATATGATGGTGGGTTGTATCCAGAATTCCAGTTAGACACATTGTTGACATGTCTTCAATAGTGGATTCTGAAGAGGGCCAGTCACGAGAACCATTGGAAGTGTTACTAGAGAATGAATATGTATGGATGAAAGTTTATGTAGAGTTGGGCTCATTTTGCATGGATGTACAACTAGGGGCCGGTGAATTTATTTGGTTGAAGATGTGGGTCGAGTAGTAGTTCATTCAAACGAGGAGGATGAAGGTGATTCAAACGAGGAGGAAGATGGTGATTCTGACTACGAGGAAGACGATGATTCTGATACTGGAGGAAAGTGAATATCAGTTAACAGTGACAATATTGTATTTTTTCACCATGTATTGACATTTAATTATTTACATTGTATTTTTCTAAGGATGAATTGAGATTTAATTGTTCACAATCTATTTTTATTTACATAGATTCAATTGCCTCACACAATAAAAATGCATAAAAAGTGCATAACAAATTACATAAAACATGCATAAACAGACATCCATAAGTTTAATTACATACCCAAACTACATAACAAACTAAATAAGAAGAACGTTAAAAACATATTGAAATAACAACATTAAAAGTACATGAACATAAGTTTAAAACACTAAGAACATAAATAGAAACAACACTGTTTATAATAACATAACATAAACAACTAAATCAACTCCTGCCAAGATTCACGTCCTCGGCGCTCGAGGAATTGTCCAACCCTAGAGCACTTCATCTGGCCTTAGAACACTCAGCGACGTTCATGTCATCACGCATCAGTATATCGTCAAACTGAGTAGGAAATTGTGTGCTCGGTGCAAATGGAACTCGATAACGCCTCTAAGGTGTCGTAGAAGGATCTATCGGTGGTATGGTACTACGATAAGATCTACATGCATCGTGCATAAGTCCAGATAGAGGTAGTGGAGGATGGGTACCTGTGCGAGTCTCGAAGGTCTGGGTCAACTTCAGCATATATCGGAGAACATCACTCAATCTCGCTCCGTCAGTCGCCCTCAACTCTTCGTGCCGACTCTCCAAGTCCTTCACATACGCCTCATCAAATAGGGGTTGTGATCTCCAATGGATGCCGAAACCCTAAGGACGTGCATCCCTCAGTAGCCCTTTTTGTTCATTTTCTTCGGATCTCTAGCTACCAATCGCCATGCAGCGGGATCGAAAACATGCCAATTACCTTCATCACTGTCCTTGCGCCGCAACTCCTCGCAGTACTTTATATGTATATTTTAAGTGATATTAGTAAGAAGTTTAGTATAACTTACAAAATAAAAAGTGAGTATCTAGGTGAAGTGAAGACTCTTACATAAAGCTCCTCATAGGAGGAGTCAAGCCAAGCCCGTACCGCCGGCCGTCCATCCCTCGCCTTCTCAATTGTCTTCATGTGCAAGACCCTATATAGCTCGTCATGTCGCACAGGAGGTCACTTAGGGCGCCGCTACAAAGGACGAAATTAAGTAAAGAAAAAATAATAATTCCACTTATTACAATACTAACACCTAAAAGTATGTAATATAATAAAACATACCATCTTAAAACAATGCTGATTGTCGCTAATGGATCGCTCAGCATAAGTGCCATCCACTTTTGGTTTCTCCTCAGAGTCTTTTCTTTGCCTTCCTCGACAACTCCTGAACTTCTTCTATCTCCCAATGCGCCGCAACCTCTACTTCTAGTTTATCGTTCATCCAAGTCTTCTGGTGGTTTGCCCACTTCGGATCATCCTTCCTAGCCAGACATTTCTTCTTTGCGTCATGCGTCATGCATCATGCATCATGCCCTTATATCTTTCCATAGCTTTCCTCTAGAATGCCTCGTGCGCCCTACGTTTTTCTGTATCAGAATCTTATATGTAGTCTACAAATAAAATTAAGGTTTAATTATTGTAGGCTTCTGTTAAAAAAATTGAACACTAGAATTTGGCTATTATATATTAGGACAAAATAATTATTTGTACCCTGTATGTTTCATTTTTTTATGAAAATGCCCGTTATCTTTCGAATTATTAAAAATGCCCTGGATCTATGCCCTTTTTTTGTAGAAACTGCCCTTTGCATAGAAAAAATGTAGTTTCTACAAAAAAAGGGCATAGATCCAGGGCATTTTTAAATATTCGAAAGATAAAGGGTATTTTCATCAAAAAGTGAAACATCACGGGCACAAATGAATTTCTCTAAAAGAATGCACCTATTGAGTCTTTAAGCAATAGTAAAATGTTCAGTGTAAGAAAATCTCCTTGCATGGAAAAAGCTACTTCACCTAAGAGGTTTAGTGTGAAAGCTTTCAATTCTTATCTCACGCATCACAACATTGAAAAGAAACTATGAATAAGGTGATGCAACACGTCACTCTTGACACAAGGTTAACAAAAAATTGGGTCTATCTTGATAGAACTCTCGATTTAGAAGTAGTCCCTATATGTTTTTTCATACCCAACAAATCACGTCATATTCGTCCCATGTTACAACACGAAAGAATGTGGGATCATCTTCTTTCCCTGAGAAAAACAAGTTCTCACCTTGTCCCACTCACAATACTATATGTTTATTTAGTATGTTTGTTTTATGATTTGGACGAATTATTATTTGTGCCCGTGATGTTACACTTTTTGATGAAAATGCTCTTTATCTTTCGAATATTTGAAAATGCCCTGGATCTATGCCCTTTTTTGTAGAAACTGCCCTTTTTCTATGCAAAGGGCAATTTCTACAAAAAAGGGCATAGATCCAGGGCATTTTCAATAATTCAAAAGATAACGGGCATTTTCATAAAAAATTGAAACATACAGGGCACAAAAAATAATTTGTCCTATATATTATATAGTCACCCTAAAGATTAGCCAAAATTTATCTCTGATTCCTTGTTCGAGTTTTGTCCAACATGGTACAAATTCCGCAACAACCTCTTGGTAATCGCTGTAATAGTCTTCACAATCCGCTCTTGATCGTCAAATAGTCTCTTGATGGTTAGCTTTATGACAATACGCTGTGAGCTATCCTAAGGCACCACATCTTCTCTAGTAACTCCTCTAGGAGGTCGTGTTTGACTAGGAGTTGGTGGAGTAGATGATAGGCCCACATGATCTGTCCCGGGTGTCTCTGGTGGAGTAGATAATGGGCGTGCGTAATGTGTACCGCGTGCCTCTGGTGAAATAGATGATGGATGCGTTGCATCGGCATGAGCGGGATCTAGAGTAGTAGACAAATGTACTAGACGTATGCGCCTAGTAGGTCCTGAACTACCACGACACCTCTATGTAGGGGGGTCATTGCGACCCTCAGGGGCGGGTACAATCGTCTAACATGACGAGGATCTAAGTTAGAATTCCTAAATATATAATCATGTCTAGGTTATAAAGATTTACTAAATATATAATCATGTATAAGTTATAGAGATTCCTTAACGCATAATTATGTCTAAGTTATAGAAATTTCCCATGGCAAATGCAATGTTTAAAACTAATAACTGCATCTATGATATCTAAACTAATATACATATAAATATTTCAACAATTTTTTAATATAATAACACTAATTATAAACATAATTTAATCAAATAAATCATAAAAACTTAATCCAATTAATAAAATTACATATATAATCGAAGTTTAATCAATAATCGTAACAATTGTAAGATATATAACAAAATCTAATGGCATAGTCGAGATTTAAAAACTAACAATTTTTTAAAGGCATGACATATATAATACCCGTTTAATAACTAACAATTAAACGAGAACTAACAATTCAACGACAACCAACAATTTCCTAAAGGTTTCTAAAACATAATCGACCAATCGAAACTAAATCTAACGAAATTATCTAAAAAGCGTTAAAGCTACAAGATCTAATGATTCATAAAGTATAATCAATGTTTTTTGACAATTAACAATTCAACAAAATCTAATGATTTCCTAAAGGTTCCTAAGCATAATCGACTAATCGAAGTTAAATATAATGAAATCTAACAATCATGAAATCTACAAGATCATTAGTCGATGTTTAACAACTAAATATAATGATCTAATTCCTAAAGGTTCCTAAAGCATAATCTTGTAATCGAAGCATAATCTAACGAAATTTAACGATCCCTAAAGCAATTCGTTCGAAACTATAGTTGAAATCTAAAGCAATTCGTTCGAAATTACCAAAAACCTACAAAGACTAACTAATTACATTCAAAATCACAACTAAATCATCAAAAATAAAACACGGTTTGAAGAAAACAACAAAGACTTACAACAATCCGAACGTGCAAAGAGAAGGCGATAGCAATTATGGGAGGCGGGCACTGCCGACTGCGCGTTGTGGCGGTGCTGTTGGGGGGGGGGGGGGGCAATGGGAAATCACGACTGAGATGATTTTGGGTGGAAATCACGATTGAAATGATTTTGGGGGAGTGGTTCTATTATTTTTTAATAGATACCAGCCTTAGCAACGAGCTTCTCATTACTACATGGGCCCAACTGCGGCCCAGTTGGGTTTGGGGCAACTTCAATGTTGAACTAAAATGGTATCGACTGACTTCCCATCCGTCGCTACGTCGCTACCTCATTCGGCTACGGTCGGCCCGTCGCTACCACAATCTGCAACTGGGAGGCCCTTCCTAACCTGGGAAGCAACGGGCTGGCGGTCGCTACTGGTGAGTAGCGACCGCTTCCCCGCCGCAATTTTCCGGTAGCTAATGCTCGAAAATCTTGTAGTGATTGGCGACGGGCTGGGCAAGGACGACGGGTGTGTCTATCGCTAATAGTTAAGGCGACCGTATTTGTCCGTCGCTCTTGGCTTTTACGTCCATTTTATATATGAAAAATGTCCATGGGATACGGATTTTTCTGTAGCCAATGGTCGTAGGCAAAAGAGGCTTTTGTTGTAGTGATAGATGTCGAATCAATAATGACCCGACAATTTGTTTGACATTTGTTCTTAAATCTTACAAGATGAAAAATTAAGTCAAGGCACTTACCTTGAAAATCCAACATGGTTCTTTTTATTTTTTTTGATAAATAAATTCCAACAATGTTAAACACTTAAAATGTAGTATAACATACATAACAATAAGGCCTTCTCATTTGTTTACAAAACATATATAATAAAAGGAAACACAGTTCATGTGACATCAATTAAGGGGTGAAAATGCATAAAACTGACCTATGATTTCAAAAACCTAATGTGAAAATATATGAACGCACCTCTAATGCGACAAAAGTACATAAATCAAAATTAAGAAAGTCATTGCTTTACTAATGCAATAAAATTAAAGTACAAATGTCACTAATTAACACTTCATCAATTAAGCAAAGGACAGGATTGTTACCTTATCTTCAAAAGGGACCCTCTAATGTGGAGGAATTATTTCATCGTATTGAAATAATATCTGTTGTTTTGACATGTACCGTATTGTACCAAAGATTCAACTTTTAGTTCAATATATCATTCTTTTACTCTGTTTCTTGTTTTTCATGTACGAGCTTTATACATTTACAAATTGGCGAAGTGATTCTTGAAGTCATTTGGTATCTGTTTATTACTTTTGCATTTTCTATAATTTTAAATAATGATTTGGCACAGTTACGATCGATAAACAATTTTTCGACAATATGAATGCTACGAGTTGCGGAAATGTAAATGAGAGGTGGGTACTCAATCGAGTTGATTGAAGAGATCAACTTAGAAGAATGTAAAATACAAGTTTATCATAAGTAAAGTTTAGAGCATTTTTTTAACAAGATTAATTCGACAATAGATCGTCTATATGTGGCGAGGTGGTATATTACAAGTGTAGTGCTACGATTCTATTACAAACTCCATCCACTATGACTATGACTAGAGCTAAGTAGACTTGGTCCGGAACACCTCAGATTGACGATGTGATGCACTGCTGGATGTCGAGGGCAATGTCGAATGTGACGTCGAAGGTGATATAGGGGACCTTCTATGTCGAGGATATGTCCATGTCGGGGTAGATGTCGAGTATGATATCAAGTATGATGTTGAGTGTGATGTCGAGTGGGATGTCGAACGGTATGTCAATGATATATATCGGAGATTTATATTGGGTGTTATATCAAAGATTATATCGCGGGGATACTCGATATTGTGTGAACTGTGTATGACTTACCTTGATCAGCGGAACCCGAGCATTTATAGACCTCAGGATGGGGACCGCACACGTGACACACACGTGATTTGTACCATATTGAATATTACATTCGGTATGCATATCGGGGGTCATCCCTGGTATCCATGAGCATGGGCCTGGTCAATGGCCGACCCAATACGAAAATGACCCATATCAAGATATTAATTAGAAACTCATAAACGCATTATTTGAAAGCAAAAGATAATAAACAATGTCCATGTATTATTGTTGCTTAAAAAAAAAGACACTCTTATGTGTGTTGTTGGCTTTTGTAGCCTGAAAATGCTCTTTATCATGCCCGATACTGTATATCCAAGTAAGCTTTCTGTGAAGTAACTCTGCGCTTTTCCGTGGAACCGATTTTTTTTGGATAGGATAATGAAACCAATACATGTTTAGACTTCGCCAGTTCTATTTTTTTTTTTTTTTTTGATCAGAAATGAGGAATATATTAAAATGAAGTACAAGGAGTACTCCCAAAAGGTCAGGTTATGGTACAAGAAAGAGGTGAGCTACACCACTCAAAAAAACAATAAGAAAAAGCTCTATCTTTCGATTTGAACCAGCTCCACACCTTAGCCTTAATGGTCTCCGTAACGTCATCAAGTTTTGGTTGCAATCCGTTGAAACAAGCTCTGTTTCTCATAACCCAGATTTCCCAAAAGACCAAGAGCCACAAACTATTCCACCGGCTTCTCAATTTACTATTTGGGATGATGTCGCAGAGCTGAATAAAAAAGCCTTTAATGCTGCCCGCCGAGACTGAAACAATACACAACCACTTGAGGATAGAATACCAGACTTTCGTGGAAAAGGGGCACATAATGAAGAGATGGTCAGTATTTTCATCATAGCTTTGGCAAAACACATAACACGTATTGCCACCAGAAACCGTGATGCCTCTTTTCATCAAATTCATCTTTGTCGGAATTCTGTCAATAATCATTCTCCAAGCGAAGGCTTTTATTTTTAATGGTGCATCAATATTCCAAAGTAATTTGAAACAAGGGTCGACATTGATATTTTCCGTAGGAAAGAGCATTTGATAGGCTGATTTGACAGAAAAGTCTCCATTTTTTTCGCATTTCCATCGCCAACAATCTGTCTTATCAATCTGGGGGCAAACTCCGTTTAAAATCTAAGTTCTATAATCTAAGTCCAAGTATTTTGTATTTGCTTTACTGAACAACATGTAGCCTAAAGACTTAAATGGAGACGCATTTCTTAACCATTAGAATGGAGATATAGAATTCATGTACCTGACTCAATGTGATTCAAATTTAGTTCATATAGCCACCCTAATTTATTAAGATTACAATTTTGGTTGTTATTACTTTCACTACAAAAACATCGGGTCATTCCCGACCGCAAAGCCGGTCGGAAATGACCCATGTGCGGTCGGGAATGACCCTTTCCCGACCGCTATTCGGTCGGGAAGAAGCGGTCGGCGTTGCTTCGGTCGGAAAAAGTTTTCCGACCGCCTTTCGGTCGTCCCGGGGTTTTTCCGACCGCCCAATCCCGACCGAAAATCAGTCGGGAGTTTCCCGACCGCAATTCGGTCGGGAATAGTTTAAATATTATTCCCGACCGAAATTCGGTCGGGAATAGTTTAAATATTATTTCCGACCGAAATTCGGTCGCGAATAATATAAATATTATTCCCGACCGAATTTCGGTCGCGAATAATATAAAATTATTCCCGACGAAATTTCGGTTGCGAATAATATTTATATTATTCCCGACCGAATTCCGGTCGGGAATAATATTTAAACTATTCCCGGCCGAATTTCGGTCAGGAATAATATTTAAACTATTCCCGACCGAATTGCGGTCGCGAATAAAACTCGCCAGAATAAAAAAAAATCATATTCCGGTAATAATTACCGAAATATTATTATTTTTAATATTTTGAAATATTTTCGATTTATTACCTAATCTAAAACATTCTTTAGCTTTTTTGTGTTGTAGATGGACAATTAAATTTTGGATTTATTGCTCAATCTAAAGCACAAAAAAGTTAAATAAGTGTTTATTTAAAATAGAATAAAATGCTTGTTTCAAGTTGAAGAAAGAAGAGAAAAAATTTGTTTTGTGGAAAAAATTGTTTGAAGATGAAAGAATAAATTGTTTGTTGTAGAAAAAAATTCTTGGAATAAAGAGAAAGTTGAAGAAATAATGTAAAGTAGATGAAAAAATGAGGAGAATGATGAAGTGTATTTATAGGGAAAAGTTAAAAATTTTGAATTTTCGTAAAATTTGAATTTCCCGCCTAGTCCCGCCAATTTTTTCGAGTATTCCCGACCGAATTTCGGTCGGGAAAAGTTTAAAATTTGAAAATTTAGCCAACCCGCCAAATTTTCAACATTTACCGACCGAATTTCGGTCGGGAATACTTATGAATATTATTCCCGACCGAATTTCGGTCGGGAATACTTATGAATATTATTCCCGACCGAATTTCGGTAAGAAAAAATAGTAAAAAAAAAAAATCGATTTTTTGAAAAATCTTGATGTGTTTGTTAAGTATAACTATATATTCTCAATAAATACATGAATTGCACTAATGACTAGTTAGGTTAATGTTCTTTTAATTATGAAATTAGTATAGATTAACATATAAGTTAAGTTAGTTTGGAGTTTCACATATATATTAATCATACATAGTATAGAGTATTCCCAATTGGCGATTAACATTTGTTACAAACATTAGTATAAAGAGGCTAATTGTGTATATATTACCATATGTTTAACATAATCATAAGTAGTTACGTTATTAGCAGCTACATATACCAATCTATTTATAAGTGACAATATGAATCGACGCTTCAAACGATTCATCAACGTGCAACTATTTTTTTTTTTTATATTTTTTCAGTAATACATAACTAATATTGATGTACTTGATCATTAAATCAACGATTTATCTAAAATGAAGAGCGAAATTGTGAAATTAAAAATATGAATATTATTCCCTATCGAAAATCGGTCGCCAATACCCCTAATTCCCTACCGACTTTCGGTCGCGAATAAGTATTCCCGACCGACTTTCGGTCGCAAATAAGTATTCCCGACCGACTTTCGGTCGCGAATAAGTATTCACGACCGAATTTCGGTCGGGAATTCTTATGAATATTATTCCCGACCGAATTTCGGTCGAGAAAAATAGTAAAAAAAAAAAATCGATTTTTTGAAAAATCTTGATGTGTTTGTTAAGTATAACTGTATATTCTCAATAAATACATTAATTGCACTAACAAATAGTTAGGTTAATGTTCTTTTAATTATGAAATTAGTATAGATTAACATATAAGTTAAGTTAGTTTGGAGTTTCACATACATATTAATAATACGTAGTATAGAGTATTCCCAATTGCGATTAACATTTGTTACAAACGTTAGTATAAAGACGCTAATTGTGATATATATTATTAACATATGTTTAACATAATCATAAGTAGCTACGTTATTAGCAGCTACATATACCAATCTATTTATAAATGACAATATGAATCGACGCTTCAAACGATTCATCAACGTGCAACTATTTTTTTTTTTTGATTTTTTCAGTAATATATAACTAATATTGATGTACTTGATCATTAAATCAACGATTTATCTAAAATGGAGAGCGAAATTGTGAAATTAAAAATATGAATATTATTCCCTACCGAAAATCGGTCGCCAATACCCCTAATTCCCTACCGACTTTCGGTCGCGAATAAGTATTCCCGACCGACTTTCGGTCGCGAATAAGTATTCCCGACCGACTTTCGGTCGCGAATAAGTATTCCCGACCGAATTTCGGTCGGGAAAAATAGTAAAAAAAAAAAATTCGATTTTTTGAAAAATCTTGATGTGTTTGTTAAGTATAACTATATATTCTCAATAAATACATGAATTGCGCTAACAAATAATTAGGTTAATGTTCTTTTAATTATGAAATTAGTATAGATTAACATATAAGTTAAGTTAGTTTGGAGTTTCACATATATATTAATCATAGGGATAAATGCATTAAACCCCCTGAACTATGCACGTTTTTGCGTTTTCGTCCTTAAACTAATTTAATAAGCGTTTTCCCCTCTAAACTATGCACGTCTGTGCGATTTGCCCCCTGGCCGGGTTTTCGGCCATTTCCGGCCATTTTTAGCCGGAATATTCCTCTCTACCCGACTCATATGTGTTGTACTAGATGTATAATGATAGTTGATGACAAAAAAAAGGCGAAAAAACACCTCGAACCGGGCATATTCCGGCCAAAATGTGATTAAACAAAATTTTTTCGAGTATTCCCGGCCGAATTTCGGTCGGAAAAAGTTTAAAATTTGAAAATTTAGCCAACCCGCCAAATTTTCAACATTTATCGACCGAATTTCGATCGGGAATAACTATGAATATTATTCCCGACCGAATTTCGGTCGGGAATATTTATGAATATTATTCCCGACCGAATTTCGGTGGGAATACTTATGAATATTATTCCCGACCGAATTTCGGTCGGAAAAAATAGTAAAAAAAAAAAATCGATTTTTTGAAAAATCTTGATGTGTTTGTTAAGTATAACTATATATTCTCAATAAATACATGAATTGCACTAACAACTAGTTAGGTTAATGTTCTTTTAATTATGAAATTAGTATAGATTAAAATATAAGTTAAGTTAGTTTGGAGTTTCACATATATATTAATCATACATAGTATAGAGTATTCCCAATTGGCGATTAACATTTGTTACAAACGTTAGTATAAAGAGGCTAATTGTGATATATATTATCATATGTTTAACATAATAATAAGTAGTTACGTTATTAGCAGCTACATATACCAATCTATTTATAAGTGACAATATGAATCGACGTTTCAAACGATTTATCAACGTGCAACTATTTTTTTTTTTTTTTGATTTTTTCAGTAATACATAACTAATATTGATGTACTTGATCATTAAACCAACGATTTATCTTAAATGGAGAGCGGAATTGTGAAATTAAAAATATGAATATTATTCCCTACCGAAAATCGGTCGCCAATACCCCTAATTCCCTACCGAATTTCGGTCGCGACCGAAAGTCGGTCGCGAATAAGTATTCCCGACCGAATTTCGGTCGGGAAAAATAGTAAAAAAAAAAAATTCGATTTTTTGAAAAATCTTGATGTGTTTGTTAAGTATAACTATATATTCTCAATAAATACATGAATTGCGCTAACAAATAATTAGGTTAATGTTCTTTTAATTATGAAATTAGTATAGATTAACATATAAGTTAAGTTAGTTTGGAGTTTCACATATATATTAATCATAGGGATAAATGCATTAAACCCCCTGAACTATGCACGTTTTTGCGTTTTCGTCCTTAAACTAATTTAATAAGCGTTTTCCCCTCTAAACTATGCACGTCTGTGCGATTTGCCCCCTGGCCGGGTTTTCGGCCATTTCCGGCCATTTTTAGCCGGAATATTCCTCTCTACCCGACTCATATGTGTTGTACTAGATGTATAATGATAGTTGATGACAAAAAAAAGGCGAAAAAAACACCTCGAACCGGGCATATTCCGGCCAAAATGTGATTAAACAAAATTTTTTCGAGTATTCCCGGCCGAATTTCGGTCGGGAAAAGTTTAAAATTTGAAAATTTAGCCAACCCGCCAAATTTTCAACATTTATCGACCGAATTTCGGTCGGGAAAAGTTTAAAATTTGAAAACGGGAATATTTATGAATATTATTCCCGACCGAATTTCGGTGGGAATACTTATGAATATTATTCCCGACCGAATTTCGGTCGGAAAAAATAGTAAAAAAAAAAAATCGATTTTTTGAAAAATCTTGATGTGTTTGTTAAGTATAACTATATATTCTCAATAAATACATGAATTGCACTAACAACTAGTTAGGTTAATGTTCTTTTAATTATGAAATTAGTATAGATTAAAATATAAGTTAAGTTAGTTTGGAGTTTCACATATATATTAATCATACATAGTATAGAGTATTCCCAATTGGCGATTAACATTTGTTACAAACGTTAGTATAAAGAGGCTAATTGTGATATATATTATCATATGTTTAACATAATAATAAGTAGTTACGTTATTAGCAGCTACATATACCAATCTATTTATAAGTGACAATATGAATCGACGTTTCAAACGATTTATCAACGTGCAACTATTTTTTTTTTTTTTGATTTTTTCAGTAATACATAACTAATATTGATGTACTTGATCATTAAACCAACGATTTATCTTAAATGGAGAGCGGAATTGTGAAATTAAAAATATGAATATTATTCCCTACCGAAAATCGGTCGCCAATACCCCTAATTCCCTACCGAATTTCGGTCGCGAATAAGTATGCCCACTTTCCCGACCGAATTCCGGTCGGGAATATTTATTCCCGACCGAAATTCGGTCGGAAAAAGTATTCCCGACCGGACCGCGGTCGGGAATGCTTTTTTAAAAGTTCCCGACCGGATTTCGGTCGGGAATACTTTTCTCGACCGAAAAGCGGTCGGGAATGCTCTCGACCGATTTCCGGTCGGGATTTTCCGGTCGGGAAAACACCCGAATTCTTGTAGTGTTTAATTTAGTGAAAATTAATACTCTTACCATTCAATTAAACCCGAGACGATGCAACTTTGATTATTTCTTTGATTTACATTTAATAACTAATAACGTGTATACTTAATAAATAACAACAATGATTTGTCTCTGGCAACTTTTAAGTACTTTTGATGGAGTAATCCCCACATGAAGGTTCTTGAGTAACAATTACAGGTAAATCCACCATAATTGAAATAATCCAAAGTACCTTTCAAATCAGAAGCACAGATTGTAATGATGTTCGCTGGATCATATAATCCGCAACATTACATAGAATCTACAAAATCAATGTTTTCATGGTCGAAATACGTATTTCTAGCTGTACAACAGGGCACTTTACACCAAAAATCCTTACTAAATGAAAATTTTAAACAAATAGGTACTGTTAAAATCACTTGAATATATTACCTGCCTCAAGATTTTTCTTTTTGTAATAATCAAAATCATGGTTATGAACCCCTAATTGCTTCAACCAAGAGTCAGCGGCAGTCTGAAGAACAACAAGCTTTTCATAATTAGCTGAATTATTTTTGATCCAAACATCCCGTTGCATTGCGAGAGTTGAAAGTCCGAAGGGAGGCAGAGAAATATTTCCGTGGCTCTTGTATTCAGATTTGGCTTGTACCAAACCATTGCTTCCTTTAATATCTATACCACAGAACCTTCTTATTGTCAATCCATGAGAATAAACATTAAAATTATTGTAAAAGTTAAGGTGACTCCTTAGGCAGACCAAAGGTTAATACTGCCTTTACGCTTAATATTTATTATGACAAGCATAAGAATCACGCATTCTCATTTATGTTGCAAAATGTATTTTAGAAAAAGTAAAGAGAAACTGTTCATGGAACAATGACAAACATTCTATTCATTCAGAACAATAAAATATCGACCAAGTATGTCACTAACAATAAGCACTAGCATTGTTCAGCTCATGCAGCGGTGATCTTTAGAAACTATAATTAATAAATCAGAAAAGAAAAACCAGAAAGTACCTTGAAAATGTGCAGATAAAGCGTGAAATGTAAGGAAGTGTGTTGAAAGATCTTCCACCTTTCCTTTGGAAGGAATGTGATAGATAGGACTCCTACATATTGAACATAAAAGAAATTGTCAAATTTAGATAACATTTATCATGAGGACTAGAATATCTAACATTCATTATTTATAAGGTTGTAAAAATTAATTGTCTATGTATTATTATTACTAATCAAGAAATAAATAGCTCTTGTATTTTTTGCTACCATTTATCTTCGTGTGCTGTTGGTCAGCTTTAACATTTCAAATATTGCTAAAACATTCGAAAATTTTGCAAATCTTTTTTTTTAATGCTTAACAGTTGAAACGTGCATTAAAAGTTATAATACGACAATTTATGAAAACAACTAATGAAAGTTGTATCTAACACAACCAAAGATCGATCACGATTGATCGAAAACAGAGAAGAGAATACGTACCATGCTACGGACATCCAACTCGCTGGAGACAACTCCGTGCTTTCTAGTGAAACCAACTCAGGTAAAGATTCCGCTAGTTCAGCAATCTAAGCCAACCAGTATTTGTGTCACTAATGCAACAAGAAAACTAAGAGTGTGCCACTAATGTGACAAAAATATACACATCGAAAGCAAAAAGTTATAACTGTGTCACTAATGTGATAAAATCATTAGACTTCAATAATTAAGAAAAATACAAGATTCCTTACCTTATCTATAAAAGGAACCCTCCAATATGGAGAAATTGTTTCTTCGTATTGCAATAAGAGGTATACAATGGAATCCGATTCCCTCATTGGCCATAAACTGTCTTGAGTGATGCCACGCTTTGAAACGCTGCCCTGTGACTTTCTGGAGATTTCACTGAAATAACATTAAAAATCATCTGTATATATCACTTAAATGATCACTTTAAACTTCAAAAATCTCTCTTCTGAAAAGCGCGGTATCAATCAGGACGAAAGGTTAGTTCAAGTAAAAATTAACTATAAAAAAAAAAGACTCCACAATATTTTTCATACTTAAATCCCCATGAAATAGTCGTATCGCCCAATGTAAAAACATAACCAATAGTATTCTTTTTACTATCAAGATCACCCGCCAAACCAGCATCTACATAACCACTCAAGTCTGTGTGTTGTCCCTCAAAACACAATGACCTATCACAAGTAATACGTAAGTACCAAAAGATCCACTTCACTGCATTTCAGTGTTGCTTTCCAAGACTACCCATGTGTCTACTCAAAACTTGCACTACATATGCAATATTTGGTCTTGTACAAATCATGGCATACATCAGACTGCCAACTACTGAAGAATATGGAGTTTTCCTCATCTTTGCATCCTCCAAATCATTGCTAGGTGACTCCATTTTAGTTAGTCTAAGCTGACTACCTAAAGGAGGGCTTACAATATTTACATCTTTCATAATAAATCTCTTAAATACTTTCAATGTAATAGACTGCGAACGATGCAAGTTACCCGCCACCTTGTCCCGATTAATCTGCATACCGAATATTTGCTTTTCCTAACCAAGATCCTTCATGGAAAATCGTTCAGATATTTGTTTCTTCAACTTGTTCACTTCTTGAACACATGAATCTGCTATCAACATGTCATCAACATATAATAGGAAAATAATGAAGCTACTAATAAACCTCATGAAGTAGCAGCAATCATCGGGATTGCATCTACCAAAACCAATATCGTGCATGAAGCCATCAAGGGAATGCCAACTCCATATGAACTCCATTCATCGTATGCATGCCACAGGTTTCCAAGTAAAAAGCATTCAACATTTTCTTCATTATCAGCTGATTGTTGTAACTTCTAACATTCATCAGAGGGGATCACACAAATGTTAACATTAGACTTGTAACCCAATTCGAAAAGATAAACTATTAAATTGTCCTTTTTTTCCATACTATAATTAAATATTTTTCACTGAGTTGAATATTGTTTGCTATAATGTATTATCAAATAAAACAAAGATTAATAGAGTTTTTTGATGCCTTTGATTTTTTCCTTTTTTCTTTTTGCGAAACTAAAGAACCGAGACACATTGATCAATTAAAAATAATTGATCTATCTCATCAATTATATATTCCTTTTTAGATTAAGAATATCCTTATAAGAGTTTCTCTCAGAGCATCAAATATATACAGAAACGCATCAATAAATTTTAGAGGATGCCATTTTCATTTGTGGCCAAAAGAGTTGCTTTCTAGATGCAATTGTACTACTATACTATGCACAGTATTCAATGATTTCTACGCCTACGTGTTATGTCTATATGATTTAGGGCTGGTTTAGCTTGCACAAATAATTTATTTTATCATTCATCAATAAGAGAATCAAAATAAATCGATAATAGCCCAAAAGAAAATAAGATCTCAAATTTGTTTCTTAGAAAGACTGATAAGTACCTTTGGAAGTGGCCTTGAAGGGACGATGGGAGTTAGAGCATGAAGAAACCTATCAAGGTTCGATTGAGCTTTTGTCATAGGAGGAGAGGTAAAAGACGACTTAATGTTAGGGAAGACCAGTAGTTTTCCTGATTTTTGATGTATAAGGTACCTATGTTAACAAAAATTAAAACATGAGATAAAAAAAAAAAAAAATCAGCTGACTTAAGTATTCTAGAATGGTATTAATTTTCTCTGCTGAAGACAAGTTAAACGGGATTCTGAAGTCAAATCTGGCATTGTTTCAACAGTTAAAGTTGCATATATAGGAATCCTAGTATGGCAATTTAATATATATGTACATGCATTTTATACAATTGTGTAAGGGAAAATTTAAAACAATTCTTACCTTAAGTGAACAAAAAAGAGAGAAGATTGTTTTACTATAGAGGGGAGAATAATATGATGGTGAATGGGGAATGAAAAGAAGGGGGACATGGAAATAATTAGCACATACATTGTAGATGCGGAAACATAATTTAATGAAAATATATCAACCAACTAATTAATTTGTTCAAATTAAGAATTTTCTTATCTGTTTTAGTTAATTGCCAGATATTGGTTACTAAAAACCAAATCAATTTACCTATACCATTAATGTCTTGAATATCAGTTGTCTTTTTTAGTAACTTTTGGCTCATATTTTAAGTCAAATGTATGTGTGTATATATATATATATATATATCTTATAATGAAAATTGAAATGATTTATGTAAACATGCTTTCAAAGTTTAAAGAAACAATATCTATAATTCAAAGGAACAATTACCATACAACTACCATGGTAAAAGAAAAGTACATAGGTTGCAGGAGATGACTCCGTGCTTCTTAGTGAATCCAATTCAAGTAAAGACTTTATTAATTCAACTATTTAAGTCAATAGTATTTGCTTCAATAATACGACAATTTTTTTTTGTTTTAATAAAATGCACCACTTACGCGTTAAAAATACAGACATCAAAAGCTCGAAAGTTATTGCCTCACTAATGCGACAAAAAAGTATAAGTAGTATTGTCAACACTTCATTAGTAAGCAAAAAACAAGATATGTTACCCAATTATTGGTGAAAAAAACACTCGAATAAGAAGAAATGGTTCATCGTGTAAAATCAAAACTGGTAAGAGGGTCCCATTCCCTCACTACTGATAATCTCACTAGGTAATGCCCGTGTTTGAAGCACTATCATATGCTTGATAGATTTTCCGTCAAAATAAACGTGTGACCACTTACAAAATCACTCGAAACTCCAAAAATATCTTTGTTTTTCTTCCAAATATATAGATGGTGAGGTTGTCACCCGTAACTACTGGCTAGATCTTTGTTTTACTGAAAAATATCTAGAGAAGAAACATGGTAGGTTGATGCACTTAACCCATTTGTATACGACTAAATAACACGTAGGTAGTTTATAGTACTATTGAGCAACATCTTTCGCCAGTACCAATGATCACGAGGATGCTAACTCCATGCAAATATATGAAATCCATTCATTATTGTCATAGATTTGCAAGTATAAAGTATTAGACATTTTCTTTGTCACCAATTGTTTGATGTTATGTTTATTAGATCATAACACGTATGTATTGGAAATCTCGCATTTCATGTCATTTATGTTAATCACTTTTCAAACAAGGTCCACTATGTTGCCATCTTTCATTAGACGTCCTACGTTGTATCAATTATCAATTTTCGTGCTCCACAACATTCCGGCAAGGGGATATTCCAATATTTCCCGGAAAGTAGCATGTGATTAGCACATGACTCTTAGTCTGAGTTTTTTATTTACATCTTCACCTCCAATTTTCTTATAAAATTACACTCACACCTCAATATAATTTAAGGTAAACACACTTACACCTCAATAAATGAAATAATTATATTGATAACTTTTATACTTTTAAATTTCAAAGATATTTAAATAACTTATATTAAAATAATTCATGATAGATCAAAAATTATTTTCTTTTTGGAGAAGATGAAGTATATTTTTTTGTTGTTTTTCTTTTTTATTTTGAATTTTCAATGACCGCTAATTAAAAATTAAACTTAAGAAATCAAGCTTAAAATTACTAATTAAGTTGTTGAAATTTTTTATTGCTGAAAATATATGTCATTTGAAGACACATTTCCTTAAAAAAAATCGATAATACTTAGTATTTAATTTTTACACAACAGAACTTTACTTTATAATTATATGTAAGAGTTTATTAGTTTTTTATGTTTTAAATATTTTTGAAGTAATAACTGAATTTTAAATTGTAAATATAAATTATTAAAATATTTTTGGAGTGTAAGTTTGAAAACAATTATTATAATGTATATTTTAATAGAAAATAACTTTTGAACTATCATGAATTATTTTAACATAAAATATTTAAATATCCTTGAAATATAAAAGTCTAAAAGTTATCAAATTAATGAAAAAACTGATCACGACTAAAAATGAAAAGCAAGTCATTGCACGAAAAAATTGAAACACGACACCATTATATTAGAGAGGATAATTTTACTTTTTACAAAAGAAGAAGAAGAAGAAGACACGGAAGTAATGATGTGAAGCATGAGATGTAATTGCATATCGGAGCTGGCGCGGGGTGTTTTCGCTAGTCTCGAGATTACCTTCCCACCAGACTCTCTTGCCCCTTATATGCAACATAAGAAGAGCTCTCAGTTCGATGGAAACCTGCACTAAACATAATGGTAGAAGTAAACAGTTTATATATGTAAGTAACCTATGCTAGGGAAGGATACGAGTTGTTTGTTTTGCGACTAGACTCAACGCGGGGTCGGGCTACCTATGTATCTCTCTGAGAAGAAAGAATCAAGGCGGGTGTAATTCATTATTAATTTGTGCCCGTGGAGGTCTTAGATGTCGTAATGCTAGTTTAAGAGCTGTATGTATAGTATTGGCCCTTAGGCTCAATTTGGACTATCCCAGAGGATGTTTGTCTCGTAATCGAGGCTCGGGTGACCGTAATATTGTCCTATGTAGGTTTAACCAATAACGATGATCATTTGGGTGGCCTAACGGCTTAGCAATTCATTGAGACCCAGAAGCTTGGCATAAAATGCACCACGAAGTGGTCAATCCCGAGTTGAAGCTCTGTCGTACTTAAGTCCAATTGTTGACATTCGAATGTCTATGAAAAAGTAGAGGATTATATACTCAAAGTACTTTGGCTGACGTACTTTGGGTTAACGTGAAACTATTGACGTGCCAAGAGAGGTGAAGAGGTATTATAGAATGCACACGCGACGCTATATCTTTAGCAAACGGAAAGTTCAGGGTAAAATGATTAAGTGTGACATTAGAGACGACATTTAAGGTCGGTAATGACCAAAATGCGGTCACTAATGCTCATTAGCGACCAAAAGTCGGTAGCTAATTTTCGGTCCCTACTAATCGCATCGCTAATAACTGGCGACAGACATTCGGTAGCTAATGACCAAGTTTGCTACCGCAAATCCGTCGCCAATATTAGTGACCGGATGTTGGTTGCCACCTCCGTCACCACTCCTCTGATTTTAGTGACCAGAAAACGGTCGCTAATATATAACTTAGTGACCGAAATCCCGTCACCAATCCACCAATTCGCATTCCCTTTCAAACCACATTAGCTACCACATTATGGTAGCTAATACTATGAATATTATTACCTACCTGGTTCATGTGGTAGCTCATTCTATGAATATCAGTAGTTACCACTGGCCGGTAGCTAATAATATTTTTACAATTAGCTACCGAATCACGGTAGCTAATAATATATAACGCCTTGATAATTATTAGCTACCGCGAGGCGGTAGCTAATAACATCAACATATTTAAAAAATAAAATTATTCCATAAATTTCTGAAAAATTATTTCTTTCTTGTTTCAACAATATGAAAATCATTGTCGATTTGTTCGTTTAACACTAACAAGCATTTAAATAAAAGAAGAAAAATATTTTAACAAAATGATTGTATAATAAAAAAAAGTGTTGGAAATATTTTTTAGATTTGAAAAATGAGAAACTTTTTGAAGATTTGAAGAGAGTGTTGGGTTAATTTTTTAGATTTTGGTATGAAGAAATGAAGAAATGATATGGATAGTTTTTTGAATTGGAGAAGTGAGGTATTTTCGATGATATGAATAAGTGTTGGGATTATTTTATAGATTGGAGAACTTAGGGATATTTATAATATGAGATTGAAGAGTTTGAATTTTCAGAAAATTTGAATTTCCCGCACTAGGGGATCCAATTTATTGAGGTTTTGCGACCGTAAATCGGTAGATCATTGTCAAAATTTTTGATTTTTTTTGGAATGTCGCCAGATTTCTTAGTTCTGCCAGGTTGAATATTAGTAGCTACCGCTTGCGAGTAGCTAATAACCTGGTAGCGACGGACATGCGATAGCTAATGTCCGTTGAATATTATTAGCTACCGGCACGCATTAGCTAATGGCCGTTAAATATTAGTAGCTACCCCGCAACCGTACTTAGGTGGTGTTTGCAAACTCTTAAAAAAAACTATAATCAGCTTTTTATTTGAACAAGTGATTTTGGGGTGTTTGCAAATCTAGCTTTTTCGGTTACAAAACTTTTTTTAAGCTAAAAAAGATCACAATCTTCAAGCTGGTGTGGGGGTGCTTTTGGCTTAACTAAAAATTGTGAACTTCTACTTTTCCACTAGAGTTTGCAAACACCACCTTAATGCTATTGTTTTGTTATTTTGTAGATTTCTTCGTGTGATTTTGATTTTCTTTATGCTTTTATTTCGTAATATTGGTAATAATAAGTAATAATTAACTTATTAAGTTATTATTACGATTTATGTATTGTTGTGTGACGTATATATTAGTTTTACCTTTACAGTTAATCATGTCTCCTATTGACGGAAATATTGTTGTGATGAGATAATTGATGTATCGATGAAATGTGATGATTCGTTATGATGTGAAGTTACGATCTTTATTTAGGGTTCTATTGGGAGATACATTCATATATATATATATATATATATATATAGTATTGAAAAACTAACACATTAGGTATTACTGTTATTATGAAATGACATTAGTAATGTCATTTGATTGTGCAATGAAATCATTATTTTGTGTCAATTTAGTTAATTATTACTTATTATTGACGTAATTGACAATAAACAACCAATTATATGTAAATTAATCGTCGAAAAATCGTAATTTAAGAGTGTCAATATTAGTAGCTACCGTGTCGCGGTAGCTAATGTCGTCAGTAGCTACCGACTTGCGGTAGCTACTGTGAGAGTATATTTATTAGCTACCGTCATGTGGTCGGTTAAGGTATGTGGTAAAGGGTTTGGTCAGATTAATCATTAGCGACCGCCGTGCGGTAGCTAATGCTAACGATAACAACTATTAGCTACTGCCCTGTGGTAGCTAATCAGCAAAATAACAATTCGTGCGGTAGCTAATGACAAGTGTAACAATTTTTAGTATAACTTTGAGCATAATAGTATTAGTAGTAGTAGTAGTAGTAGCAGTAGTAGTAGTATTGCGCATACTTGTATTTGTAGTTGTAGTATTATTTTTAGTATTATTATTATTGACTAACAGTAACTGTTACCACTCTTTCGCTTGAGGGTTCAAAATTTTTGTTTTCTTCGAGATGAGATACATTATTATCCTCTCTCTCTTTTCTCAGTTTTTCCAATCCTATCTCCTTAAGAAACTTTCCAACTCCCCCACTTTCAACATTGCCGTTCAAATTTAAATTCTAAAAATTATTAGCTACCGCACGATGATAGCTTATGACAAGTGAAACAATTATTTAGCTAATGACAAGTGTATAAATTTTTAGTATTATTTTTTAGCATAATAGTATTAGCAGTAGTAGTAGTAGTATTGCACATACTTGTATTAGTAGTATTATTATTTTTAGTATTATTATTATTGACTAACAGTAACTTTTACCACTTTTTTGCTTGAGGGTTCAAAATTTTTGTTTACTTCGAGATGAGACACATTATTATTCTCTCTCTTTTCTCACTTTTTCCAAACCTAGCTTCTTAAGAAACTACCCAATTCCCCCACTTTCAACATTGTCGTTAAAATTTCTAAACTAACATTTTTTTTTGCGGGGAGAAAAATATCACAGGGTGACCTCTCAATTGCTCCTCCAGAAAATATATTGAGATTTAACCTTTTATAGTCTATAAGTTGCATAATAAATGAGATTTTTAAGCGATGAATTGAGATTTTTACACGATGAATGGAGATTTAATTTTTTTGATTCTGTAAGTTGCATAAAAATGAAATTTTAAATGATGAATTGAGATTTTTTTAACAATAAATGAATATTTAACTTTTTGCAGTATGTAAGTTGCATAAAAAATGAGATTTTTAAGCGATGAATTGAGATTTTTTAAACAGACACCCATAAGTTAATAGGTTTAATTACACACTACACAACAAACTAAATAAGATTAACTTAAAATACATACCAAAATAACTAAATTAAAGGTACATAAACATTTCATAAGTTCAAAACACAAATAACATAAAGAGAAACAACATTGTTTATAATATCTTAACATAAACAACAAAATCATGGCCTGTGAAGATCATCGTCATGAACTGAGCAACTGTCCAACCGGAGAGCACTACATGCGGCCTGAGAACACTCAGCGTTGTCTATGTCATCACGCCTCAGCATATCGTCACACTGACTAGAATACTGTATGCTCGGCGCATATGGATCTGCAAAACTTCGCCTCTGACGTCTCAAAAGAGGATCGATTGGTGGCATGGTATTACGATAAAATGCACTGGCCTCACGATCTTTATTAAGGGTTTTATTGGGAGATACATTCATAAATACATATATATATATATATATATATATATAATATATACAGTATTGAATAACAAGCACATTAGGTATTACTGTTATTATGAAATAACATTAGTAATGTCATTTGATTGCACAATGAAATCATTATTTTATGTTTATTTAGTTAATTATTAGTTATTATTGACGTAATTGATGATAAACAACCAATTATATGTAAAATAATCGTCGAAAAATTGTAATTTAAGAGTTTGGCGCGGTTGCTATTGTTGTCAGTAGCTACCGACTTGTTGTAGCTACTGTGAGGGTGTACATATTAGCTTCCATCATGTGGTCGCTATTGTTAAAGTATGGGGTAAAGAGTTTGGTCAGATTAATAAATCGGGACCGCCGTGCAATCAGGAAGCTAATATTCGTGATTAATTACATACCCAGGAAGCGGGGACCGCACACGTGATTAACGCATGAGTCGTACCATATCGAAGGTAATATTCGTTATGCAAGTCGGGGATGACGCCCGACATAGGTGAAATATAGGCCTGGAGCATGGGCTAGTCCAATACGGGAAATACCGATATCATGTAGTTCCCCAATTTGGGAGTTATTATTGTAAATAATAATTCGTAAATTAAATGTAAGTTTGAATCACGAGTGCCTCTTGTTGCGTCAGTTCAAATGACGAACTTTCGATACAGGAATTCATTTTCGAAAAAGCGTCGGTGGACCCCCGAATTAGTTGATGTATTCTAGAGGTCCTCATTTGAATTATTTTGCTTAGATATTTTTTGTGAATATTTAGAGTTTTTAGATTTTTATAAAACTCATATCGAATTATTTTTGACATACATGTCGAATCTGCATTTCGATATGGTTTTGCCATAAATGCTCATCGGGGAACCCAACGTCTATAAATAGCGGCATGCTGGTGAGATGAGGATCATTTTTCTCGTAGCGAATTTTTTCTTCTTTCTGCATATGTCGCTGATATTCGACATAACTTTCGATATGTATTTTCAATATGTGTTCTAGTGATCTACTCGCGGTTTAGATATTCGATACCCGTTTTCGATGTCTGCTTTCAACATGATATTCGATATACGGATTAAATAAGTTTCTACAATATATTTTCGATATAATAATAATTATTTAATGCTTTTTTCAATTTTTTATTTTTTAGGTTTCGTTTGTGGTTATTGTTGTTTTCCAAAGAGTTCTTTGTGTCTTGTATTTGTGTTCCTGTGATAATCAGGATGTCTGGTATGAGGATTGTTGACATGGCTGACTTGGGGCATGTGAATGTAGAGGTCGGGGGGTCTGAGCCTGCTTTCTTTGATTCCGAGTTTTTTGGAACAGAGGATTTGGTAGGTGATGACATGGGGGATGGATTAGATGAAGAGGGTGATGATCTTCACGGGGATGAGGATGTGGAGTACAATGAATGGGGTCTCTGCGTATCTCCTGAAGTGAAGAAGTACAAGATGGCTATTAGCTATGAGGACATGGTGTCCCACGTACCCCATCATCCTGGTCATTCCGCTGCGAGATATCACGTGGATCTGGGTATAAAATTAAGTTTACGGAATAAGAGGAGCGAATGCATAAGCGCCCTCGAAGTTCCATAACTGTACATGCAAAGCATTTCGCCAATGATTTGCGTCTTTCTATCAACCCAGCCATTATCGCTATTCTGAAGAGTATTGGGGTCTACCTGTGACAACTTTCTCATTTTATCCTAATTGGATGTTTTTAAGTAGTTCTTTATCTGATGATGTGATTTTGTCTATCTGCAACGAAACTCATGAAGTATCAAAGGTTGTATATGATCGCTCAACGAGCTGCTGCAGCGAAAGATGTGGCTGGCGTCAACGCGTGGTTGCCCGTTGTTAATAAGACCCAAAGGCACGAGGGACACCGAATCAAGGAGAATATGAAGGGATCGTCCCAAGCTGAGGAAAATGCAGAAGGTGTTGTCCCTAGGGGCACTATGCCCTCTCTGAGTGGAGTCGGCGCGAGCTCTAGTAGGTGCCATGCTCCGGGTCCTTGGGGCATAAAACCTTCCCAACACATGAGGAAACGTACTAATGGTGGTGGAACGGCTACGGAGAGGAGTGTCGTAATTCAGTCAGTAGGTTTGTCATAGCTCGATTCTTTTGATTTTGTTGTAATGGTGACAAATTTAATGATTTGAATGTCCCAGGTTGGGAAATTCCTTGGCAGTTTTCTGAAGGCAGCTAGTGATCACAATGTTGATAACGTTGAGTCCATCTCTTAGGCTCTTACTGATCTTGAGATTCTGGCGAACTATGATCCCGAGGTGATTGCCAAATTAGCGGCCGAGCGTGATGAGGCGTTGAGTGTATTGGGCTCTAGTAAGGCGAATTTGCAACTATTGTTGCGGCAGAACCAGGAGTTACGTATTGCCCTTAACGAGGCTAAACTTTCTCTTGTAGTAGAAAAAGAGAAACGTGAGGCTATAGGGTTAGAGCTCCAGGAGGTGCGGGAAAAATTGGTCGTTGCTGTGAGAACAAATCGATGCGAGGAGCCCACCCGAGAGCAAAAGGTGCGCGTTGCCAAGGGTTTCTACTGTGCGAAACATTCAAACAGATCTGCGCTGAGCGTGGGGTGCAAGAAAGGGAAGAAGGAAATGCCTCTATTATTGGTCAAACCCGATTGCTTAACGGTTTCAAGAGCGACTTCGACCCTTGTCCGTTGAACCCCTTACTTGGTCTAGATGGGAAGTATCATGAGGATTTGGATGCCGAGGATGATGAGGAACGAGTGCAGGATGTCTATACAAAAATTTTGCAGTAAAAGAGCCTTGTGTTGATCCACACTAAGGGTGCTCCGAAGTACCCTTGATGAAGGCAGTGGTTGTAGTATTTCCTTAGGGATTGTATATAGTTTCTTTCTATGTTCTTTGTATTCTCGAAGTTCCTGAATAAGATAGTAAGATGCTCCTCTTATTTTAAAGAAGTCACAATTTATTTGTGCGTATCGCTGATTTTGTGCTCATCTCGTATTGTTGATTATGGCGTATCTAAATCGTGGCCTTCTAATAAAATGGGCATTGGAGCTATGATCCCGTAGGATTTATAGATAGCGCTCTCTGCCGGGTTCTCTCCTCCCTATCGCGGTAGCTAGGGGAGTTATCCCATGGGCATTCTGATAGAAATTATAGATAGAATATTATTTAAATATTACTTTCCTAGTATTTTTAATTATTATTAGGTAGTGATTTAATAGTTTGGTAAGTTTAGGATTCTAACTTATATTGCTGCTTTTATTAAGAACTCTAACTTTGGTAGGTTTTTGTTACTTAGCTTATAAATATGAGGCTAAGGGTTTATTATTAGATACGTTTATGATTATTGATATTGAATTACCGATTGCAATTGTTATCTCCCAGTGGTTCAGTATTATCTTCTTGTTCTTTTAATTCTTTCCCCCTCTCTCTAAAATCTGAAATCTGGGATTAATTCCCCATTCTCTATCAAATTGGCACCAGAGCCATTCTTATCATATCCCTTTACTTAGCCACTCAGTTAAGATTTAATCGAGTTCTAGAGAAAACAAACACGAGTCATTTTTCAATGTTTTTGGTAGTTTAGGGTCTGTTTTGTAATTTCCATAATTAAAAAAGAAGAAGCTCACGCATAGCAAACCCTAGATGAGTTACGCCGCCGCCATCGCCAGCGTCCTGCACGCCAGTCCGTTCCTGTCGTTTTCTCTCCATCATCGCCGCTCCTCTCTACACCGATCACCAACGTAGTGGCTGTTAACACGACGCGACGCTGCCTCCGTCATCGGTACCACTACCGCCAGTTATGCCACCACCATCACCGCGATTCACATCCATCTGCATCCCGCCGTTTGCACCACCAGTCTCAGTAGCAAGTCATCGCGGTTCCACCCGCTCGATTCAACCGAAGGCTGTCCAGGGAAGAAGAAAGTTAATTACAACTTGGTCCTTTTGGGTTAATTATATTTTGATCCCAGGGTTTGCTAATACTTTGCTTTTCAACAGTATTTGGAACCGTTGAAGTTCTAAGGAGTGGAAGCACTATTCGTACTCAAAATTGATTGTCTCGGGTTGTTTCTCGGTAATGTTATTTTCTTTTATATAACTTTGGACTAGAAATTATTTGTTGGCAAGTTTTGCATAACCACCATGAGTGAATTGACAAAAAATAAGAAAATTGAGAAATTGTTTAACATGATTCAATCCATGAATGTTAAACTTTGTTTGACAGATGTTATAATTTGCTCCATGAAGGATGAGCTTAATGAGAGATTCACAACATTACACACTAAGTTTGAGAATAAATTGAATGCTCATATATCTGTTTGTCCATTTCATACCAATGTTTCTCCTCCAGTTGACATGCACAATACAAAGGAAATCCAAGAAACACTAGATATGCACCATAAATCTCTAGAGAATTCGAGCCCTAATGATTTTACATATTTAAACTATGAGATTACTACCTTGCCAATACCAACTCCGAATAATTTCCCAATTTTCCCATCCCAAGTGGATATGATTACCAACCAAAATATTCTAGCCACTACTGATAGCAAGTTGTTACACTCATTATCTAAAGTTGATAAGTCTTTGTTGGACTTGCCTTCAAATTTAATTGAGAGTCCAATTTTCAATAATAAGAATTTTACTATGAGTGTGAGCATTCCTCATGTTTCCAACTTTTCAGCAAGTGCTATAAGTGGTTATGTGACTTCAATTTTGGTGCCTCCTTTACTTCCGATCCAATTGTTGGTTTCGAAGGAAGCCTATGTAGTCAACAACACAAGAGATGGGCAGTTCATGTATTTAGTTCGATGGAAAGGTCGTCCTAATTTTATCAGCTCTCAAGTTCACTCACTCTACCTCAGTGGAGTTATTTCATGCAAACTCTCTTGGGGCGAGTTTTTTCAAGCCGGGGAGAATAATAGAAATTATAAATAGAATACTATTTAAATAGTAATTTCCTATATTTATAATTATTATTATTAGGTAGTGTAGTGATTTAATAGTTTGGTAAGTATAGGATTCTAAGTTATATTGTTTCTTTTATTAAGAACTCTAGATTTGGTAGGTTTTTGTTACTTAGCCTATAAATATGAGGCTAAGGGTTTATTATTAGACACGTATATGATTATTGATATTGAATTGCCGATTGAAATTGTTTCTTCCTCTTGTTTAAAGTATCTCCTTGTCCTTCTTATTCTTTCCCTCACCCCCTCTAAAATCTTATTTTTGATAATTAATTCGCCAATCTCTATTACATTTGTAGATGGGTCTCTATACCGGGTTCTCTCCTCCCTATCGCGGTGGATAGGGGAGTTATCCCCTGGGAATTTTGTAGGTCTTCACCCTTCCTCTGTAGTCGATATTCCTTGGAATTTTTTAATCCCCATTTCCTGTCATTTAAAACAAGATAATACAGTATGTATCGTTGAATACAAAACAGGGTCGAAAAGTGAATTCCAATCTTCTCACATTCATCCCGGTGGGTGGGAAATATATTCTTCTTTCCCTATTAGGAGGGACTGCCTTAGTACCTGCCATATATAAGTGAAGCAAGCATTTTTCAAAAAAGATGTATTAATATCATATTGTGCCCATAAGATATTCAATGAGAAATATCACATAACATGTGAGCCTTTCAGGCATATCTTGTCTGGTCTTCATGGTGAGGTATATCCTTGTCATATCCTGTATGATATGTACCTGCAGATGTTCATGAATGACGCAGTGCACGTATATATATATATATATATATATATATATATATATATATATATATAAGTTTAAACATAGAGTTAATGATACATAACGATCGACGGCTAGGTAAATCCCAAACTCGCCTATGCATCCCGTAATATGGGAATCAGACCGGCGTAGTTCCCCTATTTTAGTTACAGTCCAACCCAACGATGAGGTAATTTAGGGAAAGCATAAATTGTTCAACATTATTGAAAAATGAAAAAATTTCAAGTGATCCTCAAGACGTATGTCATTCCACCGCTTGATGGTTCCCATCTGGATTCGCCCCTTGACGTGTAGCATCTCTGATTCTCGGGAGTGTGAGGGAAGTTATGTAGCAAATACATCCCTCCTCATGGTTGGCGATGACCTCCCCTACACCTCCTGCTGCTGGGAACTTCATTTTCTGGTGGTATGTGGATACTCTGCACATATGACATTAAGAACAGGCCTGCCTAGTATGATATTATTGGAGAAAGGATGATCCACTGTGGTGTATGATTTTTTTTTATGAATAGGATGATACACTATTGTGTATTGGACGTTGATGGTCCTCTTGTGTAGCTCTTCTCCAAACGATGTTGGCAGGTTTACCTGTCCCAACGGTATCACCTCTGCTCCACCGAAGCCGATCAAATGGGTGTGATTCTGCGCTACTACGTGGTGGCCTAGGGCCATCTTTTCCAAAGCATGTGTGATTATGACATTCGTGGAACTCCCGTTGTGTATCAACACCTTGCGAACAGCATAATTGGCAACTTCAAGTTTAATGACTAGAGGGAAATCAAGTGTACCTGCCTGTATGGCCTCGTGATATAGATCTGTCAAGTCCCTAATTGAGAAAGTGATGTTCTCGTCCTATAGCTCGTCCAGTTGTGATGTGAATCCAATATAGCGGTCCTCGTCTTCGTAGATTGCGAGCGTGTCATCCTCTATTGCATCTTGACGTCTTCGTTTGAGAACTGGGTGTTCCCACAGACGGTGCCGCTAGTTTAACAATAGATCATATATATATATATATATATATATATATATATATATATATAACACAAGATCTATTACGGGTGTGGTACACGGATTCTATTACAAACTAGACCTACTTAGATTAGCGCTAGTGCTGAGTAGGCTTGGTCCAGAACACCTCGAACTAACGTTATATGCTTTGTTAGATGTTTGAAGTATATGGGGTGTGATGTCGAAGATGATATCGGGGATGATATCGGAAACCTTTCACGTCGAGGGTGATGTCTTGGCTGACGTTAGGGGTGACTCCAGAAGAGATGTCGAAGGGTGTATTGGTGATATATATCGGAGATATATATTGAGCTTTATATCGAATGATATATCGGGTATAATTGATATAGGTGTACAGTAACAGTGGATAATTAATGCTCACATTGATTTACTAGAATGCGGGTATTTATAGGCCACGGGAAACGGAGACCACAAATGTGATTAACGCGTTAGCGGTACCATATCGAAGGTAATATTCGATGTGCATGTCGGGGATAACCCCCGACATGGGTGACATATAGGCCTGGAGCATGGGCCAACCCAATACAGGAAATACCCATATCATTGTGTGCGATTGTTTTTGCCAGTCAAAAATTATGTGCGAAAATTGTGCCAGGCCAGTTAGATTTGTGTCGCGCCAAGTTTATCATTGAATGGAAAACATTCTCATCATTTCTCTCCAATTATTCGAACAGAATAATTGGATTAGTTTTAATTCAAGTATGAGGGATGAAGCTAAGTATGAGATCATAAAAGTGGTTTATTAGTCGTGTTTTCTGGAAAGACAATACGAAGAATAACTTGGAAAATAGAGAAGTGCTTCCATATAATTAGTCGTATTACTTATATACCAGACAAGGATACAAGAGCAAACTCAGTCCATACGACATTAGTCACCCATATATTAGGGGAAGTGGCATAATAGATGATTATGTTGATCGTGGGAGACATGCTCCATACTTGCATGTGTAGATGGGGCCCACTTCAATGATATAAAACCAAGGACATTGTTTTGTGGCTGTTGGTTTTGCAAACCACACGGTTTGGAAAAGTTGTTATGCTTATAAATAGCAGGGCTTTTGATCAGTTGAAAGCATCAAATTCAGAGCAATACTTTGCAATATAATATTTCATCTTTCCTCTTGTAATATTTATATATTTGGGTGAGGTGTATTCAGGTAGTGTTACGGGTAAAAAGACTTTGTGGGGATTTTGGGCTGAGCGAGAAATTGTGTAGTTGTAACAATTTTCTACATAGTGTATTTTTGTTCGAGGCCCCATGGTTTTTTCTTTGATTTTGGAGTTTCCACGTTAAATCCTTGTGTTGGTACGATCGTCCTATTTTATTTGTGTTTGCTTCTTTATATCCACGATGGGCAAATCCTGGAGGCGCATATTTGTCGACTCAAATACCTAACAAGTGGTATTAGAGCCCGGGTACTGCTGGAGATGGAGCTTTTGTTGGGGTGGAGTTCTGGTGTGATAGTGCTGTGAATACGCGCTGATAAAGGCAGTTCTATCAAATGTATTTGGTTATTAAGTGGAACCATTGTGACACCACCAATTACCTAGGAACCTCGAAATCCTGTCAGGAAAGACGAGTTATCTCTTTCTGGAGGTTTACTTTGTGCTATTCTGATCTACTTTAAATTCACCAAAGCTCGTAGATTCAATGTCAGGGAGCAAGGGTACAAATATGGTGAAATTTGACGTTGAAAAATTTGACAAAAAATCAACTTTAGCTTGTGGCGAGTTCAAGTCAGGGATATGTTGATTCAGTAAGGGTTACACAAGGATTTAAAGGGGAGGGCTGTCAGTAGACCTAGCGTCAGTACTAGCACCACTTTCGAGACAGCTTGTATAAAAGTTGTGGTGGACGATGATGATTGGGAGGATCTTGATTTGCCAGCTGCGAGTGCAATTCACCTGTGCCTGGCCAAAAACGTTCTTGCGAACGTGCATGGGGTTTCTTCGGCAAAGGGACTCTGGGAAAAATTAGAGGAGTTGTATCAGGTGAAGGGCATGTCGAATCGCGTGTACCTAAAAGAGCAGTTTCACACACTGTGAATGCGGAGGGTGCGAGTATCTCGGTTCATTTGAGTATTTTGATTAGAATCGTTGTTGAGCTTGAATCCATTGGAGTTGCAGTTGATGAGGAGGATCAAGCCTTGAGACTCATCTAGTCTCTTCCGAATTCGTACGAGCACATGAAACCAAAATTGATTCATGGGAAAGAGAAAATCAGTCTTTCTGATGTTACGGGCAAACTTGTGTCTGAAGAGAGGAGGCTGAGCGGGGGTAGCGATTCACATATAAACGATGCATTGGTGGCTTACGATGACAGGAAGACGAACTCTAGGAGGAAAGTATGTTATCGGTGCGGACAATCTGGTCACACTAGAAGAAGTTGTCCAACAAGGGGAGCCGGTTCGGCAAATGGCTCCAAGGCATCAAAGGGAAACATTGTAGGTGATACTAACATTGCTTAGTGGACCCTAAGACTTGCCATGAGACTAGACGTTAATGTTAGTGGGTCTAGTGTGAACATGAGCATTACTTTTGCCGTTAATGCAAGGTGTGTATATTCCTATCGGTGAGCTGATGACTTTTGGAGGAGCCAAAAGGGGAAGTTGCACCATCCTATCAGCATGTTAATGTTCGACATGAGCCGAAAGAGGAAAATCTCTGAATTGGGCTATTATGAGTGGTTATGCTTTATGGTGGAGCATGGTACATCTAAAAGTACGACTGCGGTTGCAGTGATAGCGGGAGCTATGGAGATCTTCTGAGGCGGAGTGGGTGTGTGATTGGCCAAGGCCGGAATGAAGATGATTTTGAAGACGTGATTAGTCACTAATAATCACATCTTCAAGGTGGAGATTTTTGACGGTATGAGACATTCCCGATACTTACATGTGTAGATGGGGGCCACTTCAATGATATAAAACCAAGGACATTGTTTTGTGGCTATTTGGTTTGCAAACGACACGGTTTGGAGAAGTTGCTATGCCTATAAATAGCAGGGCTTTTGATCAATTGAAAGCATCCAATTCAGAGCAATACTTAACAAGTAATATTTCCTCTTTCTGTTTGTAATATTTATATATTTGTGTGAGGTGTATTCGGGGAGTGTTACGGGTAAAAAGACTGTGGGGATCGTTGGGCTGAGCGAGAAATTGTGTAGTTGTAACAATTTTCTACATAGTGTATTTTCGTTCGGGGCCCGTGGTTTTTTCTCCAGTGTTGGAGTTTCCACGTGAAATCATTGTGTTGTTACGATCGTCATATTTTATTCGTATTTGCTTCGTTATATCCACGGTGGGCAAATCCTTGGGGCGCGTATTTGTCGACTCAAATACGTAATAGATTATACTCGCATTTAAAGTAAATATAATAAATAAACATTATGTCGATATATATATACATATATATGTGTGTGTATTTTGTTGTTTTCTTTTGGAAAATATGTGTGGATTATATAGATATGTATAGTGCAAGATTATAATCTCATGAGAGACCTCTTTTAAGAAACATATGGTATGAAATAAGGGGAACAAGTTGTTATTTATTAACTTACCCTTTAAATTTTTGAATATAAGTGACCTTAGAATAACTAGTTTTGTTTATCTTGAAGTGAATATCTTGAATATTTTTAATATATGTGAACTAAGAAAGCATTATATGGGCTTAAGCAAGCTCCAAGAGCTTGGTTTGAGAAGTTTTCTACAACTGTTTGTTCTACTGGTCGCATAATGTTTTTACTGTATGTTGATGATATGATTATTACAGGTGACGATGTTGAGGGTATCAAGGCGTTGAAACACACCTTATCTTGTTTGTTTGATATGACATATTTGGGTCCTCTTTGTTTCTAATTAGGTATTGTAGTAGCCTCATCTCCAAAGGACTATCTTTTATCTCAGTCGAAGTATACTTCAAATATTTTAGAGCGAGCTCGTCTTACAAACACTCGTGTTGCTGCTACTCCTTTAGAGGTAAATATTCATTATACTCCTACTGGCAGCACACTTCTTCCGGATTCCACTTGGTACATGTCTATTGTTGGTAGTTTGGTATACTTGACTATTACTCTACCAGATATTGCTTATGCGGTCCATGTTGTTAGCCAGTTTGTTGCTGCACCTACCTCTAATCATTGGGCTGCTGTTACTCGCATTCTTCATTATATTCGTGGTATTATTTATCAGAGTCTATTGTTTCCATCGAGTTCTTCCTTAGAACTTCGAGCATATACGGATGCAGATTGGGCTAGTGATCCATCCGATCGAAAATCTACCACTAGATACTGTATTTTTCTAGGTGATTCTCTCATCTCTTGGAAAAGCAAGAAACAAGATGTTGTTTCTCGCTCTTCTTCCAAGGCAGAGCATCGTGATATGGCTTCCACCACAACTGAACTTGTTTTGTTACACCGGTTGTTAGGTGATATGGGGGTGTTGTTGTCATCCCCCACACCCATGTATTGTGATAACAAAAGTGCTGTTTAGATTGGTCATAACTCTCTTTTTCATGAGCGTACCAAACATATTGAGATCATTTGTCATGTGACTCGGCATCATTTTAAGCATGGTGTTATCTCTCTACCGTTCATCTTGTCTTCGATGTAGTTGGCTGACTTCTTTACGAAGGCACATACGATTCAGCGACACAACTTTTCTGTTGGAAAACTCTCGTTTCTTATTGCAGTACCTTCTCGAGTTTGAGGGGGTGTTAGCATATTATTATATTTTTATATTAATTGTCTTAAGGGTAGTTTAGTCTTTTTGTTGTCTTATATATATATGCCTTCTCTTGTAGACCCTAGTTACTTACCACATTCATTGTTTTGTAAAATTCCTCTTTATCTTGTAAGATCATGGCTTCCTTCATGAATGTTATCAGAGTCTGCTTCTGAGCAGGCTCAACAACAACGTCTATAAGCTCAACAAATCACTATACATACCGAAGCAATGTCCGTGGCAATGCAATTCGAGTTTTGATGAGTTCATGATGAGGATTGGTCTCAACTGATGGATGTTTGATCACTGTGTGTACATGAAGTTCATATCTGAAATAGTTTAGACTTTCTTACTTTTATATGTGGATGACATTTTGATAGTCAACAACAGAAAAAGTGAAGTGTAAAATCAAGACATAAGGAGGAGATTGAAATCGAAGATTAGGCTCTACTTAAGATTCTGGAAAATCAGTGGAGAAATAACCAAAGGGTTGTTGTGCCTCTCACGAAGAAAACCTCAAAACAGTTCACGAAAAACTTGGCATGTCCAAAGCAAAATCAGTGTCGACGCCATTTTCTCAATAATTTAAAAGAAGTGTTGATCAGTCTCATAAGAGTAATGATGAGAAGGAGTTTATGGCACGTGTTTTCTTTGAAAATGTTGTTGACTCACTCATGTAAGCAATGGTTTTTCCTAGGCCGGTTTAGCTTATTCCGTCAATATTATGAGTAGGTTTATGGCAACTTCAAAAAAGGTACTAGTGTTTGAAACATCAAACAAGAATATAACCAAGATTGATGGAGTTAAAGTTTTTGTAAATTTAGATTATGCTAAATGTTTGAACACAAGGAAGTTACTAACAGGCCGTATCTTCAAATCCTTAGGTATTGCTATATATGAGCTGCAAAGCTCATATATAGCTCTTATCTTTTCCCACAACATAATCAGAATACATAGCTTTTACAAAAGCTATGAAAGAGGCATTATGGCTGGAAGGATTTTCTTAGAGCTAAAATTTCAAGATGAAGTTATAAATGCGCATTGTGATAATTATAGTGCAATTCAAATGTCAAAGAATTAGATTTATCATGAGAGGACAAAAATGTTGATAAACTTCACTTTGCATGAGAAGTGATATCAAGAGGCTCAATGATGGCGACGAAGGTTGCAACAGACGAGAATCTAGCTGGTACGATCACGAAGGTTTACCAAGTAATAGGTTGTTAAACTATTGATTTGTACTTATCCAATTAGTGTGGATGTAGCCACTGTTGACGGCAGTTTTGTGAGGTGATCAAGGTTTGTTGTGTGATTGGGTAGAATTAGAACCAAAGTGGAGAATTATTGAGCCGAGAGAGTTGTGCTTCAGATTCATTTCAATTAATGGAGAACATTTTGGTCTTTTCCGAATCGGTTGTAAAAGATTGTTATAGGTGCAACTCCAGTTAGTTTCAACACTCTTATGTCACATGAGTGGTAACTGAGTTTGTTTAGTTGTGTATTTAGCGGTTGATTTGAATGATTTTTTGAATTCGTCTCTTGTAATATGTACTCCAGAACATAGAGAAATAAAATATTGATAGTATTAGCTCCTTGGATGTACATTATATTATTATCACTTTTATCACATTGGAACAAAGTAAATTCCCGTGTTGTTGTGATTGTTTTTTTTATTTGTTCCTAATTTCTTCATCTTCTGTTCTATCAATTCGATTGCAAGTTTTGTTATCGTTTCTCGATTGACATTGTGGTGGCAATTTGTCTGTTTTTACCACGGCAAAGTAGCTCGTAATGTAAAAGTGATGTGGCTTGAATGTAATATGCCACGAAGGGAGTTGAGGAATCCTACGGAGGACTGCTGGATCCCCCCTATCATCCGTGGATTAAGGTTAATTTTGATGGTGCTACGTTTGTGTCTGATAATGCAGTGGGAATAGGTATTGTTGTGGGTCACTGGCAGGGACCCTTTCTAGCGCAGTTTCAACGGCGAATCCGTTGTAATCTTGGGGCAGAGAATGCTGAAATCCTTACTGCGAAATGGAGCGTGGAGTTGGCGATTCAGTATGAATGTAGCTCGGTTATTTATGAGGGAGATCATCTTGATGTGGTGAATGCAATTGTTTAAAATAACCATTTTGGTGCTGAGGGATATAATGTTATTTCTGATATCCGATGCCGCCTCTCGAGTCATACGTCTTTTCTATTTTAGTGGGTTCGGCGAGAGGAAAATACAGCCGCTCATGAACTTGCTTGCACCGCTTTGATGGATATGGACTGGATTGCTGATCTACCTATTGCACCGGTTTAGGCTCTGCATTGATTTAGTTTTTTTCTGTTTTGTTTAGTGTCTTTGCTTTTGTATCTTCCTTATGTTGGTTTTCATCTTTTATGTGCTTTTCATCTGGTCCTGTACGCATGATAGTCTCTCATGCAACTGTTTATGTCGTCGTCCACTGTTGGTGGGTATGGAATATAATCCATATTTTTTTTCCAAAAAAAAATAAAAAAAATCCCTAGAAGTTTTTCAAAATAACTATTAACACTCTCCTTTTCATCCATGTGTAAGTTTTCAAAAGTTTCAAAGACCTGCCTATGTTTAGATTCTCTAATACTAAAGTCACCTTCACTGTAATTTTTCAAAATATCCCACGCCTATTTTGTAGTATAATTCTTTTTATTGACTTAAACACGTTAATTTGAAAATATCTCGTATATATATAAATGGGTCGGTTACATGAGTATTACAACGAGTATACTTCTAACTAGGCCTACTCTAGCTATACTAGTCTCGAATAGGCTTGGTCCGGAACACCTCGAACTGACGTCGAATGCAAGGTAAGATGTCGGGGATATATCGGAGATGACGTCAAGGATTATGTCGGGGACAACATCGAATCTTCTATATCGAGAATGATCTCCTGGATATATCGAAGGTGGTGCAGGTGATATATATCGAGTATGATGTCGAAGTCTATATTGGGGGAAGCTCAATATAGATGTACAGTAATTGAAGATAGTTAAAGTTTACCTTGATTACCGAGCAGCATATATTTATAGGCCTCGGGATGCGGGGACCACTCATGTGATAGACACGTGGGCTGTACCACATGGGGATTTATATTAGATATGTATGTCGGGGGTGATCCCCGACATAAGTGAACACCTGGGTCTGACCCATGGCAGGCACAATACGGAAAATACCCATATCATGTAGTCCCTCAATTTGGGAATTATTATCTAAAGATAATGATTTGCAAATTAAATATGAGTTTTTGGATTAGCAGTACTTCTCGTCCCGCTAGTTCAAATGATGAAAAGCTGATGCAGGAATTGCATTTTGTGGTTTTGAAGAAATATTGGTAGACCGCCAATGCAATTGGCGCATATTCAGAGGTTCCATTCGATATGCTTTTATTATAAATGTGTGCCTGATGCCCAACGTCTATAAATATCGGCTTGGGAGGAGAGAGAAGATTATTTTGTCTCATAGTGAAATTCGTTATCTTTACGCTGAGGTATGTCGGGGATTTTCGATATAATTTTGATATATTTCTTACATGTTTTTCGATATTCATGTCTTTCTTTGTCTTTTTTTTTTTTTTGATCTTCTCAGGTTGCTATCTTCGAGTTGCTATGCTTTATCTCTTTCAGAGCTTCTTACGTTTCTCAGTATTCGACATCTTCATGGCCAACGAGAATGATTTTGATTTTATGGGTTTAGATTCTCAGAATGCGGAGGCTGGAGGCTCCGAAACTGCTTTTCCTGATAACGACTTTTTCGGGACGAATGAGTTGTTTCGGGATGATGTTGGTGATGGCGTGGATGAGGATTCCAATGTGCCTTCGGGGGCTTAAAATGTGGAGGTGGATGAATGGGGTTTACCCATAGCTTCTGAGGTGAAAAAAATTCAAAACTGCTGAGACTTATGAGGACATGGTGTCCCAAGTTCCTCATCATCCTACTTTTTATGCATTGTCATATCACATTGATGCGCAATATGACAACATATTTCCTGAAGAGCATGAGAGGATGCATACACCGCCCAAGGGTTGTATCACTGTACATGTAAAGCATCTTTCCAATGGCCTGCAATTCCCTATTGACCCCACCGTTAGCGCTATTTTGGCAAGTATGGGTGTCTGCCTTGGGCAGCTGTCACCCAACTCCATTGGGTATATCGTGGGCTTTATTTGCATTATGAAGGCCCTCGGGGTGCGGCCTGGCGTAAATGAGTTCTGGAGTCTCTTTACTATCATCCTCAACAAGAATGGTGGTGATAATGGTTTCTATATCGTTTGTTCGCAAAACGGAAGGAAATTTCTATTCTACGACCAATCTAGTTATGGCTTCGAAAACAACAACGAATATTTCTCTATAAAGGAGAAAGTGGTTGGGGAATTCGATGGGCTCCCGCAAGAGTGGTCTACGTCGAATAAGTATATGGGCCTACTAGCCTTGGCCGCCTGTAGACACTTAAAATTTGTGTCTAATTAAATCTCGACACGTGGAGAATAATATATTAATTTTTAATTTATTTTTCTATTTTATTTTGGATTTATAATAAATTTATTTCCAAAGTAAAGTAGTTAAATTTATTGATTTTAATGTATATGGTGGATAAATAGAATAATGTCTTATTTATTAATTGGAGTTAAATTATCCAATTAAATTAAATAATGACAAGTCTTGTAGAGCAAGAAAAAGAAAATAAATATGTATTATTCAATCCTAATATTTTGGAGGGTTAAATAAATATATTTATCAAATATAAAGACAAGGAAAATCTTCTCCTCCAAGATTCAATATTCAAGAGATATCAAGAAGATTCATTTATCAAGTCTTCCAAATCAAGAAATCGTAGACGCGATCACAACCGTTCATCTCATCAAGAGATTCTGATTGAGATTCACTCTACAACTATAAATAGCGGTGCTTTTGAAAAATAAAAATAACAATGGAAGCTTGAAGAATTCACAGCAAGGAAGTTCAAATTCTCTCCAACAAGCTAATCAATCTTAAAATATGTATTCTTCAACCATCTTCAAGATGTTCTTCGTTAAGAACATCTTTCAATCCGCCATCAAGCCTCAAGTTAACCCAAAAACCGTTTTTTGAAGATTGTGTCTCTGCGAAGAAGATCAAATCTTCAACAAATTCAAGAAATCCAAATCAAATTCATACCGTTCTTCAACAACGTTCAAACCAAAAATCCATTTTGATCCGAGATCAAGTCACAAGACCCTCGAAAAACCGTTCTTGAAAATCCAAATCCATACTAGGAAGAGCAAAACTCAAAAAATCTAAAGAACTAAGGACGAAGATCATATTATCCTTTATCAAATCCTTAAGTCAAATCGGTGTTTATCAAACCCCCAAGTCAAATCGGTGTCCATCAAATCCCCAAATCAAATCAGTGTTTATCAAATCCTCAAGTGAAATCCCCAAATCAAATCCTTGTTTAATCCGAGATCAAGTACAAGACACTCGAATTAACGTTTTTCCAAGTTCAAATCATTTCAGCGAAGATCAAACTGGAGATTTTCATTACAAATTTTTATATTATTCTTGTAGAATTGAATCAGATGATTAGATAGAGATTGAAATACAATTGTGCTTTTAAATCTTCTCAAATTTATTTTATAATCTTTTTCTTGTCTTTTAATTACAGAATTCAAGAATTTGTCGTTACAAATTTGGCACGCCTAGCGGGACCATCTCTACCTCTCATCTCTTCTCCAACAAGTCTGAAATTTAAAGTCACAAAAAGTAAGTGTTGCTCAACAATGGACAAGTCAATGGGGGCAACAAGCGGAGGCTCTTTGCAATCGATGTTGAAAGTCTCACCCGTACCGGGGGCAAGGCTTGAAGCTAAAGAAGATGGTAAAACAACCTCATTAGAAGAGCAAGTTGCAGCACTGACAAGAGCCATTGTGAATCTCACAAGTCAAACTCAAAAACGTGAAGACCACCTGAATTGCCTTCTCCAAAAGCTAGAGCGCAAAGAAGGAGTTGAAGATTCCAAAGAAGTCACCAACAACATTGGAGTTCAAGGATTCATCAAGACTACAATCAACGAAGTTGAAGTGTCACCTCCTCTCCAAAAGCAAGAGCTCGTGGAAAGCGGCGATCAAAGTATGACACATGAGAATGCTACTCAAAGAGTTGAAGCTCAAGAGTTTGATGAAGTCCTAAGTGAAAGAATCCAAGCCACTTCTCTTTTTCACAAGCCAAGTTTCTCAAGGAAGGAAGAGCAATTGCAAATGCCGAAAAGCTATCAACCTCCGATGTTTCAAATATTTGATGGGACTGGAGACCCAAGACAACATGTTGCTCACTTCATTGAGACGTGCAATAGGGCTGGAACTTATGGAGATCATCTAGTCAAGCAATTCGTTTGATCCTTAGAAGACTTTGCCTTTGATTGGTACATTCATCTTGAACCAAACTCCATTGATAGTTGGAATGATCTACAAATCGAATTCTTAACTCGCTTTTATAGCACTCGACGTACTGTAAGCATGATTGAACTTGCAAATTCTCATCAACAAGAAGACGAACCAGTGATTGAGTACACTAATAGGAGGAGAAGTCTATCCTTAAGTTGCAAAGAGAAACTATCTGAAGCTTCAGCCAAGGAGATTTGCATTCAAGGGATGAATTAGAGTCTCTCTTACATACTTCAAGGAATCAAGCCAAGAAGCTTTGAAGAGTTGGTAACGCGAGCGAATGACATAGAGACAAGTGTAAACTTTATTAAAGAAGAAAACTCAGCTCAGGGTCTTGATATTGAAAGTGATGATACAAACGACGACGATGACAACGAAGAGGGTACGCCATCAAATTAAGTGCCAAAATATATGCTCCTTGATATGAGCTTAAACTATCTCAAATCCTCAAATTAAGTGCCAAAATATATGATGCTTGATACGAGTCTAAACTATCTCAAATCTTCAAATTAAGTGCCGAAATACACTCCTTGATAAGAGTTTAAACTATCAACATCCTCTTTAGCCCGAGTGTAAACTGTTTGCATATCCAAACTCAAGGAAAATCTTTCGAGTCTTCAAAACAAATGCACAAGTCTCCTAGACACGAGCCAAAAGGTCTACAAATCCTTCAAGTCCTCAAAGCAAATGTTCAACTCTCCTAGACAGGAGCCAATAGGTCTATAAATCCTTCAAGTCCTCAAAGCAAATGTTCAAGTCTCCTAGACACGAGCCAAAAGTTCTACAAATCCTTCAAGTCTTCAAAGCCTCCTAGATATGAGATAAAACTGTCTACAAATGTCCTAATCAAATGATCCATGACGCACGAGCTTAAACTGCATGTTACTCCTGGCCCACATGAGTATAAACTGTGGATGGCAACCACGAATGGTAAATTATGTGGTTAAAATGATAACTTACCCCACTAGAGGTATTTTATGTGGTTAAATTTTAAATACCCCACTTTGTTCAAAGTGGTTAAAGCACCCCCTTAAATCAATCTTGATTTCTTTGAACTACGTTATGACTTGATCCTTTTTATTGAGGTACGTAGGCAGCTTAGAAATTCTTAGTTCAGTCATAATCTTTTGCCAAGTTATATTTCATTGAAGACGTTACGTAAAGCTCCTTGAGATGCAATGCAACAACAAAGCTGAGTGCGCAACCAAGTCATGAATGCATTCCCTCCTTCAAGGTGTCTTTGAAGCCAAGTCGCAGAAAGAAGGTTTCCTCCTTCGAGTTATCTTTGAAGCCACGTCGCGGAGAGAAGGTTTCCTCCTTCAAGTTGTCTTTGAAGCCAAGTAGCGGAAAGAAGGTTTCCTCCTTCGAGTTGTCTTTGAAGCCAAGTCGCAGAAAGAAGGTTTCCTCCTTCTAGTTGTCTTTGAAGCCAAGTCGCCTAAAGAAGGTTTCCTCCTTCGAGTTGTCTTTAAAGCCACGTCGCGGAAGGAATGTTTTCTCCTTCAAATTTTCCTTGATACAGGGCAATGAAAAAAATGTTCCCTCTTGTCAAGGTGTCCTTGATGTAGGACCAACAATGTCACTCTTGCCAAAGTTATGAATGCAATGTCTCTTCCTGGATGCCTTTGAAGTCAAGTCTTGAAGTCAATGTCTCTTCCATGGCTTCTTTGATGCCGTGTTGTGAAAAGAATGTCCCCTCCTTCAAGATCACCAATGAGGTTGTGTCAATTACGGTTTGAGTGTGCTCCTCCTCTCCTTGCAAGGGATCCGATCTTTATCAAGTATTGTTACGCGCGTAAGCTTTCATGAATAACAAGTTGCAAGTTGTGTGAATAAAAAACGCATGGATTGTCATGTACCTTCGTGGAAGTTGTTTGCACTTGCAACAAATGAGAATGTCCTCTCTCCGTCTCATGTTCTTCGATCAAAAGTTGATCCACTCTATGATTGACACTCGAGGATCGTCATCACCAACATATGCTCGGATTAGGTGAAACGCATGGAATAAAGCTCGGCATGACCGCGGCAGGTGATACTGGTCTTTTTGTTTGCCAAAAAGTTATCTCTCGCTCGGTATGACTTCGTAATATAGGGAGCCGAATATAGGCAGACTGGCAAGATGTTCCAAGTCCCATAAGGAAATTGAGAGATCTCCAAGTGAAGTGACAAGGGTGTTTGTAGACGGTGACCATGCTTCGCACAAGACTTTTATGATTTCCAAATTGCACTCATATGTGAATAAGGACGCATAAACCGGCTCGTACGTATTGGTGGAAGTAAGTGAAGGCTTGCACCGAACAAGGACATCTTCTGTCCACTCCCAATATCCAGGGAAGTAATGGATTTTGCCAGAAAGTAAAGAAAGACATCATCCCACATGGCATCTCCTTTGGCAATGCGTCGCCCCAAGGTGTCGAAAGAAAGATCATCGTTTGATACTTGGCAGAGAGGAGACCGGACCACGAACGACGGCAGAGATCGATTGGAGCACTTGGGAAACTCTTCGGTCCAGTCTTTAGGCTTAGTGGTGTTAATCAAAGTGGGCCATCGGCTTGTGAAAATTTCGGCAAGAGGGGTACCAACTTCCAATATTGTGTCCCGTTGGTTTTCATCGCCGGTGATGGTTAGAGTCTCAATTCCCTTCGAATTATAGGCGTGGCCGAATTTTATCATTGTGCGTGAACTGTCAACACAAAGAAGGAAACAAAAGAGCTAGAGAGACAAGTTAGCAATTGACGGAGAAGAATAGAGCAAATAACCAAAGGGGAGAATGCAAACAAAAAAAAAAACTTTGCTGTAGCTGCAAAAGAAAGAAAAAAAAAGGAAAAAAAAAAGAAAAAGTTGATTCGCGTACCGTACGAAGAATAAAATGATGTCTCGTTCGTCGGCTCCTGTACCCGTAAGTCGGTAGCCTTCTCTGAATTGTTGCGCAACAAAAAAACAAATGAAATAATAGAATCCTTGTGATTTTATATATATATATATATATCATATATATATATATATATATATATATCACAGAAAAGCAAGAAGAAGAAGAAATCTTCTATTTTGTTTTTTGACCGTCGCACCGTCGAGGAAGTATGTGGCGAAATCGTCACCCAAGCTCGATCAATCCTCGCCAAATTTGCTGAAAGAAGAAGAAAATCTATGTTACTGAAAGAAATTTGTTGAGAAAGGTCTCTTTTGTGGATGATGAAAATACACGCCTTAGCACTCCTTATATAGTTGAAAAGGGATGTTGAGTTTGGAAACTTTCTTTCTCGACAGAATTCTAGGAAATAATTGAAGCATAAGGAATGTCCTTCTTGTAAATATTTCCTTTGAATTCAAAAAAAAAAGGAGAAGAGAACGGCCAGCAAAAAAAAAAAAAAAGGAAAAAAAGGGGCTGAAGTCTGTTTTGGAAATGTTGTAAAAAAAAAAAAAGAAGGAATGTTCCGTTAATTTCAAAAGGAATGTGATGAAGGAGTTTTTTGGTGTAGTTGGTCTACACGAACCACAACTGGTGGGCCCTAAAGCATAAAAAAAATGGGGCCGGTCAAAGAAGGTGGGAATGCAATTATCACATGGTCTTGGTCCGTGTGAGCCAACCAAAAAACAAAACAAAAAAAAAATTGGAGTAATTGTGTGATGCACATGGTTCGCCTGGACCCTCAAATTCGTAAATGGTAGAAATTAGCCTATGTTAATCAATAATAAAATTAGTGTTGCGTCCTTGTCATGTCAAATAAATTGTGACTCGTTCCCGACATATTTCATTACAACTCCACGAACAAGTCACAAGGGGGCAATTTGTAGACACTTAAAATTTGTGTCTAATTAAATCTCGAGACGTGAAGAATAATATATTAATTTTTAATTTATTTTTCTATTTTATTTTGAATTTATTATAAATTTATTTCAAAAGTAAAGTAGTAAAATTTATTGGGTTTAATGTATATGATGGATAAATAGAATAATGTCTTATTTATTAATTGGAGTTAAATTATCCAATTAAATTAAATAGTGACAAGTCTTGTAGAGCAAGAAAAGGAAAATAAATATGTATTATTTAATCCTAATATTTTACAGGGTTAAATAAATATATTTATCAAATATGAAGACAAGAAAAGTCTTCTCCTCCAAGATTCAATATTCAAGAGATATCAAGAAGATTCATTTAGATCAAGTCTTCCAAATCAAGAAATCGTAGACGCGATCACAACCATTCATCTCATAAAAAGATTCTGATTGAGATTCACTCTACAACTATAAATAGCGCTGTTCTTGAAGAACAAAAATAACAATGGAAGCTTGAAGAATTCAGAGCAAGGAAGTTCAAATCCTCTCCAACAAGCTCAGTAATTAGGGGTGTGCATTTGGATCGGATCGGATCGAATCGGATCGAATCAAGGCTGGAAGTCGATTTCGATACTGGAGAAATGAGGATCGAAATCAAATCAATTTAAAACGATCCGATTCGATCCAAAAACATTCGATTTCGATCCGATTCGATTCGATTTCGATCCTTTTTTTTCTTATTTAATTTAATATCAATGGGACCAACCACAACTTTCAAACAGAGTTACTGAATTACAAAATCCACTTTCATATGGTTCTCAATCACACTTTTTGACACAAAACACAAATCAATTATAAAAGATACACTTTCACAAATTAATTTTCACCACTTTACACTTTTCATTCACCAGACTATGCACTGGCTTATCAGCAGCTGTCGACCTTCGTACAAAAAGAGAAAGGGTTTGATTTGCATAAATTTTGATTTTTGAGTGAAACCCCTTTTTTTGTTTGAATCTTTCGTACAGACTAAGACTAGTGACTACAGAGAGAGAAAGGTGTTACAAATTGTCTATGTTTTCCAAAAATAGAAACGTGGTAAAGATGTTAGGTAGGTGTATATATAAAAATATAATATTAGCATTATAATAGAAATATCTTAGTAGCATCATAATAGGCTTAGCATTATATATAAAAAATAATATTATATATACTATTATATATTTATTTAATTTTTTAAAAATAAGATGAGTATTCGATCCGATCCGATTCGCAACCTCTAAAATCGAGGATCGAATCAAAGAGGGGTTCGATCCTAAGGCAAAAATCAAAAGTCTGATCAAATATTCGATCTGATCCTCAGATCGGATCATTCGATCGATTTTCACCCGATTCGGTCGATCCGATTCTTTTTGCACAGCCCTATCAGTAATCTTCAAAGGTATCCTTCAACCATCTTCAAGATGTTCTTCGTTAAGAACATCTTTCAATCCGCCATCAAGCCTCAAGTTCATCCAATAACTGTTTTTTGAAGATCCTGTCTATGCCAAGAAAATCAAGTCTTCAACAAATTCAAGAAATCAAAATCAAATTCATATCGTTCTTCAACAACATTCAAACCAAAAATCCATTTTGATCTGAGATCAAGTCACAAGACCCTCGGAAAACCGTTCTTGCAAATCAAAATCCATACTAGGAAGATCAAAACCCAAAAAATCCAAAGAACTGAGGACGAAGATCATATCATCCTTCATCAAATCCTCAAGTCAAATCGGTGTTCATCAAATCCCCAAGTCAAATCGGTGTCCATCAAATCCCCAAATCAAATCAGTGTTTATCAAATCCTCAAGTCAAATCCTCAAATCAAATCACCGTTTAATCCGAGATCAAGTCTAAGACCCTCGAATTAACGTTTTTCCAAGTTCAAATCATTTCAGGGAAGATCAAATTGGAGATTTTCATTACAAATTTTGATATTGTTCTTGTAGAATTGAATCAGAGGATTAGATAGAGATTGAAATACAAGTGTACTTTAAAATTTTCTCAAATTTATTTTGTAATATTTTCTTGTCTTTTAATTACATAATTCAAGAATTTGTCGTTAGACATCCCTCAATTTACATTTAATTTTTTATGGAAGTTGTTGGATCATCCCTACGACCTTACCATGCTTTGTGATGAGGACTTGGTTGGTGCGAGCAGTACTTTTCTGAGGCCCTATAGAGGCCCTCATGACCTTGGTAAAGTTCTTCCCTATCGTTATTCTGGTAGCTTATGCCACGTACTTGTGTTAATTGTCATTTCTATTGTTTATATGTAGTCACTCTCTCAATTGCCCAGAACAAGGAACTGATAGCCTCTCTCAATGAAGCCAACATGGCTGTTGCTATATAGAAGGAAAAATATAAGAAGGCACAAGCAGAACTTACTTCGATGCGAGAACAATTAGCCATTACCGATAGGGCTAATCGATGTATGACGCTCACTCGAGAGCAAATGATTCGTACCGCGATGGCCTTCCTTTTGAGTCATACGTTTAAGGTAATATATGCCGAACGCGCTGAGCAGGAGAGGGAAGAAGCGAAGGATTCCACCATCGGTCAGATCTGCCTTATTAATGGATTCAGAGATGATTTCCATCCTAGTCCTCTAGATCCTTTGTTGGGCTCTGATTGGTAACCTGTCGAGGATTCCGATGTTGAAATTGACGATGATCATGTAGAAGGTGTCTATGAGAAGATTCTTGACCAGAAGAGTATGGTTTTGATTCATAGCAATGGTGTCCCCAGATATCCCGGCTAAGTGTGTATGCTGTTTTGTAATATTGTCTTTTATTTTGAAGTATTGTGGATACTGCTCTTTTGGCATATGTAATGTTCATTCTCGTTCTTGTAATCGAACTATTCTTCTTTGAGATTTAGTTCCCTTAATCTTAGCAGTGTCACCTTTGGCTGTCTGTAGTTGAGCAAAGTCCTTCGAATGCCGGGTTCACTTTTGATATTTTCTTTTTCGTATGTGGGGTTGTCTCCTACCTATCTCACCAGATAGCGGAGTTACCCCCAAGCATTTGTATTTTTTGTATGTCAGGTTGTGTCCTGCCTATCTTAGTAGATAGCAGAGTTATCCCAAGGCATTTGTATTTTTTCTATGCTTGGTTGTCTCCTGCCTACCTCGGTGGATAGCAGAGTTATCCCAAGGCATTGGTATTTTTTCTAGGTCGGGTTGTCTCCTGCCTATCTCAGTGAATATCCAAAGACATTTGTATTTTTTCTATGTCAGGTTGTCTCCTGCCTATCTTTGTGGATAGCGGAGTTATCCCAAGGCATTTTTGGAATGCACCGATATCATGTTCCTATTTTTAAATCAGAGAAATAATCATTTCAAGTCAGAGATAATGAGTAGACAAGATCCACTATCCACTTTTTGCGTTTTGTCCCGCATTGGCAAGGATTTGTCTGTACCAGCGATGTGTAAGTGATACACGTATATCTACCATAGAAATAATCATATAATAATTTTGAACAAAGGTGTGCATATTTGCACATCTCACTCATTCCCTCGTAAGGGTATGTACCTGTAGTAAAGCATGTATATATAGCTCGATCGAGTATATCGATCGGAATAAAAATGAGGTTATAAAGGATAGCGGTCGAAAGCTAGGTAAATCCTAACACACCTACGTATCCCGTTGTATGGGAATCAGACCCGCGTAGTTCCCCCTGTTTTAATTACAGTCCAGCCCAACGATGGGGCAATTTCGGGAACTTAAAAAATGTTCAACATTACTGAAAGTAAAGAGTGTTCCAAGTGGTTTTCCTATGTTGATTACTCCACAACTTGGTGGTTGTCATTTAAGTTCGCGACTCCTCCAACGACGTCCCTGATCCTTGGGAGAGTGAGGGAAGTTATGTAGCACATCCATCCTTCCTCATGATTGGGGATGACTTCCCTTAACCTCCTGCTGCTGGGAACTTCATCTTTTGGTGTTACGTGGATACCACTGCTCGGATGGCATTGAGAGCCAGCTTGCCTATAATGTTGTTGTAAGCAAAAGGGTGATCCACGATTGTGTATTGGATGCTGATGATCCTCATCTGTGGCTCTTCCCCGAATGATGTTGGTAGATTCACCTGTCCCAGTGGTATCACCTCGGCACCTCCGAAGCCAACTAAATGGGTGTGGACTTGTTCCACCACATGGTGGACCAATGCCATCTTCTCCAAAGCATGTGAAAATATGATGTTCGTGGAGCTTTCGTTGTCTATTAACACCTTGCGAACACCATAATTGGCACTGTCAAGTTTAACAAACAAGGGAAAATCAAGTTTACCTGCCTATATCGCCTCGGGAGTCAGATCCATGAGGTCTATGTTCGAGAAGGTAATGTTCTCCTCTGGCAGCTCATCCATCTGCGAAATGAATCCGAAATAGCTGTCATCTTCTAGTCCTCTTGTAATCTTTTTCCTCTAATTGGTGGATTCGGCTCCAGCTGGGCCCCCACTGATCATGTTGATCACTCATCTAGAAGGTGCATTGACATTTGCGTTACCACACCCATTTGGGCACTCTATAACCTTCGTATTGTCTCTCCTGGGAGCGGGATCGATCATCCTGATCATCATAATCTCTGTTATTCTGTACATACTCGATCAACTTACCTTTCTTAATGAGGAGCTCGATTTCATCCTTGATATCAATATAATCCTTAGTCTCGTGCCTTTTCTGGCGATGGTACTCACAGTACTTTCTGGATCGTTTGATGCCTTTAGTCTCTCTCAACTTTCTTGTTTGATTCAACCACCTCTTCCTCTAAGCTACTGCAAATACGGTCAGAATATCATGGTTCAGGGGAATGTACCTTCTCGGTGACCTGTCTCGGCCGCTTCTGTCTCTATTCCAGTCTCCTCCGCCTTTGTTGCGACTAGCGTGCTGTGGAGCCTGCTTTGATGCCATCATGCTGTCATGGTAATTAGTATTATGGGCTAGGTCATTGATCTGATTGATAATCGGGGACTTAAGCTTGATCAACTCTTGTGTGAATCTCCTATGCGTCGTCGCATTGAATAAAATGAGCACCACTTGGTCACCATGCGGTTCATCCACCTTCATCAGTACATCATTGAATCTCTTCATAAACTCCTCTAGGCTCTCTTTTTCCTTCTGCTTCATTGTGTTCAGATGATGCATGCTTGTTTTCATCCTTTTGTGACTGGAAAATTGGCTTTCCAACTTCTCCCTCATTTGTTCATAACTGGTGAGTGATCGTATCTTGATGGTCTAAAGGTAGCCAAGGCGGATTAGCTTGTAGCTTCTAAGGTTCATCTCCAAGAATAGCTCGATAAGTTAGAGACTGTGTTGGAGGACCTGGAGTCTAGTTCCAATGCAGCCCTTCGTTTTGAGAAGGCAAATGATGATGAACTCCTTAAGCTTCAAAAGAAGTATCGAGATCTGGATATTCGCTGGAATGACTTGTCCCAATCTCACGAACAGGTTGTCTTGAAGTGGTGGCTCGTACTTTGGAAGAGTACAATGGTCGGAGGAGCACTATGTCTATTTTGGTGAGGAGTTTTTCCCTCATCTAAGAGAGTGTGTTAACAAGAGCATGCATTAGTGGGAGTTGTTGGGTCCCCTCGTGGAGGGCTACTACATGGATTTCCTTGATCCGCTTCATCCTATTTCTAATGATGAGAAGGAATGCTTAGAAGAGGGTTTGTTTTGGCATGCTAATGTAATTCCGCGTATGAATAAAACAAATGGAGTATTTTTTATACCTTTTCATTACTTATGTTCTTCGTGGTGTTTCCTTGTGTGTTGTCTTGGAATGGAGTCCTTCATATGATTGTTGTGTTTGTTGATCTTGACTTGGATAACTAACCTTTTCTTGGTTTTGGTCCTCCCACTTTTGGCGCCAATGTCTTTCAATTGGACTTAGTTCACCAACGCGCATTGGATTGGTATGGGGTTCCAAATTTTTTTAATTGGATTAGTTTGCCAATGCATGTTCGCTTGGTCTTTAGTTCCACCATTTTCAATTGGACTTAGATCACCAATACGCGTTCCATTGTTCTTTGGTGCCACTATTTTTCATGGTGGACATCCTCTTTTGAGGAAATGCTCGAATCGGATATGCATCTTACTGTGTATGGTCGAATCCCACTAGTATATAGACTGCAAGTAAGATTTTGCAATTAGACGAATATGTTTTATGAGAAGAAAATATAAGAAACTAAATAAAATAATTAGAAAATAACTTCTTACCCTAACTCGTAGCCACATCATGTTATGGTTGTGCTCCAAATGACCCAACAGATGATGGTCTTGGTATACTAGACCTTGCTCCAGAGATGAAGCAGGCATCTCTCTTTCCAATGGTAAGAGAGTCAATCTACTTGATCTTACAAACTAATTTACTCGAGCACACACTGCATCAGGCATATCTAAGTCGTGAAGAAGGTGTGACCCAGGAGGAACCGTAGTGAATAGAGGTTGGCTCTCATCGTGTGACTCGACATCATCACAAATAATATCTAGAGTAGTCGCATGTGACCCAGATCAAGACAATCCATGTATCCTCTTCGAGAGACCACCGGTAGACGTCGAACACGATCGTGTAGTATATCGTTCGACATCAAAAATCTACTAATCTTTCTAAATATCTAAGTTATATCAAAACTACTTTAATTTGCTACACGTCTAATATTAAAAATGGAGATTTCCTATAAATATCATAATTTCTAGTTTTTCAATTAAGTTATACTACAATTTCTAAATATCTCAGTGGATATAGAAATTCCTAAAATATCACGATTTCTAATTTTCTTGACTAAGTTAAAATTCTAAGCTATTTATCTTAAGTCATAAACGCTTAAAACTTATAATTCTACAAGATCTAACTATTTCGAAAGGCATAAATGTTTTAAACTAATCATTCTACGAAATCTAACAATTCATAAATGCGTAATAACATTTCTACGACTAAAACTAACAATAAAAATATTAAATCCAATAATTCTACAAGATCTAACAATTTCTAAAGATATAACAACATTTATACACCTTTCTTTATGACCAAGTAAAGTTCCAGAATATACTAACAAACTCTACCTACATACTGTAACTCTCACTACATCACCTATGAGTATTTACAGTTTAGGAAAACATGTGTACGACATTCCACTCCGATCAGTGCAGGCCAATCATGTTACGTGTTGCGACGGGTGTTCCTCCACACTTAAAAGATGAACCTAAGTTTGCAAAGCTTCTTCCTTGATGCGATCAGCTACTTGGTTTTTGACCCAATGAATATGAGATATTCAAACTTCTCCTTGTTTTATCATATATTTTATGTCATCCACAATATGTAATGATTTCCATCCTCTTAAGACTTCGTTGTTGATGAGGTTTGTGGATACCATTGAATCCATTTCAGGTTATAATTGAGTCCATCCTCGTTCCAATCCCACTCTGATACCCACTGTGAATTCCATGCATCTTTGCCACATTGTTGGAATTATTCCACAAAAACTTTTTATATACCAAAAGGATTCTACCGTGATGCTCTCTAAGAACACCTCTCATGGCTGCTGAGTCATTCTTTAAGCAGCCATAAGAATTTATTTTAATCCAACCTTCAGGTGGAGGTTTTGACTTCACAAGCATAATGTCAGATCCGTGCTATTTGGTACCAGAGAGAGAAGAACAAGTACGTGAAGAAGAAGGCAAAAGAGAGAAAAGTAGAGAATAATTCTTTGATTAAACATGAAAATGAGCACACGCCCAGCTGCCAGTACATATGGTCCCCAATGACGTCATCAATGATGCACAAAAGGACGAATTAGCTTAACTGTTTTGATTCCTAGCACGCGTACTACTTTGCTAAAATAAAACATATGAAAATACAATAATAAGAAATTCATTTTCTGCCTAATTAATTCGAAACGCCGCCGTTTAGTTCACTGCCCGCACACGCCACGCACGTGACTCTTCCAGCTATCCAAAACGACAACACTCCTCTCCTCAATTCAATTGCGATTCCCCTCCTTCACCAATTAACCCTAAATTAAAAATATCAGCTTTAACATTACTCCCTTTTTCTTCAATAGCTTGACCTCAAAAGTCTAGATTTGGGAAATTAGCATGCACCCAGTCCCAATCTTCCCACGACGCTTCCTCTTCCGGTAGGTGAGACCATTTTATGAGCCATTGTGGCTTTGCAGCATTATTCTTTTTAATAATCCGTTTTGCAAGTACTTTTTCTGGTAAAAATACTAACTTTCCATCTTCGTCCATGGCAGGAAGTGAAGATGACACCCATTCCGCAGTCCCAACCTTCTTTTTGAGCACTGACACATGAAAAACTGAATGGATCTTCGCCGCTGCAGGTAATTGGAGTTTGTATGCCACCTCTCCCACCTTCTCCAGTACTAGAAACGGACCAGAAAACTTAGGGTTTAACTTCCACAGAGGGCTCTTCCTTACTGTTAGCTGTCTGTAGGGTTTTAGCTTCAGGTAAACCCACTCTCCTACCTGAAATGTTCTTTCAGTTCTGCCTCTGTCTGCATATTGTTTCATCCTATGTATAGCTGTAGTGAGATTGTATTTGAGTAGATTGTTCATAACTTCTCTGTGTTTGATTAACTCTTCAACCCCCTGTACTTTGAACTCCTGTAAGTGACCACTACCCATTCGAGGTGGCTGGTAGCCATACAAAGCCTAAATTGGGGTCATCTTAATAGCAGAGTGGTAGCTGGTGTTATACCACCACTCTGCCAACCCAATCCATTTAGACCAATGCTTGGGCTGGGTGCCAACCATGCACCTCAGATAGCCCTCCAAACATTGGTTCACCCTTTCTGTTTGCCCATCAGTCTGGGGGTGATAAGCAGTGCTTAAGTGTTGTTGCACTCCCAAAGCCACCAACAATTCCTTCCAGAACCCACTCACAAAAATTTTATCCCTATCTGTAGTGATACTTTGAGGTAGTCTATGTAACTTGTAAACACTATTTAGGAAAATTTGAGCTAGACTTGAAGCAGTATAGGGGTGTGATAGAGTGAGGAAATGAGAGTACTTGGTGTATCTGTCAACTACAACCCATATAGTGTCAACCTCTCATGACTTTGGGAGTTGCTCTATGAAATCCATAGTCAGATGCTGCCATGCTTTGTCTGGCATTGGCAAGGGATGCAATAGACCAGGTGGTTTAATCACTTCATGTTTACACTGTTGGCAGGTAGGACATTCAGCTACTCTCTCCTCCACTTCCCTCTTCATACCAGGCCAACAAAAAACCATCTTGATCCTCTGATAAGTAGCTATAGACCCTGAATGCCCTCCTGCACTGCTGGAATGCAACATTTGAAATACCCTCTCCCTCATTCCTGCTGATTCTCCCACATAAAGCTTACCCTTGAACCTAAGTATTCCTTCTACATAGGAAAAATAGGATACATCATAGGAGTGTAAGAGGCAGTTGGCTATGGCTTCAACAGTTGTGGTATCTCCCTCATAACTCATATGTAGCTCTTCCACCCATCCTGGTTTGACAGTGGTGATAGCCCTGAGTCCTCCTCCTTCTCCTTCCCTTCTTGACAAAGCATCTGCAGCTTTGTTATCTCCCCCAATCATATACGCAATCATGTAGTTGTACCCTAATAGCTTGGTCATATACCTCTGCTGTAAAGGGGTAGAAATCTTCTGTTCCAGCAAGTACTTAAGACTATGCTGGTATGTTCTAATCACAAATTCCCCTTGTAGGAGGTAGGGTCTCCATTTTTCAACTGCAGGGAGAATTGCTAGGAACTCTTTCTCATACACAGAGAGTCCTAGGTTCTTTGGCCCCTAAGCCCTACTAATATAAGCAATTGGGTGCTTATCTTGGCTCAAGATAGCCCCTAGCCCATAATAACAAGCATTTGTTTCTACTGTGAAAGGTTTTGAGAAATCTGGTAACTATAGTACTGGTGCAGTCACCATAGCCTCCTTCAATTTGTTATAGGCTTCCTCAGCCTCCTTACTCCATATGAATCCCCATTTTCTAGTCATATTAGTTAAAGGCCTGGCTATAATTCCATAGTGTTTAATGAACTTTCTGTAATATCCAGTGAGTCCTAGAAACCCTCTCAATACCTTAACATTCTGAGGTTTAGGCCATTCTTTCATACACTTAAGCTTTTCAGGATCAGCTTCAACCTTCCCCTGTCCAATGATATGCCCTAAATACTCCACCCTGTCTTGTCCAAATGAGAATTTGGAAGCCTTAGCATATAGTGAGTGAGCAGCTAGTATCTCAAACACCTCCCTCAAGTGAGCCTTGTGTTCCTCCATGTTTCTATTGTATATAAGAATGTCATCAAAAAAGACAAGTACAGTTTTTCTCAGTTGTTCCATAAATATTGTGTTCATAAGTGCCTGGAAGGTGGCAGGAGCATTGGTGAGGCCAAATGGCATCACCCTGAACTCATAGTGCCTAGAGACTATGACAAATGCAGTCTTCTGTATGTCTTCCCCCTCCATTCTTATTTGATGGTAGCCTGCCCTCAAGTCCAACTTGGAGAATACTCTTGCATACCCTAACTCATCCAATAAATCCTCTATAAGAGGGATAGGATAACTGTTCTTTACAGTGAGTGAATTCAGTTTCCTGTAGTCAACACAGAACCTCCATGAGTTATCTTTTTTCTTCACCAGCAGTACATGAGAAGAGTAGGGACTATCACTGGCTTGCACCAACCCTGCAGCTAGCATTTCTTGCACCAATCTCTCTATTTCCTCCCTCTGTAGATAGGGATACCTGTAGGGTGACTGTTTAAATGGTTGGGCTCCAGTGATGAGGGGAATAGAATGTTCTTTTCCGCTTATAGGTGGCAGTCCCTTGGGCTCTTGAAAAATTTCCTTGTACTCCTCCAGGAGTTCAATCAAACACTCTGGTGTCTTCCCTTTTTTCTCTGTTGTCTCCTGCTTCACCATGTACAAGAACCCCAGCAGTAGTGGTTCATTCCCAATTTTTTCCTGTTCAACTTCCTCCCCAGAAATCATCCTCAATGACCCTTCTGAGTGTATCCCCTGTAGTTCATACTTAACCCCTACCTCTTCAAACTTGAATATTTGTTTGTCAAAATTAAAGGTGACATCTCCTAGTGCCCTCATCCAGTCTACCCCCGGTACCATGTCATAACCTCCTATGTCAATAATCCTTACATCATGTATGAACTTGTATCCTACCATCTCCCAACAAAAGTCAAAGCCCTTGGCTCTACTTTCCAGCTTCTATCCATTAGCTACTAATACAGTCATCACATTAGTGTAAGTTAGAGAGCACTTCAATTTATGTGCCACCCTACTTTCTAGAAAAGTGTGGGTGCTCCTTGTGTCTAACAGGATAGTAAACCCTTCCCCCTTCACTTTTCTCCATATCTTAATTGTTTCAGGTGCTGTGACCCCGGTTCTTGCATGCCCAGACAGCTTAAATACCTTCCCTTCATTAGCCTTTTCATTGTCCTTTTCCTTGACTGTGAGGTTAAACACTTTCCCTTCCTCATGTAGTAAAGCCTCTTCCTCTCCTTCCTCACCATCTTCTTCCTCCTCTTCCACTCCCCATATTAAAAACAGCCCCTTACACCTGTGTCCAATGTGATAAGTTTCATCACAATTGAAACACAAACCCTTCCTTCTTCTTTGGTCCATTTCATCCCTAGTTAGCCTCTTGATAGGTGGGAACCTATCTGTAGGGGGTTTACCACCATCTCCTGGTCCAGTGAACACATTTTTAGGCTTGAAGGGTATGGTTGATTGCCTCATGGCTTGCTTCTGCTGTCTCCCTAAAGCCAACACCATCACCTCCTGTTTCCTAGCTAGTTGCATAGTTTGCCCTAGAGTTACTGGACTAAACATTTCCACCATAACTTTGATCTCTTCTTTCAAACCACTCCCAAAGCTCTTCACAAAATATTCTTCATCTAAGAATCTGTTCTTAGTCAGCATATATGATTTCAGTTCCTCAAACTTCTGTATGTACTCTTCTACTACTCCCCCTTGATTAAGCTTGTTAAACTCACCAATAAGGTTGTCTCCCTGAACTGGAGTAAACCTCTCAATCAGTAGTTCCACAAAAGTAGGCCACCCCATACTTTCTCTACCCTATACATTATCCAAATACCAATTTTCAGCAGGTCCCTCCATATGGACCCCTGCTGTGATTAGTTTTTCATAATCAGACATAGGGTCAAGGAGAAAGTACTCCTGACATTTTCTCACCCATGGTCTGTAGTTGTTGTTAGGTTTTGTCATGGTGCTGATCAGAGTAAAGAAGAAAGAGTGTGAATGACGTAGGGAGCCGAATTTATTTATAGAATCACCCCCACTAACGATCGCCCTGGAGTACTATTCACCCTCAGTGGCGATCGCCCAACTGTCGCTACCACGGCCCAAGCCCATTAGGGCGACAATAGTGTCACCCTAATATGTAGCGCGGTCGATCCCTACTAAAGGTCTTATGGGCTGGATTTTCCCGCCCACCAGTCGCAAATGAGGCCCATTTCGGAGGTAAAGCGCCACCCAAATTTTCGATGCGACCGTTCAGTCCTCGCTATTGGGTCGGTCACAAACAACCAGAATCTTTGTAGTATTTGTAATTTACCCTTAAATTTTTTGAATACAAATGGAAGTAGAATACCTTGCCTTGTATATCTTTAAGTCCAATATTTCGCTCTTTCTTTTTCAAGCAAAGAATCAGTTATTGAGAAATGAGGCATTCGCTGGAAAATAAGAGGAGCAGTGATATTGTCATGTGTCCAATGCGTAGTATGTCTTTGCTGGGTTCGGCAAGAAATGTTTGCCAATGCAGATGTAGTGGCGGATCTACATTTGGGCTGAGGGGCAATAGCGCCTCCCCCCCCCCCCCCCCCCCCCATATATATATTTATGTTGGTGTATAAAGTATTTGGGGGTTCTAATATAATATGTAAAGTGAAAAGATGTCAAAGCAATTACAAACAAGAAAGAGAACGCTGGACAAGCGGCTTCCAGGAAATTGAAAAATTGCAAGCACTGCCCTTACATTATCTAATTTACATATAACTTCCTATGTTATTTTGTTAAAAAAAAAAATTCATGTTAAAAAATAGCAAACAAATATGTGCTACTTAATTAATTCAAATGTAATTAAATCTCAAAGCTTTGTTTTTTATTTTTTGATTTGATGAGTAAAGAACTTGTTTGAATTTGATTATATGCATGTTTCTTTATCTTTTTTTATTAAAACATATTAGTTTCTTGATCTATAAAAACATAAGTGTTGTATAAATTAGTTTTATGATACTTTTATTTAATTTCAAAACAAATATAAAATAGTCATTGCATAGTTTAAGTCTTTGATATTTATTAAGATTTCTGGCTATCGCTCTTTCAATAAACAAATAATTAGCCACTCAATGTTCGAATCGTGGATAGGCCACTGTGCAATTGTATCTCCATATGATGCAATTTTGCATAAATAAGAATATTTTAAATTTAAATTTGTTTTTGAATAATGTCATCTCTGTTCTTGAAAATTTTGAGCTCCTTCTGGCAGGGAAAGACTGAGAAATCATAACAGAAAACGTATAAATTAACATCTCTATATATATTAATCACTAAATTAAATTAAATAATGGGTTAAAAATGACAGCAACATAAGTACTATACAAACGTTACTGTTCTGTAAAACTATTACTAAGAAACTTAAAGACAAAACAGATGCATTGAAAAGTTAGAGGATGCGGGACCGGGAGAAACATAACAAACACCTGGCAGTTTCATACCTTTCACTCAGCGCTTAATGCGAAATTTCACAACGACTCTGAAAGAAACCAACTCCCCCGGTGAAAGTGAAATCTTATATAATGATTTGCTGCCAAAAAATGGAGAAGTTAATTTATGCAATTGTTACATGTGCAACAATTTTATTTATTTACCAAGACTATGGTGAAAATAAAATTACGGGTAGGGTGAATTAAATAGAACTACAATTTTAACCAATGCTATAATCTTAATTTTTAGTTGTACTGTGTCAAGCCTTCAACATTTGCATCCAAGGAATTTTTCTAAAAAATAGCCCCTCACAAGATCTGACCACGAAGATAATTGTCCAAAGGGGTCATATCATGAAAGATTGGTTTTATAATTTTATTAGATAAAGTAAATTTGTGTAACACTTGCACCAAAATTCTGTACTTTCTTAATATTTTGCAAAATTCCTCTCTTGACACTTAGATTTGATGCCTTAGTGGAATATTGTACTTCCTGTTGCTTTATGGACCTTCTGACCTCTAATATGTCACAAGCAAGCTAGTGATCAAATGTGCTGCAATGTATAAGAATTATAAATGGGTGATAATTTTATTAATCACAAAGATGCACTATATATACTTTTACAACATTGTAGGATAAGTATAACTAATTATGGTAAGATAATTAAAAGAGATATTTTAAAATATATTTACTAAGGAATATCCCTAATACGCCCCTGCAAAATGGATGTTTCATCGGCAACATCAATTTTGGATCGAAGTAACACTACAAGAAAATTGAGTATTAGCTACGACTATTGGCTACGGATCGTGTAGCCAATGGTGTTTTTGTCATTGGCTACGGAAAATCCGTAGCCCTTGATCATTTTTTGGATTTTAAAAAAAATAAACAAAAAAACGCATTGGCTAAGGAAATATCCCGTAGCTCTTGACCATTGGCGACGGGAAAATCCGTAGCCATTGGTCAAAGGCGACGGGCATCCGTCGCCCATAGTCCACTAATATTTAAAAAAAAACAAAAAACAAAAAAAAAACTATTGGCTACGGCTAGAAGCCGTAGCCAATAGTCTTTGGCTACGGAATATTCCGTAGCCAATAGAATAGTCATTGGCTACGGAACAATCCGTAGCCAATAATATTTGCCTACGGAATATTCCGTAGCCAATAATAGTCTTTGCCTACGAAAAATTCGTAGGTAATACATATTCCATTTTTTTTCTTTTTTAGTATTTTGTGTGTAATTTTATTCAATTTTTGATTAATTACATTTTTCCCCCAAAAATTTGTTTATTGTCTTTTGAAATTTTATTTTTTATGAAATTCGAGGAAATATACTAATAAATAGTTTAGAAGTGTTTGGCGAAAGAAGAAATATAATCGAGTTTGTTTTACAACTTTCGATTAATTACATTTTTTCCCCGAAAGTTCGTTTATCGTCTTTTGTAATTTTATTTTTAATGAAATTCGAGGAAACAAACTAATAAATAGTTTAGATCGTCTTTGGTAAAAGAAGAAATGGAATCGAGTTAGGTTTACGACTTTTGATTAATTACATTTTTCCCCGAAAGTTTGTTTATCGTCCCTTTTAATTTTACTTTTTATGAAATTCGAGAAAAGATACTAATAAATAGTGTAGAAGAGTTTTGTGAAATAAGAAATGGAATCGAGTTGTTAATAATGCAACCCTTTTATGGCATACTCAACAATGGTAATATTAATCTTCCGAACAATTTCTTTCCTCTTACGAACAACATTGATGGAACAGGCCTGAGTTGTTAGTTTGTTGTTTACTTAATATTATATTAGGATCAGTTGTAATGTTTACTATTCTGTTTAGTTTGGTGTGAACGATATTTCCTCGACATGTAAGAATTTTAACTTGGTTGTTTAAGTTTGTTCGAATTCAGTTTTACTCTATGTTTTAATCAAAAGTCATAAAACAAATCCGATTCCATTTTATTCTTTCACCAAAGACGATCTAAACTATTGATTAGTATGTTTCTTCGAATTTCTTAAAAATAAAATTACAAAAGACGACAAACGAACTTTCGGGGAAAAAATGTAATTAATCAAAAGTACTAAAACAAACCCGATTTCGTTTCTTCTTTCATCAAAGACGATCTAAACTATTGATTAGTATGTTTCCTCAAATTTCATTAAAAATAAAATTACAAAAGACGATAAACGAACTTTTGGGGGAAAAATATAATTAATCAAAAGTCGTAAAACAAAATCGATTCCATTTCTTCTTTCACCAAACACTTCTAAACTATTTATTAGTATGTTTCCTCAAATTTCATTAAAATAAAATTACAAAAGATGATAAACAAACTTTCGGGGGAAAAATGTAATTAATTGAAAGTCGTAAAACAAACCCGATTCCATTTCTTCTTTCACCAAAGGCGATCTAAACTATTTATTAGTATGTTTCCTCGAATTTCATTAAAAATAAAATTATAAAAGACGATAAACGAACTTTCGGTGAAAAAAATATAATTATTCGAAAGTCGTAAAACAAACCCGATTCCATTTCTTCTTTCACCAAACACTTCTAAACTATTTATTAGTATGTTTCCTTGAATTTCATAAAAAATAAAATTTCAAAAGACGATAAACGAACTTTGGGGGGAAAATGTAATTAATCGAAAGTCGTAAAACAAACCTAATTCCATTTCTCCTTTCACCAAACACTTCTAATCTATTTATTAGTATGTTTCCATGGATTTCATAAAAAATAAAATTTCAAAAGACCATAAACGAACTTTCGATAAAAGTCGCATCATAATTTAAGAAAAAGACTTGAACTTTTTCAGTATTTTGTATGATTTTATCCAACTTTTGTATTTTAACCAAAGAATCTTAATCTGTCTTTAAGCAGCATCATATCTCACTTTGCATGTCTTATGCCAAAAGATTTCTCCAAATATAATTAATTAATAATAATATGAAATGATTTGATGCAAAGTTGAGTGGGAAAAGCATATTGATTTAATATGTCTATAATGACTCTTGTTAGAAAAGCCAATCCACAATGTAAGATCGTATAAATTCTATTACGACTGAGATTTGTATGGGTTCGAGACTCATTTGTCTGGTCTAATCGTTTTCTTTTTATATTGTCGTTTTTTTTATTATTCTAACTGCCCCATGTTATTCTTTTTAATAAGTATCTAAGATTTGAAATAAGCGTAGTTCGATTACGAATGTAAGATCGTGTAAGCTCGAATTGCAATTGTAAGATCGTGTAAGCTCATTTTTACGAACTCGTTGCACAGAGCAATGATGAAGATGATGAGGTTGACGAACTTTCGGGGAAAAATGTAATTATTCAAAAGTCGTAAAACAATCTCGATTCCATTTCTTCTTTCACCAAACACTTCTAAACTATTTATTACTGTGTTTCCACGAATTTCATAAAAAATAAAGATTCAAAAGACCATAAACGAACTTTCGGAGAAAAAATGTAATTATTCAAAAGTCGTAAAACAAACCCGATTCCATTTCTTCTTTCACCAAACACTTCTAAACGATTTATTAGTATGTTTTCACGAATTTCATAAAAAATAAAGTTTCAAAAGACCATAAACGAACTTTTGGGGAAAAAATGTAATTATTCAAAAGTCGTAAAACAAACTTGATTCCATTTCTTCTTTCACCAAACACTTCTAAACTATTTATTAGTGTTTTTCCACGAATTTCATAAAAAATAAAGTTTCAAAAGACCATAAACGAACTTTCGGGGAAAAAATGTAATTATTCAAAAGTCGTAAAACAAACCCGATTCCATTTCTTCTTTCACCAAACACTTCTAAACTATTTATTAGTGTGTTTCCATGAATTTCATAAAAAATAAAGTTCCAAAAGACCATAAACGAACTTTCGGGGAAAAAATGTAACTATTCAAAAGTCGTAAAACAAACCCGATTCCATTTCTTCTTTCACCAAACACTTCTAAACTATTTATTAGTGTGTTTCCACGGATTTCATAAAAAATAAAGTTTCAAAAGACCATAAACGAACTTTTGGGGAAAAATGTAATTATTCAAAAGTCGTAAAACAAACCCGATTCCAATTCTTCTTTCACCAAACACTTCTAAACGATTTATTAGGATGTTTCCACGAATTTCATAAAAAATAAAGATTCAAAAGACCATAAACGAACTTTCGGGGAAAAATGTAATTATTCAAAAGTTGTATAAAAATACACAATAAATACTAAAAAAGAAAAAACAGATACTATAGGCTACGGAATATTCCGTAGGTAATGATTATTGGCTACGGATTGTTCCGTAGCCAATAACTATTTTATTGGGTACGGAATATTCCATAGCCAAAGTATATAATTAAAAATATTTACTAATATTACCATCTTTATTTTAAAAATATTATATTTACTACATTCCATTTAATATTACGAATATTAAATATATTAATAAAAATATTACGAATATTACATATATAATTATAAATATTACGAATATTACCATTATAATTTAAAATATTACTAATATTACATAAATAATTAAAAATATTACGAATATTACATACATAATTAAAAATATTACGAATATTACATATAAAATTAAAAATATTACGAATATTTCATATATAATTAAAATGTATTAAAATTTGTTTTTTTTATATTTACGAATATTATTGGCGACGGATGTATCCGTCGCCAATAATTTTTAAAAAAAAAAAAAAAGTATTGGCGAAGGAATATTCCGTCGCCCATAATTTGCTGAAAAAAATAAAAAAAATATTAATGGTATTGGCTACGAAAAGTTTCGTAGCCAATAATTATTGGCTACGAAACTTTTCCATAGCCAATAATCATTGGCTACGGAAAGTCCGTAGCCAATAGTGAAAGGGTATTTTGGTCTTCTATTATTGGCTACGGAATATTCCGTAGCCAATAGTCATTTGCTACAGCCATCCGTAGCCAATGACTATCCCCTACGAGGGTTTCCCCTACGGACTTTGTGGCCAAATTTTTTTACAACAAGGTGGTGAATTTGACCAAACACTATGAAGACATGAGATTTATGTCTCAATGGACAAATCCAATAGTACTTAGTAAAGTGCTCGGCCAATAAAAGATAATAACGACATCCATTCAAACAGGGCACATGCAAGGGACCCCAAATATCTCCATAAACATAATGTAAAGGATGCAGCATGTGAAGAGAAGTAGTAGTGAAAGGCAAACGGACACTTTTATTTGATAAACAAAAACGACAAAATCCAGAGTTTGTAGAATGTAAAGCATTACATGGTGAAGAAAATTGCCTAACTACTAAACTACTAATCGCCTCAGATGGGTGTCCTAAGCGGCAGTGCCAATTTTCCCTATTAGTCCGAATTCCAACATTCGGTAAGGAGATGTCGCAAGAGGCGATGGTAAACACAAATGATAGACTCCATTAGTGCATGCCCCTCTTAGCAACCTCGCGCTCGTAGCCTGATCCTTTACAAAAAAATGATAAGGATGAAATTCAAGAGTAACATTATTTTGCAAAGAAAACTGATGAACCGATAATCAATTCTTCCTAGAAGAAGGAACGCATAAAACCGGTGTAAAAGTAAACGGACGATCAAAAAGATTGAAAGACGATGAGCCAACATGAGTAATTGGCAAACCTGAACAATCTATAAGCAGAACCTCATCAGTACCGTCGTATTTAGAGTGGTCTGAAAGGTTCTGAACATCTGAAGTGATGGTATGAGAGGCGCCAGAATCAACTATCCATGTGTTGCTATTAGACTGGCCCGTAACAGGCGAGGTAGCAACATTGGCTAGAGGTTGCTGAAATTGACGACAAGTCTTAGCACCATGGCCATAGATGCCATAAATCTGGCAAGTGATGTTAGGACGGTTCAAACCCTGAGTTTGTTAGGGCGAGATTGCTGAGAATTACCATTCCTATTACCACGATAGTCGTAGCGACCACGTTGCCGAGGACCCGACCCGCAACTGCCATAATTTTGGTGGCATTAGCAGTAGCAACTAGGGTTGTGGCCTGAGCCTCAAGCCTCTTAACATAGGTTTCATGGGCAACAAGGCGATCGTGCAACTCCCGGAAGGAGAGGGGGGTGTCACGTCCATGACAATATGCATTAATATCACGGTACGAGGCACCAAGAACGTCGAGGACGAATAGAGTAACATCGTAATCCGAGAGGCGAACGTTAATGATAGCAAGTTCATCGATCTTGCTCTTGATTAATCGAAGAAACTCCAAAACTAACTGAGACCCAATTATCACGGTGGAGAGGGATTCATTCAACTGCATAACCCTGGAACGAGACTTGTTAGCAAACGTGCGCTGAAGCGTTTGCCATGCTGCAGCAGAAGTCTTCACAGAGGAGATTAGGGGCGAAAGTTTCGTGGATACTGACCCAAAAGGCGCAGACAAGAGAAGGGTATCTTGTCGAGTCCAATGAATGAACACAACAATCGAGTCTAGAGAGTCGGTGCGACTAGGGCACGGGGTGGAACCATCCACATAACCAAGAAGGTTAGCCATACAAGAGGTAGTGAACTTGAGCACTCCATGAAGGATAATTTCTCGCGGTTAATTGCAAGGGAAAGTGAGTATATACACTAATGGGCACGAGTTGATCACCAGAGGGACCTAGCGGTTGAATAAATGGCGATCGTGTAATGGGTAGGCCATTGGCGGCGGAGGACTGCGTCGCCTTCGAAGAGAGCGTTGTGATGCTGTCGTTGCTAATGTGTCTGGAAGACATGTGGATCGAATATTCTCTTTAGAGAAATTTCTCTGCTAATACCATATAAGATTTATGAATGGCTGATAATATTATTAATCATAAGGGTGCACTATATATAGTTTTACAACATGGTAGGATAAGTACAATTAATATGGTAACATAATTACAAGATATATTCTAAAATATATCAACTAGGGAATATTCCTAATACAATACACATTCACATGTGTAAGAATATTAACCTAAACCATTCATTTAATTTGGTTTCGGTAAAATTGCATGTAACTACAACATGGTTTGTGTTATTTGTCAAAACTGTGTAGGGTTTTCTATATTCTGTTCAATATTTTACTATATATTCTAATATTGTTAAATTGCAAAACTTATCAATAAAAAGTATGACTCGAAAATAACCTCAAATATTATTCTTAATGAAAAATTACAGAAATTATCCTGAAGTATGGATTAATTACACAAACCACCCCTGATCTTAGAAAAGTCACAAAAATTACCATTATGGCCTATGTTTCTCAAAAAACTATCAAAGTTTGTTGAATGCAAATTCAAGTTTCTTCATTATTTTTCACAAGAAATAAAAAATCAAATAAAATTGCTCAAAAAATAGGCATTTAAGCCTCCTTTACTTCATGTAAAAAGACAAAAGAAAAAAAAATACAAAAATAAATAGTATCTTGAAAGTTAAATAAATTGTCTATGGATTTTAGTATTTTGTATGATTTGAAGTTGTAAGGTTGTCTTAGAAAATTCAATATTTCTTACTTAAAGGTAGTTTATGAAATTTCGCAAACATGAAGGGTAGTTTGTGTAATTATCCCATACTTTAGGGGTAGTTTGTGTAATTCTTCATTATTTGAATTAGTAAAAGCATTCTTTTGATGCTAAGGTGGTGTTTGCAAATTCTTAAAATAAGTGATTATCAACTTTTAGTCTAATCAAATCAGTTTTGGAGTGTTTGGTTGACAAATTAAAGCCACAAAAGTACTTATTTTAAACTTATAACTGTCACAATTTGGAAATTGTTAGTCCTCTTCTTTAAGCTTGTGGTAGTTATTTCATGTATAGTTTTTTACAGGTATTTTTAACTTATATTTTTTCCAAACACCACCAACTTATGACTTGCAAAGTTTTTTTAAAATCTTTTGCTTAAATTACGAGTTTGTGATTTTAAAGAATGGTTTGCAAACACCACCTAAGGAATTAACAAAAAATAATTCGAATGCTAAGAAATAACATAAAAACCCTTTTGATGTAAAAATATTCGCAAAAACTCCTTTTGATGTATAAACATTAGAAGAAATTTCCCTTTTGAAGTTAAAAATCACTATAAGATTTGAGCCTCATCTAAGACCACATATGCGGCCTCAGATGAGGGCTTTGCGATTGCAGAAAGCCTTCTACAACCACAAAGCGGTCTCTGTTACGCTGTCTGGGATGAGCTCGGGCTTCTCATCCGAGACCACGAAGTGGTCCCAAATAACCTCAACTGCGACCGGAGTAATTGAGACTGCACTGCGGTTCCAGATAATATTTGGAATCGCAGTTCGGTCCCATATACTAGAAGAACAATTGCAACCGCGACGCGGTCTTAGATAGTGAAAAGGGTAATTGAGACCGCGCCGCGATACAAGTAAATATTCAAACTCTAAGACTACAACGCGGTCCCAGATAGTACGAATATTAACTAAGACCGCGACGCGGTCTCTAATACTCTACGAACGAAAAAAAAAAACCAATAATATTCCAATAAATTACCGGAATATTATTGGGTTTTTGTAGAAATTACATATAAATAATATCAACAAAGCAATATACAAAAACAAATAAAATTAAATGATGAAGAACAATTAATAAAATGAAATGAAAAGACTAATAAAAGAATAAATATTCCAAAAACGAAGAAAGGTATAAAAGATGAACAAAAAGGCAAATGAAAGATAAATAAATGAAATGGAAAAAGAATAAAAAAATTAAATTTGTGGAAAAGAAAGGAAGAGAAGAGTTTTTTGTTTTGGATTTGGAAAAAAAAAAAAAAAGAGAAGAGTTGGTGTTGGTGTTGGTGTTGGAGTTTGGTGTTTTTTTTTGTTTTGGATTTGAAAAAGAAAAGAAGAGAAGAGTTGGTGTTTGTTTTTTTTTTTTTGTGTGTATGGTGTTTTTTTGTTTTGGATTTGGAAGAGAAAAGAAGAGAAGAGTTGGTGTTTTCTTTGTTTGGGATTTGAAAACATGAGAGGGTAGTTGTCTCGAATGCAAGTATTAGAGACCGCATTGCGGTCTCAATACTTACTATTTGTGACCGCCATGCGGCCCCTAATAGTTGAATTCGAGACATTCATACTTCAAATTTGCTATTTTATGGAACTATCTCAATGTGTTTGTGATTTTTAGCAATAAACATCAATACTACATGTGAAGTGAACTAATAAATGGTTACAAAATAAGTAATTGAGGTATGAAATAGTAGATTGAATGTGATCGAACTAGCTGTTAGCGTTGAACTTATTTTATGTTCTATCTACAACTTCTCATCACATACACCTTGTTGATTTGTTATTATGATTTCTTTCACAAAGTAAAGTATAAATATCAATAATCGGTTAAATTAGTAGATCATCTTACACATACGTTTATATCTATATGTATCTAGGCATGATATATATATATATATATATATATATATATGATCGTTGTCGTTCGAAATCGTGAGAATCTTCATAACGGCTTGTCCCACATATATAATGCTCGGATTTGTAATGAGACATTGAAATTATGGTTGTTTTTACTATTATTAGGATAGTAATCAACTACACTAACAACGTGGTACCTCAAATCATCCAAAACAAGTCACTTTGAAGTATGAATATTATTCGTGACTGCGCGTCGGTTACAGATAATAGCAATTGCAACCGCCACGCGGTCTCAAAAATCAACGGATAGTCTCAATTGCAACCGTTTCACGGTTGCTAAAATTGAGTCATAAATTGTGAGTCAGACGCGGTCCCAAATGAGTTGGGATCGCAACTGAGACCGCGATACGACCCCAATTGACTTGGAACCGCAATCCGGTTGCTAAGGGGCGGTCTCAAAAATCGCCCCAATCTTGTAGTGAACGTCACTGGTTTCAATGTTGCCCCAACATCGACTCCAACATTGAAATCAGAATGTCTAGAAGAGGTGGATGCACTCCCTGGTGGTAAGATAGACCTTGAGACGGGTGCGGACAAGACGACCATGAGCTTGGTAGAGCGCATCACCGTGGGAACGCGAGGAGAAGGTAATAACGCCAGAAACTCCATTTCAATAAGCCGAACATGGTGAGAGATAAAGATGCACCCACTCTCCAAATCATAACACCGATAAGCACTTTGGGATAGAGAATACCTAATAAAGATACAAGGACGAGATGGAGGTATGAGCTTCCCAGAAATATAAGGACGTAACCATAAAAAGCATAAGCAACCAAAAGTCCGAAGCTTGAGATAAGTAGGCGGTTGACCAAGGAGTTTGCCAAATGGTGACTCATAAGGAAGTAGAGTCGTAGGAATATGGTTGGCGAGATAAACGAAAGTAAGGACTGCATAATCCCTAAAAGAGTGAGGAAGAGACGCTTGTTGGAGATGGATGCGTCCAATAGTGAGGACTTGACGGTGACATCGTTCCATTTTCCCATTTTCTAGCGGTGTATGAGGCGCAGTAGTGAGCCAAGTAATACCATGGTCATACAAGTAGGAACGAAGGGCAACAAATTCACCACCGTTGTCTGAGTAAAAGTTCTTTACTTTGTTGCCAAATTCTTTTTCAACAAGGCGGTGAAATTGACTAAACACTGTGACGACCTGAGATTTATGCGTCAATGGACAAATCCAATATTACTTGGTAAAGTACTCGACCAATAAAAGATAATAACGACATCCATTCAAAGAGGGCACAGGTAAGGGACCGCAAATATCTCCATAAATATAATGTGAAGGATGCAGCAAATGTAGAGAAGTAGTAGTGAAAGGCAAACGGGCACTTTTATTTGATAAACAAAAACGACAAAATCCAGAGTTTGTAGAATGTAAAGCATTACATGGTAAAGAAAATTCCCTAACTACTAAACTATTAATCGCCTCAAATGGGTGTCCTAAGCGACAGTGCCAATTTGCCCTATTAGTCCGAATTCTAACATTCTCCAAAGGAGATGTCACAAGAGGCGAGGGTAAACACAAATGATAGACTCCATTAGTGCACGCCCCTCTTAGCAACCTCGCGCCCGTAGCCTGATCCTTTACAAAAAAATGGTAAAGATGAAATTCAAGAGTAACATTATATTTCAAAGCAAACTAATGAATCGATAATCAATCCTTCCTAGAAAAAGGAACGCATAAAACCGGTGTAAAAGTAAACGGACGATCAGAAATATTGAAAGACGATGAGCCAACATGAGTAATCCGCAAACCTGAACCATCTGTAAAAACAACCTCATCAGTACCGTCATATTTAGAGTGGACCGAGAGGTTCTAAACGTCCTAAGTAAGGGTATGAGAGGCGCCATAATCAACTAGCCATGTATTGCAATCAGACTGACCCGTAATAGGCGAGGTGGCAACGTTGGCTAGAGGTTGCTGAAGTTGACGACAAGTCCTAGCACCGTGGCCATAGATGCCACAAATCTGCCAAGTGATGTTAGGATGGCTCGAACCCTGACGATTATTAGGGCGAGATTGCTAAGAATTATCGTTCCTATTACCACGATAATTGTAGCGACCACATTGCTGAGGACCCGACCCGCGACTGCCATGATTTTGACGAGGGGGCTGATATGCAGCGACATTGGCAGTAGCAACTAGGGTTGCGACTTGAGCCTCAAGCCTCTTAACATAGGTTTCATGAGCAACAAGGTTATCGTGCAACTCCCGGAAGGCGAGGGGGGTGTCACGTCCATGAATATATGCATCAATATCATGGTACAGGGCGCCAAGACCCTTGTGGACAAACAAAGTAACATCGTCATCCCAGAGGCGATGGATAATGATAGCAAGTTCATCGATTTTGCTCTTAATTAAACGAAAAAACTCCAAAACTGAATGAGACCCAATTGTCATGGTGGAGAGGGATTCATTTAAATGCATAACCCTGCAACGGGATTTGTTAGCAAACGTGCGCTGAAGCGTTTACCAGGCTGCGTCAGAATTCTTTGTAGAGGAGATGAGGGACGAGAGATCCGTGGATACCGACAAAAAACCCGCAGATAAGAGAAGGGCATCTTGTCGATTCCAATAAATGAACACAGCAATCGAGTCTGGAGAGTCAGTGCGAGGAGGGCACGAGGTGGAACCATCCACATAACCAAGAAGGTTATAGCCATACAAGAGGTAGTGAACTTGAGAACTCCATGAGGATAAATTCCCGAGGTTAATTGCAAGGGAAAGTGAGTATGTGCACTAATGGGCACGATTTGATCACCAGAGGAACCTAGCGGTTGGATAAATGGCGATCGTGTAATGGATAGGCCATTGGCGACGGAGGACTGCGTCGCCTTCGAAGAGAGCGGTGTGATCCTGTCGTTGCTAATGTGTCTGGAAGACATGGGGATCGAATATTCTCTTTAGAGAAATTTCTCTGCTAATACCATATAAGATTTATGAATGACTGATAATTTTATTAATCATAAGGGTGCACTAAATATAGTTTTACAACATGGTAGGATAAGTACAACAAATTATGGTAAGATAATTACAAGAGATATTCTAAAATATATCAACTAAAGAATATCCCTAATACAATGCACGTTCACACGTGCAAGAATATTAACTGACACCATTCATTTAATTTGGTTTCGAGAAAATTGCATGTAACTACCACATGGTTTGTGTTATTTGTCAAAACTTTGTGGGGTTTTCAATACTCTGTTCAATATTTTACTATATATTTTATTATTGTGAAATTGCAAAACTTGTCAATATAAAGTATGACTAGAAAATAACCTCAAATATTATTCTTAATGGAAAATTATTTACCCTGAAGTATGGATTAATTACACAAACCACCCCTGATATTAGAAAAGTTACAAAAAATACCATTATGGCCGATCTTTCTCAAAAAATTATCAAAGTTTGTTGAATGCAAATTCATGCTTCTCCTTTATTTTTCACAAGATAAAAACTAAAATAAAATTGCTCAAAAAATAGGCATTTAAGCCTCCTTTACTTCATGTAAAAAGACAAAAGAAAAAAACATTCAAAAACAAATAATATGTTTAAAGTTAAATAAATTGTCTACGGATTTTAATATTTTGTATGATTTGAAGTTGTAAGGTTGTCTTTAAAAAATTAATATTTCTTACTTAAAGGTAGTTTATGAGATTTCTCAAACATGAAGGGTGGTTTGAGTAATTACCCCATACTTTAGGGGTAGTTTGTGTAATTCTTTCTTATTTTAATTAGTAAAAGCATTATTTTGATGTTAGGTTTATGTTTGCAAATTCATAAAATAAGTTATAATCAACTTTTAGTCTAATCAAATCAGTTTTGGAGTGTGTGGTTGACAAATTAAAGCCACAAAAGTACTTATTTTAAACTCATAACCGTCACAATTTGGAAATTGGTAGTCCTATACTTTAAGCTTGTGGTAGTTATTTTATGTATAGCTTTTTTACAGTTTTTTTAACTTAGATTTTTTCCAAACACCACCAACTTATGACTTACAAAGTTTTTTTTTACATCTTTTGCTTAAATTATGAGTTTGTGGTTTTAAAGAAGTGTTTGCAAACACCACCGAATGAATTAGCAAAAAATTATTCGAATGCTAAAAAATAGCATAAAAACCCTTTTGATGTTAAAATATTCGCAAAAACTTCTTTTGATGTATAAACATTAGAAGAAATTCCGCTTTTGACGTTTAAAACAACTATAAGATTTGGGCCTCACTAAGACCGCATATGCGGTCTCAGATGAGGGCTTTGCGGTTGCAGAAAGCCTTCTACAACCGCAAAGCGGTCTCTGTTGCGCGGTCTGGGATGAAATCGTTTGCTTCTAATCCGAGACCTCGAAGCAGTCCCAAATAACCTCAACTACGACCAGAGTAATTGAGACTGTGTTGCGGTTCCAGATAATATTTGGGACCGCAGTGCGGTCCCAGATACTAGAAGAACAATTGCAACTGCGGCGTGGTCTCAGATAGTGAAAAGGGTAATTGAGACCGCGCCGCGATCTCAGTAAATATTCAAACTTTGAGACTGCAACGCGGTCCCAGATAGTACGAATATTAACTGAGACCGCGATGCGGTCTATAATACTCTACGCACGAAATAACCTAATAATATTCTGGTAAATTACAGAAATATTATTGGTTTTTTGTAAAAATTACATATAAATAATATCAACAAAGTAATATACAAAAACAAATAAAATTAAATAATGAAGATCAATTAATAAATGAAATGAAAAGACTAATAAAAGAATAAATATTCCAAAAATAAAGAAAGGTAAAAAAGATGAACAAAAAGGCAAATGAAAGATAAATAAATGAAATGGAAAAAGAAAAAGAAAAATAAAGTTTGTGGAAAAAGAAAAAGAAAAATGAAGTTGGTGTTGGTGTTGGAGTTTGGTGTTTTTTTTGTTTTGGATTTCAAAAAGAAAAGACGAGAAGAGTTGGTGTTTTTTTTTTGTGTTTAGTGTTTTCTTTCTTTGGGATTTGAAAAACTGAGAGGGTAGTTGTGAGTATATATAGAGGATGGGGTGAAAATTTGAATTTTCGTCAAAATTCAAATTTCCCCTCATAACCCGCCGAAATTTGAAATTTTTTGGGCGCATGCCACCGCAACGCTGTTGCTAACGGTTTGAAAAATGCAAATAAAAGTTTATGACACCGTGTTGCGGTCCCTAATTCTTGCATACTATTAGGGACCGCGATGCGGTCTCAATTCTTACTATTTGTGACCGCCATGCGGCCCCTAGTAGTTGCATTCGAGACATTCATACTTCAAATTTGCTATTTTGTAGAACTATCTCAATGTGTTTGTGATTTTTAGCAACAAACATAAATACTACATGTGAAGTGAACTAATAAATGGTTACAAAATAAGTAATTAAGGTATGAAATAGTAGATTGAATGTGATCGAACTAGTTATTAGTGTTGAACTTATTTTATGTTCTACTTACAACTCCTCATCATATACACCTTGTTGGTTTGTTATTATGATTTTCTTCACAAATTAAAGTATAAATATCATTAATCGGTTTAATTAGTAGATCATCTTACACATTACGTTTATATCTATATGTATCTAGGCATGATATATATATATATATACATGATCGTTGTCGTTCGAAATCGTGAGAATATTCATAACGGCTTGTCCCACATATATAATGCTCGGATTTGTAATGAGACATTGAAATTATGGTTGTTTTTACTATTAGGATAGTAATCAACTAAACTAACGTGGTACCTCAAATCATCAAAAACACGTCACTTTGAAGTACGAATATTATTCGTGACCGCGCGGCGGTCACAAATAGTTGCAATTACAACTAGAAAGGGTCTCAATTACTACTATACTACGCGATCTCAAATAATATTCATACCTGAAAATTATTATTTTATGGAACGATCTGAGTGTATTTGTGATTTTTATCAACAAACATCAATACTACATGTGAAATGAATTAATAAATAATTACAACATAAGTAATTGAGATATGAAATAGTAGATTGAATGTGATCGAGCGAGTTATTAGCGTTGAACTTATTTTATGTTCTATCTACAACTGATGATCATACACACCTTGTTGATTTGGCATTATGATTTATTTCACAAATTAAAGTATAAATATCATTAATTGGTTTAATTAGTGGATCATCTTACACATTATGTTTATATCTATATGTATCTAGGTATACTATATATATATATGATCATTGTCGTTCGAAATTGTGAGAATCTTCATAACGTCTTGTCCCACATATATAATGCTCGGATTTGTAATGAGACATTCAAGTTATGGTTGTTTTTACTATTATTAGGATAGTAATCAACTACACTAACAACGTGGTACCTCAAATCATCCAAAACACGTCACTTTGAAGTATGAATATTATTCGTAACCGCGCGTCGGTCACAAATAATAGCAATTGCAACCGCCACGTGGTCTTAAAAATCAACGGATAGTCTCAATTGCAACTGTCTCGCGGTTGCTGAAACTAAGACATAGATTGTGAGCGCGATGCGGTCCCAAATGAGTTTGGATCGCAACTGAGATCGCATTACTTGGGACCGCAACGTGGTTGCTAGGTGGTCTCAAATGTCCAGCAACTGCGTTCCGGTTGCTAAGGGGCGGTCCAAAAAACTGCCCCAATCTTGTAGTGAACGTTGCAAAAAACGAAATCCCTTTTAATGTTAGAAAGTAGGAAATTAAAAACAGAATACAATCTTTAGTGTATGAGCTTCGAGTTCCACAACCAAATTATCTCACTAGAATAGAATACTGCGAGTCCCAAGCAGAGTAGAAGTTGCGGATTCTATGTGAATAATATAATCTGAATCTTGAAACCAGTAGAGAAAGTCATTTCATGTTCACTATCCAATTTAAGATTTCTGCAATGTGCGGATGCCCCAAAAATACTTTACATTGTGGCAAATAGTAGGTATTTTGGTCTTATTTTGTCCGGTTACAATACACCGGTTGCTGTTACGGTGGGCCTCACTATGCCAAAATGATGCATCTACTGTATAATGCATCTATTACAATACACTAGAATAGAATAATGCATACAGACTAACTTGGTCCGGAACACCTACTGTATATTCCATGTATAAAATTAGTCTATATCATCTTCTAAGACAAAGAAAGGGATAGGCTGAATGAATGACAATCGATCCACGAATCTCGAATCAAGGTGGTACGATGCACCTCAATGTCGAATCAGAAAGAATCCCGAATTGTGCTGGCTCGATGTTGATGTACCTCGAATGGGAAAGGTTTGATCAAACCCCGAATCGAATCGAGACCTATGTCGAATCGTATGAGCATCGAATCGGATGAGTATCAAATTAGAGGATTAGATCGATATGAATGTGTATCGGGTATTTAATGTGTCTGAAAGTGTTGGGGGATGGTGTATTTATAGAAAAAATCCCGTCGAACCTGTCTGGATGTCGAATTGGGAAGATCGAATGGGCATGATTCGATCTAGCATCGGTCAAACGACCACCATTCGATATAGAATCTGTTGGGCCTAATCTAATTGGGCCGGCCCAGAATGCCATTATGGGCCTTCGTAAAATATCCCCACCATATAGTCCAACTGCCCCCGGAGGTTAGTAAAGACTCCAATTGCCCCCGGAGGACGAGTCAAGATTAGGACGAGTTCCCAAATCAGAATGATGGAAGAGGCTGATGGAACAGGTTGGGATATCTCGATTTAGCGCGATTTGGGCATCTATTTTTTACTGCTACCGCGATAGTGATGTACTGCCTGTGTCGGGATTATAACAGTTTTTTTGAAGTCTAGGACAAGCATAATGCAGTAGTTGACAAATTGGTCTCGAATGTGCACAGTACTGATAACAATCATCCCGCTACAGTCACACATGCTCGGAATGCTGCCAGAGTAAGTGCTAAAGCCGATAATGGCGCCCTTGAAGCTGGCATTAATGCTAAAAAAGTTGAGGATAGTGTGGCGGCACTTCGTGCCGAAATTGCTGCTCAGAAAAGAGAAAATGACTCCTTGAAATGAGAGAATGATTCTTTCAAGGTATTGAATGAGGAGGCCGATATTGCGACCGCTAGGTCGGGTGACACGGTGCAACATTTGGAGTCAAACGATTACCGATGCAAGGTGGCTATGTCATTAATGGAGAGCGGTGTTTATCATTGGCTCGAATTGCGACATGGCGCTGTTGATGTGAAATACGGTATGGAACATGGAGTTGATCAAGCTGATAATCTTGGGTTCATGAAAAAAGGTTTCCGCAAAGATATGCTTGATGTTAGTCGTGGTCCTCGAATGGACACTCCCAGGGTTGATGACGAAGATGTGGAGGAGTTTTCTGCCCCAAGGGTTGGTGACCCTTTCTTTCGGCTATGGGAGGAATGGCGCGGTAACTCTGTACCTGTTCCGGTTATGCCTAATCCCGTGCCGCCAACAAGACAAGAAACTACAGATATTGGCGTTGTGGACGAAGCTCCAGTTTATCCCGTTGGATTGACGTACGCCATTCATACTTCTTTTGGCAACAGTGATGACGAAATTAATCTATCTCTTGTGATAGAAAGTGAATCTCAGGTAGAGAAAGCATTGGAGCTTGTTACTGAGACTAGCAAAATTTTTGCTCCTGGTGATCTTCTTGATGTTATGCCATAGAAGGAACATGGTCATTAATTCGTGACCAGGAGTGGGAATTTAAATCCAAAGCCGCCGATTCAAGTAAATCCACATTGTGGCATTGATGTGACTTCATCTCATGTGGAGGTTACCGGCCAGGCTCTTGATGAGCATAATCTAATCTCTCCCAGCACTTTCCAGCTTGGGCGGCACTTTGGCGGTGTATCAGAATAGGAGGAGGTTATATTACCAAAAGGATGGGAGCAATCAGATGAGCTCGTGCTGACTGAGGATCAAATTAAGAAATATTTTGCCAACTATGGACAGTCCCTTGGTCTTGTTTTGCGTTTGGAGTCCCCCCAAGTCATCGGGAGAGTAGTGTACATTTGAGTATATATTTTTGATGATATTAAGCCATTTTTGTTTTTCATTTATGATCATTTCACTTTGTAACGGCGTTCTCAAGAAGCCGATTTTGTGGCTAATTATCATAGCTTACATTGACCTATACTTTAATGTATAGTTTTGTTGACTCTTTAGGTTATGACTTTGTCTCATTTCCTTGATTAAATCAATAATAGTTATCTCGTTAAATTTGTTTTGATCCACTTTGATCAACATTCTCCTTTGTGTTCACCAAGCAGGATATCGCCTTTCGATTTTGAACTTTTGGATTGAATGTTCCCCCGGCGTGTCGCGTCTTGCGCTCTGAGCAGGGCTGGGCAACAGGGTTGCATCTAGACTCTTGAGCCAAATATGCATCCGGCATGACGCTTTTTGCGCTTTATGCGTAGTGAGTTGTTTGATCAACATTCGACCACTTGGGGCCGAACGTGCATCCGACATGACGCTTTTCGCGGTCTATACGGAGTAAGTCATTTGACTAGCATTCGATCACTTGCGTCCGAACATGCATCCGGCATGACGCTTTTTGCGGTCTATGCAGAGTTAAGTCGTTTGACTGGCGTTCGACCGATTGAGGCCAAACATGCATCCGGCATGACGCTTTTTGCGTTCTATGCGGAGTTGGGCAATTGGCTTTCGACCTCTTGGGACCGAATTTCCAAACCGATTGTAGTATTTTGCTCGGTTCTCGAGCTTTTTCATAGATATTGCGGTGTCATTTCATAGTGACTCCACCTGCAGTGTCTAGAGAGAGAGAGAGAGAGAGAGAGTGAGAGAGAGAGAGAGAGAGATTTTTAATTTAATTTGAAATGGGACTGAGCTCAGTTTCTTACTAAGGTGCCTACGTTTCCCGATTGTGCGGGACACAAGCCTTCGTAGTTCATACAATTTGATAACATTCGACCCATTATTCATTTAATGCCAATGCATAATAGCGTCTCAGATATTGCACATTCCATGGGCGCTTTAGCTTGCGGCCTTGCATTGTTTCAAGGTAATAGTAGCCTCACGAACTAGCTTGTATAACCTTATACGGTCATTCCCATTTTGGTTTTATCTTCCCGATATGCGGTTTTGCCGCTATGCTCTTCAGAACCAGGTCTCCCACTTCGAAATTCCTAAATTGGACTCTTTTGTTGAAACTTTTGGTCATTGCTGCTTTAAAGGCCACTGTAAGTTGATAAGCATCTTCCCTTGTAGTAACTATCATATCCAGATCCATTTGGCACAATCGGGCCGACTCCACGGGGTCGTAGTCATGTATTCTGCGTGTAGGCATTCCTATCTCGGCCGGTAGAACCACCTCTGTCCCACAGACAAGAACGAAAGGCGTTTCCACTTTTGATGTCTTGGGAGTTGTTCTATAAGCCCACAATATTTCTTGAAGCTCCTCCGTCCACCTTTTCCCGGTGTCCCCCAATCTCCTCTTGAGGTAATCTTTTAGTGTATTATTGGTGAATTCCACCTGTCCGTTCGATTGAGGGTGGTAAGTGGAGGTCACATTGTAGGAGATCCGCAATTCTGCGAACCATGATTTGATTTCCTTACTAATGAACTGTCGGCCATTGTCGCATACCAAATACCTAGGAATTCCGAAGTGGCAGATGATAATCTTCCACATGAAAATAGTTCACGTTTTTTTTTTTATTACGGCCGACATGGCCTCAGCTTCAACCCACTAGGTATAATATTCCAAAGCTATGACCAGAAATCTCTTTTGGCCCTTGGCCACTAGTAGTGGTCCAACTATGTCGATTCCCCACTAGTCAAAAGGAGAGGTTATAGTGGTTGCGCCGGCCTATGAATGAGATGAGCATGGTACTGATAACTATCACAACGCCGCGAAAACGCTGTGGCATTTTTCAGTAAAGTCGGCCAATAGTAACCTTGACGCAAAATTCGTTGGGCCAATGCTCGGCCCCCAGAATGATTTCCACAACAATGCGTGGATTTTCTTCATAACATAATCAGCCTGGGTTCGAGTCAGGCAATGGAGCAATGGGCATTCAAACGACCGTTTATACAGTTCTTCATTGTGGATTGTGAACCTATAAGCCCTATAATGCATCCTGTGACGTGCGTTCGGTTCCGTTGGTAATATTCCATCCACCAAATAAGTCATGATCTCGTCCTTCCTAGATGGATCCTCTTCGATTAACATTATGTATTCGACTCTTTCCTTAGTGTTGTTATATTTCGTTATCCCAACAGATGGCTTGTTAGTTGCCAATAATGTAACTCGCTTCTTGACTAGGATTTCTGAAGAACTGGTGAACTTAGACAATGGGTCGCCCTTGCTGTTTTCATCCCGCGGAATCTAAGATATATCAAAAATACTTAAGCATTATGCCAGCATTTTAACCTTTGCAGCGTACAATTTCATCGTGTCCTCTCTTCTCTCGTATTTACCCGAGAAATAGTTCGCTACTAACAAAGAATCGGTGAACATATCCAAATGCTCTATGTTAAGTGTTAACGCCAGATTTATCCCTGCTATCACAGCTTCGTATTCAGCTTCGTTGTTGGTCACCACGAAGTTCAAGCTAATGGAAAATTCAAACTGCCAACGATCGGGAGATAATAAATGGATTCCAACTCCTCCCCCGTGGCTCGTGGCAGAGCCATCAGTATGCAGAATCCATGTGGTGGTGGCCGTACTAGTTTCTGCTTGATCTAATATTGAATAAATGTAATGCATGGATCTCGCCACACTATTGTCCAAAGTTTTGGGGGATTTTTAACGTTTTGGTCCCTTAAGTTGGCTCAACCGCAATTTTGGTCCCATAAGTTGGCGGACCGCGATTTAGTCCCATAACTTGGCAACCAAAATCGATTTTGGTCCCTCGGTCAACATTTTCAAATTTCTATCTGTTAATCACTTATGTGGCACCAATTGACCGATTGGGTGGCAATTTTGACCGAAAATAATTATATGTGGCCAAAACAAAATATCTTATTAAAAAAAAGACACGCAACAAGTTCCAACATTCGGTATCTCGAAAAAGTTTTCGAACTCCTTTTTAATCTCACTCATCCTACTCTCATTAGGCCATTGAAGAAACTTAGGCATCAACACACTCCTTATCGCGGTGCGGACCTCAAGCACCAGCTTGTGGCAAGTCGAGATTCCCAGACCAAAACGCTTCGACACTTCGCGGAGCACTTCGCCAGTTGCCAATCTCTATATGCAGACCGCCACATGTTGGCGCACGGGGATAGACAAATGCAGCATTGTGTCTTTCTTTGTTAGAACCGATTCAAGCTCGTTACAGATCATGTCGAAGGAGAATCGGCTCATTTGGAAGGCCTTTTTGAACTCCTCTTCGGGGAAGTCGGGACTGTTCACCTGCTCCCACCACACTTTAGAACGATCTTTCACCCACAATCTGCGGTGTGCACCGATTACATTCGATTCGTCGGGTGTTGAGGCAACTTCATTAACAGCGGAGCGTGCCCGCTTGTTGTTCGATGAAATGCCCGACTAAATCAAATTGAGGAGAGGGACAGGGGGAGAGCTGTCAAAGCGAAACTCTGTGGGGTCGAATTCTTGTTTGGTTTGGTGGTGGTACATGGTTGTGTGATCGGATAAGAAAGAAGGGTTGTGATCCTCGTCGTCGAATGCGAGTAATTTGGTGAGCAAATCTTGAAGGGAAGAATCGTGTTGAGGAAGATGAGGGGTGTTGTCGAATTTGGGTCGCTTAGCAGTAAGGGAGGAGAAGGAAATGGTGGTGGTAGTAGTGGTGGGGTTAGAATCTTGAAGGAGGAAATTGAAGTCTTCTGAAAATGGGATTGAAGAAATTTCCATGGAAAGTAGAAGAAAGTGTGAATTCAGGCGTTGTCTTTTTTTTTTTTAATAATTTTTTTTTTGGCCACGTATAATTATTTCTGGTTAAAATTGCCACGCAATTGGTCAATTGATGCCACGTAAGTGATTAACGGATAAAAATTTGAAAATGTTGACCGAAGGACCAAAATCGATTCTGGTTGCCAAGTTATGGGACTAAAACCGCGGTCCGCCAACTTATGGGACCAAAATCGCGGTTGAGCCAACTTAAGGGACCAAAATGTTATGTTTTGGCCATGAAATCTGCCAAAGCTTGTGCTCTGATGGATGTTTGGGGCCTGAATTCTAGGCCAAACTCACTAAGTTCAACCGCTCAATTGACCAATCTGCTGGAGATCTCGGGTCTCGCCAGCACTTGTTTCAATGGGTTATCCGTAACAATTGTGATTGGGTGAGACTGAAAATATGGCCCTAGCTTCGGCGTCGTGGCTACTATTGCTATAGTAAATAACTCTATCTCCAAATAATTCCTTTTCGCGCCTTGTAGAACTCTGCTCACATAGTGGACGGGTAATTGTTAGCTCCTTTTTCTTTTGCTAATATTGTATTAATGGCGTGGGAAGACACGGCCAGGTACAAGTACATCATCTCATTTTCTTCTGATTTGGCCAGAAGCGGTGGACTCACCAAATATCTCTTCATCTGCTGGAAGGCCTCCTCACACTCTGGTGCCCAGCTAAAATCCTTGTTTTTTTCTCATAACCTTAAAAGATGGCAGATTCGTCTCTGCCGAAGTCGATATAAATCTGCCCAATGCTGTCAGACAGCCAACCAAACACAACACGTCCTTTACCGTTCTTGGTGAGGGCAAATATAGTACTGCCCTGATTTTATCTGGGTTGGCCTCTATTCCTCTTTCGTTCACCACATATCCAAAAAACATTCCCGGCAGTCACTCCAAATGTGCACTTTTTCTAGTTCAGCTTCATCCCATATGCTCTCGTGATAGCAAATGCTTCATCCAGATGACGTACCTGTTCCTACGCCTTAAGACTTTTGACAAGCATATCATCAATGTATACTTCAATGGATTTCCCAGTCTGATGATAAAACATCTTCATGACGAGTCTCTTAAAGGTTGCTCCACGTTCTTTAGGCCGAGTGGTATCACCCTAGAACAATATACTTATGTGTCTATTACAAAGGCTATTTTGTTCTGATCATTCACAGCCATGAAGATCTGGTGAAAACGGCCTTTGGATTCCATCTTACTCAGTAATGCGCATCCTGCAGTCGAGTCGACTAACAAATCTATTCTGGATAGAGGACACGGGTCTCTTGGGTAATGCTTGTTCAGATTAGTGTAATCTACACACATCCTCCAGGTTGCCTCCTTCTTCAAAACTAATACGACGTTGCTCAGCCACTCCAAAAATCTCAACGCGTAAATGTGTCGGGCCGCTAAAAGCTCTTGCACTTATTTTTCGGCCGCTTCATTCTTTGCTTTGCTAAACGTTCGTTTCTTTTGCCTCACCGGTTTCGCATTCTTATCAACATTTAGCCAGTGCACTATGATTCTTGGATCTATCCCATGCAAATCAGAATTAGTCTAAGGAAAAATGTCTGAGTTACACTTGAGACAATCTACCAACACAACCTCTATTTTTGAGCCCATAGCGGCTCCAATTTTTATGACTTTGTCTGCACTTTCCCTGAATAGTTGAACAATTTTGAACTCCCCGAGTGGCTCCATTTTGCATTATTCCCATTGCTTTACTAGTTGACTTTCTACTTTTTCCCGACCTTGCTTCTGAGGTTCGGGTCTCTTTTCATTCTTATCTCTATTGGTTAAGGGTTTCTTTCTTTCTTTGACTACGCCTGACGGAACACGTCGTCACTTCATAATTCTAGCTAGTTATCTCTAAACGCAATTTAAACGGTGTTCCCACAGACGGCACCAATATTTTGGTCTTATTTCGTCTGGGTTACAATACACCAGTTCGTGTTACAATGGGCCTGACTGTGCCATAATAATGCTAATCTATTATAAGGTATGAACTAGCTTGGTTCAGAACACCTACTTTATATTATAAGTATGAAATTAGTCTAGATCATCTTCTAAGACAAAGAAACGGATAGGTCGAATGGATGACGTTCGATCCATGAATCTCGAATCGAGGTGGTTCGATGCAGCTCAATATCGAATTAGAAGAATCTCGAATGGTGCCGGTTCGATGCTAATATACCTTGAATTGGAAAGGTTCGATCAAGCCTTGAATCGAACCGGGACCTATGTCGAATCGTATGAGAATCAAATTGGATGAGTATCGAATCGGAGGATTCGATCAATATGAATGTGTATCGAGTATTTAATGTGTGTGAAAGTGTTGGGGGACGGGTATTTATAGAACTCGTTCCGTGGGGCCCGTCTGGATGTCGAATTGGGAAGATCGAATGGACATGATTCGATCTAGCATCGGTCGAACGACCACCAATCGATATAGAATCAGTTGAGCCTAATCTGATTGGGCATTCTGGGTCTTCCTAAAATATCCTCTATCAGTAGGCACGAATTATTGTAGTTGAGTTGAACGGGTCGTCAGACTATTATTACACATCCTACAAATTCAACTATAAACGAAGACATACTAAATGACAATCTCTCTAAAATAATCATTCTATTAAACCGGTAATGATTAATCTTAAAGTGCATGTTTTCTCATTTGTGCAAGTCATAAAACCATGCTAAATAACCAAGTTTCGAGGCTTGATCGCAGGACTTGGTTTGGTTTAGTTTATCATTATTATTATTCCAATTAAACGAATTATATAATCGCGACTACACAAATTAACGTGAATTCTGAGAAGGCATACCATACCCCCTTGATATTTCCCTACGCAAGAATAGTCAGCGCGCTCTAGGCGTTTACTTATCAAGTCAAAGTCTTTTCATAGTTCGGAAAACCAAATGTTCTATCAAGACCGGTGAATATATTTATTATATAGGAAAGTGTTAGATGCCTTTATTAGGAAATTGGTAAATCTTATAAAATTGTTAGTTTTCAAGCCTCAATAATAATTAATGCCTTTAGAAATTGTTAAATATCGTAGAAATATTAGTATATCAATTATAAATGTCTTTGGGAAATTCAAACGATTATTTAGGAAATCTCTTACAAATTATATAGTAGTTTGTATGTAATTAATCAGATCCGTAAGTTTTTATTATTTTTTCGATTCTTGTCGTATATTTAATGTTTTATAGTAATTTTATCTGTTGAAATGTTATTACGAAATTTTCAATTATTAGATATCTTAGCTTAATCAGATTTAATAATTTTATATATATATATATATATATATATATATATATTAGTTTAGATCTTCTAGAAGCAATTATTAATTAGTTTTTCTTAAACATATGGTCTTTGCCTTATTAGGGAGTCTCTATAACTTAGAAATGATTATATCTTTAGGGAGTCTCTATAACTTAGAAATGATATAACTTAGATACTTTGAATGAGTACGTAGTACGTAGATCATCGACATATCACGCGATCCACCACGCTCGTGTTTGGGTAGCGAACCCCTTACGAAGAAGGGTCGTACTACTAGATTGGGACCTACACGCATAGTGCTAGTACGCTCGCCTACTACACGAGTTCCAGCTCGTGCAGATGAAGAGGCCCCTATCCAGACTCAGCCTCGTACGTCGCAGGTTAGATCTACGACATCTACCTATCCAGATCGACGAATTTCCCATAGCTTAGAGGGACCTAATGGACAGAATACTCGTGCTGATCAGCCTAGAGGATCTACACGATAGACGCCGCTAGTATACCGATGCCACCATTCGTGGAGTATACTAGAGCCGTACCTAGTAGTAGGACGAGAGGAGGTAGAGTAGAAGCAGTACGCAATACGCAGTCGAGGGCAGACGGAATCAGGAGCATGACCCAGTGCTAGGCCGACTCAGACAGGAGTAGGAGTTGATGGTGCTTCACCAAGTGTCGAGGTGCAGCCTCTTGGAGGAGTGAGTAGAGGAGATCTAGTGCCTTAGGATAGGGCATGATGTGCTCTCCTAGAGCTGCACGAGGACGGACTTTTCGTACAACATAATCTGAATGTCAAGACTGTTGAAGTGATCATGAAGAGTTTGTTGAAGGAATTTGTACCTTAGTTCAAAAATCTCGAGCAAAGTATCAAAGAGCAGATATGGCTGAACTTAAGAGTGGAAACTTATTATAAATTTTGAAACTAATTGTTTTTTTAAAATAAAACAAAAGCATGTAAAACTCAAAACCTTAATTATTTGTAGGCTACAAATAAGATTGATACGACCGATAGGCGTAAGGCGCACACTGCATTCATGAACAAAGCTAAAACGATGTATAAGGGCATGATGTATGATGCAAAGAAGAATTATTTTGAGAGAAAAGATGACGCAAAGTGGGCAGGTCGCTAAGAGAACATGGATGAATGATAACTTAGAAGCAGAGGCAGTGAAGAATTGGGAGGAGAAGGAGGCGAAGGCGGAGTCAGAGAGGGCTCAAAAGAACAGGACACGCGGAAGATGGTCACGGAGAAACCCAAAGCGGATGCCACTTATGCGGGTGCATCGTATCACGATGGTAAGTTTAATAAAAAAAATCCCTAATTGTAAACTGGTATTGTAATTAGTGTAATTGGTATAGGTTCTTACTTATTTTTGTCGTTTGTAGACGCACCCAGATGCACCTCCAATGCGACATGACAAGGTATACAAGGCCTTCCACACGAGGACTATCGAGGGGCTCTTCCAGGACGGCCAGTGGTACGCTGTTGGATTAAGGGCCCATTCTAAGAGACTCATGTTGTTATCTTTTTTTCACTTGACTAACTATTATTTATTTTTGTGAATTATATTAAACTCTTTACTAATATCGTGGAGTTTTCATTATAAAAAAATGAACATATGCTATACTATGAGGAGTTGCAGCATAGGCACCAAGACGATTGGCATATGTTTGATCTAGATGCATGAAGCGTGGTGGTTGGAGATGCAAAAAAGGGAAGCAGAAGGGGTTTCCTATAGACCCACGTCCTGAGAGTTTTGGCATATGCTGGCGGAGGGAGCCCCTCTTGGACGAGTCATATCTATAGGACTTGGAGCTGAGTACACTAGATCCATATGCACCGAGGACTTTGAGAGGCACCCAGCTTGACGATATAATTATGCATCAGGACATGGATGATTCACACGCTTCACATGCCGCATGCAGAGCTTTAGGGTTTGATGGATCAAGTGACGATGAGTCATATCACAAGGGTGTGGATCTTGGTTGGAGTTGATATATTTTAGTATTGTTAAATTTTGTAAACATGTTACTTATATCTTGTTAAAATGTTATTTATGTCTATTTATGCAATGCTTATTTATGTTGATTTATGTAAAAATCTAACTAATGTCATGATTTGCGTTGTTATGGAATTAAAGTTCTTATTTTATAATTTAGTTGGAAGTTTGATTTTTTTTTAGTTATGTTTAATTATGTGAAAAAGTTTGTTTCCTATGCATGTTAGTTATGCTTGGATGGATGCACTTTTTACGTAGATTTGTCTATGTAAAACTTTAATAACTAATGTTGTGGAAGTAACTTTAATAAGATTAAAGAAATGAAAGGACATACAACAATTATACTACCAATTCATAGTAAGGAAATACAATGTGAACATATATTTTTAAGTTTTACAATAATCTCATGCCTAGCTAGTCTTCGCTATCGTTTGAATCAACATCTTCATCTTCATCCATATCTCTGGGACCATCTTCCTCTTCATCCTCGTCTGAATCAACATCTTCCTCCTCTTCTGAGTCAACATTTTCACGACACACATCTTCAACCAACTCTAATTCACCAACCCATGGTTGTACATCCATATCAAACGAGCTCAAGTCTATACATAATTTCAACCCTTCATATTCATTCTCTTGCAACACTTCCGTCGGCATTCCAACTTGGTCCTCGTTTGAATCTCTCAATGACTTTGTGTCAATAATGTGCCTAGTTCGTATTGTGGATACAGCCCACCATCCTCTGCGACGTATCTGACACGGATATGAGGTATAGTAGACTTGTAGGGCCTGACAGGCAAAAACGAATAGATCATTAGTCGCGAGACAACATCGCTTTTTCATATCAACCAATTGGTATATTTTGTCGATTGGGGTTCCTTCGTTGACATCATATCACTTACATTTGAATAGCACAACGTATAGTGGTCGTACATCCAACGTCACGTAGAAGTTTGTCACATCTCCCCCTCCCATGATCCACTTGACATAGACTCCACTACAATCACTCTTCTTGGGCCCTACCGACCCCTGTGTGGAATCTGCATCCATTCATAATGTACCCATCGTACGTGCGCTGGTACAAGCTGATCCACTGATCAAAGGTCTTAGACGGCCATCAACCTCGATCTCTCAACTTGAAGTCGCATGTTTGAACCGTGCCACATATTCTTCGATCCTTTTCTTTTGGTCCTCCAGGGGACATAGATTGGCGCACTCTTCCTCTTCGAACAAACCATGTAATAAACAATAAAATGTAAGTACTAAGTAATACTAGATATAGTATTATCAATCACAATGAATTGTAAAATTGAACTCACTCGAGCCAACCGTCTAGCTCTAGATGGTTAAAAAGTTGTGTAAAGTTCAATTTGCTCCAATTCAGCCCCAGGCAATTGTCGTTGCTTGGTTATTGATCCAACCGAGTTACCTTTCTTTAAGAATATTGAAAGTTCGTCTTCCCTTTCTCTGCTATCGAGTGTCTCATTTATGTTGAGTTGGTTGAACCTAGTTGGAATAGAGATATCTAGATATCAAGACCACTGATTGGAGATCTCCGATACTATGTACAAATTGGCTATCGATCATTTGACACGCATTTTATTTAACACAAATTTGTTTATATCATACATACATCTGCATAAAACGAGTATTATCTAATGAAACAAACAAAATATAAATTGGATTTCATATCGAATTAATTGAATTCCAAATTAACTATAGTGCCTCTCAAATGGATACATCCATCTATAGTGGACTGGTCCTCCGACTCTAGCCTCGTACAACAGGTGAATGGCCAAATGCTCCATGGAATCAAAGAATGATGGTGGAAATATTTGTTCCAACTTGCACATCGTGAAAACTATTGACTCATCAAGTTGTGCCATATCCCGTGTTGACACATCTGAAGCGCAAATAGCCCTGAAAAAATGACTAATCTTCGCTAAAGGGCTCCAAATACATTCTGGTATGAAGTCGTGAATGGCAATTGGAATCAATCTCTGCATTAAGACATGACAACCATAGCTCTTCATCCCTTACAACCTTTCTTACTGCTTTTCCACAAACCTTCCTAAGTTTGAGGCATATCCATCCAGAAACTTAAGACCAATTAACCACTCCAGCACCTTATTCTTTTGATCCTTAGTAATACAGTAGATTGCCTTGGGCTTCATCACTTCATTTCCTCTGCCAGTGGGAATTAGAAATAGTTCCTTACAGTTTGTTAAGATCTGCAAATTTCGTCTAACCTTGACATTGTCTTTTGTCTTAGCATCGTCCATCACCGTGTTCTTAATGTTATCAAAAAAATAATTCTCACAGTGCATGACATCTAGATTGTTGATGCGTGCGTATGTTAATTTTGTATTCTCAATTATCTCAATGCACACAAAATTGCAAGTATACGAGTCAAATGATAATCAAAATGGTATGTAAATATAATTTGCCCAATTATCGAATCCCCTGCGAGTAGGTATTTGCTTCTATCTATTTATGGTTGTTTTGTCTCCAAGTTGATGTAGCAAGTGCTAAGACACCTTTCGATGCACTAACGAACCCTCTAATCCCTAATAATGTCAGGCGGTTAAGCTATTTCCCCTCACCAACTGTTCACTATTTCATAAGATCCATACAATGTTTTAGAAGTGAATTAGAGTTACCAATAGTGATTTAGATTTCGCGAACACGCTAATGTCGAAGGTCTAAATATTTATTTGCTTAATCTATTATGCCAGTGCTGCATTAACAGACTCCAAAACATAATTCAACATATTACTAAGTAGTTTAACATCACTATTGTGCCTCAAAGAATACGTGCATTAAACGAACCAAGTAGCATAAGCAACAAATAATATCCAATAAAACAGAGTCATCAATAAAAATAATCAAAACATAGGTTCCAGGTGTATCCATATGTAATTAACTACATCCTCCCTCAAATACAAAAATGATTAACTACTCATAGTCATATTCAAAATACAATAATTCATAAGTAGTTTAATTCAATGAGGAAAAGAAAAGATTAAACTCCTGATCCCCTTAGTGCTCTCCTCTACTCTGATTCTTGCCTCCTTGTGTTCACATTCTCCCGTCAACTATGATTGTGTTGCTACGAGCGCTGGACTTCTTCTCTTTTCTAACCCTAATATGCTTTTTTGAAAACTTTTTAAGTCTTTGTGAGCTTTTGTAGGCGTCTCGTGTGTCCTCTCTAGCTGCTGAACGAACCCTTTTATTTATAATTTTTCTTCACGTTATAGGCTTCTTGTAGAGTTTCTTCCGTTCAGACCAAAATTCTGTTTGTTGGGCGATTAGGGATGGGCGATTGACATCGCGCATCTGTTGCGCGATCTCACTTTTCGAGTGCTCTTCTCATCGTGCTGGTTTTTGGATCATTTCTGCAATGTGCTTCATTCGCTCTACATTCTGGAATTGACAGAGCTATAACCTATTTGGTCCTTGTTATTAAAAAGTGCTGAAATCCTCCAATTAAGCATCGTTTTGCTCTGACTCAATTTAAACTGTAAAAACAATACTAAAACAAGTAAAATTGCCACTAGGAGTTCACAAACGCATAAGAAATCAGGTATATGAATCACTAATATTATCCTCTTGTCAATTGTGACGAATTAAATTTGTGGACAAGTAAGGTAATTCCTAAAAAATGCTCCTTCCACACCAATTATGCGTTGTTCCAAACCATCAGATCTTTTGTGGGTGTGCTCCAAAACCAACCGGTGGTAGTTTGTCCACAATTCTTCTCATTTCCTCACCCTGTGTTCTTGGAATAGGTGCTTCTAGTGCATCCCATTTATAATTGAAATTCCTTTTGTTTCTCCTCCGGATATGATGTTCTGGTAGAAACCAACGATGACAATCAAAGAAAGTCGGTTTTCCACCATTCTTCAGCTTAAACAATAAGGGAAATGTATCTTCCCATGAGTACTCCACTGAAACAATATTCCATATGCTGGAAAATCACTAATCATCCATATGACACGCCACTCATAATTGAAAGTTTGGCTTCTTATAGCTATCATAAGTACTCAACCATTCGTCCATAAACTCTTCAACTCATCTATCAGTGGTCTCAACAATAAGTCAAGGTTCTTCTCGGACTTTGTGGACCCTGTTTAATAAAGCTCAGAAATATGAACTCCTATTGCATGCAAAGATAACAAGGGGGGTTATACGAGATTACAAACACAGGACAACCCGAGTAATTGGCTGAAGATTGGCCAAACGGTGTGAACTCCAGAAATTGAGTCTAACGTTTTGGAGCTCTGCTTCGAAATCTGGATTGGATCGAACAAAGTGTCTCCATGCTTCACCTGACGTCGGATGGATCATCCGATCAGTGGACTGGCTACATTTTAAATTCCAAGTCCTGTGCTTAGCAGTGCCTCTAGAATAGTACAACCTCTGTAGACGATGGCCTATGAGGAAGTAACATAATTTCTTTTTAGGGACTTTTTACTTCCTACCACTCTCATACATTATCTTCTTACACAGAGGGCATGACTGCATGCCCACGTTATCGCCATAGTACAAGAAACAATTTTTTTTTGCAAACATCAATCGTCATGTACCCTTATCCTGTCCCGTCAACAACCTATTCAACCCTTGAACTCTATTAGGTAACATCTTCTCAATCTTCGGTCCATACCATCTTTAGATAGTTTCAAAAACTTGCCACGTGCATCATTACTAACTTTATGCATGATCGTTAAAGTCACGCACTCTGAAATCCACTTGAGTAAAAAATACTCCTTTTGACTATGTAACTTCACGTTTCCAAAATTCATCAACTCGAAAAAAAGGTCTGCCATCTGGATTTGGATTTTCGTCACGTTCCTTTTCATATGCATATTGTCCCCCTTATGCATCCACGATCATTTCTCTGAAATCATCAACATGAACAGGGCTATGTGTAGGACTATTAGTACTTGTGGATGGTGGACTAGGCGAGTCGTCTAAATATGATGTAAAGCCACAGTCAAATATCTCACCATGCGACACTCAAATCCAATATTGGCCCGTGAATCCCGACTTGTGCAGATGACTACGTATTGTGGTTCAATCCAACCATTTTCTTTTGGCGCATTTCAGACACGGGCAACTAAAATAGTTTTGCAGATCTCAAACATTTTGTTTGTTGTGAAGCAAAATCTATGAAAGACCCAACGACAACAATAAAACTCTCGTTCAAATAACCGTTATGATCGCCTTATCGTACTTCCAAGATCGATCGCCACGATAAGCATTCTCTATCTAACAAGAATTACAATTTATTCACCTAATCAATATATGTACAATATAAAATAATTTATGTCACAAGTGGAGTAGGGAACACTTACTTGTTGGCGCGCATAAGTTTGATCATCAAGAATGTATAGCGAGCCCGTCGTCTAGCCTTGTCGTCTCTTATTATAATATCTAATAATCAATAAACAAAAACATTTTGGCATTAATGTTAACATTAGTTACAAAAATATGTGCAAAATGCGAAAAAAATGAATGTAGTCAAACTCTAAAATACCTAAAGCAAGGTGTTGAATTGGAATGAGTTCTTAAAATGAAGGAAATAATGGTATTTATAAGTGTAACTCGGGAAGTAGCGATGGCCAATGGCAACGGTAACCCTGAATCGCTAACGCAAAGTCGCCGCTAATGGAAGTGACCGTTGCCATTAGCAATGACCAGGCCATTGCAATTGATGGTTACCGTTAGAAGTAGCAACGACCTGACCGTCGCTAGCCCTTATTACCGTTTCTATTGCGACGGTGCTTGGTCGCTAAACACGAACCATTGACAAAAAATTTAAATGCCGAAATCCCAACCCTAACAGTAGTGATGGCCAGGCTGTCACTATTGCGGGTCATTAGTGACCGACTTCCCGTCGTATAAATTCCCAAACATTAGTGACCACATTCTCATCGCTATTGAGGGTCACTAGCGACGGCCTACTAGTGTTCAAGCTCTTAAATTATGCTTTTGAGTGGTTATTTTACGTATAATTGGTTGTTTACTACCAATTGCGCTAATAACAAGTACTAATTAGTTGAGTAAATAAAAATTATTGGTTCAATTGCACAATCAAGCGAAATTTATAATTCCGACTCATACAATGACACTAATTACCTAATGATGTATAGGTCAAGACTACACACACATATATATGCATAATATATATTATATAGGAGATACTAATATTAACATCATAATGACACATCTAGACTATATATACATATGAGACGTGATAACAAACTCGTTACGTTAATTGTGGATCATAAACAAATATATAATTACATCTAAATAGTTACTTCAATCATAAATAGTTATTTAACAATATTTGTATTTCGATAACTCTAGTACTAGTATACTACTTAAGTGTTACTTAATTTCACATATATTACAAGTTACATAACATAAATCATATAGAAATTACAATCATGCAATAAAAATACACAAAAGAATAAATCATAATATTAGTGACGGCCAAGCCGCGGCTAATATTCTTCAACGTACATTCGTGACGGCTTGGCCTTCGCTATAAATATTCAAAGTTTAGTAGTGATGGCCTAGTCGTCGCTACTAAAACTTAACAAAGATTTAGCGACGGCCAAGACATATCTGTGGTTTTACAATCTAGAAATTTTGGTGAAATGTCAAGATTTTCAAAAAATTTAAACAATAGCAACGGCCTAACTGTCACAAATGAGCCCAGAAATGGCGAGTATCGGCAAGAAATTCAAAAAAAAAAATCAAAAAAATTCAATCTACAAACTATAAATACTTCCTATTTTCCACCTTTTTTCAATATCTTCAAATCATTTCTTTGAACCTTTCTAACACGGTAGTAACCTAGACCGTCTTAATCTGAAAGGAAGGAAAGGAAAAACAAATTTTTACGTGAGATAAAAATCTCAGTGAGTGTTCATGCGTGTGTGCAAGTGTAGCGTGTTCTTTCCATAACTTTCTTTTGAAAACAGTTTAATAAAAGAACTTTAACGCACACATATGCCATGTAATAGAATCATGAAATCAAAAGCTTTCGTGGTTTAACAAAAACCCTTTAACAAAACAACAGATTCACGTTTGATGATCGGTGTCCACGTTATTCTGCTGCTGATACAGCCCCACCTTATCACCTCATAACAGTTCTCCTTATCTCCCCGTCCAAGGAATGACCTTGGAATCAAATAACGTATGTCATGGTACATACGGAAATCCTACGACCCAACAAAGACACAACCTCCTCCTGTTATGTCTGAGAGGGAATAGGCACATGTGAACGAAAAGGTCCTACCGGCAAGCCCGCCGCCGCCCGGCGGTACCCCCTGCACTCCCACGGCAAACACTGGATCCAGTCTAATCAATTTCGAATACAACCAACGAGACACCATTCATCATATCGATTCCAATCATTTACGACAATTAACCAATGTGCGGTTAACTTGCTTTGATAAAACTGAACAGTTTAAATACCCAGTTTACATAAACTTTCTTTCAAGAAATAAACATTTTCATAAACAACTTTCTTTGAAAAGTGACAGTTCAATATGCAGAGATTCATGAATACATATATATAGGTATAGATATACATGCACGCATTCCTTCCAGATTTGAAAATAATACGGTTTAGGAACACTCACCTGACTCACGACTTTCAGAGGGGCACGATGCCAGATGGCTAGCTTAAACTACCCATTCACCAATTGCGACATTAATAAGCACACCTCAAGTTTCAGTCCTTGTAAAACAAAAAGTTGGTCATGTTTCGTAATTCTTACTTACTAAGTATACTTTACTTATCTATTTACCAATCAAATACACACATCAGCACTAACCTTTGTTTAAATTCTAAATTTGCAAATATAGTAGACTTCACAAAATGGTGTTCTATAATTTTAAGGAAAGAACTGAGGAATCATGCCAAATTTGTATTAAAGTGTTTCAAATCTAAGGTATAACTAATCCTTGGCCAATTTTATATACCATGCAAAGAGTTACTAGAGCAATATATACAAATACATATAATTCGTCAACTCATATACACGCTGCTCCAACTGTAACGGCCCGATAATTTCGAAACAAATCAGAACAATATCAGAGAAACTATTACATGACTAACTATTCAATATCTAAGTCAAATACATTGAATGTACTAAACTAATAAAAAGAAACACAAACTCAACTAACTCAATACCCTAGTGAACTCTGAACGCTCCACAATGCCAAAGGCTCCCATGTCCTGACACGGTGGTAACTTAGTTGATATTAATCTAGAATGAAGGAAATGAAAAACAAAATTTGCGTGAGATAAAAATATCACTGAGTGTTCCTAAATTGTATTCTTTTCAAAACTGGAAGGAATGCGTGCATGTATATCTATACCTATATATATGTATTCATGAATCTCTGCATATTGAAATTTGCACATTGAACTGTCACTTTTCAAAGAAAGTTATTTCAGAAATGTTTATTTCTTGAAAGAAAGTTTATGTAAATTGGGTATTTGAACTGTTCAGTTTTATCAAAGCAAGTTAACCGTGCATTGGTTGATTGCTGTAAATGATTGGAATCGATATGATGAATGGTGTCCCGTTGGATTGTATTCGTAATTGATTAGACTGGATCCAGTGTTTGGCGTGGGAGTGCATGGGGTACCGCCGGGTGGCGGCGGGCTTGCCGGTAGGACCTTTTGGTTCCCATGTGCCTATTCCCTCTCAGACATAACAGGAGGAGGTTGTGTCTTTGTTGGGTCGTAGGATATCCGTATATACCATGGCATACGTTATTTGATTCCAAGGTCGCTCCTTGGACGGGGAGATAAGGAGTACTGTTATGAGGTGATAAGGTTGGCTGCATCAGCAGCATAATAACGTGGACATCGATCATCGAAATATGGTTTTGTTCAGATGTTAAAAGGGTTTTTGTTAAACCATAAAAACTTTTGATTCACTATTCTATTGCATGGCATTTGTATGCGTTAAAGTTCCTTTATTAAACTGTTTTTAAAAGAAAGTTATTGAAAGAAGGACCGGGGAGCCTTTAACATTGGGAAGCGTTCAAAGTTTAGTAGAGTATTGAGTTAGTTGAGTTTCTGTTTTGTTTCTTTTTATTAGTTTAGTACTTTCAGTGTATTCGATTCAAATGTTTATCAGTTAGACATGTAATAGTTGCTCTGATATTGTTCTGTGCATCTCGAAATTATTGGGCCGTTACACTTTCTTCATATCTTCATTTAAATCCCAAATAACCTTTGTTTCATATTTTCAAATCATTTCTTTATTTCTCCAAAATTTTATTCAAACCTTCATTTCTTTAAACTTTCTCTTCAAACCGTTATGCACCTTAATAGTTTTTTTTTTCTTTCACATTTTCAAATATTCATATTGTCAAAGCAAATCAATAATATTCTAGAAAATTAGTGGAATATTTTTTGTACTGTTAAATGTTATCAATAACCGCAATGTGGTCGCTACTAATATTTAACGTTGATATTAGTAGCGACTGCTTTTCGGTCACTATTGTTGCGCAACACAACAATGACCGCCCCTACCATCGCTCTTTGTCACCAAAACATTAGTGATTGTTTAGTCGTCACTAATGACTTCAGGCAGTTAGTGACGACTAGTGACTTCAGGCGGTTAGTGACGACTAGTGACTTTAGGCGGTTAGTGACGACTAGTGACTTCAGGCGGTTAGTGATGACTAGTGACTTCAGGCGGTTAGTGACGACTAGTGACTTCAGGCGGTTAGTGACAACTAGCTCGTCGCTATTGTGGGTCGGAGTTTAGTGACGGTCGGTCATTGCTATTGCAGGTGAGGATGTAGCCACCAAATTCAATCGATTGTCGTTTGCGATGGTAAATAGCGACCGCGGTTTTGCGACAGAAAAGCGGTCGCTAATGACCCTTTAGCGACCGGTACATGGTCATTAACGACCGTATCGGCGGTCGCTAATGATCTTTATCCTTGTAGTGTATATATAACTTTAGTTGATTTTTGTAGTCAGTTCGTAACGCCACTTTTATATGAAAATAAGCATTTGCGAAGTCAACTATATCTCTTTATGCACATTGCAGTTTAATTTTTGATCTAACCTTATAGCTCTTTTTGCACTTTAATTTGTCGTCTAAACTTAGGTTCATTTCACTACGTATTTCTTTTAAGTATACCAAGATCATTATCCACTTTCAAAAGTCGGATATTCTATCAAAAATCCTTGCGTTTTTAGCGACTGATTACTTTACATGCATCGTCCAAGAACATAGAAGAAATTTACTGATGAGATAAAAGAAAACAAAAAAAATTGGCACATAAGACACAATGTGTTGTAGGGGATATTAGATGCTAGGGACGAGAGGTGTGCTCTCGTCCCATTCAGATGGTGACGCATGTACAAACAGCCAAATCCTTTGTACACGTGTCACCATCTGAACGGAACGAGAGCACAACTCTTGTCCCTAACATCTAATTTCACGTGTTGTAGAGGGTGGGAGAAATCAATCATCATAAACGTAGATATCGGGAGACTCAAGGGCACAGAATACAAGGAGCTATCCACAAAGAAGATGAATGGGCGATTTTGTCGTTAAAAAGTTGCTCACGTGCAAAAATACGTGAGAAATCTTGATAGAACAAATATTCGATTTATGAAAGTGAAGGACTGCAACACTTACAAAGAGGTTGAGTAACCAAATGCAACTTTAAGAATTTATGTGATAAAATGCAAAACAAGCATAGTTGAGGTGGCAAAATGTATATAGCTACATGTTACAAATTTGTAGCTATTTTTTCTTAATAGCTACACAAATTGAGCAATAGCTACTACGGTGGTATCACCTACGAAATAAGGAAATTCTATCTGTGAAACTTAAATTATCGTCTGAAATTTTATAAATTTCGTCGGGAATTTCATCGGTATTGCTCATTTTCTTTAAATTCAAATGCGTATTTTAATCTATACTTTATTATTTGATCTAGATTTGGTAAAAATATGGCCCTGTTAAAATTAAACACATTATTGATCCAACATAAGTTTAATTTCTACAAGAGTCGGTAAGTAATAAGGTTGCCCGAATGCCAACAATGCAAGGCTCTAACTTATTGATCTAGACTCAAGGCAACATCAGCCGATCGGGGGCAAATCCCACCTCCCCCCCATCCCTGTACAATATAACATACACGGTAGCTAAGTCACCTAATCCTCCGTGTTTAGAAAGTTACAGGCACACCTCGCACTGGCGACTTCAGTACCCGTATTTCGCATTAAAACGCTTTACAAATTTTTAGTTCTCCCACTAAGATTTCTTAGTTCTTATGTTAAAATCTAATGAATACTCATAAAAATTTGGTAGAAGACATACAAAAGAGTGACATTGAAAAATAGTTGGAGCAAGAAGGAAACAAAACTAAGTCAAAAATTAAATAATTTACAAAAAATTAGAAGTGATTTAGGACTTATACCTTTGTCTTCCCAACATAATAATTTAGAAAAATATTATACAAAATAGAAACCATTAGAAATTATGTACTTTTCTTTTATTATAATTCATTTCTTTGTGTGAGAATTTTATACATATTTTTATTTTATGTGTTTATAATATACTAATTTAGGTAACAACTGTTTATTTTTATATATAAGTTATTTTTCCTTTTAAAGAAGCGCATTATATTGGCGCACTAAGACTTTAATTTTTTAAAATTGCCGCACGGGTACACACGCACCCGCATCCGCCTCAGGTGACTTAGCACTGTAGTTGAATGTACAATTGTATAATCATGTGTTTTAATTAAACAAGATCATAAATTTTTAGTCTATTTGACTTGTTATATGATTGTCTAAATTTTATATGTTTAATATAAATAAAATAATAGATGGCCGTTTATAACAAAATGTGAACATAATTTAAAGGAATAACTTCTTTTTTAATCTTAGGACATTCGATCGTGCACATTTTAAGTAAAAAGATTGGTGCACGTCAAATTGTTTAGTACTGCCACGTCACCTCTCCGAGGCAATGTCGCTTCACGTGGCGCCAAATTAGCACATGGAGACCAACTGGCAGAGTTATTCGCCACTTGGATCCACGTGTCGCCACATAGCAACACGTCTTGCCAGGAGGCATGCATGCAAGCAGCGTGACAAGGTTAACCGCCACTCCACCACCCGCTGAGACTATCGCACCACCACCCCTACACCACCACCATCCATATTACCATGCTACCACCCTTAATACCACCTCCACTCGTAGCCATCCCACTAACAACTAAAAATTCCGACCACTCCTCAAAGTTCCTCTGGCTCGAGTATAGGTTCCTTACGAGCGAACGAATCCTTGCTCGAAACATCAAGCTCGGAGGAACTAATGTGGCAAGTCAGAGCCGGATGACCCATAATAGCGACAAGCAACCCCAGTCGATTGTACGAGCGACGCCCGCAGATGATGGACCCGCATACCACCCTAAATTATGAATAAAGATCAGCGGCGCGGGAACACCGTATGTGAAGAAGGTTGGAACAACATCAGGAAAAGGCAACACCATCCCCATCGAGAGCATCTTCAACGCGCTTATAGGTCCCCATATTGGGCAGGGCTTAATTTCAGCAAACTCTGCAATCTGCATGCTTTCACCAGGGATGATTAGAGCACCGAGACCCACCATTATAGAGATGCGATAGTAATGGGACCACACTACCACTTAGAGGCGGCCATAAGGGCACTACATGGAACAAAAAAATGGATAATGCGGGCTTATGGGGTTCTTGCCCCCAAACCACCTACCCCTGATATTATCGCATTCTGACACGGTCATCAAGGTACTCAAAATCCCGAGTCACAAGTCGTGGGTCATATGCTCGATGACACAACGTTAGACCTGTTGTCAAAACACTTCTTCTAAAGGGATAAGCTCTAGATACGATGGTTGGGGCACTCCCTTCTGCTTCTTCCTCATCACCACGACCTAAAACTTACATTACCTCCCTTTTGTGCTACTCCCAAGAAACGGGCCAGTGTGACCTTAGAGAACGATTGCTCCAAACGTAGCAGGACCGGTCGACATTCAATTCACCCTTCTGATGAGAATAGTATGCTGGAGTGTTAGAGGATGGAACCGAGCCGCGTTCCTCTTGGAGGCATGATCACTTATAAGGCAGCTAAACCCCACAATTCTGATTTTGCTGGAAAAACGATGCAGGGAAACCTGGGACCAACTCCCCGTTGATGGCCGGTGTAACGTGGCGCCTATAGGATACTGGTGATGTACCACCAACACCAACTAATGATCCAGTTTCTCTCATTGGAGACCCGCTTGATCCATATGGAAGTATCTTTTTGTACGACCCAAGTGTTCCCCTTGAGCAATGTGTACAACCTACCTTAAATGGCATACAAGAACCATGTATAGAATTCACTTTCAAACTATGCACCTACGGTTGCATCCCCTTCGTTGCTAGTGGGTGATTTTAATGTTGTTCTCAACAATAATTAAAAACACGGAGGCCAGCCCAAAACACGGGCTTCTATGACGGCATTACACTCTTGTATGCAAACATGTAGACTAACTGACATAAGATTCAGAGGCCATCCCTTCACCAGGACAATTTAGCAAATTGGCTGTTTGTTGATTTGTGAACGGCTAGATCGATTCTTTGACAATCTGGCTTGGATTAACCATTTCTCGTCTGGTTGGGTTCACCATTTAGCTTCACACTCTTCGGACCATTCACCCATCCCATTGGAAATCTTCTCCCTTGAACCACCTCTTTCTAGGCCATTTCGTTATGAAATGGCTTGGGACCTCCACCCAACGTTTATGTCAGTTGTTCACCGCATCTAAGAAAGCCCGAGTAGTGTGAATTACCCGTTCTCTGACACAGCGGCGGCGGAAACTTAAGAATATCTCAGCACAACTGATTTCTAACCCTATCCCACAAACATTCTCCACGGAACGAGCACTTTGAGAATCGATCACCCGCTGCCTGGTCCAAAAGGAGCTCTACTGAGCACAACGATCCAACGAATGATGGATAGGGAAAATAACACAAAATACTACCATGCTTATGCATCCCACCGAAGGAGCCATAGTACGATTCAGGGCATCCATATGGCTCAAGGGACCTGGGTCCACACCAAATGGGCAATTGTTCGATAGTTTTAACAATTTTCCAACCATCTATCCTTTGACCTCCTAAGACTGGACCCTAATTTTTTTCCTTCTTAATCCATGCGACAGACGGTGTAGAAATTCATCGGGAAGTTTTGAGCATTGGACCAACGAAAGCCCTGGGGCCGGGCGGTCTTAATGCACATTTCTTCTAGCGATACTGGGATCAAGTACATACCCACATCACCACCCTTGCATGAGATTTCCTTACCGCTTGCCAGATGCCCCTCGCATTAATCATTCCACTATTGTGCTTCTCCCTAAATGAGACCAACCATAGTCACCCCACCACTTTTGACCCATTAGCGTCTACAATGCCACCTACAAGATAATCCTTAAGCTCCTGGTGGCACGAGTTTTGCCTGCAATGAACTCCCTTATATCGCCATACCAAAATGCCTTTCGACCCCACTATTTGATTAGTGACAACATACTTATTGCCCTGGAAATGATCCATACGATTAACAATAGAAGGAAGGGTCGACGAGGCCTACTTGTGGTTAAAATTTACCTGGCCAAGGCATACGACCAAGTGAACCGGGAATTCATTGAATACACGTTGCGACATTTCCACTTCCCACCCAAATTTATTACATAGATCATGGAATATGTCTCATCGGTGGAATATAGCATCTGCATTAATGGCACGCGTTTGCCGAGTTGGTGAGTGAAAAGCGGTATGCGATAGAGAGACCCCCTCTCCCATATCTCTTTCTCCATTGTATGAAACTCCTCCTCGCCGCTTTTCTTGCGCTACTTAGAAGGGGCAATTTTGGGGATGATTCCTAACATAAGTTTTGCGGATGATTGCTTCATATTTTGCGAAAACCACCCGCGAACACTGAAACACCTCCTTGAGTTCCTTGAATCCTTCCACGCCATAGCAAGCCCGGGAGTTAGTTACAAAAACTCATGTGTGTTATTTTCCCTGAATATTAACTCGGCGGCGTCGCTATGCAATCCTCCCCCTCCTCCAGATGGAACCCATGGCAAATCCAGACAAATACATTGGCAGCCAGATCTGCAGGGGCACTTCCGCCCCCGTTTCCTCGGCCCGGTCTTGGAACGATTCACCTATTGCATAAGGGCATGGCATTTGTGGTACTTTTCATACACCGGGCGCTGCCTCCTTGTATAAACAACCCTCCAAGCCATTTAAGACTCCAAACCATTCCAAGATATCAAATAAGTATGTTGCGCCTACCCCGAACCACAATCACCACCTTCACCAAATGTCTAAGTCCTTCATCTAGAATGCACACGGCGATAGCCGCCTCAAGTTCTTGGTCCCCTGGCGAACAACTTGTGTGCCCACCCGAGTAGGCAGCTTGGGTTTCCGACACTTTGAGCAACCCAATGATGCCTATTTACTCAAACTCGGGTGGCACCTGATATAGGGCGAAGGTGCTCAGAGAAAATTACTTCCCACAGCTGAGCTCACTCACGACGCCAATACCTACCAACTATAGTCGCGCATGGAAATCCATTGTCTGTCTATTTCCAAATTTGCTAGAATCCATGTGATGGATGGTAGGAACGGTGTATCTATTAACTTCTAGCTCTTCCGCTGGTTAGGTCCTTTCACCATAGCAGAGTATGTCCCGATGATTCCACTCCACCTCCTCCACCTTACGGTCCATGACCTTATCCACCCTCGCGTGGAATGGGATCTAAACTCCACGTGGTGCTAACACATATCCTACAACAAATTTCAGGATTGCCCATTGCCTCTATTTAGTATGTCGGACAACGTATGTCGGGCATTTGCATCCCAAAGGGATATTCACAATTAAATCTGCCTATGACTAGCTGACTCACAAGATATACGGGACCCCCTCCTCCAACCTCCTATGGATGTCCCTTTGGAAGGCTCTGGTCTTGCCCCATATTAAATTCTTTGGGTGGCTCTGGACACACAATGCCCTACCCACATAGCAGAGTATGGCGTCGTATTTCTATTCCCGACATGTGCCCACTCTGCCTCTCTAGGATAAAGACAACGACACAGCACTTCACGGAGTGCCCCATTCTCACTAAGGTGTGGGTCACCCTTCTACTTTTTGCCACCCCGTCCCCCTCGATGGAGGGCACCCATCCTATTGTACATTTCTCAAGTCCAAGTTCACCGAAGATCTCTTTCCACCGTCTTCCTAGCCCAAACACCACTCTCGTGGGATGCTGGGCTATCTGGCGTTCCAAAAATTAGTTTATGTTTCAAAACCACTCAATCTATACGAAGCGCATATTACACCGTATTATACTAACCTTAGCAGAGTGTCCACAAGGACCTCTCCCAAAACCTCCCATTTATCCATCCATTGGACCCCACCTCCACGAGGATTTTGCAAGCTGAACACAGATGGCTCGACCTTGGGCAACTTAGGCCCCTTATTGGTGGCGTGATACATGATTTTGCAGGTAACATAATTGGCATTTTTTCCGAATCGACGGGATGCAACACCAACAATATAGCTGAACTATGTGCTATTCGCCGGGGAGTAATGCTCTTATTACGCTTTTCTATACCTGCACGTATAATTGAAACAGATTCAGAAGCCACGTTCGATTGTCTGACCAGGAATGGGGGCCTGATGGCCTTTGCAAAAAGCAGAGCCCTTCTCCGTGATGTGCTGAAATTAGGAGGAAGTAAGAACACTCTATTTGTCTCATGTATATACCGAGAGGTAAATAGGCTCGCGGATGTGCCGGCGAAAGAGGGGCTAACGAAGCTTGTATGGACTATCCACTGCAGCCTCCCTTTTGCGCAAGCATGCATGGTTTCCCGCCCGAATTGGAGCCTCTTCCTTTGTGTGATATTACTTGTACATAGACGAGACTCTCTTGCCGGCCTCGACCCTGCACCCCGTTGTATATCCTTTGACTTCGACCTTTTTATTGTTACAAAAAAATTGAATTCTCAAATGAAAAGTAACAAACAAATTTAGTGTTTTGTAAGTGCAATATATTTGTTTTTTTCTTCTATCGTTATTGTGTATATTTTTATTTTCACATGAAATAACGCGTTCATTAAATCAAAATTTTGGCGTTGTACCAAAAACCCATTATTTAATTACCATATGTTGATTGTTGAGCCAACGAGATGATATATAGACTTTTCTACTGGAGCTTCTGGAGTCAACATATGGAGGTTTGTTTCACTAATATTTATTTTCGTCATTTCCGGTCAAAGGAGTGAGCTCACACAAGTCAACTGGACGACGTGGACTCGACGAAGCTGACATGAAGAGATTTATTATATTGTTTTAATCTAAGGCCTAGTTTGTTTTCCCAAAAAAATATGAGAAAAGGAAAATTTTGAAGGAAATATTTTTTACCTACTGTTTGATAATTTTATATTTTCTTGGAAAAGAAAAGAAATCTTTGGAAAAGAGAAGAGAATATGGGAAAATCTATTCTTATTTTCCTAAAAAAAAATTCCTAGAAAATTTCCTTATTTATGAAAAATTATAATCGATGCGATAGCTTTGAATCATGGATGAGAATTTCGGTGTGAGATTACGTTTCGGTTAGCCAAAAATTAGAAATATTTCGTAATATTTCGAGAACTTTTCGGTATATATGTTTTGAAAAATTCGTAAAATTGTAGTTATAACTAGCATGGAAACTACATGTATATTTCGTATCCACTACAAGAAAACAGCTCAAAAAGAACTGAAAAATTCAACCCAAAAGGTGCAAATTTTGATCCTTTTGGTAAATTGGATCGACATATTTGGATTATAATTTTCGATCCTAATAGTCTCGACGCAGAACAATATGCATCGAAAAATTTCGATCCAAGTGCAATTGGATCAAAATAATGCGACGCAAGACAACCTGCATCGAAACTATTCAACCCATATAGTGGGACCGAAAATTTCGATCCATAAATACAATGGATTGCATAATTTCGACTCATCTTTTCTGTGGGTCCGAATATTTCGATCCAGACCGCTTTCTGCACAAAAAGCAGACAGCGAACGCGTGGCGGCTGGTGAGTGGTTGAAATTCTGGATCGAAATATTTGGATTCATAGTATTCCGCGTCACATATTTTTGATCCAACAATACTTAGGATCGAATTAATTTGATTCATATCAAGTTTTGCATTGAAATAATTCGACCCACCATTATTTGAATTTTTTTTTAAAAACAAAGGGGCGGGAATCCGCCATATTTGAATTATTATTTATACAAATTTATGTTTTAGTATATGATTTAAATTATACGTATTAATAATTTTGAGTGATTATACATATTTAATTAACATATTATTATTATAAGCATGCTAATTAGAAACGCTTGCAGAAAATACGAAATATAAAAAACTAATTACATTTCGTTAATAACAGAATATGTATTTATTCTAATACAGAAAATAAAATTACAAAAATTACAAAAATTACAAAACTAATAATGAAATTCTCTAAAGTGAAAATTTGATGGTGAAGAGAGAGGAAGATGAGTTGTGGAAAGAATGGTGAGAAGGTGGAGGTATTTATAGGAGAACTCTTGTACCTAACTTACTTTATGGGTCTCAAAATTTCGATGCATAAGTACTTGTAGGTCCGAAAAATTGGATGCAAAACTAGTTTAGATCAAAAAAATTCAATTCAAAACAAAGTGGGTAACAAATTTTCGATCCAAAGGTTTACTCGGTCCCAAATTTTCGTTCCAAAGAGCTTCTCGGACCCAAATTTTCGATCCAATAGGTTTATGGGTCCCAAATTTTCTAACCAATGCTGTTGTGGGTCCGAATTTAGCCAATAGCATTGAAATATTCCTATGTATATAATTTTGCATTGAAAATCTGCAATGTATCTTATATAAGTATTTAAAAAATTGCCCCTAGACACTATTTTTTGTAATTATATTTTTTACCCCAAAAACTTTTTTAACGTTTTTCGTCACAAAATTTTTCACGAAATTTGAAAGAACACACATACTCAATGTTGTGATGATAATTGTGTGAAAAAAAGGAATTTGTATGTTTTTTATAGTTGTTTTTGTATCTTTGCATATTTTACATAATTACATGAAGTTTCCAAAACTTTTTTATGCATGTTTCGATATTCCGTTTTTAGGAAAATTTGGACTAGCACACTTATTTGTAATAACATATGGTATGGTAAAAAAAGAACGAGTGTTGTAGGTATTTCGCAACTTGTACACATGAAAACGACGATTTTGTTTATAAGAGTTAGTTCTTTAGGGTTTAGGGTAAAGTGTTATTGTTTAAGTGTGTTGAAGGTTATAATGTTTATCCAACGTCTTTCATTTCTCCAATTCCGACGATATTTGAAAGAACACACCTATTAAGTGTCTTGAAACTAGTGGTGAAATTAAATGTGAATTCAGAGTTGTTTTGTAACTTTTACATAATTATAATTTTCTCCCCAAAACTTTATCCAACGTCTTTCATTACTCCAATTCCGACGAGATTTGAAAGAACGCACCTATTAAGTGTCTTGAAACTAGTGGTGAAATAAAAGTTGAATTCAGAGTTGTTTTGTAACTCTTATATAATTACAATTTCCTCCACAAATATATTTTTTTCGTAAAAAAAGTGCTAGCTATTGTGTTGTAATGCAAGCATCTCTTGCAATTTACTCATTTTCCATCAAAGTATCTCTGCGTCGAATTTTTTTGACCCGTGACTTTTTTAGCATCTAATTATTTCCTTGCAAAGCTCTTGCATCGAAAATTTTCCATGCTATGCTTTACTTTTGGACCTAAACCACGGTCCCTTTAACTTTTGCTTCACAGTGACTGAAATAGATGCAGCAATGTTGGGCCCATCAATCAACGATCCTGTGTCCGGATTGAATCTAATCCACAATCGTTCATCCTCATTATGAGGAACACGTGCCCCAAAACTTTGACCCCGCGATATTCTAGCTACATCTCGATCAGAATCATATGCTGCCAAAGGATCATCAAAGGGCGGGGGGGATGATGGCCCTGCCACATCTGGTGTCGATGTCCATGTCGATCCATGAGAGGTCGATGTTGCTCCCGCTCCAGTCGACGATGGCGCCGCATGGGGACTACTCGATAGATGTAACGAGCCATGGGGTGACTCGACTGGAATAGGATAGTCCTCTGGTATATCACCACCCATAAACGCCCAAGCGTCCTCGTAACTATCAAGCGGTTCATCATCATCCGGCATATCAAACATAACACTGTCATTGTCATCATATCAAACATAACACCGTCATAAAACAACATAATTAAATCTAGGTAATCGATAAACAACAAAAATCAAAAACTAATATCACAAAAGAAACAATATCATTATTAACAACAATGTATGTGTTCATTGTCTGATACCCCTCAACCCACCCACGACCCACTGACCATGCAGGCCAATCTCAATGCCACAAAATATTATAGAAAAAATAAATAAAATCTTGCAACTTTTATTAGCATATTTTGATATGCCCAACTTTCTTATGACCAAAGCAGCAAATTAGATTAAGTTATAATGCACCATTTATGGTCGTTTCAACAATTTGGTATATCACAAGTCACAACTTCATTACATTCAACAAACATGTAGTAAACCTTCGTTAAACAAAAATTCCTTCTTATTCTAGTTCTAGAAATGGCATCAAACACCAAAACTCCAACCAAAGTGCAATTAAACCCCGAAACCGACTGCTCGGGTTCTGTGTTTAAACGTTTCAATAGCTTCCACAATTTCACAAGACTGCAGAATTGCTTGAAGAATGCAACATTTTCAAGCTAGCTACATTTGAGATATTATCACTTACAAAACTGTCTAAAACTGGTGCTAAAATCAACTATGATTCTCTACTATATTGCCATAATTTCACATTGATTCGTCGTAATGCAGTACTATCAACAAACTCTACATTGAATGAAACCTCATAACGGGACAAGCCTATTTTATAGAATCATTCAAACTAACAGCAGCTAAAAACAGAACCATTCAAACTAACAGCGATACGTGATTTAGATATTGCACCGATTAAAAGCTTCATATGCTAAAGCTTCATATGAACTCCCAGCTAAATAACGAACTAACAGCAGCTAAAAACAGAACCATCCAAACTCCTAGTTAAAAGCTTCATATGCTAAAGCTTCATATGCTGTAAAAAATGTTCTATTGCCAATTCTTCAAGCTAAAGTCAACACAAATTTCATGTGCCCCATTCAAATATGTGATTTAGATATTGCACCGATACGTGCAAATTGCATAATTTGTAATCATACAAATTTGAAAAAAAAAGTCTAGAATTCAAAAAAAAAAAAATCCAATTGAAAGAGCTCTTTTTGATTACCTGTTTTTGTTTGAAGAAGCGGCGGTCCACGGCGGCGTGCGTTAGTTGCAATTGCATAAATCACTAACTTAAACAAAACAAAATCAAAATTAGGGCTATAAAATTAGGGGATGAAAAACAAATTGAAGGATATCATAGTGTTCCTTGTGAGGAGAGGATTTGCTTACCGTTTTAGATTGAAGAATCGGCGGTCCACGGCGGCGAGGGAGAGCTTTGGCATTTAGTCTGTCGTCTGTCAATGGAGGAGCAAGAAGGATATTCCCCTATAAGTTCTGGGTCGAAATAATGCGACGCCACATGGCTTATGGGTCGAATTATTTCGACCCAGTATGTCCCGCGTGGCATATTTGCAATGCAGCCATGTAGGTTGCGTCGAAAATAAGTGATGCCACGCCAGCATCACTTATATTCGACCCAGCCTTGTGGGTTGCGTCGAATTAACTCAATGCGGGCCTTTTTTGGATTGCATTTTTTCTTTGCAGGCCCACTATGGATCGAATTTGACTTGGATGGGTCCAAAATATTTGATCCCGCTTATTTTGGATCAAATTTTAATTTTCCATGCATAAAAAAGGGATCCAATTGCTATATTTTCTTGTAGTGATCAATGAAGTCAAAAACGAAAACTTTTCGGTACTTTTCGAAGAAATGCACGGATATTTTCATCCATGATTTAAATGTTCTGGTCAACTCTTAACACAAAATTATTCTTACGCTTTTGTCTTTTTGATTGAATAATTTGAGTTTTCCTTTAGTCATGCGTCATGGAATATATGTTAGTTCATGAATGCCAATGATTAAACTGCATATTTTGATATTATACCAAAAACAATTTAAAACTGAGAATGCTGAAAGTATATTGTTTTGGTCTTATTTCGTCACGGTAATAGAACACAATAAATTGTACAAAATGAGATCAAACAATGCTATCCAATATTATTAACGGACTAGCTTGGTCCGGAACACGTAATACAAGCTTTCTAGACAGAATAATTAAATTACAATGTTAATGAAACGCATCGAATTTCAAGTATTCGATACTGACGTGTCGAATGAGAGTCGATTCGATGCGGTACAATTGTCACCAACTGAAAAGCAATCTGAAAGGTATCGAATTCGATACGTGCTGTAGATGTCGAATTCGATGCGTATCAAGGTATCGAACAGAGATACAATATTTCTGTGCGTGTCGAATTGAGCTTGATTCGATATGGGTCGTATCGAATGAGGATGGTTCGATGCTGACTGTACTAAGCTGGTTCAGTTCACGAAAAGTCCCTTTTGAACACAAGGGGACGGGCTATTTATAGAACCCGTCCCGTGGAGCCCACAATCCAATATAGTAATTCGTATCGAATCACTGTTGTTCGATACACGCATCGAATCCGGCGTATTCGATGCGCTGGTGGGCTGGCCCAGTTGGGAGAGCTTATACCGCTGATTCGATGCGCGCCTCGAATTCTCCCTATTCGATGCGCTTTTGGGCCGGCCCAATAACGTTATATTGGGCCAATCCTAAATTACACCCATCATATAGTCCCCCCAGTTTGGGAGACGATATCAATTTAGGGATCGTCTTCCAAACTTTCTAAAATATAAGTGTACCGATTTGAGATATTTCTAATCATAGTAAAATCGGATCAGCTCAACGTTCTTGTAATAAAAGATAATAAGATGATTTTAGACGCATCGAATATTTTACTATTCGATGCGTCAAATAGCGCGCATCGAATTTCAGTTATTCGATGCGGTTATTCGATGCGTCAATATAGCTGGGCCTGGTGGGCCTGTCGTCCCCTATATAAGGGGGTGCTGCCTCGGCGGAATCATTATTCTGCTGTCAGACGCCGCTCTTCAGGTAAGACGCATCGAATCTGCGTCATTCGATGCGTTCCGCATCGAATCATAAGTGATTCGATACGCTCAGTATCGAATTGTAAAAATTCGATGCGTTAAAAAGTTCGCTCCTGCTCACTATGAGCTTATCGTCGCGTTATTCTGATTTGCCGTTTTTACTTTGTGTAGGATACAAGCAACTAAGCAAGACTTTCCTTTATCGAGAATATATTTGAGGTAAAAATATTTTGTTTTTATTGTATCTTATCATTTAGTTTTTAACACGTTCGGTACCGTATATATATGAGTGATATACGAGAGTGTGTAGTGACATATTCGTCCTTAGTCAGTGTCGTGTTTCAAACATATTTCAGTTAACTCTTTATCAAAGATGGTGAGCATTGAGACCCAATCCGGGAGTGATTCGAGTTCAGGTTCTAGCTCCAGTTCGATTAACAAACAGAATCCCTCAAAAGCACTAGCAGTTCCGACCGCAGGCGATACAGATGTTTGTGACGATATATCTATCGATTCTCCGGCGGATAATAATCCTGCTCCAGAATTGAACCCGACAACTGAGGTTAATAGTAATGAACCTTCGCCCTATAGAGATAACCGTGCTGCGAGCGAGGGTGAGGAAGATGTAGATTACATTAATAAGGAATTTGACGATCATATCGAGGTCCCAGGAATGACCTATGACCAATACGTGTCTCGTCTCCAGCATAATCGTAGGGGATTGCGCGAAAAATTTAATATTCCTGACAAGTATAAAATTGTCATTCCTGGCCCACATGACCGGATGCATAATCCACCACCTGGTCACATCACTGTGTTTGTCGGCCAACTTTTAAACGGATTGCGCTTTCCAATTCCTTATGAACTGAAATGGCTTCTGCGGAAGATAAATGTCGTTCCTGCTCAACTCACGCCAAACTCTTACGGGAGCATGATTGGTTTCATCATAGTGATGAAGGCTCTGGGCGAACGACACAGTCCCAATGAATTCTACGCGCTATTCGAGATTGCAAGACGCGAAGAAGGCTTCTACCATATAAAAGCTCAAACGAATCGAAAGTTTTTAAACGGTGGAGCAACCGGGTACGGAAAGGACTGGAAGAGACGATACTTCTTCATTAAGGAGAGTTATGAAAATGAGTTTTTGGGATTCCGCCGGGAGTGGTTCACCGGTACAAGGGTAGCAATTCCCAGTGGGGTTTCCATAACCCTGTGGAATTGCGAGTTCATTCCCACCCTAGTTAGAGAACATCAATTTGATGTTAAGAAACTCGTTGAAAATCGAGTTCTTTCTTTGGCTGGGTTGTCACCAGTGAAGTACAAGGGAAAAATGACCCTTGGTACATATCTGACCTTTTTGATATCCTTGTTTTACGTTTATTATGCATTCTAACGATTTGTCTTTGTTGCAGAAAAATACTTCATGAGTCGACACGCAAGGATGAACCGGGTTCTCGATGCGGATATGGAAAGTTCGCAGACCGAGACTGCGCGTACAATTCCTCCTCCGCGGAAGAGAAAGAGTAAGGGTAAAAAGAAGGTGTCTGAACCCTCAACTGCTACTGCAGCTGTTGCTGCTAGTGCTTTGCCGGTTGACGCTTTTGAGGACTTGCTCGGAAGTAATCCTGAGGATAATCCAGGCGGTGGCGAGGAGTTGGAAAGCAGAGCAACCGAGACTGGCGAGGATGTCGGCAATCTTGTTCATCGTAAAAGACGAAGAGTGCCGCAAAATTTATCGCAGACTGCTGGGGTTGCTGCTACGACTAGCCAAGCTGCCAGGCCAAGTTCCTCTAACCCTCCTGTTGGTGCATCCGGTCCAAGTTACGCGGCTGGACCTAGCCAGGGTCCTCGAGCTCGGATCGCTGGGTACCAACTATCGGAGGCCGAGACCATCGAGCATCTGAAGGCAATATTGCCTGGTTTGTCCGTCCCTCTTCCGATTTCCAACGAAGAGAGAAAAAGGCTGGAGCGTAATACATTGCATCTGCTGACAGCGGTAATGATGTCTTGTCTGACTTACATTTTCTGTGATTTTGCTCTGCGAACTTTTATCTAATCATTCATGTGTTGTCAGGCGGGCGGCTTCGTGGATGTTATGGCCTCAGCCTTAATGGATTTCAAGGAGAGTGCCAGTAATGCTGATAACTCTGCACTTGAAGCTGCCCTCGATGCCAAAGAAAAAACTTTGCAAACGGCCAAAGAAGCTCGAGAGCAAGCTAAAAAAGTCGAAGAAGATCTTAATCAGCAAATTTCTGCGCTGAAGATGGAGGTTGCTGCAGCCAAAGAGGAAGCTCACAATGCTGACATCAATGGTTACCTTAGAGGCCTGAAAGATGTAAGATATATATTATTCCTAGAATTTGACATCTATTCTCTTATTTTCAATCTTATTAATATCTTTTTATCCTTCTAAAAAGGTTTCCTCCGAGCAATCATTGGAAATTGCTGAAAAGTTCCTTCGGGGCAATACGTTTCAAAAGCTGTGCGCTCGTCGAGATGATCATGTGGCTCGAAATGCTCAAGCTCTTACGGTACATCAGTTCTATACTTCTGGCTATGTTCGTGGCAAATTTGATCCAGAATGGTTAGACTTGTCCCTGGGGCCAGACTTGAAGAAACGTCCACCCCGTCAAACTTCTGAGGCTACAGAAACTGATGAGTTTGCCCCTCTACTGGATAGGGAGGATCTCGTTTTCGGAGGGTTATCACCGTCGTTAGAAATGCCCGAACCATATCCCTCATCAGAAGATGAAGACTGAGACTGGTCGTTATTCAGACTGTTTATTATTTCTGTTTTTATAAACAATTTTCATTTGTTACTTAATTTGTGTAGGGCGCTACGTCGCCCTAATGTGCTTGAAACAATTTAATATCCGTTGCTTAATTTGTGGGATACTGACTGTTGTCTTTTCTTTCAATTTCTTATCTCAGTCCTTTACTTTATTTTGACAACCTGCTGGTTCATTATTTTTCATCGAAAATTGTTTATCAATATTTTCCGTAGTATCTGCCCTCTACTTCAATGACCTTAGTCATTTTGGGGCGAAATGTTTGTTTCAATTTGTTATTCGTGATTTCCTGAGTTTGTCGCAATATAGCACGTCCCTCCCTTATTTTGTTTTAGGGGTTTATGGTACCTCATGGTATTTTGAGCAGGTTCTTATCCTTTTCGTCTTGAACTTTAGTTGGTATCTCGTGCCTCTTTGGGGTAGAGTCTCCGTTCTGTATGTTGTCTTTGACTTCTAACGGTATCTCATGCCACTTTGGGACAGAGTATCCGTTTTCTTGATTGATTTAGGGATTTTCGGTATCTCTTGCCACTTTGGGGCAGAGTTTCCGTCCATTTGTTGCCTCTGGCTTCTTTCGGTATCACTTGCCACTTTGGGACAAGGTTTCCGTTCTTCCGATTTCTTCGGGAATTTTCGGTATCTCGTGCCACTTTGGGGCAGAGTTTCCGTTCTTCTGATTTCTTCGGGGATTTTCGGTATCTCGTGCCACTTTGGGGCAGAGTTTCCGTTCTTCTGATTTCTTCGGGGATTTTCGGTATCTCGTGCCACTTTGGGGCAGAGTTTCCGTTCTTCTGATTTCTTCGGGGATTTTCGGTATCTCGTGCCACTTTGGGGCAGAGTTTCCGTTCTTCTGATTTCTTCGGGGATTTTCGGTATCTCGTGCCACTTTGGGGCAGAGTTTCCGTTCTTCTGATTTCTTCGGGGATTTTCGGTATCTCGTGCCACTTTGGGGCAGAGTTTCCGTTCTTCTGATTTCTTCGGGGATTTTCGGTATCTCGTGCCACTTTGGGGCAGAGTTTCCGTTCTTCTGATTTTTTAGACCTGCACTGATTACATTATGCAAAGTATACAGAATTTACGTAAATCAATTAATTCGACATAATCTTCTTGAATAATTCAAAATAGATTATGTAAATTGAACTGAGCTTTGATCACTGCTCATTTGCATGACTTCCAGTGCTGTCCTTCAGATCCAGGATTTGAGGTACCTGTTTTAAGTTCATACATTCTTGTCCCTCATGCGTATTATAGCAGAGAGAACGAATAAAAACGTGTTCAAAATACTCAAAATGCTAAAAATACTTGTAAATTTCAACAGAATATCTATTCAATTTGCTCCATATGCCCCGGAGCCAAGGCTATTGCTGCATTTTCTTCTGGTTGCTGCCGTGTTCGGAGCGAATTTACATAACACTTCCAACCTTCAATGTGATCTGCAATGACTTCTCCTGTGCCAGCAATGGTGGGGAATTTTATCATCTGATGGTAGGTGGATGGTAGCGCTCGAAATGCATTCAAAGCCGGCCTTCCTATGATTCCGTTGTATGCAAAGTGCATGTCAACGATCACATAGTTTTCCAAAATCGTCGTTCTCTTTGGAGCTGTCCCCAATGAAGTTGGGAGCTTGATCATTCCTAGCGGCACTATTGCTGGACCTCCAAAACCATGAAGTGACGTTCTCACCGGTTGTAGTGCCTGGTTGTTCAATCCCATTTTGAGCAACGTAGAGTTGAACAGTATATTTACAGAACTCCCATGATCCACAAGCATTTTGGTGACTCCGAAATTAGCTATATCAACAGTTATTACCAAAGGGCAATTTAAATCTGACATCTGCATAGCTTGTGCACTTAGTTTCCGTAAGTCTGCAGTGGAGAAAATGATCTCTTCGTGTGGCATTTCTTCGATTCTCAGCATATTGGCCATATGAACATAATTATCTGCTTCAATATACCTTGTGATCTTTCTACGGCCGTTGGTAGAATCTGCTCCTCCTGGTCCTCCTGCTATCATATTGATGATGCCCCTCCTGGTGTTTCCATCCTCAATCTGGGGATACTGAAAAAATTGCGGTTCATCGATTGCCCTCTGCTTATCTTTCCTAGGAGATGGAGTTCTCTTACGGTTGGAATTGTTTTCTTGTTCTTGCACCTTCTTGACAAATTCCACCAATTTCCCATCCTTTATCAACCGCTCAATCTCATCCTTTAAATTTATACATTCCTCTGTGTTGTGCCCCTTCTGATTGTGGTACTGGCAGAATTGATTTGAGTACATCGTAGCCTTGGATTCTCTCATCGGTCTGGGATCCTTTAACCATCCTTTTTTCTTTGCTGCCCCAAACACTGCCATAATGTGAGCATTCAATGGGGTGTACCTCCGAGGCGAACTGTCCCTTTTGTAATTTTTGTTCCTGTTGTTGCTGTTGTGGCGATTTTGATCTTCTCTACCTCTCTCCTTATCCCTTACAGCCACATTGCTAGGAACTTTGGTTGCCATCATTTCCTCGAAATGAACCACATCTTGAGCTATCTTGTTTATTGCTTCAACGGTGGTGGGTTTTTGTTTGAGCAACTCACCACCAAACATAGTGTTTGTAGTTGCACGAAAAACTATACTTGCAACCATCTCTCCCGTCGGACTATCAATCCTTAGTAGCTCTGTATTGAAGCGTTTCATGAAGTCCCTCAAACTTTCATTAGCTTCTTGTTTCATCGTGTATAAGTGGGAGTGATCCAAAACTAGTCTAGACTGACTAGAAAACTGATCCTCGAACATCTTTCTCAACTGGGCATAACTCTCAATTTGCCCATGAGGTATTCGATTAAACCAATCAGCAGCCACTTCTGATAAAGTCGTTGCAAATATCCTGGCCTGCATATTGTCCCTGAAACCATAAAGGGATAACTTCCTGTCTAACTGAAAGAGGTGATCTCGGGGATCAGATTTTCCGTTGTATGTTTTTAATTCTGGGATTTTATCTCCTTGTCCTAGAATTTCCGACTCTATCTCCCGGCAAAAAGGACTGCGATTCAAAGAATTGTCCTCCCTTGCCGTTTGAGTCTCGGCTATTGCTTTCCCCTTTTCCAATCTTCCAACGTTCTTTCTTATTGTGTTATGCTTGCCGTGCAAATCAAGACCTTCTGGCTGTCTTTGGTCATCTCTACGCTTTCTTCTCCGCGATTCCTCTCTATGATCCTCTTCCTCATTCCTATCTCTCCTGGAATTACGGCTCTCCGACCGTCTTCCGTCTTCTCTCCTACTTCGTTCAGCAGCACATTCTGCCTTTCTTTCCTTTTGTATCTTCTCATGAGGCCTTTTCGATTGTATCTCTACAGATACCAGCTTCTTTCCTCGCTCTTCATGAATTGATTTCCCTTTGCTGCCCATCCTTTCCGAAGTATGGTTACTTCTTCGGTCGTCTTGCTGTGACTCTTCCTTTTCCTTCCCTTTCTGCTTTCGGATAGCTGAACCTTGCTCTCTCAAATTCTCAGAATACTCAATAGGAGATGGTATCATAGTGGGTAATGCTGTAGGGAGCACCTCAGCCACGACCGCTTTAATCATTGCAAATAATTCACTTTTAAATTTATCTGGAATTGCAGCATTTGTCGCTGAAGCTCCACTCACCTCGGCTTCATTAATGGGTACCTTTTCAGCTTGAGGTCCTTGATTTTCTTTCCTAGCCGGAGTTGGTACCGCCGGTGGTAATGCTGATGGTCCAATTATATCTGGCATAACCCGCTCGGGTGTACCCGATTGTTCTTCTCCCGTATTACCTTCCAGAGCTCTACTCTTAGATCGAGTTATTCTAGTCATACTGCCTATAATGCTAATATAGTTTGTGTTCCCACAGACGGCGCCAATGTTTTGGTCTTATTTCGTCACGGTAATAGAACACAATAAATTGTACAAAATGAGATCAAACAATGCTATCCAATATTATTAACGGACTAGCTTGGTCCGGAACACGTAATACAAGCTTTCTAGACAGAATAATTAAATTACAATGTTAATGAAACGCATCGAATTTCAAGTATTCGATACTGACGTGTCGAATGAGAGTCGATTCGATGCGGTACAATTGTCACCAACTGAAAAGCAATCTGAAAGGTATCGAATTCGATACGTGCTGTAGATGTCGAATTCGATGCGTATCAAGGTATCGAACAGAGATACAATATTTCTGTGCGTGTCGAATTGAGCTTGATTCGATATGGGTCGTATCGAATGAGGATGGTTCGATGCTGACTGTACTAAGCTGGTTCAGTTCACGAAAAGTCCCTTTTGAACACAAGGGGACGGGCTATTTATAGAACCCGTCCCGTGGAGCCCACAATCCAATATAGTAATTCGTATCGAATCACTGTTGTTCGATACACGCATCGAATCCGGCGTATTCGATGCGCTGGTGGGCTGGCCCAGTTGGGAGAGCTTATACCGCTGATTCGATGCGCGCCTCGAATTCTCCCTATTCGATGCGCTTTTGGGCCGGCCCAATAACGTTATATTGGGCCAATCCTAAATTACACCCATCATATATATAGCTGGGCTTAACTTAGTTTACTTCATTAGTTTGATGATCCGTGAATGAAGTTTCGAATTCGCCATTTATTAACTATGTGAAAAAAGGTTACGTAAAATGACTTACGTGCAACAGGATTTTTTCTTCTTTGAATTATAACAATAAATGAAAAGAAACATAGTATTAAAGTCATTATGTGTAAATTTATATTTTTGACATATATGATTCAATATCGACCGACATCCCGGGATAATAGTTTAGGGATAAAGATCAGGTGAATATATTTAAAAACGCAACTTGAGAGAGGGGACGATATGTATTATTATTCTAGAAAAAGGAGAGCTACAAATGGGAGAGCTTGATTGGGGAAATGAAGAGTACTAGCTAAGGTAGTTGAATACAATACAATATATTAAAGTTCTACATAGGTGCTGAAAGATGTAAAAGTGTTGTGTGAGTTTACTAAATTTGTCCCTTATTTATAGGAGTTTCAAGGAAGTGTCTGACCAATGTGGGACCATCCTTTTTTCGCCAATAACATCTTTTGCGTGGAGGGCTAATTGTAGAGGACATACAGGAAAAAGCGAGGAATCAGTCTTTGATTACTTAGTGAGATTCATACAAAACAAGTGGCAATGCAAGAATTAACAATGGCTCAATTGATATATTTCTAGGAGTGATCTTACTGATAGAAATAATTACAAAGATAATTTGATGTAACAATGGTACCGGAATATTCTAAAAATAGTTTATGACAATGTGCGTTAACAATAAATCAATCCAACCTCATACTTCCAAATACTACCTTATACCTCCCAACGAGGAGCGACCTCGCAAACAAAATAGGCGACATGCTCGAGTACATGCCGATCCAGCACGCGGGTTACAGCTAACTCCTGACTGCAAGCGGCGCCTAGATAAATGGGTATCAAGCAAAATTACTTAAACCGACAGTCCTTACTGCCCGACAGTAAATCGTCCCAATTCCTGGGCCCAACTTCCCAAATGCGTCCCTATGGGTGATAACCAAATAAACTAGTAAACCGAATAATATCCGTTGCTCCTTGAGCTACATGTCCACAACATCGTTCGTTGCTCTTTGCACAGTTCAAGAACCAGCAGACGAGATAATGACGAATTACAATGATTATGCATTAATATGTGATAAATAATTAATGGTTGCGTATGATTTAACGATGAGTAAGGAAATTATGTTATGAGACGAGATAAGATGCAAAAATAGGAATACGGTGAATAATAGGTTGTTTGTGATTTGGTAACGGGGTAATGTATTTTTTGTCCAAGTTCCTCAGGCCGGATGCCAAACTGGGCCAAAACAAAATCAGAAATTGAACCTCACCTTTATTTGTACGGAGAATCTTGCGCTTCGTTGATTAATCTGTCAAACCTTTAATAACATTAAGATAATATCAGTTAATTGAATAATCATAACTCACCACTATAAACATATGTACTATTCAACTTTCGTGTTGATGAAATTTGAGGATACTAATTTTAGTAAATAACACATATTATTGATGAAAACCTTACGCGATAAACTTTGATATCGTAAGGTTAAGTTAAATATAAAATATTTGTATACGTAATTTATATCTCAAGATTTATATTAAGCAACCATATATTTATAAATATAATTGTAGTTTTAATTTTTTTAATGTTAGAAAATCATTTCAAATGGTAAGTATACAATAATATCAACTATAGTTTGATAAACTATTTAGTTTGATGCATAATAAATCTTCAAAATATATTTCTTAACTGATTTATGGAACATCGTTCTTCAAGTCTCTAGTACATCCAAAAATTCCAGGAATCATAACATCAAACAATTACCTTATCAAGCAATCCAGTAATTTGTATAACTTAGTTAATATTATTTTGTTTCAAGATTATCTTAAATTATATAACATTGTATTTATAACTTAAAATAATATAATACGTAACCTGATCAAGATAAATGATCAAAGAATGTTTAAGTTACGATACATAATCATGTTAGAGGATTAGACCTCAAAAGTATATATGATAATCTTATTAAACTTATGTAAGGATATGTTAAACATGATAAATATGCTATTTATATACTATTGAAAAATCTCAAAAATATTAATTCGTCAAACAAAATCATATTAAAGTGATTCTAATGATTGCTATATCTTATAAGAGTCAAGTGTGAGTGATCAATCATGGAATTATGATGATTATTTTCAATCATAAACAAAGAACTTAAAGTATGTAAAATAAGCTAAAAATCGTCGTAGTTTCGAGTTTACCTTTGATCGGATATCCAAATGAACTTTGTTTCCAAATATTTCTGTAGCAACTGATCACTAACATCACTAGGAACATGTGTACCCAAATGGGAAGGAGTATCCAAAGGTTTGCTATGCTAAATAATTCTTGAAAAAATACAACCTATTTTATGATTTTCAGACAACAGTCTACGGTTTAAGAATTTCAACCTTTTAAATCACATTATTTTAAAAACATTTCTTCATATAAAAGTTAGAGAACATCATGCAGAGTATTCAACCGTTGGCCTTGATCAAAAAGGAGTTTTCTATAATTAGTTATGATTTTTCCAAGGTGCAGGGCCGAATGGATACTTTATGCACAATAAAAGTTTTGGGGTATTTACGGGTAGAAAATGATGAAATAAGAACTTGGGATGAATTTTTCCTGAACTTAGACTTACTAACGTAGAGATTCATAGCAAGAAAGAAGGAAAAATGGAAATTCGTTTGGGTGGGAAAATTGTTAGAAGAAAGCCTACTATTTATAGCCTAAAAATCAAATTAAAATAATCTTGATTAAGTACCCACATTAATTTCTTTATCCTTGGCCAACCAACGAAGACTATGATCTGATAATAGGGAGATGTGGCTGATTTTTCTTCCATAACTTAAAATATGATATGTCTAATTCAAACAAAATACATATAAATACATATATATTTATTTATACATGTTAAAACTATTTAACTAGGTACCACCTTACTTTTTTTAACAACTAATCACCGAAATCTGATTTCAATTGTCATAAGGGTGATGTGGCTGATTTCAAAACAATTCACCGATGATATTATTCTTGTTGTTTATAATAAAAAAAATGAATAAATAGATATTTTTACAAATATTTACTTATGTAAGTTTTTCTAGGTAAAAAAACTTTAAGATCAATATGTATATGTAAAATATATTTCTTAAAGATATTTGAAGCATATAAGATAATAAAAATGGTTAATTTTCGTTCAAGGACTAAAATGCAAATTTCCTAAAACGTTTGAGGTCAAAAATGCTATTTTCAAAAGTTTGAGGATTAAACTGTAAATTTATATTTTTGTTCAAATTTCAGATGCGTTGCAGACGTGGCCGGCCCGTAAGAGTGTTTGACACGAGGAATTCTAAGTTAGATCATGGATAGGTTGTAGAGATTTGCTAAAATTCAATCGCTACTAAGTGATAAAGATTCGCGAAAGGCTTCGTTTAGTTGAGATCCTAAAAATAGCATCATTTCTAAGTTATAGAAATTCTCTAAAGCCCTCGTCTTATCTAAAGATTCCTAAAGATCATTTGTTCAAAGTTATGTAAACTAATTAAACCATTCATTTAACATTTAAACTAACACAAATAAACTTTATATTACAATTTAACATTTAAATAACAATATATGTTTATTCTGACACATGTAAACTTTAATTTAATCTAACAATTATACATTTAATCTAACACATGTAACTTTAATTAAACGAATAATTATACACATTAACTCAAGATTATAATTTAAACTAACATATAAAAATATTAAACTAAGAATTTAACATTTAAACTAACAATTGTACATTTAATCTAACACATGTACACTTTATAAACTAGCACATATAATTACACATATAAACTAACAATTTCACATTTAAACTACTAATCAAACATTATAAATTCTTTAAACTAATTAAACTAACACTTTAACATCTAAACTAAAAATGTTATCTAATTTTTAAAGAATCCTGAATATTATTTGTTTTATTTTATGTAAACTAATTAAACTAACACTTTAACATTTAAACTAAAATTTCTTCACTTTAAAATTTAAACTAACAACTACATATAAAACTAACACTTCAACATTTAAACTAACCCTTCATCAATTTAAACTAACACTTTAAACTAATCATTCAAATTAATCATTTATCAATTTAAACTAATCCTTATTCACTTTAAACTAATCATTCATCACTTTAAAATAAACTAACACTTTAATTAATATGTAAACTAATCATTCTTCACTTTAAACTAATCAATCTTCACTTTCATCTAACAATTACACATTTAAACTAACACTTCAAACTAATCATTCATCAATTTAAACTAATCCTTATTCACTTTAAACTAATCATTCATCACTTTAAACTAAACTAACACTTTAATTAACATCTAAACTAACACTTTAACATCTAAACTAACCATTCTTCACTTTAAACTAATTAATCTTCACTTGAATCTAACAATTACACATTTAAACTACTAATTATACATAAAATTAACTATACTAATAACAATTTAACATACTAAAATAATATTAAAACATAAATCGAGAAAAAGACGAAAACTAACAACTTTCGGACGAAGCAACGGGGCGGCGGAGGGACAAGGCGGCAGAGGGATGGGGCGGCGGTCGCACAAATCCCGGCGACAAACGGCAAGGGGCCGGGCGGTCGCTTCACGATGTTGGAATCTGGGTTTATATATATATATATATATCTCACATCCGTGACCACACAACGGTCGCATCCTCAGCGGTCGCAAGGGAGGTGCCCAAAATTAGGGCAATAGGCCCTTGTTTTGGGCCCTTGTTTTGCCCTAATTGGCATAAGGTTCAGGGCCCATTGACTGGATATGTCCTGCCAATTGATGCACTCTAATAAAATTAAAGTACAACAAACTTGTCCAAATTCTAGATAGGACTTTCTCCTAGAAGAAATTGTAGAAAAGAGAGAATGTTCGATAATATTTATGATAAAAACCAAATAGTTACAGACATAGTGCTTAAAACACATAACTTCCTAACTGCTAAACTACCTTCTAATAATATTACGAAAATACAGAAATAGCACGAATTAAAAGAAATTACACTAATTACATAATAAGATAAATTACATAACATAGTCATTAAAATAGTTGGGCTTATTCACAATACGTATGGGCCGAGATAGTCTTGGGTTTGTATCAATACCTGCCCCTGAAGATTGGACCGGGTCCACACGGTCAACTGGGTCATGGGCTTGAGAGGTATCAGCACTAATCTCCACCTTTGATATCTCAAATTCATCTGGGCCCTTCAATTCAGGGTAAGAAGCATATATAACATTATCATCCAGCCACTCTCCCTCTTCAATCCCAAACCCTAGCCACCTAATCAGACGTTGACCCACCTTTTCACTATTTTTCACTACCACACACCGATCTAACACTTGTTCCGGCCGAAGTAGTAGCTGACCATCCGACGATGGCGAGGGAAGAGCGGAAACGACCAACGACGGGTCACCTACACATGCTCGCAGCAAGGAGACATGAAAGACGTTGTGAATCCGCGTCGTGGGAGGTAGATCCAGCGCATATGCGACCGCCCCAATGCGTTTGGTGATCTGAAACGGGTCGTAGTATCTCCGACTCAACTTGTTCATTGCCGTTTGCCGAAGGGACACTTTCCTATAAGCTCAGAGTTTGACAAAAACCCAGTCGCCAACGGTAAAGATCTTCTCCTGTCTCCCTTTATTTGCTTGCGTTGCCATATGATTTTGTGCCTTAAGCATGTTGTGTTTGATATCGGCCAAAACAGTAGCTCTAGTAGTCAGCGTAGTATCAATGCATGCGTTTGTTGAAGTACCTGTGACATAGTTCGGCATAGCATGTGGTTCACGGCCAAATAATGCATGATAAGGCGTTGTTTTGATGGAGCTATGATAACTCGTGTTGTACCAGTATTGAGCTGATGATAAGTAACGCACCCACTGTTTTGGTTGATCCATTGTATAACACTCTAAATAGCACTCCAAACTTCGATTCACCACTTCCGTTTGTCCATCGGATTGCGGGTGATAAGCCGTGCTAAAATATAGTTTCGTGCCCAAATGTTTAAAAAGTTCTTTCCAAAAAGCACTCTAAAAAATAGCATCACGATCTGAAACAATGGTGTGTGGTAACCCATAAACCCCGTAAATCTCTGTCATAAAGATATTAGCAAGATACGCCGCAGAATATTTGGGCGGCAATGCCACAAAATGTGCAAATTTACTCAATCTGTCAACTGACACCCATATGTCTGTTTTACCTTGTGAGGACGGTAAATAAGTAATAAAGTCCATGGTGATATCTGTCCAGACTTGTGTTGGTATGGGTAGAGGGTTGAGTAAGCCGTAAGGTTTGCCTGTCAAATATTTTGGTTGTTGAGACACGCTGGATGCCTGAATGAACTGTTGCACTGCCTGTTTGAGTTTAGGCCAATAAAACACACTTGAGATTCTTGCTAATGTACCTTTAATGCCTGAGTGGCCGCCCAAAAGTGAAGCATGGAATTCTGTCAATATTGTCTTCTTAAGTTCGTCGTTATCTGGAACAAACAATCTGTTTTTTGAAATATAAGAACCCATTGTGAGTGTGGTATTGAGGTGGAGCTTGATTGGTTTTGCATTGCTGAATTAACTCCACGATATCTTGCGAGGTACTACTAATCTGTTGGAGTTGAGCCAACAAAGAAGAAGATGCAACTATCAAAGCCAAGCAAGAAGGCAATTCAACCCGCGATAAAGCATCAGCCACACGGTTTTCTTTCCCATGTTTGTAACGAACCTCAAAATCAAACCCAATTAATTTGACCAACCATTTTTGCTGTTCCGGTGTGTTGAGAGGCTGAGTGAGTAAATGGCGAAGACTTTGCTGATCTGTATATATGATAAATTTTCGTCCTAATAGATAGTGTTGCCATTTCTTAACTGCCTCGGTTAACCCATAAAGTTCTTTAATGTATGCAGATTCAGAACTCATCCGAGAAGACATCTTCCGACTGAAGAAGGCAATGGGGTGTTGGTTTTGGGACAACACGGCACCAATGGCAACTAAAGACGCATCTGTCGTCAACTCAAAAGATTGTGCAAAGTCGGGCAGAATTAGAATAGGCAATTTAATCACGTGTTGTTTTAATTTCTCAAAGGCCTGCTGAGCCACTGTATCCCATGTAAAACTGTTATCTTTTAATAAAGAGGTGAGAGGAGCGGCGACGGTAGCATAGTGGCGAACAAATCGCCGGTAGTATCCTGTTAACCCCAAAAACCCCCTTAGGGCCGTCTGAGAGTTAGGCACTGGCCAATCTAGAATGACTGCAATCTTGTCATCATCAACACTAACACCTGCTGCACTAATCACATGCCCCAAATAATTCACCAAACTAACTGCAAAACAACACTTCGATAATTTTGCAAAATAGTGATTGGTAGCTAACAAAGATAAAACAGTCTGCAAATGTAGCAAATGATCATCCTCAGAACGACTGTAGATCAATATATCGTCAAAAAACACCAAAACAAAGTCTCTCAAATGTGCTCGAAGCAGATCATTCATAGCTGCTTGGAACATAGATGGTGCATTTGTCAGACCGAAAGGCATGACGGCAAACTCATAATGACCATCACAAGTACGAAATGCAGTCTTGTGAATATCTTTGGCATCAACACGGATCTGATGATATCCAGATCGCAAGTCCAACTTCGTATAAATGCATGCACTCTGTAGTTCATCTAACAATTCATCCACCGTAGGGATATGGAACTTATCTTTCACAGTAATTGCATTTAATGCTCGATAGTCCACACAAAAACGCGAAGTCTCGTCCTTCTTTTTAATCAATAAAAATGGGGACGAAAAGGGACTAGTACTGGGACGGATCTGTCCATTCCGCAACATGTCATTGATCATTTTGGTCATGATTGGTTTTTGATAGTGTGGATATCTGTATGGTATAATGTTTATGGGTTTACTGTGTGGATCTAAATGTATGTGGTGGTCATGAAGTCTGTGGGGTGGGAGCTCTGTGGGTTCGTCAAAGAGGGATTTATACGTGTGTAGAACTGCTTGTATTTGGGAATTGGGATGTTGAAATTGGTCAGGGGTCAGTGAGAATAAACTGGGAGAATATGAGATAGAAACGGAATGCATGGACCTGACTGAGCGTGTCTGTACCATATGCCTCAGTTGAGTTGTATTTGCAGTGACCGATACCAGATTCTCCAATCAAAGTCACCTCTTTATCACCCACAATAAAAGTAATTTGAGGAATATTATAATTAGCAGAATAATCACCTAACATGCATAACCATTGAACTCCAAATACGACATATGCACCCTGAATGGGAAGTACAAGCATAGAAAGTGGAAATTGGGTACCTTGTACAGATACTGTAGATTGACATAGTCCATTGCATTGCAGATGGGCGCCGTTTCCTACCATAACATGCACAACATCTTGTGCCAAAACCGGTAGATTCAATTCGTCAGCCACGCGAGATTGAATAATGTTGTGTGTGCTACCCGAATCTACCAACACTGTCACTGGTTTCCCATTAATACGACCAGTGACCCTCAATGTTTGTGGCATGAAAATGCCCATATATGCGGCCATGGATAAATGAAAACCACCTGTCTGTGTCGCACTAGAAGGGCTGAATAATCCTCCTTGATGACCCTCATCAGAAGGACTGTCTTCGGGGCAAATAGCCTCTTCAATTTGGTCGACATTCTCAACCTCTGCATCATCAGATATCAGTGTCAAAAATTGTGGAGTTTTACATTTGTGACCGAAAACATACTTTTCGTCACAATTGTAACAAAGTCCTTTTGATCTCCTTTCCTGCATTTCTTGTTGATTCAAACGACAAATCGGAAGAGATTGTTGGGGACGCACAACAGACGTAGTAGCTTATGGAGTGGGCAAAATCGGCTCAGATTTATATGTGTGAATTGGGCGATTGAACGCCGGTCGATAACGTGCCTCCTTGATTTTGGCTTCCACCAATTTGGCCAAATCAATGGCATGGTGAACATCAACAAGTTTAAGTATTGCTAATTCTGCTCGGATTTTAGGCTTTAAACCTGTAATAAAACAATTCATAACAGCTTCCTCTGACAGTCCTTTTACAAAATTAGCAATTCTTTCAAATTCCTCATAAAATTCATCATCTGTACCAATTTGTCGCAATTTAAACAAAGCTGCTTGATGATTTTCATAAGAAGAAGGCCCAAATCGTCGAATTAAATCACGAGAAAACAGTTCCCAGTCATAGATTTTGTCATTATTCGACATCCATGTGAACCATGTTGAAGCCTTGCCTTGCATGTAAAATGAAACCAAACCAACACGATCTTCCCTTGGAATATTATATAAGAGAAAATAACGCTCGGCATGAGCGACCCAATCTAAAGCATTTGACCCATCAAAAGTATTAAGTCTTACCTGTGGTGGCTTAGGCACTGTAGACGAACTACCACCTCCAGTGAACAGTGGATTAAATGTGTTTGAATGCCCTGGACTGCTGGTATGTTCTGCTCCTTGCGGCTTTTTCAACAACGTAGCCATATAAACACGTAATTCATCCGTTTGTTCACGTAACCTAGCAAATTGTTCATTAGATTCTGCACGTTGCTGTTCATTATTTGCGTGGACCTCCGCCAATTCTTGTTGAACATGTAACAAAGAATCTGCCAAGGATGCTTCATTAACAGATGATTGTGACTGATCTTTACGAGCCATAGACAATGAAAGCACCAATTGATGCACTCTAATAAAATTAAAGTACAACAAACTTGTCCAAATTCGAGATAGGACTTTCTCCTAGAAGAAATTGTAGAAAAGAGAGAATTTTGGATAATATTTCTAATAAAAACCAAATAGTTATAGACATAGTGCTTAAATAACATAACTTCCTAACTGCTAAACTACCCTCTAATAATATTTATTACGAAAATACAGAAATAGCAGGAATTAAAAGAAATTACACTAATTACATAATAAGATAAATTACATAACATAGTCATTAAAATAGTTGGGCTTATTCACAACACGTCTGGGCCGAGATACTCTTGGGCTTGTATCACGGTCGCTACGGGGCGGTTACGATAACCGCCCCAGTCTTGTAGTGGTTTTTTTTGCTTTGCAACGAAAATTATAACTTTTCTTGCGTAAGTTTCCTTGCAATATTGTATTGTTTTCTTGTAGCGTATGTGCAGACATAAAATCGTAACTAATTCTCATATGAAAAGTAACAAACAAATTACTGGTATGCATAAATGTGTTTTTTCTTCTGTCGTTACTGTCTGTACTTCTATTTTCACATGAAATAACGCGTTCATTAGATCAAAATTTTAGCGCTGTGTCAAAAACCAATTAATTAATTACCATATGTTGAGCAAACAAGATATTATATAAACTTTTCTACTGGAGATTTTGGAGTCAACATATGAAGGTTTGTTTCAGTATTATTTAATTATTTTCGTAATTTCTGGTCAAAAGAGTGAGCTCACACAAGTCTACTGGACGACGTGGACTTGTCGAAACTGACATGAAGGGATTTATTATTTTGTTTTAATCTAAAAGAAGAAAAGAATGAAAAGTGTGTTTGATTTATGAAAATTTATATTGACCCTATGTAGCTTTAAATGTTCTAGTCAACAACGAACACTAAATTATTCTTACGTTTTTATCTTTTCAATTGAATAATTTGAGTTTTCCTTTTCTTAAGTCAAGCGTCGTAATATATATATATATATATATATATATATATATATATATGTTAATTTTAGTTCATGAATAATGCCAATGATAAAACTGCATATTTTGATATTATAATAAAAGGAATTTAAAACTGAGAATGCTGCAAGGATATACAGTAGCTTAACTAGTTTACGTTATTAGTTTGATGATCCGTGAATCAAGTTTCGAGTTCGCCTTTTATTAACTTTATGTAAAAAGGTTACATAGAATAATATACGTGCGAGAGGATTTTTTTTTCTTTGGATTTTAATAGTAAACGAAAAGAAAAATAGTATTAAATTCGTTATGTGTAAATTTATATTTTTGAGATATCATCAATGATGATGCAATATCAACCGACACCTCAGCGGGGTAATTTGTAGATAAAGGTCAGAGAGTAATTTTAGAAACGTTGATCTTAACATGATAGAGGGAGCATATATATTATTATTTTAGAGAAGGAGAGCTACAAATGGGGGAGCTTGATTTGAGAAAGAAAGACTAGCTAAAGTAGTTGAATACAATACGAAATACTAAAGTTGCTTTAGGTGCTGAAAGATGTAAAAGCGTTGTGTGGGTTTCATGAATTTGTCCCCTATTTATAGGAGCTTTAGGGAAGCGTCTGATCAATTAGGGATCATCTTCTTTTCGCCACTAACCATGTTCTGCAAAGAGGGCCAATCTTAGAGGACTCCTTCCGACCTATGGTTGTTTTCTCCAGGAGAACCAATCGTGGGTGTTTCTTCCGGCCAATGACTGCCTTCTGCAGGGAACGCCAATCGCAGATCACTTCTTATGGCCATTAGCTGTTTTTCGCTGGGAAAGCCAATCGGTCATGGTCTCCACTTATTTATTGCGTGTGGTTGCCGTTAGTTCCTTAATTACTTATACATTGCTCCCTTCTAATAGCTTCTTATCACAACTGCTCCCTCTCTTTCTTACATGATTCAAGGTCAAATAGATACTCGCTCCCAAGGGGTTAGTGATACGTTTTCAAGTAATATTGACGGTGCTCCTCAGGTGAGTTGTAGGAGTTAGTTCGGGACTTGGGCGACAAGCCATCGGAGTATAATTCGAGGGTGTTTTCCTCGGAAAGGTTTGTTATCAAGTGGTCCCTTGGACAAAGACTTGGGGATGTATCCTCGGGATGGATTATTGTTGGATAGTTTCTCGAGGAGGCCTACAAGATGGTTTTTGGAGCAAGAATTGGAGATGCCTTGATGTGGCCCCAACCGGTATTGTCGTGATAGTTCCCTCTGCGTTTCCTTCGAGGGTTTAAATTGGCATAACCCCTAATGATATAAAGACGGGTGAAACCTTTGAAGAAATATTCAAAGGTTTGGCCAGTGTTACCTGAGAGGGTGTAATCAGGTGTCACCTGAAGACATCGCCCGGATATCCAAAGAAAGAGTAGCTCCTCGAAGGAAGTTTTCCAAGGTTTACCGATACTACCTTAGAGGGTGTAATCAAGTGTCGCCTCAAGACAGAGACGTTTCGACGCTGCCTGTGAGGATTTGATCGGGCATAGCCTATAACGATGTAACATAATGCTATCTCGTAGGCATCGTCATCGGGAGTAGCCGAGGGGCTTGTCTCTTGTCATGGTGGGTAGCTTCCGAGTGTCCACTTCAGAGGACAAGATAATTTATATATAATATCCAATATGTATCATCAATGAACATATAGATTTTCAAACTTATTCTTCTGTCCCTTGTTACTAGTAATTTTGCACCGTTGTAACGAGGGATGCGAAACGGGTGCCGGGTTGCGGGTGCAGGTACTCGTCTCGTTCCGCAAATGCCCGTGACTAACAGGTTAACCCATCATGTAGCCCATCGCGGCAGACGGGTACCCACCCCGTCCGATTTACTGGTGGGACGGGGCGGGTTTAATTTCTGGTACGCACGAGAAATTAGAAAAAGAAAAAAAAATGAAGTGAGTGGGAGTTAGGCTTCATGTATGTAAGTTAAATTTTTTTTTTATAGGGAATGTGAAAGTTTGGACTTTCTGCGTGTAAGTTTCAAGAAGATTTTTTTTTCTATTATAAAATTTATAAGGGAGAAAACGGGCTAAGCATATGTAACTAGGTACTTTCGTTTTAAACAAGAAAATCCCTTTTTTTATTCTGAAGCAACTCTTAAAGTTTTGAAGATTTTTTTTTTCCTTATTCTAAGGGACAATTTTTTTTGTTATTTAGAGGTTGATTTCGGGTTTGAGATTACTGATATTTTTGCTATTGGTGTCACAATATGTTCATTGAATGTTGTTGATGCCAAAAAAGGGCTCAAATCGATGAATAAAAGCCAAAACAAATTGAAAAAGTTAAGATTTTGGGTTGCTGGTATAATATGCGTAGGTACGCGTACCCGCCAACGTAGGTACCCCGCCTAAGATGGGTACCCGTGAGGGTGGGTACCCTCCATATACCAGGAGCATCTTAGTTAACATTAATGTTAGCATCCACACCCCAATTTTATGGGCATGGGTGTGGGTCCCACAGCACTTTTGGAGAGCTGTGGGACCCACACCCATGCCCATAAAATGGGGGTATAGATGCTAACATTGATGTTAGCTAAGAAATTTTCCCATATACCTGGCAAGGGTGGGTAGCTTTTTCACTACCCGAACCTGCGGGTAGTGGCCTTGCGCGCATCCCTACTTGTAACTGATGGCAAGAAAAACTTTATTTGTCATATTATACATACATTTTAAATCTAAAAATGATGAGAAAACTTCCGCTAAATGATACAATTTTTTTTTTATCTCTTAGCTTGCTATCTATCTATCTATATATATATATATCTATATATATATATATATGATTCATCTTTTTTGCCTCACCCATGTTTTTAGAGCTGAATATAATTATCTCAAATTAATTTTCCTCAAGATATTGTCTACAGATTGTTAATCAGCTTATCTACAGTGACGATCAAAGTGATTTTTAAAATAATTAATAAAGAATGTTACTATCTAAGTATTTAGATCAATTAGTTATCTTATTTAAAAAGTATTTGTTAGTATATATCAAAACAAACGGGAAACAATCACTACAAGAAAACTTCACAATGGAGACGAAAACATGGGGACGAGATTTCGTTCCTATCTAATCGGAACGACATTTCCGTTCCCATTGCCTATTATCCGTGTTGAAGGAAAAAGCAAATTATACACATAGTAATGGGGACCAATATTTGGTTCCCATTGAAAGTTGGTTCCTATTAGTGACACCTCATCGCAATGGGAACCAAACGATGGTGCCCATTGGTTAAAAAAAAACCTAAAAAATAATACTAAGAGTAATATATCGTGATATTCAGAAAAAATGCCCATTTCTTCTCTTCTCTCTCCAAAAAAAACAAACCACCACATACCTCTCTGCCGCCTGCCACTGCCGCCTGCCCGCCACCAGCCCCGCTTCTCCGACCACCGCCACCGCCACGACGAACGACACCACTGTTGCATGCCGCACCACGCCCGCTCCTCGACAGACCCACCAAGACCGCTCCACGCCTGCTCCACGTCAGACTCACCACGACCGCTCCACGACTCCACCGCGCCACCACGCCAGCACTTTCCGAGTCTGAATAAGTAATTCTACAACTTTTCCCCTTTTTTCTTTTTCAATTTATGTCCGATTGAGTCCAAATGTCCGATTGAGTTCGATTAAGTTCGATTGAGTTCGATTGAGTTTCGATTGAGTCCAATTTAGTCCGAATCAGTATGTTCTTCAGCTTTTGGTTTCGATTGAGTACATTTGAGTCCGAATTAGTATGTTCTTCAATTTATGGTTTCGATTGAGATGAATATAAATATTATGTTGATGATGATTGGGAAAATATGGATGAATATTGAATATTACGATGATGATGATGGAAATATTAAGAAAATTAGCAAGAAAATATGGATGAATATTGAATATAATTTTCTTTTCAGAAACATTATTTCTTTTTGTCACTCACGAATTTGCATTGACCTCATTGTTCATATTTTAAAATTAATCTTTATAGTCGTTCACTATATATTTTTCTCTAGCCTCAAGAACTTTATGAATATTTTTTGTGAAGTTACATGTTCAATGGATCTTCCATACAGTTTAAAGTTCTCATAAAAATATGTTAATATGTTAATTTGAAATTAAGCCTTGGTTAGTTAATCACAATATAGGGCTTGGTTAATCTGATTTTGTCTTAATTTGGGGAAGACAAGTGTTCTAATTTTGTTCAATTATGCTTCTAAATTTGTAGTCAATTAAGTAGAGAATTTTCTTCAAAGTTTGACTGAATCTGTATTCTATTTTGATTGTTTGATTAAATTATATAAGTAGATACTTTATGTTTATATATAGTACTTATTGAAATTTGTTTCTATCTTTAGATGGTACGAAGGAAGGGCAAGGAGTCAATGCAGGAAACGGAGGAACCGCTTGATAAATCACGTCCGAAATCACGTCCTAAAACACGTGTTCAATCACATCCTGCAGCACGTCCTCGTCCTGCTACCCGTCTTTCATACCGGGGCATCCCTCGGGATACAACGCCTCCTCCTGCGACTAATCCGACAAGAGCGCCAACTCCGGTGACAGAGCCGACTCCAATAGTAGAGACGACAGTAGAGCCTACCCCCAGAAGCGAGCCAAGTGTCGAGCCTACTCCCATGGTGACTGATCCTCCGACCGAGCCTATTCCAATGGTTACTGATCCTCCAAATCAGCCTACTCCCATCACTGATCCGCCAAGAGAGTCGAGTCCCGTGACTGATGCGAGAAGAGAGTCAACTCCAGTGACGCCTATGGGATCTTCGGGAGCCACCAACATCCCTGGACATAATATATTAGATAATCCGTGGGATTTGGTCGGCCAAATTCCTTTCGGACCTCTGCCACGGCCTACTGATCATTCACAGCGGGGTTCGACGACAAATGCATCACCATCTCAGGCTCACACTAACGTCCCTTCTCCAGGCTCACACTCGGCTTCAGCTCCTTTCGTTAGAATGGGTGCTTCCTCGAGCAATGCTGGACCTTCCACATCCGAATCATTTTAGTTATCCGATACATCTGAGAGCTCGAGCAGTGATGAGGATGATAGTGATGGCTCAGGGCAGGAGATCGATAGTGATGGTGAGAAAAGTGGTCGCGGTCCCTCTAAAGGAGTTTTGCCGCCTAAGAAAAGTGAGGATCGGAGGTGGATCCGTATTGATCCAAATACTGGATCGTGGGAAGAAAGTCTTATGATAACGACGACTATCGGGGCAATTCTTAAGAGGTGCTTGAGGAAGCCATACAAAACCTACAAGGAGTGGTAGCTGAAGGATCAGCAGCTTGCACGGGATGAGTTTGAGGTAATATAAAAGTATATTTTTAAGACTATTTATTTAGTTACATACTTCTGTCTTAATTTATCAGAATCTATACTTATAACAATTTCTTTTTTTCACTTGTTGCAGAGAACTTTTTAGTGGCATTCGCTTGACGAAGGCCGCATTTGGGAACTGTATGAAGCAGTAGCACCAGATCGTTTTAAGAGTGCTTTGAGCAAGATCAAGTCAATCTGCCTTGAAGTTGAATCTGATCCGTCACAGAAGAAGAGCCATCGTATCTGGATCCCTAAGGCGATGCGTCGGAAGTACATGAAGTACTGGAAAAGCGATAAGCACGTGGCACGAGCGAAGCAGTCGAGTGCCAACAGGAAAAAAGGGAAGACTATCACCTGGTACGGTGGAAGTCTCACACAAGACGAGTGGGCTAGACGCGAGGTAATTATATTAATACAACAATGTTATAAGATAAATGTAATCTTGTATAATGTTCATTTAATATATCTTCTGATTGTATATTAATGTCTAATTGTCTTACGTTACAGTCGGTCAGGTTGGGCGTTCCGGTGAATAAGATCCCCCTGCCGTGGCTCTACAAGTTGAAGAGGCAAAAGACAAATTCTGATGGATCGGCGGGCGATTGGGTGCATCCCGATGCGGAGGCAGAATATGTAAGTAAATAGTCTGATGATAGTTATGTGATGATAAAATCTGCTATTAATCTGATGATTATGATGATATAATTTGATAGTTGTGTGATGATATAATCTGTTATTAATGAGATGATTAAATCTGATATTGTGATGATATAATTTGATAGTAACGTGATGATATAATCTGCTATTAATCTGATGATTGTGATCTGATGATCCGATTCATTGTAATATTTATGTCTTCTGTTATTATTCATAATATATTTCAGTACATTGATCCATGTATATAAGTATATTATTATTATTTATTATTTAATAATTTTGTATATGTTATTGTCACAGCACGAAGGGCTTCAACGGTGGCGAGATCGATATGGTTATGACACTAGGAAGTGGCCTGCTTGGGATCTAAAGACGTGGCTGAATGTGGTTGGGAAGAAGGGGAGGAGAGTTCTTGCTTTTTCAAAGCATGCGAATGTGAAGTACATTGCCCAAAATGTCGGTACCCCCCCAACAAGGAACATTCAGTTGTGCTGAGGACTTGACGGCGCAGTTTCGGGCACATATGCTTCATACGATAGAGTTTGAGACAGCCATCAAAAATTGTCTTAAACAGTTAACAGATCAGTATGGATGTCCGATGCCGGAGTTACCGGAGTACCCTATCACACCAGCTGGAATGGCAATGCAGTTGGTCGGCTCGACCGACACTCCCTTGGCCAGACCTCTTATACCACCTCCTCGGTCGTCAACGAATGATGTAACCAGCCCTCAAAGGGTCCCAGGAGTACAACACGTGACAATCGTGACTCTTCATCCCTGTCACCCGGAGGTGTTGCATCTGAACACAACGAGATATGTTAGAAGAGTAACCGTCCAGAAATCTCAACTCACACAACCATTCACAAATTACCCTCTTCTGATCTTTAGTAAGACAATATTTTGCCTTCCGCTTGTAATCTCGACCATCCCGACCAGTTACCAGGAAAAGGTCACTTCGGGTTGTGTACAACCGCAAATCCTTTCTAGCATTCAAGTTATCTTTCGTCTTCTCATGATCATCCATTACAGTATTCTTAATATTGTCAAAAAAGTTTTTCTCACAATGCATTACGTCTAAATTGTGTCGGATCAAGTTACTAGACCAATACGGTAGCTCCCAAAATATGCTCTGCCGACACCAATTATGTTCCACCCCAAATCCCTCGATTATTCCACGACTTTCTCCGAATCCCACTGGTGGAAGATCACAAACGTGGGCATTCATTTGTAGCCCTGTTCTTCTCTTAAATGGTGGATCATGTTCCATTTTTTCCTTGTAAAAATCAGTGACATTGAATCTCAAATGGTGGTTATGACGTAGAAATCGTCGATGACAATCGAAGAAAGTTGTTTTTCGACCATGTTTCAACTGGACAGGACAACTTACCATGTGTACTCCACTGCGATAACATGCCATATGCGGGAATATCACTGATAGTCCAAAGCAAAGAGGCACTCAGTTGAAAGGTTTCCTTTCTAAAGCTATCGTATGTTGGGACACCTACAACCCACAATGATTTTAGCTCGTCAATCAGTGGACGAAGGAACAAATCTAGATTTTTTCCTGGACTTTTTGGCCCCGAAATAAGCAAACTAAGGAATATATATTCTTGTCTCATGCAAAGATCGGGTGGTAGATTGTACGGCGTTACGAGAACAGGCCAACACGAATATTGTGATGCGTTACCAAAGGGCGAAAATCCATCCGTGCAAAGTCCTAGCCTCATGTTTCTTGCCTCAGCGACAAAACTAGGATAGGTCCTGTCAAAGTGCTTCCAATCTTCGCCATGTGCCGGATGAATCATTTGATCAGTATCACCTCGGCAATTTGTATGCCACATCATATGCTCCGACGTGGTGCGAGACATGTACAATCGTTGTAGGCGTGGTGTCAACGGAAAGTACCACAACTTCTTGCGAGCAACGAGCTTCGCTTTTTTACTTGTATTCTGTTTTACCTCATACCGGGGATCTCCGCATTCGGGGCATGTAGTAATAGTGCTACTTTCGAATTCCCCATAAAATAGGAAGCAATTATTAAAACATACGTCAAAAGTTTTGACCCCAAGACCCAACCTCTTCATGAATCTCTTCATCTCGTATAAACTGTCAGACAAAGTTTCTCGGGCAGCCTGAGGTAAGAACCTATGTTCTTGCTTAATTAGCTTGTCACAAGCAACGGTGCTAATCCTGTGCAATGTTTTAATTGCCATAAATTCGGAAACCCACTCTAATTTACACATTTCTAAACCTTCTCCTATGGGTGTCTCAGCTGCACGCAACACTTCAAAGAATTCATCTGCTTCGACACATGTTGGCTCATTATTTTCAACATCATTGGAATCCATGTGTTCAAATTGGCCACCAAACATATCATTTACCATATCCCTGAAATGAACGTCGTTACTTTGTGACGACTCGCCTACATTTTCATTTTCATGCCTTGAAGATATGCCCGACTCTCCATGTGCAATCCATACCATATATTAGGAAACAAATCCCCACGAGTAAAGATGTCTAAGAATAACGTCCCTTGTAAAAAGTCTAGCATTTGTACATTTAGAACATGGACATTTAACTTTTCTTCCCGAATAACGTTGCGAGAATGCATAATTAAGGAAATACTCAACACCAACCTCAAAATGCTCGGTCAAATTACCATCATCATCGAGTCTATCATACATCCAACTTCGATCGCCATTGGTAAACATATTTCAATCTAATAACAAAGATAAATAAACTATATTAAGATATATATTTCATAAAATCCTACAAAACAATAACAACAACTAGTGAAATAATAGCAAAATAAGTTAGAAACTAAACATACCTTGTAAAGACGTTTCTATTCACGAATTGAACATTCAAGAGTGAAATGAAAAAAAAAAACCAAAGGAAGAGCTTTCAAGTACGTTACAAATGAAATGAGGAAGAATGTTAACACTACCTATATGAAGAACTTACTCACTCCCAATTTTCAGATCCATTAGCAATGGGAACCAAAAATTTGACCAAATTTGACCAAATTCGTGGAAGGAAGCACTAACATGCGAAATATGTGGCTCACACTCTTCTCAAAATTGTGTGGGTCACCTTTAGGATAAGATTAATTATTTTTAGCAATGTGAACCAAATTTTTGGTTCCCATTGCTTCAAATTGGACCAAATTCGTGGAAGGAAGCAATAACATGCGAAATATGTGGCTCACACTCTTCTCAAAATTGTGTGGGTCAACTTTAGGATAAGATTAATTATTTTTAGTCTCTTTAATAATAATGTTGGTCAATTGTAGAATTTTGATTTTGTTTCTCTTATTTGGATATATTCAAAGGGGGGAAATGTAATTACACTTATATTCCAAATCAACTCCAAATATTTTTATTTTTTTTAAATACCATTACTTTCAAAACACTAACTAGGAAAGTCTCGTCCATATCAATGTGGCAAAATACGGTAAATAAATGTTTGGGGAAGAAAATATAAATATGAAAAAGTTAAAGAACATCTCCGAATTCCATTTTTTTTCACCGGTGCATTCAAAACACTAAGTAGGTGTGTCGTTTCAAATCTCGTCCAAATCGGAGTAACGAAATACGGTAAATAAAATTTGGGGAAGAAAATATAAATATAGAAAAGTTAAAAAACATCTTCGAATTCCATTTTTTGTTTCACCGGTGCATTCAAAACGCTAAGTAGGTGTGTTGTTTTAAATCTCGTCCAAATTGGAGTAACGAAATACGGTAAATATAATTTGGGGAAGAAAATATAAATAGGGAAAAGTTAAAAAACATCTCCGAATTCCATTTTTTTTTCACCGGTGCATTTAAAACGCTAAGTAGGTGTGTCATTTCAAATCTCGTCCAAATCGGAGTAACTAAACACAGTAAATAAAATTTGGGGAAGAAAATAAAAATATGAAAAAGTTAAAGAACATCTCCGAATTCCATTTTTTTTTCACCGGTGCATTCAACACGCTAAGTAGGTGTGTCGTTTCAAATCTCGTCCAAATCGGAGTAACGAAATACGGTAAATAAAATTTGGGGAAGAAAATATAAATATAGAAAAGTTAAAAAACATCTTCGAATTCCATTTTTTTTTTCACCGGTGCATTCAAAACGCTAAGTAGGTGTGTTGTTTTAAATCTCGTCCAAATTGGAGTAACGAAATACGGTAAATATAATTTGGGGAAGAAAATATAAATAGGGAAAAGTTAAAAAACATCTCCGAATTCCATTTTTTTTTCACCGGTGCATTTAAAACGCTAAGTAGGTGTGTCATTTCAAATCTCGTCCAAATCGGAGTAACTAAACACAGTAAATAAAATTTGGGGAAGAAAATAAAAATATGAAAAAGTTAAAGAACATCTCCGAATTCCATTTTTTTTTCACCGGTGCATTCAACACGCTAAGTAGGTGTGTCGTTTCAAATCTCGTCCAAATCGGAGTAACGAAATACGGTAAATAAAATTTGGGGAAGAAAATATAAATATAGAAAAGTTAAAAAACATCTTCGAATTCCATTTTTTTTTTCACCGGTGCATTCAAAACGCTAAGTAGGTGTGTTGTTTTAAATCTCGTCCAAATTGGAGTAACGAAATACGGTAAATATAATTTGGGGAAGAAAATATAAATAGGGAAAAGTTAAAAAACATCTCCGAATTCCATTTTTTTTTCACCGGTGCATTTAAAACGCTAAGTAGGTGTGTCATTTCAAATCTCGTCCAAATCGGAGTAACTAAACACAGTAAATAAAATTTGGGGAAGAAAATAAAAATATGGAAAAGTTAAAAAACATCTCCGAATTCCAGTTTTTTAAAACCGGTGCATTCAAAACGCTAAGTAGGTGTGTCGTTTCAAATCTCGGCCAAATCGGAGTAACGAAATACGATAAATAAACATTGGGGAAGAAACTTTAAATATAGAAAAGTTATTAAACATCTTCGAATTCATTTTTTTTTCACCGGTGCATTCTAAACGCTAAGTATGTGTGTAATTTCAAATATCGGCCAAATCGGAGTAACGAAATACGTTAAACAAACATAATAATACAAATACTATATCTCTTTTCAATCCTAAACCCTAAACCCTAAACCCTTAACCCTAAACCCTAAACCCTACACAACACACTTTACATGTCTAAATTGTATTTTCTTACATAGAGGTTGTTACACACCTTCGATCCTAATTTCTTTTTATCATACAATATCGTATGGAAAATTAGTGTGTCTTCCTAAATTTTGTTAAAAACGGAGTTACGAAAGTCCTTTGAAAAAGTTTTGGGGAAGAAAGTGTAATTATGCAAAAGATGCAAAACAACTTCAAATTCTAATTTTTTTAACCACTATTTTCACAACACTAATGAGACATGCACATTTAAATTTTATCAAAAAATGGACAAACAAAACACGTTTAAAATTTATTTGTGGTCGAAAATATAATTATAAAAATTAATAAGTTGGTGGACCAATTAGCAAAGGAAACCAATGTTTCTGGCAATGGGAACTAAAATTTCGTTCCCATTGCAGATACACTTTTATCTATATATACCACTCCTCACAGTAGCTTTTTTCTTTACAAAAAGATAACAGAGAGCAGAGAGCAGAGAGAGAGCAGCAGGCGCCATTTTTCAGTTCCAGGTATGTTTTTTTTCAACTTTATTAATTCATCTCCTTTTCATCTATATCTTCAACTAACATTTTATCTTGTAGGTGAAGCTTACAAAATAGTCAAAAACAACATGAAACCAAAAACCAAAATCGAAGAGGTTAAGAACAAGATGAACCAAAAAACCGAAATTGAAGAGGTGGTGAAGAAGATGAAACCAAACCGAAATCAAAGATGTTGTATATCTACAATTCATTGTTATAATTTGTGTTGAGTTGTATTATCTAACATTCTTCAATTCCTCCTAAATTTCTTTTGTAATGTATGAATTTTATTTTTACACATTATTCCTATTAATCAATACAACAAACTTTGTGGGGATTATAGTTTGAATTAAACGAATTTACACCAAATAATCAAGTTTCAGAAAATACAATCAAATTAAAAATATAAATAAATTAGAATTTAAAATTAAAATTAGCACCATCTTACACAATCAAAATTTTTGAATCAACCAAAATAATTTTGAATCAAATTAATTGAAAAAGGCGCCATGATTTCCCACATTTTGAAAATTTTGAAATTTTCAAATTTTTCATTGAAAAATGGCGGATTTCCGCCAATTTTTTTTTATAAATTTCGAAACAACAATAGGAACGAATATTTCGTTCCCATTCTTTGGCTCAGTTAGTTCCCGTTACTATGACCAATGTGTTTCCTATGACCATATTGGGGGTCCCGGTCCTAAGCAATGGGAACCAGATATTCGTTCCTATAAAGCAATAGAAACGATATATTGGTTTTCTACAAGGGAACAGAAGCTTTGGTACCCAGGCGTAACGGAAACCAAACACGTTCGTTCCTATTAGCAATGGGAACCACTTAATTCGTTCACAAGGCAATCGCCACGGGGGTAACGGAGACAGAGCATTTGGTGCCCATAAGTGGTTCCCATATGGTCTACGGGAACCAAAAAAGGGGCAATTGGAACCTAATTAATGGTTCCAATTGTGCAGTTTTTTGTAGTGAATAATTGTAACATGTACATATAAATTCCACGTTTTTGTACCAATCAAACTAAATTATCATCGTCATCATTATTATTATATTATTGTTAGCTACTATATAACTAATATTATTATTAATAATAATAATAATCATAATCATAATCATAATCATAATCATAATTAATAATAATAATAATAATAATAATAATAATAATAATATCCCGTACGTATATATATCATTAAAAAATTGTGCAATTATTTGCCTGATACAACCAAATATAGCATTCAAGAGTTTGATTTGGGTCAGTCAACCCATATGTGTGCATGTGGGTTCGTGGAAAGCCTCCTACAGTTATAGTAATTAAGTTCTTCAAATATTCCATGCAAGCAAATTACACTATATATAGCACAACGAACGCGCACAATTAATACATCCACAAAACTCATAGTAATCTAATCTGCCTAAGCTAAATATATATCCTTATAGGCTTATACGTACGCACCATTTTCCCAAAGTAAAAGTTGAAGAGATTTTACTAAAGAGTTCAAAAATGGTGATGAAGCACTTTAATCAAGCAAAGATATATTTGGCTGTCATTCTTCTTCAATTTGGCTTCTCGGGTTTCGCTATAATTGCACAATTCGCTCTAAACCAGGGAACCAGTCATTACACATTTGCCGTCTATCGGAACGCCATTGCCGCTCTTGTCTTCGCCCCTTTTGCCTTCATACTTGAGAGGTACATACTCCTGATTACTAATCTTTCCTGCATATATGTTTTCGTACACAAGATTAATTTGTTAATCTTATCCAGTTTTTGATGCTAATTAATTATGAAACTGTTTGTTTAACAGGAAAATTAGGCCAAAGATGACTTTCGGCATCTTCTTTAAGATCATGTTGCTTGGCTTACTAGAGTAAGTATTTCGCAATTATTATCTGTATATACATATATATGCATGTACGGGACTTGAGCTTGCATTAACATGTCATATATTTTTTTCTTGTTGCAGTCCCGTTATAGGTCAAAACTTATTCTTTGCTGGAATGAATCAGACAACCGCTACTTTTACTTCAGCCATATCCAACGTTATTCCTGCTATAACTTTTATAATGGCATGGATATTAAGGTATAGTAGTACTATTCCAAAGTTGAAATCAAGTACACAAATCCTGTTATATATTTATATATATATATATATAGATATAGATATATGTCTCTACAATTACATGAACACAACTAACTAATTCGCATTTTATCTTTGCAGGGTTGAGAAAGTGAACATCCGAAAAATGCACAGTCAGTCGAAGATCTTAGGAACTATTGTTACCGTTGGTGGGGCAATGATAATCACACTTTTTGCAGGCCCTGTAATAGGACTACCATGGACTAGAGCTCATTCTAGTAGCGCGCCTTCTCCTATTACTGGAGAAGATCAACAAAATCCCATTAGAGGAGCACTCATGATCGTTGGTGGAAATATTGGTTATTCACTCTTTTATATTCTCCAGGTTAGAGACATTTCTTTGTGTACTTCTTCGATTATTCTATCATGTTTTACCACATACGAAATAATTTTAACCACATAAGCCATGCACTAACGTATATAAAAACCAAGATTATGAAAAGCACGAATTTTCATTCTAATATCATTAATTCATATTGATTTTTATGAATAGGTAGTCACATTAAAGTCGTATCCAGCTGGACTTTCATTGACCGCAATGCTTTGCGCATCTGGAGCATTACAAGGCACAATACTTACTTTCTTAGTAGAGAGGGGTGACCTTGCAATATGGTCGATCGGATTAAATACTAGACTTGTAGCTTATGTGTACGGGGTAAGATATACGCACATGCACATACATAACAATTCGATGATTTCGAATTTATTTTTCTTATAAGTTTCATTCTTTTGTGTAGGGGGTCATTGGTTCCGGAGTCACCTACTATATCTCTGGAGTGATAATGAAAGTAAAAGGACCAGTTTTTGTTACTGCATTTAGTCCTTTAAGCATGGTCATTACTGCAATCTTGAGTTCGTTCATTTTTGCAGACCAACTATACATCGGACAGTAAGTATTTTGTTTAATTTTTCTTCAAATACAAATTAGAACTATACGCTAATTACATTATATAATAATCTATTGATATAATTAATTATTGCAGGGTCATAGGAGCTGTTGTGATTGTTATTGGACTTTACCTAGTAGTATGGGGTACGAGTAAAAGCCAGAGCGAATCAACAAATGTTGGACCTTCATTACCAGTTCATCAAAAACAAGCATTGGAAGCAAATCATTTATCAAAAGACTCGCCAGCAAATGGTGAAGATATTCCAAAGGCAGTGTCTTTAAACAACGATGTTTAATTAGAAGGACAATTTCATTCATTAGTTATGTAATTACAACATCTGATGCCACTGAAAAGAGTGGCTTATTTTTATGATGCATTCAAAGCACATGGATGAGTTAATTTGCTTACTGAGTTTTCGAATAATTTAAAATAGCAGTTTGTTCATGATTTTGAAATATAAATTACAGTTTTTTTTTTTGAATTCGGAGAGATTAAAATGTATATCAGTAATTTTTTTTTCTTTTACAGCGTAACTATATCAGTATGCTAAAGACAGCAAACTTGTATTACTACTACCATTTCTCAACGCATGAAATTTAGTGATGAACAGCTGAATTAACGATTTTTACCAGTGCACACAGTTGACATAAAACAGTCGAATCCGAAAACCGGTATGCATGTTCAGCTAGTGGCAACGATCAATCTATGATTGATTCAAGTGTTAATTTATTTATTAAATTTTATTGTTAACTCTTATAACAGCTATATATCTGTCAGTTGTGTTAATTTATAATTTAAAATACTCGAACGAGAATCTATTATATACTCGAACGAGAATCTATTATTTAAACCAGGGTCCGTACGCAGTAACAATATTCTTGATACTACTATTCGCAACTTGACGTAAATTACATTCTGAACAAATATTTTTCTGGAGATCATGTTTTTCACTCTCTTCCTTAGTTTGATAAACATCTAAATAAAATGGTTCAATTAATTCAGGCTAGCTACATATGAAAATGTTGACTCGAATACTCTAGGTGATTTTGGGATGCCCAACTTATATATGCACAGATTCAGAATATGGTAAAGTAAATAAGTTTCATTTATTATAATGTAATTTACTAATTACAATATTAGCGAAGAGTCATTACATGCTTCACTACAAGAAACAGGGGTCAATAGGGACCGCATTTGCGGTTTGTATTGACCCCCATTATGTCGCTAAAAGCCATTAGCGACCGCAAATTCGGTCGCAACTGCTAGGTCGCTACTGACCTCGGCCACTTTACATCAGCGACCGCATTTAGGTCGCTGATGAGGGTCAGCAGGAACCGCAAAATCAGTGATCGCTTTGCGGTCCCTATTACCTTAACAACAATAGGGACTGTATCGCGGTCCCTATTGTCTTAACAGCAACATGGACCGCAAAAGAGTCCCTATTGTAGAAATTAGAGGCCCCTCATATTTCCCCCTAAAATGCCTTATTAAGTGGAGGGGGAACTTCTCTTTATTAACATTAATCCAAGACCAAACCCAAGCGATGTGGGACAATATTTCTCAACACGCCCCCTCACGTGTGGCCCGGTAATTATCTTTGGTGCCATCACGTGGGTAGGTCGCGGAGCCCAACATACGTCTTGGGTTGACTTTGATACCATGATAGAAATTGAAGCCCATATTGGTCCACTTAAAAAGGCCTTTTAGGGGAAAATATCAGGGGACTCTAATTTCTACATGGTATCAAAGCCTACCCCAACCAATGTTGGGCTTGCCCATCTATTTCTCTCACGTGTAGTACCGTTCGGTATTGTCTCGGTCTACACGTGAGGGGGGCGTGTTGAATTACCTATCCCACATTGGTTGGGGACTACCCTGGGCTACTGTATATTAATAATTACCCCATCTCCCTCTAATAAGGCCTTTTAAGTGGAGCAATATGGGCTTCAATTTCTATTACCGGGCCACACGTGATGGGGCGTGTTGAGAAATATTGTCCCACATCGCTTGGGTTTGGTCTTGGATTAATGCTAATAAAGAGAAGTTCCCCCTCCACTTAACAAAGCCTTTTAAGTGGAGAATGATGGGCTTCAATTTCTATCAACTATTGTGTTTTAGACAATAGGGACCGCAATGCAGTCCCTATTGGCTCGAGAGCAATAGGGACAACTTTACAATCGGTTTCACATAATAGGGACTGCATTGTGGTCCCTATTGTAGTTCAGACAATAGGGACCGCTTCGTAGTCACTACTGATGGAGTAATAAGGACCGCAATGCTGTTCGTAATAATATTAATAGAAAATAAAAAAAACAATAATATTCTTGAAATTTTCCAGAATATTATTGCTTTTTTGTACAAATATTATTATAAGAATATCAAAACAATAAAAGAATGAATGAAAAGTTAATATAATGACATGAAAGTATTAATAAATATAAAAATGTGGAAAAATGACTAATAATAGATGAACAAATAATAAATAAAAAAACAAGTGAAAGAGTAAAAGTAGATCCAAAATAATAGAAAAGAAAGATTGTGTGTAAAAAAAGAAAGTTTGTGTTGGTGATTTTTATTTTGGATTTGGAAAAAGAGAAGAAGACAAGTTTTTTGTTGGAGAAGAAAATAAGTGTTTTTGTTGGAAAATAAAATAGTGTTTGTGATTTTTGTTTTGGATTTGGAAAAAGAAAAGAAGAAAAGCTTTTTGTTGGAGAAGAAGATAAGTGTTTTTGTTGGAAAAAAAGATAGTGTTGGTGATATTTGTTTTGGATTTGGAAAAAGAGAAGAAGAAAAGGTTTTTATTATAGAAGAAGATAGGATCTTTGTGTTGGGTATTTTTTGGAGATTAATGAAATTAGATGTTAGAGTGGTAAGTATATATATTGAGGTAGGGGTGAAATTTCTAAATTTTCGCAAAATTCAAATTTTCCCCTCAATCCCGCCTAAAATTTTCACCAAATTTTCAAATTTTAGGATTTCAGTGACCGGAGTGCGGTCAAAAAACGAAATTAGTGACCGCGGTGCGGTCCCTACTAATATTCATCCTTCAAATTTGAATTTTTTGGATTGATGTTGATGTGTTTGTGATTCTTAGCCACCAACCTCACTGTAACATGTGAATTGAAGAAACACATATTTGCAAAACTAGTAGTTTAGTTGTGAAATAATAGATTGAATGAAATTGAGCGAGTTATTAACGTTCAACATATATTTCATGTTCTACAACTAATCATCACTAGTTAGTTGTAGTTTTTATTCATTTTTATGCTTTACTTCACTAATGTTAGTATAGATATGATCATGAGGTTCAATCATTAGATCAACTATTCATTATGCTTATATCTGTATACATATATATATAAGATGTAAGCATTATGACATTTGTCGTTACAGTAAAACAATCTTCAAAGTCGGTCGTTTCCTCTAAATAATATTTGGATTTACAATTCGTGGTTGTAATTATTGTTATTTTAACTATTACAGTGGTAATTATGAACTAAACAAGCAACGCGAAACCTCAAATCATCATAAAATCACGATTTTAAGGTATGAATATTAGTAGGGACCGCCCGACGGTCACTATTAAGTCAATAGGGACTGCCAAGCGATCCCTATTGGATCAATAGAGACCACTAAGTGGTCACTACTGCCTCAACAGGGACCACACGACGGTCCCTTCTAATATTCATTTTTTAAAATCGTGATTTTATGAATTGATTTCGATATGTTAGTGGTTCTTAGCAACCAACCTCATTGTAACATGTGGATTAAAGTCACACATGATTGCAAATGTAGTAGTTTAGTTGTGAAATAATAGATTGAATGAGATTGAGCGAGTTATTAATGTTCAACATATAGTTCATGTTTTATAACTAATCATCACTAGTTAGTTGTAGTTGTTATTCGTTTTTATGTTTTACTTCACTAATTTTAGCATAGATATGATTATGAGATTCAATCATTAGAACAACTAATCATTATTCTTATATATGTGTATATATAAGTTGTAAGCATTATGACATTTGTCGTTATAGTAAAAGAATCTTCAAATCCCTCTACATAATGTTTGGATTTACAATGTGTCGTTGTAATTATTGTTATTTTAACTATTACAATGGTAATTATGAACTAAACAAACAACGTGGAACCTCAAATCATCATAAGAACATGATTTTAATGTATGAATAATAGTTGGGACCGTCAGGCGGTCCTTGTTGGGTCAATAGGGACCGATAATCGGTTACTATTGTCTCAACAAGGACCGCACGACAGTCCCTACTAATATTTATATTAGTAAAGTCCGTCGAGCAGTCACCAATATGGCCAATAGGGACCGCAAGGCGGTCATTATTGATACTTACCGTTGTCAATAGGTTATGGCCAGCGGTCCTTATTGACCGTCAGTGCCCTCTAAAATGGGGTGGTTGTATATCTTCAAGTTTTTCCATATCCAGAATAAGTAACAAATTACTAGTAATGTTATTAGACTCCAGAATATTATTAGACTCCATAGGGGTAGGGAGTAAAACTCGCCGCCTAGTGATGCAAGATCACCGACATCTGGTTGTTACAGTAGTACACCGAAATTAACACCGACATCTTGTTATTATATCCTTTTCACATTATTACTCTCTTTTTATTCCTCTCTTTAAACTTTTTCCAAACTTTGTTCTCTCTCTCTTTAAACTGACAAATGTATATAATAATATATAATAATATCTATTAATAATATAAGCAAAGCAATTCTCTTTCACAAAATGGTGGTTTGTGACACCAAGTCCAAAACTTCCTATTACATTAAATTTCTCAACTTCAACTTCCCGGTAAAAAAAAAAAAACGAAAATAAGAAAGATAAACTTAAAATTTAATTGGCCATTCACTAAAACACGACAAAAACAAAAAAAAAACTTATAGTTGGACAAAACAATACTCCTATATTAAAAACATTAATAAAAAAAACCAACATTAATAGTTAAAAGTCCAATATTAATAAACTAGTCCTACACTAATAAAAAAGTACAACATTAATATTTAATAGTCCAACATTAATGAAAAGAAAGTCTAACGCTAATAAAAACAACTACCCGCCACATGATCACTGCCCCCCCCTCATCATCACTAGGCGGATACACGACCCCCTCATCAGCAGAACTCTCAGCCAAATCATACATATTATCCAAGGTCGCCAATGGATCATCATCTTCACCACTATCACCACTACCACCACCATCACCACCATCAACACCAACATCATCATCATCGACACCAAGGTCCTGGACCTCAACACCCATCATATCAGCATCATCATCACTCCCCTCATCATCACTGTCAAAATCCTCGACATATTCTGTGCTGGTGGAAGTACCTTGAGCAAAAGGATCTGGTCTCTCACGTATCGGCCTCGGTATCCTAAATGTGCCTCCGGTCCTAATAGTACTCCCCGTGAACAAGTCTGATGAAAGCTCTCGGAATGGTCCGCCTGTCTCCGTCTGCATGTCCTCTCTAAAATCCCGCAGTCAGGCCACCATGGACTCGACTCTCGGGTCATGTGTCATCCTCATCTCTCTGTTCTCCTCCTGGACCTGCCTAAGCAAGTCCCGCCTGTAGTCTGGCATCCTCCCTCACTCAATGTCGAAGTCTCGTGGATTAGCATAGCTCGGAGACAAGCAAAGCCGTGCGGAGACGAGAGCAGAAGAGCAAAAATTGGCGGAGAAGAGTGGAAATTGGTGGAGAAACTGAGTGCGTGACTAAAACTAGGTCACTACTCATCCTTGGAGTCGCTGGAAATGTCGGGTCGGGTCGAGAGCAATGAAAACAGGCAAAGATGGTGAGTTTTTGTGGAAATAAGGATTTGTTTTTATACAAAGGAATCAACGACCGCATTTAGGTCGCTGATTACCTCCGTCAAAAGTTAGGACAACAAGGCCCTAATTTTGGCCTGCATTTTGGCCCAAATTCGGCCAAAATGCTTGCCCCATTGGCAGATATTCCCACCAATGGGCCCAGCGACTGAAGTTAGGTCTCTGTTGCCTTCAGCGGTCGCTGAGGTTCAGCGACCTAACAACGGTCACTACTGGGCGGTCCCTGAAGACCGCCGAGTTTTGTAGTGCTTATAACTATTTGTTAATCAAATAAAGTTAAACATAAAAGAAATAACAAAAAGCGACAAGCCTATATAGTATTAAAAAAAGAACCACATAGCTTATAATTCGATAATAGATATATCTATACATATACTACGAAAAATGTAGCACGTGCTGATGTATATAGGCATGGTTGACATAAACTTTAACATAATAATAGGATAAATTTTGCCTTATTAATAAAATGGTCCATCTTGTGGTATTCGTAAAATAATTAAACATATTTGACAACTTTTAAGATATTTTTGCAATTTTGTGTGTAATTTAAACTTGTAATTCTCTAATATATAAATATATCTTTGTGAAAGATAGTCAATGAAAGCGGCAAAGAGGAAAGTATATTAGTCACAAGAGTAAAAAGAAAGAGCAAAACAGGAAAATTAAGGTTAAAGAATCGGCAATATCGCAACTCAAAAAATGTTGTCCTTTCTCCACCTCTCACACCACCGTGGCTTTCGCCACCTTCTCTACCTCCACCACCAAGTTCCTCATCGACGCTCCCGACGCATAACTTACTCTACTGCGCGCCACCACCACCACATCCCTCACCGTCGGCGACGCGCAAAACCACCACTTGATCCCGCCCCTCTAGCGACGCGCACCTACACCACCCCATCTCAATCCTCTAGAGTCGTGCATCACCGCCACTAAAACCCGCCCCTCCCTCGATGGCGGGCACCATCACCCCCATAACCCACTCCTCCGGCGACGTGCACCACCACCACCACATCCCACACCTCCAACGACGCGCACCACAAGCAACACATCTCAGTCATTCAACGACGTGCACCGCCGCCACCATAACCCACGCCTTCGACGACGCGCAACACCACCACCCCATCCCATGCCCCAGACAGCACGCATTGCCATCACCACAACCTACGCCTCTGACGACGAGCACCGCCACATCCCACGCTACAAAACGCAAATATGTGGTTGCTTTTTTTTTCTTTTTTGAGCTACAACATATTGAAAAATAAAATAAAAATAAAAAGTACGTACATGACTAAAGTCCTTCCCCTTTGTCATATAGTATATATGGATATACCAATAAGATAAATAATATAAACCTTTGGGGCCAAAATAAAAGAATTTTAAACTAGAAAGACCATTCTGCTATTTACAACGGGCAACTGAGTTAAATAGCATAATTTTTTTGAGCAAACAATGAATAAATCTACAAGTGGGAGGACCAAAATCCTTCACCTTTGTAATATACAGAGATTATATTGATCGGCTTATTATCTCCTAGGAATAGTCTAATATACAGCACGGGGACAATGCATTCGCACTCACAAACAAGTGGGCCCTAACTGTATGGACCCACATAGGGCCCACATGTTTGTGACTGTAGCAGACATTGCCCCCTGCTGTTTATCAGATGCTCCCCTCGGTCTATTACATGCTGGGACAATGTCCTGTGCGCCTCTTTCTAGGATTGTGACACCTGGCACCAATCATCAATTTAAAAGTCTAGCCTTTAGTTTGTATTATTTGTATTTTATACCCCATAAAATGGAATTAGTCCATAACGACCATATCATGCCCAACATGCTTCCGTCCAAATAAATAAACAGTCTGAATTAAAATAGTACCTCTTTTTGACCACACTGCCTTCAGGTTTTCCACCAGGTTTTACAGTCTCCTCGACTAACCACTCGATCGCAACCGATGGTTCTGCAATGGCTCCTTCCACGGCAACTAGCACAACCCTAGTTCATTTCCTACTCCGGGCATATGAGATACTACTGTGGTACTGACTGAATATTTAAACGGGGAAACAATGTTCAAGCAATTGCCAGAACTTTATTTATAAAATGGAAACTTATTTATTACAACATCATAACCCTTATAGAAAAGAGTTATTGGTTTAGCTACTCATAGTAGCTATGCTTCCTACACCTATACACTCGCATATAAAACTGAATTGAAAAACTTAATACAAACTAAGCTCAGAATATTTTTATGATTACAATTTATTTTAGAGTAAGAAAACAGAGGACGTTGTCTGATGTCTTCTGCTTCCTTCAGCTTGGGTATATATAGGTGAAGTTCCGGATTTCAAATGCAGATTTCACGGATATTTCCTAGTGGAATGGCCCGAGTGTTCCACTAGGTCTTGGGGTCCACCATTATTGGTGGTCTTATCTGGCTGCTTTTGTATCCACTCAGTCTTGTGGTTCCTCCATTATCGATTTAGTGGAGGTAGTGCGTCTTATCTTCACATGGCTTCCTTTTCTTTTTCAGAAAAGCTTGTCCTTTTTCTTGACCTCGGCATTTTTCCTGGTCTGGTGGAGCCCTTCCTGTTGTATTCCCCTTTGTCTTTTTTGACGGGGAATCCTTTGCCAAATAGTGGCTCTCTTTGTTCAGGGCATTTTTGACAAATGCGTTCCTTCTGTCTTCCAGCATGCATCATGTTGCAAAACTTTAGACACGTCTCTGCTGTTGCTAGAATTTCGTTTTTCCACAAATTTTGCCTTTTGTTTTCGAATATGGTTTTCGCAAAATGGGTTGTGGTACTGGTCATGGTGTTGAGCATGAATGATCCATTTTCGCTCTTTTGGAATGCTTAATATTTGACTTTGTCCATCTCAGTTAGACAGACCCAAAGTCCCCAAGCTCTTCTCGTTGTGATATCGTCTTCCGATATCGGAGCAACTAAAAGTTGTCCTTCTGGTGTTGGCCTTACATAATCTAAAGCCTTCATGTATGGTCTTTGCAGCTTAATAAAATGAAAGCTGGGATAAAAACCTTTTCCTGTGATTTCTGGAGCTGCTGAAATAAACTTCAGTTTTTGAAAGTTTTTGAAACCTGGTAGCCTGAATTTAAGTTTTTGAAAATTGAGATACACCGGTGCTGCCCGAATGAAAGTTTGGATATCCAAGTGCGAAAGCTCAAAATTCAGTCACGAAAGTGCAAAAAAGTCCAAACATTGGCTATGATTCTGTAATTTTCCCTTGTAACTGTGTCTGAACTGGAGATAAATCTCACCAAAAAAGAAGCTTCGCTTGAACTGGTAAAATTTGAGGAAGCTGAACAAACCATTTCCAATTGATATTCAGGTACCAACGAACTATATGAGATACTGTTTGTTCGAAATGAAGATACAACTAGTTTAGGTTTCCAAAAGTTCACTGATAAATCTTCTACTAGAACTGTTATTTCAGGTTTTGTTAAAGATAATGATACTTCTCGTAAAACTAAGAAAATGGCCTATATATGCCAATGTTGTTATCATCCTGGTCATTTGAAATGTTATTATTTTAGGTACAGAAAGTTTTGTCAGAAGAATAAATATGCAACTGTAACACACGTATCTGATGTTGGCGTAAGATTTTGGAATAACACTGTTGAGACGAAGAAAATGTAAGAAGGGACACACATGCCAGGATCCAGAAGAATCATCCATCTACACAGGTCATTGGTGATTTCACTGAATGAGTAAGAATTAGAAAGAAAGAGATGGTTACCTATAGGGATATGGTTAGACTAAGTGTATGCATGTTTGTCACTTGTGATAATCTTCAAGTTTCTTATTTTTTCTCTGGTGTTGAACCCAAAAACGTAACTAAAGCTTTAAAGGATACTCGTTGGATAAATGCTATGTTAGAAGAACTTATACAATTCACTAAGAACAATGTTTGGAAATTAGTTCCTAGACATGATCATGAAAATGTGATAGGTACTAAGTGGATTTTCAAAAACAAGAGTGATGAAAATGGTGTTATTGTTAGGAATAAGGCTAGAGTAGTAGCTCAGGAATATACACAGGTAGAAGGTATTAACTTTCATGAAACATTTGCTTTTGTGGCTAGAATCGAATCCAGTATACTTATTCTTGTTATTGGATGCTTTCTTCAAATAAAAATGTTTCAAATGAATGTTAAAGGAGCTTTTCTGAATGGCTACATAGATAAAGAAGACTATCTAGAGTAGCCAAAAGGATTCATTGATCCTTATCATCCTGACTATGTTTACAAATTAGAGAAAGCACTATATGTGTTAAAGCAAGTTCCAAGAGCATGCATGAAAGATTAAGCAAGTTTCTATTAAGTTTTGGCTTTATGAAAGGTGAAGGAGATATACTTTTTTTTTATTATGAAGAATATTAAAGATGTTTGTATTTCTCAAATTTATGTTGATGATATTGTTTAAAAGTAAAATGAAAAAGCCTACCATCTTTTATTCCTAATTAGCAAGAAAATCCTTGTGTTATTTTTATTAGCAAAAACCTCCATGTGTTATTTTTTCATTAGCAAACTGCCCCAAAATAATATTTACCATTGACTTTTGTACAATGCCATTTTTGCCCTTACTAATAACCCTACAGATATCTTCCAATTTGTGTATCAACGAAATTCACTTCGCAATCCGATCAAAACAAAAATTCATGTTGCATTTACTTTTTAAGAGATCCAAAGGTTATTTACACACGTCTTATAAATGATTTTACTTTATGAAAAATTATCAAATAATCATCAATCTAAAAACGTGTCTTTCTATTTTACCTTTCCTTAAGCATTAACTAATTAGTTTTTGAAAAAGATTAACTAAAAAAATAGAAAAATGGTCGTCATCTTCATCTTCCACCACCATCGTCGTCGTTGTTCTCGCACCACCACCCTAAAGCGTCACTTTACCTACAGGCTGCAACTATGGTGTTTAAGGATCTTACAAAGTTAAAATCTTTAAGACCTCGCATATGGGCAGAGATGGGCGAGACAAATTAGTCGTGTTGAGTGATTTAGGAAACTTTGTTTTCGAATATGTTAAGTGATTTAGGCGAGAGAGGGGCACGACAACTCAATGGTGGTGCGTTGTGAAAGCAGTGGTTGATGGTGTTTGGAGTTTAGAATAAAGTGCATAAATCCAATATCAAGTAGAGGTTATAATGGTACTTTTGTTTAAGAAATTTTAAAACCAGTCCCATATAAGGCGCATGTACTGCACTTTGGTTTCTTTGGGGGGGTTTCACCATTGATTAAATAACATAGACATATTTTTGCTAGTACAAATAACACGAGGATTGTTTTGCTAACACATGGTAGGTTTTTGCATTTTACTCTGTTGTTTTTGGATCAACTAACCAGTTCACTTTGGACAAGTTTGTTAATTCAATGATAGGAACTTTTGAGATGAGCATGATTGGAGAGCTCAACTTTTTCCTTGGCTTTCAAGTAAAGCAAAAGGAGAGTGGGATGTTTCTGTGCCAGCAGAAGTATGCCATAAACTTAGTGAAGAGATTTGGTCTGTTAGAGTCAAATCCTAGCAAAACTCCAATGTGTACAACACTAAAGATTGAAAGAGATGAAGCAGGGAAATTGTTGGCTCAACATTATACAAATCAATGATTGGTAGCTTGTTCTACTTATCAGTCACACGACCTGGCTAAAAAGAATTTAAAAAATTTATTTTACTCGAAACAATGGTCCCTAGAACACACACTTGTTGTGTGAATTAGGTGCAATTTTGATCATCGAAATCATACATTAGCAAGAAATGGTAAAGAGGCGATCACAAGGGGAGATTGAGAAGGACCTTAGAGGAATGATAGAAGGATCCAACGACGCTACACATGAGCGACATGGGGAACAACAGGAGACATAAATTAAGGTTGACGCGGGAAGCGTTTCAGAGCTCAAAGAGGAAAAACTAGGGTTCACCGAGCATAAAGAAATGCAAAGTGAGGAACCGTACCAGGATATCTACCTGGATCCAAATGGGGAAATAGATGTAGGATACATACCAGAGAGGGAGATGAAGAGATGGAACGAATTGTTCACCAGAAATAGAAGGCTGGAGAATGGTTGCAGAGTGGAATACACCAAATCGGAGGACATAGCAGTATTAGAATTCACTACGTGGGATTTTCAAGAGATCATGGGTTACTGGGACACTCGGTATGCGGTATGGTCATAGGCATGAACATCCCTTTTGCAGCCAATAAAATGTATGTTTTAGCTAGATGGAAGCATCAACTCTTTATACATGTTACGTGTAAGAAACCTATGTGTTTAGGTTTTATATGAAAGATCATATGATGGAAATATTTGGGAGAGGTTCGTAAATGATCAATGGAAATTATATGCTTATGCTAAAGAAATGGGAACCACGAATGACCTTAGATTTTGCTACTTTGCAAGATTACCCTACTTGAGTGCAACTACCTGGACTTGATCTTCAATTTTGGTCACCCAAGATGTTAAGAAAGATAGCAAGCCTCATAGGAAAGCCATGTTATATAGACAAAATGACAACAAGTAGACACAAAATATCATATGCTACAGTTATGGCAGAACTCCAAACTGGACAAAAGATGATTCATAACATGGTGTTAGAAGGGCCAACAAGTGAAACATATAATCATAAGGTTGTCTATGAGAAGATGCCTTTTCAGTGTTTTAAATGTTACAAATTTGTTCATGCGGTTAGAATATGCAATCCTACGAAGGAATGAGTCATTAAGGGGGAAATCAAGATAGCATAGAGGAGGTTGTCACCGAAAGTGTAGAGGATCAGAACTAACAACACCCAGGAGAACATGAGACAAAGGTCAGCAAAAAGAGACAAGATGTGAGAGGAAAAAACAAAGACAACCTGCAGGAAAGGGTAAAAACACTAACAACAGAAGAAACTGAAAAGAGCCAAGATCAATATACTAATAGGACAGAGTAAGCCGAGAAGATTTAGAGAAAGGTTGAATTGGAGAACATAAACCAACAGACTGTCTCCATAGGAAATATAGAAAAAGGGACAAACGGACAGAGGTGAGGAGACACCATGGAATTCAAAAGAGAGACCCATTACTAAGACTCAAGAAAATACTCAAAAAGAGTGGAAGAAAGTGGGGACCAAGAAATTGTAGAAAGAATTGGGAGACAACCCAAGGGAGAGAATGAGAGTGGATCAAAACGAGTTGTAGGCGCCATGGATAGCCTCAACTTCTGTGCGTGGGATTAGAGAGGACTGAATGATGCTTTCAAGCAAGAAGCTTGGAAACAATCCATGAGAGATAATAAGTGCTTTTTGGGGCCATCATCGAGTCTAGGACGAGGAAAGAAAACTTTGAGAAAATCACAATAAAATTTGACCATATCTGGAGAATGGAAAGCAATGTTGACTTAGGGAAGCATTATAGGATCCTTGTGGTTTGGGAAGAGAACAAAGTGGATATTACTAGTGTGAAAAGACTAACTAGATGTTGCATAACAGGGTTGTCACTGTGGATAAGAAATGTGACTTCTTCTCAACCTTTATATATGCTCATAAAAGCATAGAAGGGAGGAATAATTTATGGAAAGACCTAGAGAAGCTGAGTAGACAAATAAAATGACCTTGGATCCTCATTGGTGTTGGAATGTAGTGCTTAGCTAGGATGAAAATAGAAGGAGGATAGTAGTGATACACGTATCGTGGAGGAGCTCGAGAATGTGTTTGACAAGCTTAATTTGTTGTATCATAAATATTGTGGCCTCAAGTTCACTTGGACCAATGGACATACCTACTAGAAGCTGGATAAGGCTGTGATCCATAAAGATTAGATGATGAATGGCTTTGATTTTAGTGTGGCCTTCCAACCACCTGGGATTTCTGACCACTCCATATGTTGTATTAGAATTCCTAGTACTAACCAAAAAAGAAATATTACTTTCAGGTTCAAAAATATATGGGCTCAAGACAAAGAGTTCGCCCTCTGGTTATAGATGCCTAGGAGAGCAGGGTGCAAGGATGTAAGATGTACCAACTGATCAAAAAGCAACAGAAAGTGAAGGAGAACATGAAAAAACTTGAAAATAAGAAGTTCCAAAATCTGGAGAAAGAAGTGGAGCAAAGCTTTAAGAATCAATGGCAGATGCAAAAGACTACCCTTCACAATCCTACCAATAGAGAGGCTCAGATCAAAATACAAAAGCTGAGAGAGGACTGTGAAGACAAGAAGAGACACATCATGAGCCAAATAACTCAAGCTGCTAAACTTGAATCGATAAAAAATGGTGATAGATGCTCTAAACTGTTCTTTAATAACATTAAGAGTAGAAGATTAAATAATAACATCTTGACTCTTCAAGACACTGAGGGTAATCTGCTTACTAAGAAAGATGATATTGTGACCCACACTCTACTAGTTTATACATGACTATTTGGGACTGACCATGAAGTGATGGAGTTAGACAAATTAGTCATAACACAAGGCCTAACAGTCACAGCTGAGATGAATGCAAAACTATAACATCAATGCATCAATGAGGATATAAAGAAGACCTTATTTCAAATAAATGACATGAAAATCCCCTGACCAGATGGCATGAACACAACTTTTTACCAATCAAGTTGGAGTGTCACATAAGAACTAGTGTGTGCAGTAATCAATGAAATATTCTAGTCATGGAAGTTACAAAAACAAATAAATACTATTGTTGTTTGTCTTGTCCTTAAGATTCTGCACCCTACTAAAATTACTTAGTTTAGGCCCATACCTTGTTGTAATGTTATTTACAAGATGTTTACTTAGGTTTTAGCTAAGAGACTTAAGGACATTATGCCTGACATCATCCAACATAACCAATCTGCCTTTTTCCAAGGGAGATATTTACCAAGATATCTTTCTTTTCTAGGAACTCGTGAGAGGCTATGGGAGGAACAATATCTCCCTGGGGGTATGCTCAAAATTGATATTCATAAGGCTTATGACATAATAAACTGGAAGTTCTTTGAACACTTTCTTATCAATTATGACTTTGACCTACTTTGTTAAGTTGATCATGCTTTGAGTGACATGTCCTAGATTCTCTTATATCATTAATGGGAGCCTTGAGGGTAATACTGAATGGAAGCAAGGGTTAAGTCAAGGGAACCCCTTTCCCCTCCCCCCCCCCCCCCCCCATCCCCCTCATACTTGTTGGCCATTTGCATGGATTATTTGGCTAGATTACTTAAGAATAGGACTAAGAAGAATAATAACTTTCATTATCACCCAACATGTGGTAGAACAGGACTTTGTCATATGGATTTTGCTGATGACATTCTCTTATTATGCAGGGGAGATAAGGCATCAATGGAAACTCTCAGGAACACTATCGTGGAACTTTCCAAAATGTCTGGGCTGAGAATCAACAATGTTAAAAAGTAATATCCTTTTAGCTGGGGTCAACACAATGAGAAAGAGAGTTTAAAACAACTCTGGGGCTTTCAGGAGTGCCAATTCCCTATCAGATACTTAAGGATTCCCCTCAGTCCAAGAAGCTTGAAAATTACAATCTATAATACTTTGATCCAGAAGATGGTTGGAAGAGTTCAAGGGTGACAAGAAAAGAATTTAAAGCTATGCTGGCAAACTCCAGTTAGTTAAAGCTATCATCACTAGCATACATAAATCCTGGTGTCACATTTTTGCAATGCCAATGATGAGTGATTAGGAATATTGGAAAATCTGCAGGAATTATCCATGTTCAAGAAAAGAGGAGGGGAGGAAAAGTGTAGTAGCTTGGAGAGTAATATGACATGAGCAACATAATGGAGGTTTGCAAATAAATGAAGTGTTGGGCCGGAACAAAACTGTGCTAGCTATGTAGGTTATGAAGATCAATGATTTCGACGGGTCACATACCATATGGAAGCAGTGGATTGCAGCCTATAAACTGAAAGATAAGAGCATATGGGAAGTGGTGAGGAAATATAGTGACTCTCCATGGTGGAACAATCTTCTGGAGTTAAGGGACCAAATAGTAGAGACTGTGCCTAATGTATATCAAAGAGGAGAGATTAGAGTAGGAAATGAGAAATGAGTTGATGCTATCTATTCAACCCAGGTTCCAACAACCCCTTAGGTGAAATGGTCGAGAAAACATTGGAATTTCGTATCTTAACCAAAAACTAAATTCTTACACTGGCTAGTTGTACACTATAGACTAGCCACAAAGGACACAATAGGCAAATTTATTATACTAACAGACAATACACGTGTCGTGTGGAGCTCAAAATGAGACACACAACCATCTGTTTTTCCACTTCAGTTGGGCTTATGAAGTTATGTGCAGTGTCCTTAGATACCGGGATGAGGCACTGCTCATCGATTGGAAGATGGATTGACTTGTTCTCACAATCTAGAGCAAAGAAGGCCCTTATATACCAAATAAGGGCAACAACCATTGGAGAAACTGTAGCTACAATATTGAAGGCAAAGAACATATAAATATTTGAAGGTAAAAAGCTGACTATCCAACACGTCAGTAAAGACATAGCTTTGTCCCTAGCCACTAGAATCTAGGCCATGAGAGGTAAGAAGTTCATTGCTAATAGACTTACTAAAACCATTTGTAAAAATTTCTTCAGATTCAATATTGGTGCTACTAACCCCTTGTATAATGGTCTAGTTTTGTTTGACGCCAAGGCAGACTCTGCTGCATATTGGCATGGAGTAGACTGGTTTACCAAAGGTATACTTTTCTTTCCCCTCGTTTGAATCCCCCAAAAGGAGAAAAATGATCGAGAGAAAGCAAACCATCTCTTTGCAAGGCTGAATATCATTACACTTAAACAACTTGGTGATTGGTAACAGTCCTGGACTAGAACCATGTAAAGAGGGCTCTGTCAGAGCCAGTGTACATGTTTGGACACTAAATTTGTAGTGAGTGTAGGCTTTATCTTGTGTCATTGATCTAGTCTAAAGCACAGATATTCCTTAGACTAATGGTTTTCATCAATTATTTGTTTGTCATTTGTGACGGTTGCTTTTATTGGGGTTTGCCCTTCTTAGTCTTTAAACGAATTGGGTAACAATATATTGTTTACCTTGCCGCAAAAGAAGATTTGGCTAAAACATAGGTTACACAATTATGGGTTGACTAGCGATACACTCTTGATGTTTTGTGACAACCTCAGTGCCATAAGCATATCAAGAAATCATGTTCAACACTCCAAACTAAACACATTGATATTAGACATCATTTTCTAAGAGATTTGGTTGATGACAAGACAATTATGATAGAACACATTGATACAAACAACCAACTAGATGATATGTTTACTAAACCGTTAGACAATGAGAGATTCTTCAGTCTGAGTAAAGCTCTCGGTATGAGTGTGTTGTGAGCACATTATGCATACATGCGTTACGTTAACATCTGAGGCTAACACTAGCGACTGATTGTGATGTTCGTAGAATCTCTCTTTTTTCTGGTTGCCTTGTGTTCTTTAGATCCTTATTTGTTTGTGACTATTCTTATTATAGTTGTTGTTAGTCCTATTGGTTTGTCATTGGATGATGGATTCTTATTTTCTTACAATTATCTTATAAAAAGTTTAATCTAACTCTCTCTACTTTGAGGCAGTAACTTAATTAGAGAAGTTGCGGTGCACAGAGTTGACTGCTATGTTGTATTCAGTTGTGTAGCTTAAGTTATACAGAACAATATAGAGAAGCTAGGGTACACAAAGTTGACTGTTATGATGTATTCGGTTGTGACTTATTTATAATTCTCACCTTGCAGAAGGGGCATAGAATAGTGGATCCTGATATTGTAGTGTCTAGGGTCATTTTTTGCCTTTCATTCAGTATTATTTCTCACTTGGTGCTAAAACCTTCTTCATGATTGCTCGGTAAACGAGTATATGTTAGGAATTGGGGTGTTGGGTTATGTGCTGTCTTCATCCAGCCCTAAGACGTTAGCACATTCACGTAATGATTGGACGAAGAAGTTATATGATGTTTTATAGGCATATAGAATTGTCTTTAAAGCACAAATAGGGATGTCACCATATCGTCTTGTTTTTGGAAAAGCTTGTTGTTTACTTGTTGAGTTAGAACGTAATGTTTTTCGTGCAACAAGATATTTAAATTCTAAAGGTAAGGCCTTTGGTTAAAAAATGATGTTTTAATTAAATGAACTAGATGAATGGCAGAACGAAGCTTATCAAGACACTAAGATTTATAAAGATAAAACAAAATTATTGGCACGATAAGAGAATTTTTCATAGAGGAATTTTACAAGGACAACATATGACATAATTTAACTTGAGTGTAGCCGCCTATGGTCGAACTCGAACTTCACCTCAATCACAGAGAGCTGAATGAGACTCCTATATGGCTTACTGAGGGGACAGACCTACACCCCTGGGGCGGTTCTCCGTAGAAGCATGTACTATTGCATTGGCGGTCAGAACTTCGTCGGTCTTTACTTTGAAGCCACGATTACTAAATTGTACGAGCTTGCAGGTGTTCTGAGTTTGGCGATAGACGTGAAGACAGCTGAGATGAGCCCAATTAATTTGGCCATATACTAGGGCCTTGGCACTGATGGAGGAGGTGTACAGCTCAATTTAGACCCATGAGTTGCACCACCAGAGGCTCACCAGGAGGATCGACCCAAACGACGCATGAGAGGTGCGTCCTGCCAGTAGAGGGCAACAAAGGAGCATGCCCAGAGGTCATGCTATGATGAGATGCATGAGGGGATCAAACTGATACAGTAGGAGCATAGCGACTAATCTACGGCACATGAAGTTGTTGGTGCAGGACATGCATTGGTTCTGGTGTGGAAGTTCGAGCGGTGCAAGCCCAAGTCATTGTTGATTGTCAGGAAAGTTTTAGGTTGCTTTTTTTAAAGTTTTTTTTTCTTTTTTTTCTTTTGGAGTTGTAGTACTCCTAGAATGAGGACATTGTAAAATTTAAGAGGGGGGGCTACAGAGTTAATTTAAGTGTAAAGACTTTTAGTCTTTTACTTTAAACTTTATGTTTTATTTGAATAAAGTTGTACTAGAGTTAATGTTGAGTCTTTATTTTTATTTTTCATGTTTTCTTTTTAGCCAATTTGAAGTATTTTTATTAGTTATGCATTATATTAAGGGATAAAAGCACCACATCCAAAATTCCCTTAACTATAGATATTTTTGGGCACCACCCACTAAACTTTGTAAATAAGCACTTTGTCTCCTAACCTTCGCCAATCTGTTCGATTTGCCCCCTCGCAATCTTACGACCAAAAAATTGCCGGAAAAATTTATTCTATTTTCAAAATCTTCAACTTGTCGAGACGGTTCCGGTAGTGGTGACGGTATTACAAAATCTAAAGCCATTACACGGGAAATTTAGTTATAATTCGTTGAATTTTAGGAAAATATGAAGAATAATTGAAGGTGTTCATCACATTTTTCAAAAATTCAACAAATTAAACTAAATTTTCTGTGTAATGCTTTGAATTTTGCGATACCGTCACCACTACCAAAACCGTTTCAGCGAGGAGAATATTGAGTCCAACACGAGAAGTTTCACCAAAAACATCCGGCAACCCGCCATTATGCTGGGGGGCTACATAGTTAATTTAAGTGTAAAGACTTTTAGTCTTTTACTTTAAACTTTATGTTTTATTTGAATAAAGTTGTACTAGAGTCAATGTTGAGTCTTTATTTTTATTTTTCATGTTTTCTTTTTAGCCAATTTGAACTATTTTTATTAGCTATGCATTATATTAAGGGATAAAAGCACCACATCCAAAATTCCCTTAACTATAGATATTTTTGGGCACCACCCACTAAACTTTGTAAATAAGCACTTTGTCTCCTAACCTTCGCCAATCTGTTCGATTTGCCCCCTCGCAATCTTACGACCAAAAAATTGCCGGAAAATTTATTCTATTTTCAAAATCTTCAACTTGTCGAGACGGTTCCGGTAGTGGTGACGGTATTACAAAATTTAAAGCCATTACACGGGAAATTTAGTTATAATTCGTTGAATTTTAGGTAAATATGAAGAATAATTGAAGGTGTTCATCACATTTTTCGAAAATTCAACAAATTAAACAAAATTTTCTGTGTAATGGCTTTGAATTTTGCGATACCGTCACCACTACCAAAACCGTTTCGACGAGGAGAATATTGAGTCCAACACGAGGAGTTTCACCAAAAACATCCGGCAACCCGCCATTATGCCGCTGCGGATTGCCGAAAGTTTTTTGTCAAATTTTTTTTTATTCAAACTGAGTTTTCTACTCGTTGAGACAGTTCCGGTAGTGGTGACGGTATGAAAAATATGAAGAACACTTGAAGGTGTTCATCACTTTTTGCCATAATTCGACACATTAAAACTAAATCTCCCTTGTAATGACTTTAAATTTTGCGATACGGTAGCCACTACCAGACCCGTCTCGACGAGGAGAAGAGTCTGAAAAAAATAAGTTTGTTCGGCTATTTTTGGTCAAAAAATTACCGGGGGGCAAATTGAATAGGTTGGCGAAGGTTAGGGGGAAAAGTGCTTATTTACAAAGTTTAGGGGGAGTGCCCAAAATTCGTTAATTTTCAGGGGCTTTGCTTTTATCCCTTATATTAATGTCAAGTTGCAAGTTTCAAATTATTAAAGTAGGCACGGGTTTAGATTAATGATGACATATGCATAATCTGTGAATCTGAGAAGTTAGCAAGATGTCATGATAATTAGAGTAGAACTGGCTTAATTTTATCAAAGTACACGCCTATCTCATTTGTGCTCTAAAGTGTTATAGTTATGAAGATGTGAAACAAGTATTGATACTAAGCACAAAAGCATGGAGTTCCATCTTATTTATGGAGCTTGAGGAAATTGATTGACTACTATGAGATATGCTTGTATATTCTTTGTATGAGGAGGAGATGAATTAGGCCACCGTTTCTAGTATGCATATGAACCTCTTCAAGCCCAAGATTCGTACTTATTTGATAATCTTCAGTACCCCGCTGATGCTTTTTTTTATGAGCCTTTTGTAAATTAGCCACTTTAACAAAACTTAAGCCAAAGAATGAGTCAAAACCTTACCCTTTTCTAGAGACGAATTGAGAAAATCCATTTACTGAAAAGAAAGGATGAATAAGGATGAAGTGTGAAAAACACAAAAGAAATGTGCCTCAAGGAAAATATAAAAGGTCATATTATCTAAATGAGGAAAATTTAAGTAATAGTGCATAATAACCATCGCATGAAAATGCAAAGTGTGGGGGAGTATAGAACTTATAAAATATAGGGTGGAGTTGAACATTGCAAAAATAAAAACGCAAGAAGGATCTAAAAGTTCAAAAGAAGCCAAAAAGAAACGACACAAGATTCGGAGGAACTATAAAAATGAGGTAGAAGAACAATTGAAAGTAGATTTATGAGAAAACATCTATAGAGTGCAGTTATATATCATTTCCCATAATTAGCCCTTACCAAAGCCTAAGATTACAAACCAAAAAAGTCCTAAAAGATCTTCAACATAGGGAATTTACATGAGTTGAAATTAATAGGAGAGTGAAAACCAAGGGTGAAGTGAATGCATCTGAACCTATGCCACCATGATTATTCTGTTTTATTGACTACTAATCACATCCACGTTGAGAATGAGGTAATGTATGGGTACGATGATGTTAAGTTGGATGTGCGACAAATGAAGTGGTGGATTCTTTTCATTTTCATATGAGAATCATAGGTTGCATTCTGAAAATATTTTGACTTAATGCGTGCTTGAGTAAGAGAAATTTGTACAATAGTAGTAGTTATTTTTGCGTCACTCGAAGACAAGCAACGAGCTAAGTGTAGAGGTATTTGAAACATTTATAAAATATTTTTATTTTATCCCTTATTATTGACAAGATAATGCTCAATCCTTGCATATTTTGTTTACCTTAAATAGATTTATATGTTTTTAAGTTTTATAGTTGACTGCGTCAGTACGGTGGTAAAAAGAACATAAGTGCAATGATTTTAGAAGAGTTCTTTTGATAGGCTGAAAAAGAGAGCCAACAAGAGTTGCGCGACATCATCATAGGCAGCGTGAGTCGCGCTAGAATACTAATGAGCTGCCTCACAGCAAGAAAAAAGTTGTGCAAGCCACATAACATCTTATATCACCGAGACAAAATGACAGAGAGTTGCGCGATATCGAATAAAAGTTGCACGAGTCACGCAAGTAGCCTCGCGACACGAGCTGCGCGACATGTCAAGTCGTTCGTCCCAGATATTTGTACTGAAAGAGCATAGTCGGCCATTAAGTTAATGGGTTAATGTAGAAATCTAATAACAAGGACGTATGAGCAAAAGAGAAGAGACACCAATAGTGAACATGGGCGAAAATACCAAAGAACAAATGGAAAAAAAAAAGTAGAGATCAGCAGTAAGAGAATAAATCATTGATAAATATAAAATGAAGTGTTATTCATAATCTTTGGAGTAAAGAAGAATATTCTGTTAAGAGCGGTCTACATCTATCCAAGAAAATCATTCAACGAGATATTTCTTCTCATCTTTACATTTATTGTTGTTAATAATGTTGAACTTGTTCTTTGAAACGATGAGTGTCTAGTTGCTTATAGTTAGGAAGTAAATGGGTTTGAACCTATGTGAAGACTATTGAGTGCATTGTTTATGTTTAATTTATTACCGGTTGCTCAATGTCTTATTATGCCGGATTAACATAATACTAATTTGAAGTTATGGGAGGTAGCTAATGCCACCACATAGCATGTTATATGGGATAGTTAAACCCGTGAGTGTGTAAAAAAGATAAGTCGGATCATGTCCTCTTGTGGCCTTGAAAGAAGCATGAACATATACAACAGTTTAGGAAATCAAAACATTAGTACAAGTATAGTGGATATCCAATGAATATGAACCTCTAAGTTATTTCATTATTATTATTTACAACAAAACCAAACTCAATTCAATTATGTACAATAGTTAGTCTAGTTTAATTAGTTTAATTTAAGTTCTTGATCACTTCATCTAATCCTTCTAATTGTGACAAAGATTTTAAGGATAAAAGTAAAGCAATAGAATACGTAGCTTAATCATATTCCTCGTGAATTCGATATTTGGGTAGTAATATTACTTTTCATTTTATGTTACTTGACTTTTATACTTGCGAACGTGGGTATTAGAGGAATATTGCATATTAATAATAATACAAGAAAATACACATCCATTGTTTTCGTCGTTGCTGGGGACTAGGCAGTTAAATGATTAATCATAGATTTAATTTGCAATATCGTTACGGTATCTAATTTATTTTTATGAAATTCTGAGGTATACCTTGATAGTTGATGGATTCTGGGCAACCTAAGAATCAAGGGTCGTGGAGACCATATCCACCACGAAGACTAGAATTATCACGATACAACAGATTTGAGCATTGTGTGGATGACTCAGCAGGTGAGTTTCACACATAAGTTTCAGCTTGAGGAAATCTCTCGGCATGTGCAATATGTGAGAATGTTAGGATCCCAGTGTTGACATAACACCACTGTCTAGCACTGGTTAATGTTTGTGGTGTAGTATGTAACTTTTTGTTTTTTTGTTTGTTTCTTTTCTTTTCTTTTTGAGTCACATTGATCTTTGTTTTGGCATATTTGATTGTGTGGTTGATCACTGTGTTTTACTAATCTTTCTAGCTTGCAGATTAACATCTATGTTTTGAAAAGTATAAATCTCTAAAGTGTGTCTGAGGTTGTGTTAGCCTAACATATGGAGAAGCTGGGGTACACAAAGTTCACTACTTTGATGTCTATTCAGTTGTGTCTTATTCATATGGAAAGGTTTTCTAGGACATGTGGAGAAGCTGGGGTTCATGATGTTGACAGCTTCAATGATATTCAGTTGTGCTTATTTGCATGTCTCTGTTTGTTTTGGCCAATGGGTACATAAAAGTGGTTCTTTCTACTAGGGTGTTTGGGGTTTCGATTGCCTTCACTTGGTAGCATTGATCACTTAGTGCTCTCTTGTATGCAGGTTGGTAAACAAGTATGCATAAGGAATTGGGGTATTGGGGTACATGATAAATGTGTTGCCAGTATTCAAGACCTTTGTACTTGCCTAACTTGCTGCTGATAATGTTGTTACTGGGGTGTGTGGAGTCTAGTGCTGCCCTCATTCAGTAATGTCATTATCCTTTTTTAAACAACCCTCGGTTTTTGTTCTAAAGAGATAATGAAAATAGTGAAGATTTGATGTGATGTGAACTGTTGCTGGTTTGAAAAGTGATTCACTGTGTATACCATCTGTCAATGTTGTCATAACATTGTTGCATTCATTCTAGAACTGCATTGTCTTTCATCTTTGATTAGTGTGGTTGACTAGGTTTGGGCTTAGGGGGAGTATATAGTCCCTTTCATGTGTTGAGGCATACTCTTTGGGTGACATTCTGCAGGTGACATACTATTTGTGACCTTCTATGCTGTGGAAGTGGATTAATTCTCTGATTCATGACTGCTTATCTCTGTGTGTTTTCTGTTTGATATGTTACTTATTCATGATTTTGATATAGATCTGATGTTTTTGATACTCACTTTCTAATTTGGTGAAGTTTCAGATATAAGTTTGGATATATCTCACGCTCTCACATGAAATTGCCTTGAAGAAGCTCAAACCCTCAAATATTATGGTTTAAAAACTTTCTGGTTTGAATGTTACTCTACTCTCTGGTCTGAATGTTAGTCCAACATTTCCACACGGTCTGCACAACATTGAAGTCAGTAACTTATAAGTTTGTTTAAAACTTTAAAAACTGAGTTTTTATTGTTTTATTGTGAACTGCTCTAGTTACTTGTTGTATTTAAGTGACACGTGGTGAAGTTCTTACGCGGGAATAGAGGAGTGGGAAAACTTAATTGATCATATTCCATAATCTCACTTACATTCTTTCCTTCTCTCTCCACTCTTCACAACTTAAAAGAACAACTTGCCCTAATTTCTGTCACTTGTGCAATTTGTCCTTCTGTCTGCAAATAATTATCTAAAAATCTCTCATATTTTTCTCTCAATTCTCAAAACATAACATGGCGAGCAAGACTCCTTTAGACACTCTTGCAGATTTGGCCGTGAATGTCAAGCAAACAACAACACACACCAGGGCTGATGCGCGTGAGGATCAAGGATGGCCTGCTACTCAAGTTGCTGCAAAACGACCAGCGATTCCTTATCAACGACGGGCAAAGAGAGCTAAGAATGTGGAATCTGAGTCGAATGTTGACGCAACATCAGAAGCCCATGCTCCTCAAACCAATGAATCTGAATCTGAGGTAAATATGGCTAACCCTAAACCCCAAGTGAATAATGTTGATGATATAATTGAGGGGGAGGGATTTGGAGCTGGTTCTGGTAGAAAGGGAACACCTATTGGGTCTAGGCCAATGAGTAAAATAGCCTTGCGAAGAGCTGAGGCTAGAAGAGCTCTAAGAAGAGACTTGAGAAGAAAAAGGCTGAGGATAAGGCTAAGGCTGAGGCTGAGAGAGTGAGGAAAGGGAAAAAGGTTGTGGATGAGGAAGTTGATGTAGTTGATGTAGAAGAAGAGGAGAAAGAGGAAGAGGAATCTGATGCTGAAGAGTTTGAAGCTAGTGGTGATAATGATGATAATAATGATAATAATGAAGAAGAGTACTGTGACACTCTTGCGTTATCCTATTTTAGTAAGGAAGTTAGGTCTAGATACTATCTTAATAAGGAGATAGATGACAAGGCTTATGAGTTTAGAAAGAGGGATTTTCACAAAGAGAGGGTCATGGACATGAACAACTTTAAAAGAAACAGAGTTTTTGAGTTATTGAAAGCAACAGGGGTTCAGAATTCAATGAAGAAGCATGGTGATTATGCTCCTGAGCTTGTACAAGAATTCTACCTGAATCTCTCAAAGTATATCACTTGTGAGTTGTCTCCCAAATATGGTCAAGCATGGGTAAGAGGACAAATGTTTGACATTAGTCCTCAAAAGATAAATAAGATTTGGGGACTGCCACATGTTGAGGAATCTGAAGATCCAAAGCCAGATGAGGTGATTGGGATATCACAGGTGGTCTAGAGAGAACCTGGGTTGAACAATTACCAACAACAAAGCTCACTGCCCTAAGTGCTGTTCTGCACAAATGTGCATCTTATAATTGGCTGCCTACTAAAAATTCTACTATTTTGACTAAGGAGTCAGCTTACTTGGTCAACAAACTGAAGAATGGGCTTGCTGTAAATATTGGGGTGAGAATTTTAAAGGCTATGGAAGATGCTGCTGGGAGGAAGCAAGGGATTCTACCATTTCCTTCTTTGATCACAACTCTGCTGCTAAAACAGAAGATGAACAAGAAAGAGTTTGGAGGAATGTCAGAGAACAAGGCTAGGTTCACCATCACTCAATCCTACTTATCTAGCACAAGAGTGAAGGACTTGCCTTGGAATCCTGAAGGTGGAGTTGCACCTGGAGAGGAAAAGGAGGCTCAACAATTTGTTGGAGCTTCAGTGCCTCAATCTGAGGAGGAAGAAACCGGGGTAACAACAAAATCTTTTGTTGATCATCATTTGACTTGGTATAGAAGTGCTTATGCCAATCTTCAGAGGGAAATTGCTTTCAAGGAAAAACAAATGCAGGAGCTGGATGTCTTGATTAAGAACATGGAGGAGCTTTCTTCACAAAAAGGGGGAGAGTGATCTAGTTTTTAATTTTTTATTTCTGGTTTTTATGTTTTTCTTTTTGATATGTTTTGAACTGTTTCTATTTTGCTACTAGTTCTTCTTATTTGTTTTGGTTTGTAATGGTAATGCTACTTAGCTTTAACTGCTCTTAATGCTTTTGCTTATGAAGATAGTCTATATCTGCTGTTTCTGCTGATAAACTGATGTGCAGGTACATTCTGGTCTTAATGTTGAGACAACATTGATGAGTTAAATGTCTGAACAACTTGTTTTGAGTTGTGGTGATGACTTTAATGATTAATCTTTGTTATGCCAAGTTAATACTTGATAGTTTGCATTAAGGGGAGCAGTTTTAGTAGGTTTAGATTATTATGCTTAATTGATATTTGGACATATTATCTGTTATGTGAACAGGTTGAGTGGTTTTGTGAAGAAAGGCAAAAAAGGGGAGATTGAAAGTGTAAGATGTTCTGTTATCAATGTTGGATGGATGTTGTGCCAACATCCAGAGGACAACATTGAAAACCGAGAACAGTCTTAACCTAAAACATGTTTCTAAAATTCTGAACATGAGTAAAGTATTCGGGTTTAAATATTGGATGGATGTTGAGCCAACATTCACAGGGCAACATTGAAACCAGTATATATTCTGTCAATCTGTCTTTAACTGCTTTATGTTAGTTTTGCCTTTATTCACCTATTAATCAAGTTCCACGATTTTAGTTGTCTTTGTTTATGTCCAGGAACATCTCTTAATTATAAGGAAGAACATTACAAGTTTCCTAAGTTGAAGTTTCCATAATTCAAGAGGAGGAGATCGGTCAAGTCAACACGGTTTCTAAGATGGAAAGTTTTGGAGTTCAAGTGCAACTAGGAATCTTTCCAAGATCAACTCTGAATTGAAGAAGGAGTATTTTCTTATTAGAACTCAATCTAATAAAGGGAACTATTATTCAAGAAGGAGATCGAGTTCAAGAAGGAAAGTAGAGTTCAACAAGGAAACAACATAAGTTACCAAAACTGTGTACAACACACCTTGGAGATCAAGTTTGAAGAAACCTATATATAGGGTGTGAAGTACATCAAGATACATAGAGAAACAATAGAGCTTATAAATCCGTAGAGATTATATCTTAAGCATTGTTGCTATGTTTCTTGTTTTGCAAAGTTTGTGAGTTTTCGAGTTAAGTCTAGGATTAGATTTAAGGAGAAAATTCTTGTCTGCTTTGCTGAGTCCAATCTACAAAAGAGCGAGAGTGATTTTGTGGTGAGGAACATCTTTGGTAAAACCTGCGTGGTTATTTTGCCGTAAAGCTAGATGGTTGATTATTTATAATAAACCATTGAAAATTTATCTTCTTGTGTTCTTTAATTCCGCTGCATATTATACTCTATCAAGAAGATTGTTTGAGATCAAGTTAAGGCAACACCAGCTTAACTTGAGCTTTGAAACTTTGGAAAAGTTGTATCAATCCCGATCCAACAATTTCAAAATTTTTGGTATAAGTATGCGTATGTGTCACACCCTACAAGCTAAATTTCTTATGAAAAATCCCCTTAATGAGAGATCACCTATGTCGAATGTGAAAAGGCCGCTTCTCTTAGATGAGTTATAGTGCTAAATATTCATTGCATTCGTGAATATTACCAAGGCAGTCCAGGCCGAAACGGACAACAATGAAAGGAACAAAATGGTATTGGAATGAGTTGTGTGAGTACCAATGTCTTGGTATACACAAAACGCCGAACAGTTCAAGGCATCACGTCCACTGGTTGGCAAGTATATCCGATGAAATTTTACTAAGGAAGGTTCCATGCCCAAACTCACATTTCCTAATGCAACAAGTTCCTGTAGAACTCTAAAATTGCATTTAGCATTGCTAGGCTTACGTGTATTTCACCCAATTACATTTACGTGGGGGATTGTTTGAGAAAATATTGGAATTGAGTCCAATATTGATTACGGCTCAATTTAATTTAGATCCCAACGGTGAAAATGTGTGGTTGGTAAATTGCTTAAACTAGAAGCAATAAGTACTTGTCCCACATTAGAAAACACTATATTATTAATATGTAGGTCTTAATGCATGTAATAGAGAAGGTGTAGTGATGTGGTAAAATAGGACTCCTCGTGCAGTTTTTGTTGTCCGTCTATCCGTCTCGGTCTGAAAATTCATGGGAGGGGCGGGCTAAGTAAAATAATAGACTATAGAATCTTATGAATGACGCACGGTGCACTTTCTATATCTTCTACGTCTACAAGGTGAACAACTTAGCTTATAACAACCGTTTTTGCCACGACACTAGCTGGCAGGTGCATTGGCCTTACTGTAATAAGTCCGATAAAACTCGACTCACCTCGTCGCGTTGCACGTTTTCTTGCTGAGAAGGCAGTCCCAAATTTTATGAGGAAATTTTATTTATTAATTAAATAAAATTCATAATCAGCTACTTAAAATCTCAAAATTGAAAATCTGAAATCATCACACATAATTGCTGCGACTTGTATTAAACGTAAATGGTTATGCATGGTAGTTATTGTGCTTAATGAAGAAATGTTATGAAATGAGCCAAACGTTTCATTAATTCCCTTAGTGTGGTTTTGGTTGTTACATGGTTTTTTTCCTATATAAGAGACCTCTTCGCAAGGAGAAAATCATCAAAAAATGAAAGCATTTTCTAGCATACATTTCATAGCACACACCTTTCTTTTCTGTGTTCTGCAAATACGGTTAGAGTTCGATTGATGGAGTAGTATCGAGGTTCACTTGCTACTTCGAAGGGACAGACATTGTACCTGGAGAGGTCTTTGCCAATTGAAGGTCTTGAAGCATTAGCCGACATATAGATCTTAGGGGGAGAGAGTTCAACTTTCGACTGGTCTAATCTTGGGCTACGGAGGTTCATACAGTTGTTGAGAGGTTTACATTGAATTGTCTCATTTTAGTTTCAGCAATATATGTGATATGCAACTGTTTATTTTATCTAATGTTTATTTTTTCTAGAAAATATAAACTTTTGTTTAGGCTTATATTTATGTTACGTGCACACGATTTCTAACATTTGTCAATGCATTTGTCTTTTACAATTTCAAAATATCTCCATATGATACAATTTTGCGCAAATAGGAATATTTTTAATTAAAATTTGTTTGAATAATATCACTTTTTTTCTTGAAATTTTCTTCTTGCAGGAAAAAGACTGAGAAATCATAACAGAAAACGTATAAACTAAATTAACATCTCTATATATATTAATCACAAAACTAAGTTAAATAATGGGTTATAACTGACAACACCTTCAGTACTATACAAAAGTTATTGTTCTGTTTAGCTATTACTATGAAACGTAAATACAAAACAGATACATTACAAAATTAGAGGATTCTCCATCCATTGTCTGACATTAACTATCTCACATCTCATATTTATTTTTTTTATCAAAATTATTGTAAAAATAGTTGTGTCATATGTTCCCACATCATGATGATGTTATTCGGCAATTCATTTAGCCATCTTTTAGCCCCTACATTCAAAGAAAATAAAAATAACTTCAAGATTATTGAATCGCAACTCAGTTGAAATAGTTACGTCCTAATAAAGTTTTTGAGATGTGCCACTGGATCTTCAATAAATCCTGCACTGGATTCATTTTGGCTGATCATAGAGAATATTGTTAACTTGATTGGTTCATGATTTTCAGTTGTTACTAAGTGTCGGTAAGACTTATTGTCTAGCGGGTTGAAGAAAATACCCTCCTCCAAGATTTTGAACGTTTGTTCCTTCTGATGTTGGTGGTCTCTGTTATGTTCATCTTGGTGGAGTTTCTCCGTCTTTGGTGTTTTACATATTGAGTTTCACCATGTCATATGATCCATAGAGTGTTTTAGAAGTGAATTAGAGTTATCAACTACGATCTAGATTACATTATACATGTTAATGTCGTAGGTCTAGAGATTTATCTGTCTGATCTACTATATTAGTGGTGAGTTGAAAATTTCCTATGCAAAATTCAACGTGATACAAGGTTGTTCAACATCACTACTCTGATTCATAGAAACAAAACATTCCAATTAGCATAAGCAATAAATCATATCCAACAAAACAAATTCAACATTAAACTTAATCAAGAGATAAGTTCAAGGTGCATCCATATGAGATTAACTACATCCTCTCTAACGCATCTGTCACTTATGGAAGCAGCTATCCCATCCATACATCTATGGGTCTCTAATAACTTACCGTATTAATGGATCAGCCTAACTGTCAGTCGTTTTATAAGATATATCAAATCGGCAATCAAATTAACTCATTGGAATCATGTTAACAAAACGTTCTTAGTCAAGATTGATCTAGTGTAGTCTAAAGGTTGCGCACCAGTTACTTTAGATAATCTAAATTCACAAATCGCATATATATAACTATCTTTAGCATTCTTCACTTCGGCAGCCCCGCACGGGGGCTTTAGTTTTATCCCAATGAGAGTAAGGTCAGTCACACATCATAAGTAACTATTCAATCTAAACATTCAAGATCATCAAACACACATCACGTGAAGAAAATAAACATATTCATAAATCATAATTACTCCTCTACTCTGAACAACAGTATGTTAGCTCCTCATAGTCACGAGTTCAACAATCAATAAAGAAATTGACATCATAGACAAAGAAAAAATGTAAAGAAAAGCCTATCGGATCGGGTGGAACATTGTTCCTAGACCCTCTTCTTACTCCCTTTTGTTATCTTCTTCTTCGCGAACTATTTTCTCTCTTACAATGACTCAACTAAACTAGAACAAGACTGTGATGGTGTTTTCTCTCTAGTGACAACTCTCAGGGTTTTCTATCGAAAAATGGTTGAAATTGTATTGGGAGTTGTGAGCGTTGTGCCCTAACTGCTGAACGTAGCCTCATATTTATGGTTTTTCTCTCATTTGGGTTGCGTTTTAGGGTTTCTGACTTCCCAAACTTCCTCTGATTCTGCGACCCCCGCATGATGTGCCATCCTGATCTCGTGCCACCTGCGTGATGCGGTGCTGATCGCACAACATTATGATTCCACCTTGCTGACTTTCTTCCCAAACTTCCTCTAATTCTGCGACCCCCGCATGATGTGCCATCCTGATCTCGTGCCACTCGCGTGATGCGGTGCTGATCGCACAACATTATGATTCCACCTTGCGGCCTCCTCGTGTCTTCATCTTCAATCGCGCTATGTTCAGAATTTTGGCTTTTCGTAGTGTCGTAGCGCTTGAACATCCCAAAATAGGGTCCTGACTAATATTTGCACAAAACATCCATTTTTTGCCTTATTTAGCCTCATTTTGTATTGACTTCTTTAATACCCAAAAAAACGTAAAACAATACTAAAATAAGTAAATACGCTATCGTAAGTATTCAAAAACATAAGTAAACAAATACTTAAAATGACACTAATGAGACGCTTATCACTTGTTCAGAAAAGGCATTAGTTCCTCATTTGTGGCTTTGTTGGTGTGTGTGGATGATTTCCTCATTGTTGGTCCATCTCTCACTTTAATTACTATAGTCAAATCCTTTCTACATAAGGCATTTACTATCAATTATTTAGGTGAAGCCATGTACTTCCTTGGGCTTCAACTATCGAGGTGCTCCAATGGTCTATATATTAACTAACGCACATATGTTTGGATATCTTGAGTTATGACTTACGCACATCTCGTTGGCTAATATTCCATATCGTTATTATAGCATCCATGTTTCAGAAGGAAAATGCATTTTAGAATGTCCATTTTTGTTAGGAACACATAGCCTGGCTTTGGGTGTACTTCTACCCTCCCAAGAATAGCTATTAGGGATACCCCCATCAAAGACATCTCGCAGTGAGGTCTATTGTCTCATTCTGACAAGTACATAAGACTTATTTGTAGGCTCCTCTACCTCAACATGTGACTAGGCCTGATGCTTTTCATATTTAAATCAGCTCAGCAAAATTATGCACTCTCCAACTCAAGAGGACTGGCTACAACAATACAAGTTCTTCACTAAATTAAGGGAACACCTTCTCTTGGGCTTTCTTACCTTGCTACTGGTGAAGTCAAGCTCAATGTTAGATGCTCACTTAGGATCTTGTCATGAATCTAGAAGATAATTCACTAGTGTTTGTGTCGTCCTCGGAATCTCTCTTGTCAGCTGAAGACTAAAAAGCAACCAATTGTTTCTAGATCCTCTATATAGGCTTAATATTGAAGCCTAGCCAACAACACTTGTGAATTACAGTGGGTTTCTTACATCCTAACTGACTTGCAAGTTGTTTTTCCCTTACCGATTCCTCATCTCTGTGACAACAAGACAACGTTTCATGCAACTCTGAATCCCAACTTTCATGAGTGCACAAAATAGTTGGACATTGATTGTCACTTAGTAGGGTACTGCTTCAAATCAAGCTTGCTCATTTCTCTTCATTGTCCATCTTCTGAGCAGATTGGTGATTTTTTCACGAAATCATTGCCTTCAACTTTCTCCCATTTTTGGCTTTTCAAGTTGAAGCTTGGCGATCCACACCAACCTCCAACTTGAGGGGAGCGTAATAAGTTTATAATTCAACTCATGAGAAAACCCGTCACAATATTCAAATCTATCGGGGTAGATTTGTAATTATTTTCCATTTTTGTTATTTGTTAGCTGACATACGATTATAACTCATTTTCCCTCCTATTTTATGTTTTCATTTTCCATCTCACACATAATGTGGATGTATTAGAGTAGTTTGTGTATCTCTCATTCATTTGATTCAATAAACATTCAATATTTACATTTCTTCCCTTCAACACTAACTTCATCGCTCTTCCTCCATTGATGCGGCGTGTCCAAGAGCTCTAGCACCGTTGTTCTTTATCTCTTAACAAACACAAATATGAGATATTATTTAATTGTAATTTCTGGATTTTTCAAATTCCTTGACCCTTATTTATAAAACCATGAATACTCAAAAAGAAATAAATTGCCCAAGGAAATAGGAAATTTTTTGATAACGAAATGGTAGGTAAAATAATACTTTCGAATACAAAAGTTGGGAAGCATCCAAAAATTTGGGCACATGATGCAAAATTTCTGGCGCTGGGGGGGGGGGGGGGGGGGGAGACGAGTTGCTGTTGACTCCATAACACATGGAATGATTTGCTAATAAAGAAAATAGAGAGAGTTTTTTGCCAATTAGAGATAACACAAGGTAGGTTTTTGCATTTTACTGGGAGTAAAAATGTTTATTTCTTAAAAAATTGGAATGAAAATGCTAAAACATTTTGGACGAAGTTAATTATCCATGTCAAAATAATCTCCTGACACCATTCAAGCGTGATTCTCTTTCTTTCTCGGACGATCGCATAAGGCTACATATGCCATTTTGCTACGTAACATGCTATAAGGCTTAAAATCATAGGCCTCGAAATTTTGTCAAACACTTTACTCATTTTCGCAAAAACCGATTACCATTATGAGAACTCAGAACTGTGACTCCCCCAAAATGCCTCTGAGCAAGAAATCTTCTCCATCGGTGAAAGGGACGCTGAATGGTTCATCGGTCAGAAAATCTAAGCAGGTTGATTCCCATGCTCAGCCATCAGGTTTGTAGTAATGATCATAACAGTAACATTGATTATCAACAGTGATAATAAATTGGGATAATTACAATTACACCCCCTAAGGTTTTGTGTAATTACAAAGACCTCTCCTAAGGTTTGAGTAATTACCATGACCTCCCCTTAATTGTAAGCGATGATTACAATTACACCCCAGAAGATTTGGTGTAATTACAAAGACCTTCCCTCAGGTTTTAATAATTACAATGACCATCCTTCTAACAAGTGATTGTATATGCGTTTCCAACTTTGCCCTTGATCAGTTATACTGTTTAAATGAATTTAAATGTCTTGTTGAAAATACATTATTTTTATTTAATTTCAAGAACTTGCATGTAATATTAAATAAATTAATTACTAAATAACAAATTATTAATGAATATATTAAATTAATTTTAACTATTCTCACATATATTTAATTTTATTGCTCTTATCGAAAAAATGTTTAATTTTACTACCCAATATTTCTTGACGAGAAAAACCTATTGGTATGATAGTAAAAGGTAAACACTTATGTTATAGTGGCAGAAATTTTAATTGTAATTTTATATTACAACATAACTTCTTTAATAATTTATTTAAAAAATGTAGGTATCTCCACTTTTAAAAAACTGTTAAGAATGCCTTTCAAAGTACATTTAAAAAATACGTATTATTAGTGAAATTATTTTGTAACATAAAATTACAATCAATATTTTATACCACTATGATAGAAGGGACTATCATTTATTCTCACATGAGTAAAGTTTTCTCTCGTCACGAAACAATGAGTCACAAAATTAAATATATGTGACAATGAAAAAAATTAATTTAGTATATTCTTTAATACTTTTTTTTAGTAATTAGTTTATCTAATATTACATTCAAGCTCTTGAAATAAAATAAAATATCACGTACTTTCAACAAAATATTTAAATTCATTTAAACAATAGAATTGATCAAGGGCAAAGTTGAAAATGTATTTACTCTTACTAGTTATAGGGGAGATGTTTATAATTACACCAAACCTCAGGGGGTGTAATTGTAATCATCATTACAATGACTTGTTATGGGGGAGGTCATTGTAATTACTCAAACCTTAGGGGAGGTCTTTATAATTACACCAAACCTCAGAGGGTGTAACTGTAATTATCCCTAATAAATTTGTATTGTGCAATCGTATTCACCTGCTTTGGTTTGCTTATTTATCGGTTGTGGTTGTCTTTTCGGGGGTGGAAATGCATTTGAAGTTTTAACTTTCCTAGGAGCTAGTGCTTTAACTGTAGAGTTTGTAGATTATGTTGTCTTGCTGGTATATTCCTTAGTGTTAAAATATTTCTTGGTTAAGTTTCAGAATTGTTCTTGTGTGATGTAGAATAGATTGAAAAGGTTTGATACTCCCAATAATTATCAGAAAGTGTTTTTTGTCTCATTTTTTGAATAAATATTTTCACTTTGCATATTGACCACTTACAACGTATTCGTTGTGTGTTGTAGAGGAAGAAGCTAAAGGTTCAGGTGAAGCTAGTGAGGTTACACCAATTGCTAAACCTCCATGTGAGTAACACCTGGCAGTTTCATGCGTTTCACTCAACGCGTAATGCAAAACTTTGCAACAACTCGAAAAGAATTCAAATGTCCCGAAAGTGGAATCTCACTACGACAAAAAGGGTTTTGCCTAGGGCAAGACCTTAGCCAAAAGTCCTTTTTTGGCTAGGGAATATTTTTAGGAAATATCCGTCGCCCAAACCTCCATAGGCAATATTTCTTTCCTAGGGAAGCTGCTGAAAATGACTATTGGCTAGGGAAAGCCGTCACCAATGTTTATTTGCAACGAACTACTTCTTAGATATTAAAAAAAGCAAAATTGCCCTTATAATATTGACGACGAAATTTCCCTAGCCAATGCTTATTAGCGAAAGCTATATTTCGTCGCCAATAAGTTTTAAAAAGTACAAAATTTCTATTGGCAACAAGAACATACTCGTCGCCAATAACCAAAAAATTGAGAAAAAAGCATTGGCAACAGAAAGTTTTCATCGCCAATAATATTCAGAAAAAGGTATTTGTGAGGGTCATAAAAGAGCAAATGGAAAATTACCCCTGTAATCTATGAAATAGGCGCATTACCCCCATGTAATCTTAAAATAGGCGAATTACCCCCTGTAATCCTAAAATACGTGCACACCGCCTCCCTGTCGAATTTTTCATGTATTTTTACTTGTACTTTGTCAAATTTTATTATTAAAATATTTATTTTGTATATTTAGTAAGTTAGTAAAATATTATATCATCTTTTTGTAATTTAAAGTAAAAAACAATTAAAACAATAGATTTCTAAGAGGAAATGATAAGAAGAAATTAATCCCACTCTCACATTTTGGCAAATGAGTTACACCTGATTCTATAAGAGGGTATATTGCACAATTTGAAGATTACAGGGGGGTAATGTGCCTATTTATCTTTTACAGGGGGTAATGCGCCTCTTTTGCACATTACAGGGGGTGTTGTGCCAAAAATTCTTCATTAAAAGTAATTAAACAAATGAATTAAAAAATTAATTTCAAACATTTTTGAAATATACTCTGATTTAAATTATATATAAATATAAAGGAATAAAGTAATTATAAATTTATTTGTAATATTTATTAATAATATATAAATCTAAACTAGTTGACGTAGTAAATATGAAAATTGTAAGATTGAAGGAATATATGGAAAATTATAAAAGCATGGTAGAACTTTGGAGACGTGAGTTTATTTAATGGGAGGAGTTGAAGATTTGAGTAGTAGATGAGTTTGTGAATGAAATGGTAGGGTATTTATAGAATGGAACCAATGCATTGGCTAAGAAATTTTCCGTATGCAATAGTCCTTGCCTAGGGACAATTCCATAGGCAATTGCCTTAATCCATTTTTCTCTTTTTATTTTGTATATTTTGATGGATGAAGGTTATTGTCTACCAAAAACAAAATCTGATTAATCATATTTTCCTCCCATAGATTTTGTTTATCGTCTTTTGTAATTTCATTTTTTATGAAATTCAAAGGACATTCGTATTCATAGTTTAGAAGTTTTGTAAAAGAAAAAATGAAACAGAGGTTGTTTTGTAACTTTTAAGTAATCACACTTTCCGCTCTAAATTGTTTGTATCGTCTTTCGTAGATCCATTTTTTTTTTTTTTGGAAATCAGTGCTTATATTCCAGAAACCAAACAGTAGGGTGCAAACAGCAGCCCTTAGTACATGCATTACAAACCACAACAAACCGCAACAGAACTCAGACATCCTACCCTTACAAAGTAATCCATCTCAGCTAAGCAACCAAGGCACCTGGCCTAACTTCCTAACCTGTCACAGTACATACTCATTTTAGTGTGCCCCTTAACTCTAGCTTTTATCTCTTCAATGATTCTAGCACTTATGTTCTCTTCCCTCTTGTAAGATGTGTTGAATACTACTCCATTTCTTTCCCTCCAAATGGCATAGACAGTCTATGCAGCAGCCATTTTCAGTACTTTGCTGTGCATTCCCTTCTTTTTTGTTCTCTCAATGATCCACTTCAGCTCCTTATCCCACTCCTCAGGTTCATGCCTAATCTTCATCCACTTCATCACCTACTTCCAGCTATCCCCAGTCACTTTGCAGTTAAACATTAGGTGATTCAGACTTTCCTCTTCATCACAAAAGGCACACTTAAGCTCCACATTCATGCCAATCTTTTTCAGTCTATCTTTTGTATAGAGCATGTGTTGGCAGCATAACCATAGTATGAAGCAGGCTCTGGGTTTAGCAAGGTTCCCATAGAAGATTTTTCTCCAGTTCACCTTGGCTTTATTTCCTCTAATGCTCCAGTAAATTTTTCTTGTGCTGTATCTCCCCTTATCTACTGCCTTTGTCCACTCCTCATTGTTCCTCATATCTTCTCTGATTTTGAACATCCTTTTGATGATCCAGGAGCATCCAGTACCAGGCTCAAAGCTAGTCCAGTCTGCATTATCCTTCATATATATACAGTGAACCCACCTCACCCAGAGCTTGTCTGCTTTTCTGGCCACATCCCAGAGCATCCTTGCAATGTTAGCTCTATTCCAGGGCTCAAGCTCAATGACATTCATCCCTCCCTCTTTCTTGGCATCACATATATGCTCCCAAGCCACTGGAGCTTTTCTACCAGCCATATCTTTCCCTGTCCATAGGAAGATTCTGCATCTAGCTTCAATGAGACTTAGCACTTTTTTTGGCATAGGGAATACTTGTATCCAGTAGTTTGCCATAGAGAAAATAATGCTTCTGATCAGTTGCATTCTCCCTGCATAGCTCAGTAGTCTGCTGCTCCAGTGGGTAATTCTGGACATGATCCTGTCTATGAGAGGGGTGTAATCTTCAACCCTGAGCTTCTTGCTGGCCAGAGGGACCCCTAGATACCTCACTGGTAATGCCCCCTCCATGAAACCTGTTTCCTCCAGGATCCTCTCCCTGTCCTCCTCTTTTGTACGTCCAAAGAATACTTTGCACTTAGCATGACTAGCTTTCAATCCTGTGGCCTTAGAAAAGAGTGTAAACCTGTCCATCATGAGTTTAACTGATACTTCATCCCCTTTACATAAGAGCATAAGATCATCTGCAAAACAAAGGTTTGTGATGCCAAGGCTCTCACACTTAGGGTGAAAGTTGAAGTTTGGCTCTTTTCTGAGTTCTTGAAGCTGTCTATGAAGATACTCCATAATGAGCACAAAGAGTAGAGGGGATATAGGGTCCCCCTGTCTCAAGCCCCTCTTTGCAGTAACTTCCTCAGTAATTTCTCCATTGACCATATACTCATAAGTAACTGTCCTCACACAAGCCATGATCCAATTGATGAACTTGCCAGGGAATCCCATCTCAGACATGATCATCTCCAGGGCCCTCCATTCCACTGTATCATATGCCTTTTGGATGTCCATTTGAATGATATATCTAGGGGAGCATCCCTTCCTTCCATATCCTTTCACCATCTCCTGTGCCAGCATAATATTATCATGAATATTCTTGCCAGGTAAGAAAGCTGATTGGCTGTCATCCACCACTTTGTTAATCACCTCCCCCAGCCTTGCAGTCAGGATCTTTGTGATGATCTTCAGGATAGTGGTACAGCAAGATATAGGTCTCATATCCTTCACAGTTCTAGCATCAGGTGACTTTGGTATTAGTGAGACCAATGTGCAGTTAAACCCTCTATACATTTCCCCTTTCTGGAAGAACTCCCTTACTGCCTTGCTGACATCTCCCCTAGTGATTTTCCATGTCTTCTTGAAAAATAAAGCATTATACCCATCAATTCCTGGAGCTTTCAGATCCCCAATGTTGTTCAATGCTTGTATGATCTCTTTATCTTCAATGGGCTTGATCAGTTTGAGGGCTTCCTCTCTAGGGATGGTTCTACCTATCCTGATCACAGTGATATCCACTCTCTGGACCCTATCAGCTGATTCACCCACCAAGCTCTTGTAGAACTTGATAACTTCTTCCTCAATGAGTTTCTATTTAGTTAGAGTCTCTCCTGTCAATGCAGTCAACTTATGCAGTCCCTTCCTCTTATTTTTCTCCTTTGTAGATGCAAAGAAGTATGCATTGTTTCCATCACCTAACTGAAGCCAATCATTCTTTGATTTTTGCCTAAGTATATCTTCCTCAGTTTGATGTTGGTTGAGCAGATCTCTTTTCAGCTTCTTGCTCTCCTCTAGTAGGTCAGTATTGAACATATCACTTTCAATAGCTTTTTGTATCTTCTCCAGTTTGCTCCTAGATTCCATGATTTGTTGAGATATACCAGTGTACTCCCTAGCAATATTCTTCATAGGCTTTTGTAGTCTATCCAGCTTTCTCCAGAGACATTGCATAGCAATGTGACCTCTAACTTCCTTGTTCCAGCTTTTGTCAACTTCATTGTAAAATCTACTATCCTTGGCCACAATATTCATGACCCTGAAGCTGGTATGCTTAATCTTTCGTCTCCTCTCCAGAACCCCTTTAATCATTGCATGGTCTGATATACCATTAGGGCAGACTTCAAACTTGATATCCTCATGACTAGTGTACCATTCAATGTTAGCCATTGCCCAGTCAATTCTAGAGTAAATCAGACCCTCACTTTGATGGCTGTTGGACCATGTGTAGTGAGGTCCAGTAGTTTGAGCTTCATGCAACTCCAAGTTGCTCATCATCTGGACCATGTCTTCATACTCTTGTTGTCTAACTCTGTTGCCCCCAATCCTGTCATTCAAGTGCATGACATTGTTAAAGTCTCCCATGCTAAGCCATGCCCCTTTTTGTATTTTGCCAATCCTCTTCATGTCTTCCCATAGGTTTTTCCTCTGCACCAGGGTATTATGTGCATATACTGCAGTTAGCCAGTATTGGAATTCTCCTCCAGTGCTATTGACTTTCATGTGTATCATCTGATCAGTTTGGTAAGTCTTCTCAATAAGGACTTGATTAGGGTCCCATAGGCACCAAATACGCCCATTAGGATGGCTGTTACAATTGTCTTCAAAGTTCCATTTCATCTGAAATCTCTTTCTAACCTTACTGGCTTTAGTTTCCTTCACTCTAGTTTCCACCAGTATGACAATGGCACAATGTAATGTTGAGAGGTAGGAGCTAACCTCTCTGCACCTTGTCATTTTATTCATGCCCCTAATATTCCAAGATAGGATCATATTCCTAGATCTAGCTCCCCTATGAAGCCATCTCCATGCCTTAGGGGGGCAAATCCATTATGTGTACTCCCTTCCTTTTGCTTCTTGTTCTCACTTCTCTCCTTAGTACTTTTTTTGTTAGACAGTACTGTGCTCCATTCACTTTCCTCCTCTTCCCTTTGTTTATTCTCTGTTTGATTCCTGTCTGCCTCACTTTGTTCCTTGACCAATTTTCCTTCTCCTTCTTCCCTATTACTGCAGGCCATTCCATTCTTCTTCTCAGGTTTAGGCACCCATACCTTTCCATCCTTCCTTCCATTCTTTTCCTTGCTCTTCTTCAGTTCACAGTTGTGTCATAGTCTCAAGCATATGTTGCAGTACTGTGGCTTACTCTCATAAACTACTTTCTGTGTTACCTTTCCCCTTCTTGGATCATTCAGTCTGATCTCCTCCTTCAGTGGCATTGATACATCTACTTCCACTAGTATCCTAGCATAGGATACCCTCAGTTTCTTAGATGTGCATTCATCTGTGACCACTGGCGCCCCTATTGCACTAGCAATCTTCCCAATACTAGTCTCACTCCAAAGATGCACTGGTAAGTTTGGTAATGTGATCCATAATGGCACTATCTTCATCTCATCAGTTATGGAGAATCCAGGCTCCCACTTCTTCAGGAACATTGGTTTGCCATAGATAGTATATGGTCCTCTTGTCAGAACCTCCTCTCTATCCCTCTCGTTTTGAAATTTCAGCATAAAATATCCTGAATCATGATAGTATATTTCAGGCATTGTCACAGAGCTCCACACCTTTTCTATGAACAGTTTCACTGCCTTCATAGTCAGATCATCATTAATGACATACATAATCAGAGTGTTCCCCCAGAATTTGATTTCAGACTCAATGTCCTCCTCTTCAATATCCACTTCTATCTCTCCTTCTACAATTTTTGGGGCAAAGAATCTAATAGCTTTACCATGAGTTGGATCCCTGTTACCTGTAATAGCATCAATCCAGGGTGATTTTGCCTTTTCTGGTTCTCTATATGTTTCCTTGTGTATGCTCAGTGGAGGGAACTGCGAAGCTAAATCCATCCTAACAATGTTCTCCGGCGGCGGCGATCTACTCCCCGTCGGTGATCCTAGCTCATTTGTCTCCTCCGTATCTTTCTTCCCCCCACACTGTTCGTTTCCAGCCAATCGTACCTGGATTTGGGATCTGGTGGTGATCGACGACTCCATCGCATGTTGCTGCGTGGTCGCCTTCTTCGGCGGCCTTCCCACGCGCCGCATGGGTGACGTCACTCTCTCTGCCACGCGCTATGTGTGTTTTTCGCACCTAGTGGAGGTGAGGGTTTTTTAAAACTATTCGTTTTGTAGATCCATTTTTTATGAACTCCAAAGGCACATTCGTATTCATAGTTTAGAAGTTTTTTGGTAAAAAGAAAATAAAATCTGGGTTGTTTTTAACTTTTGAGTAATTACACTTTACCTTCTAAAGTTTTGTTTATCGTCTTTCGTAGCTCCATTTTGATGAACTACAAGGGAACATTCGTATTCATAGTGTAGAACTTTTTGGTAAAAGAAAAAACTAAATCTAGGTTGCTTTGTAACTTATAATTAATTATACTTTTTCTCCCATAAAATATGTTTATTATCTTTCATAATTGTGTTTTGGATGAAATTCAAAGGAACACTCATATTCATAGTTTAGAAATTTTCGGTGAAATAAAAAATTAAATTTGAGTTGTTTCGGAAGTGTTTTCAAGCTTTTGCATAAAGACAACACAATTTCCTAGATGAATAGTAGTAGGTTTTACGGTTTAGGACTTATGGTTAGCGTTGGGCATTGGGGTGTATGTGTTTAAGCATTTTTGAATTCGGAAGTTAGAAACAACGATTTAACGCATTACATATCTTCGTTTTGATGAAATTTATAGACACGCTCGTATTCATAGTTTATAAGTTTTTGGTGAAATAAAAAATGAAATTGGCGTTGTTTTGTAGCTTTTGATTAATTATACTTTTCTCCCATAATTTTTATTTATTATCTTTCGTAATTTCGGTTTTGATGAAATTCAAAAGAACCTTTGTATTCGAAGTTGAGAAGATTTTCGTGAAAGAAAAAATGAAATCAGGGTTGTTTTGTAGCTTTTGATTAATTATAATTTTCATCCCTAAAGTTTGTTTATTATCTTTCGTAACGCCATTTTTGAGGAGATTCAAAAGAACATTTTCATTTGTCGTTTAGAAGTATTTGGTGAAAGAAAATATAAAATCGGGGTTGTTTTATAATTTTTGATTAATTATACTTTTCTCCCATAAAGTTTGTTTATTATATTTCGTAACTTCATTTTTGATAAAATTCAAAAGAACCTTTGTATTCATAGTTTAGAAGACTTTCGTCATAGAAAAAATAATATCGAGGTTGTTTTGTAACTTTGATTAATTATACTTTTCTCCGCTAAAGTTTGTTTCTTATCTTCCGTAACACTGTTTTTCATGAAATTCAGAAGAACCTTTGTATTGGTAGTTTAGAAGTTTTAGGGGATAAAAAACTGAAATCGGAGTTGTTTTGTAATGTTTGAAAAATTATACTTTTCTCCCCTAAAGTTGTTTATTAGATAGGAGCATTGGCGCACCGGTAAAGGTGTTGTTGTGTGACTGAGAGGTCACGGGTTCAAGTCCTAGGAGGGATCTCTTGGCAAATCTGACAGGGGAAGGCTTGCCCCTTATACTCCCTTGCGGTGGGACCCTTCTCCGGGCTGCCTTTTTTTTTTCTTTTCCCCTAAAGTTTGTGTATTATCTTTCATAATTCTATTTTTTAGATAGTTTAGAACATTTGTATAGGTAGTTTAGAAGTTTTTGGGGAAAGAAAAAATAAAATCTGGATTGTTTTGTTACTTTTAATTAATTAATTTTTTCTCTTCTAAAGTTTGTTTATAGGCTTTAATAACTCCATTTCTTTTATGAAATTCAAAGCAACATTTGTATTCATAGTTTATAAGTTTTTGATTAATTATACTATTCTCCCCTAAAATATGTTTATAATCTTTCATACATATCAAACTAAACATAATAATAGTTTATTGAAGAATGTAGCTTAATTCGAACAAACTTTCCAACAAAATTAAAATTCACACTTGCCAACGAAAATTCATGCATACTAAACTAAATATAATAATAGTAAACATTACAACAAACACAACACACTAGGTAAATGCAATTAAACCAACAACTTGGGCAAAAGCAATTAAGCAACATCTTTGGAACAATAATTTTTCTGAGCTACAAAAAGTAAGTATATCCTTCATTTCTATAAAATTAATTGAGTTATAGCATGTTTGAGATTCTTAATATAAATGATATTGATTGGTAGAATAATTGTTCGTTATATTATTTTAATTTTCTTAGATAAAAATGGATTATGTCGTCGATAGGACTTGGATGTAAAATAGGATATATACTGGTTATTTGAAAGAACATTGATGATAGAGGATGCTGAAGTATCCTCACGAACTATCTGAAGGAGAAGGCCGACACTCTGTAAGTCAGCGCCACTTCGTCCACCGCCGACTCTATGTGCGCCACTGCTACTATGCCCCCTCTTTGTGAGGAGATCGAGCTAGTCGAACACGACGATCGAGGAGGACTGCCCGACATGTCTACGTACTAAGTCAAAATTAACAAGTTAGGTTATTTCTAAATATGGAGATGACCTAAAATTTAATCATTACTAAGTTGTAAAATTTTCTAAAGGCTCTTACGATGTTATAAAAACTAGCAGTTCTCCGAGATCTAATAGAAATTCCTGAAGGCATACGTACTAACTTTCAATTCAACTAAACAAACTAACATCTATAAAGACAATATCAAATCAAATAATTACACAATAGCTAACATTTTATAAAGCTATAACAACATTTTTATAGAAATACATAAATTGAGAAATCAATAAATAAAAGACGGCGTGCATAAATTGAAAAACACATTAAATAGATATTACATTGCGTAGATTCCATGAAGAGAGATTACTAAAAGAGGCATCATTTCTAGGTTATATATATGAGTTCCCTAAAAGAATCATGATTTCTAATTTATAAACTAATTCTTCTAAAAATATAATCATTCCTTAATCAAAGGCATAACCGATATTGAAAAACTAACGATTCTACAATATTTACCATTACCTAATGGGATAAATAATTATTCTACAATATCTAACAATACCCTAAAGTATAAATAGTATTTAAATGCTAAACTAACAATTTAACACACACACACAAATATATATACTATTAAAAAAGTAAATATAAAACAAAAATGAAAAGAAAAAAAAACTTACAAAAACTTCTATTGCGAAATGGGGTGATTCGATCGCCAAAATGGGCCATTGCCCACAATGGGGACTGCAGCCTCGCTGCACGGCCCAGGTGGGCCGGAGGTAACCTGTTAGAAAATTTCTCGCCAGGGTTTCGGCGGTTGGATTCCAGTCGCCACTAGTCGTGGTGACCGAAATTCGGTTGCCCCTCTCCGAACGCGAAAGACCTCAAATTATTGTAGTGGTTTGTGTTAACAATTGTGTGTGGTGTTCAATATTTTGTATATAATTTTTATATATATTCTAATATTGTGAAATTACAAAATTTATCAATATAAAGTATGACTCAAACATAACCACAATTTTTATTTTAATGGATACCCATGAAGTATGGAGTAATTACACAAACCACCCCTCATGTATGAGAAATTACAATACTACTATTGTGGCCTATTTTTCTCATAAAGATTATTAAAGTTTGTTGAATGTAGATTCATGCCACTCGTTTATTTTGCACACAAAATAAAAAATAAATTAAAATTCTCAGAAAAATAGCCATTAAGCCTACTTTATTTCATGTAAAAAAGGCAACAAATAATATCTTGAAAGTTAAGTAAATTGTCGACGGAGGGTAATTTATGTAATTTGTCAAACATGAAGGTGGTTTATGTAATTAATCCATACTTTAGGGGTAGTATGTGTAATTCATCCTCACTTTAATTAGTAAAAAGTAAACTTTTGATGTTAGCAAACTCTTAAAATAAGGTATAATCAGCTTTCAGTCTAATTAAATCACTTTTGGAGTTTTTGTTGACAAGTTAAAGCCACTAAATTACTTATTTTAGTCCCTACTTTTAACTTTTAACTTGTGGTAGTTATTTCATGTATAATTTTTCTATAGCTTTTTTATCTAAAATTTGTTTCCAAACACTACCCACTTATGACTTACACAGTTTTTTTTACAACTTTTTTCTCAAATTATGAGTTTATGGTTTTAAATAAGAGTTCGCAAACACCATCTAACAAATTAGCAAAAAACTCTTCAAATGCCAAACAATAGAATTAAACCCATTTTGATGTTAAAATATTTGCAAAAACTTCTTTTGATGTTAAATGATAAAAAACAAAACCGGCCCTTTTGAAGTTAAGAACTTCGCACAGAAAAATTAAACAAAATCTCCCTTTTAATGTTAGAAAGTAGCAAATAAAGAAAAAACTAATTATTTCTCCTAGACTTTTCAATTTTATCATTCTTCTTTTTTTTAAATAAAATAATCAGCCCATGCACGAATCCTAGATACGCCACTAGATGAATTAAATTTTCTTTTATGTTTATACTTATAGATATACTTAGTACTATGTTTAAAGTTCTCAAAGATTTTATGATATATCATTTAATAACAAATAAATTTAAGTTATTTCGTACGACATAAGAGCTATACGTGACTTTTCAAGACAAAAGATACAACCAAATAATAAAAATCAAACTCATCCTTATTTAAGGCGAGTATATCAAGGCACGGCCTTGCTAATTAATGAAATTGAACGAGATCTCGTGCAGAGTTTTTAGAAAAATCAATGAGGCGTATATAAATCTGAAATCGTGAGATTTTAGAAGACTAATGAATCACACAAAAATTATGAACTGTTGAAATCACATGAACAAGAAAATTAACAAACGACTTTCGCCTCTTTAGCGCATGAGCTCCAATTTCCAACTATTAGATGATATTGTTTTATGTTGTATGAGTTAGTATTTCAGTAGATTGTTTTTACGTATATACCCTTGTAATTAAGTAGCTATATGTACTCTTAGTGATTAATGAAATAATTATTCACTTTCCAATATTGTTTCTCTTATATGGTATCAGAGCTTAGGCAACAAGAGGTCTTGAGTTCTGCACGGCCGCCTACCTCTACAATCGACTACCTATTGTGTTCTTGGGTTCACGTTCTCCGTTTGAGGCTCTATTTGGTCGCTACCCTAACTATCTGGGTCTTTGCACCTTTGGGTGCCTATGTTTCCATCATCTTCGACCGTACTTTCACGGAAAGCTCACCCGTCCATCTCGGGAGTGCATCTTTGTGGCTTACTCTACGTCGCAGTCAGCATATAAGTGTCTTGACATTATTATGGGTCGGCTCAATGTATCACGGTATGTTCGGTTTGTTGAGGACTGCTTTCCTGGGTCATTTCGACCCGCCCTAGATCCAATTCACGTGGCCCACCTCGCGAACCACAGCCTCGTCTCTCTTGGGCCACCTAGGGTTCCCACGGTTATACCCGCGGACCGCTCTTAGGCCAGCTATGGCTCTGCCTTTACTGAACCCTAGAGCTCCGCTTCCTAGGCCCACGGCCCAGTATCCCAGTTCGTCACTTCAGGTCGTCGGCCCACCATCTAACCATGTGGCCCATCCACCTTAGTCTATGTTGATCGCGGCCCACACACCTCCTCGGTTGATCGCGGCCCACTCTTTGCGGACCGGCTCGCCTGCGAACCAAGGCCTTGACCCCGTGTTGCCTAGTGTTTTGCCCTCCCCACGACACGTGGGACGTCTTCGTCCACCCCTGCACCGTCCGACCTAGTTACCGCACTGCCATATTCTCAACAACATCCAATGGTGATGCGGTCACAGTACAACATATTCCGTCCTATGACTTACTCTGCTACCAAGCACCCGATCTTTGGCTCTACTGAACCTAGATCGATTCGTCAAGTAGTCGCTGACCCTATGTGGTGTGCTGCTATGCCTGAGGAACTCACTGCGCTCACCACTCATGGCACTTGGTTCTTGGTTCCTCCGCGTCGCAACCGTTATTGTTGGCTCGAAGCGAGTTTTTCGAATAAAATGTCATTCTGACGGCTTGATTGACAACTACAAAGCTCGTTTGGTAGACAAAGGGTTCCATCAGCTCCCCATCGTTGCCTTCAAGGAAACCTTTAGTTCGGTTGTCAAACCTGTGACCAAATGGACTCTTCTCACACTTGCTATCATGCATTCTTGGCACTTGCGCCAGCTTGATATCAGCAATGCCTTCCTTCATGGTGTTCTCACTTAAACGGTCTACATGAGTCAGTCTCCCGGGTTTCTTGACAAGGCTAATCCCGACCATGTCGGTCTCCTCCACAAGTCTTTGTATGGCCTAAAGCAAGCTCCTTGGGTGTGGTACTTTGCTCTTAGTGCAACCCTAGTTGCGTACGGCTTTGCTATATCCAAGTCCGACACGTCGCTCTTCCTTCTTATGCGCGGCACACTCCATCTTTATGCACTGGTCTACGTCGATGATTGTTGTCCTCACTAGCTTGTGTTCTAAGACCTTGTCCTCTCTTATTGAGCAGCTCTTCAATAAATATGTGGGAAAAGACTTGGGTGCTCTTAGCTACTTTTTAGGTGTTGAGGCCTCTTCCTCTCCCAACATAAGTACATCCTTGACTTGTTCTCCCGGCACAAGATTGATGGCGCCAAGCACCTTTCCACTCCTATGGCCCCATCCTCGGGTGACGTGGTTGACGCTACCAAATATTGTCAAATTATTGGGGGACTTCAGTACCTTACTCTAACGCATCTGGATATTCCTTCTCGGTCAATAGACTGGCTCAACGGATGTCGGCTCCATATTCCACTCATTGGGTTGCTCTCAAACATGTCATTCGCTAAAGGGCACGGCATCACGGTTTGTTGTGATGCACATCTTTCTCTCACCGCCTTCTCTGATGCGGACTAGGGTGGGGATGCGAGTTCATGGGACGTCTACATCCGCCAATTTCATCATGCTCGGCTCGAACCCCATTTCATGGTTGTCAAGAAAACAAAAGGTCGTGTCCTGTCTTCAACGGAAGCGGAATACGGCGCACTAGCATCCACTACCGCTGGGGTTCGTTGGCTTCAACACCTCTTCTGGGATGTTGATATCTCTCTTTGCTCGCCTCCTACGATCCGTTGTGATATTATATGGGCCATGCGTTTATCCTCGCATCCGGTGCAACACTCTCGGACCTTCACTTTGTTCGTGGTCTCGTGCCCAAAGGTCTTCTCAGTGTTGTACTTGTCAACACGCTTACGAAGCCTCTTGCTCACATTAGATTTGAACTACTTCGCTCCAAAATTTATGTCCATGATGGAACGTCAATTTTGAGCAGGCGTATTAGATGATATTGTATTATGTTGTACTAGTTAGTATTTTAGTAGATTGTACTTTATGTATATACCCTTGTAAGTCACTATATGTAGATTAATGAAATAATTATTCACTTCCAAATATTATTTTTCTTATACCAACCAAATTATCTCACTATAATAGAATACTGTGAGTCCCAAGCGACGTAGAAGTTGAGGATTCTATGTGTATAATATTATCTGAATCTTGAACCAGTAGAGAGAGTCATTTCATGTTCGCTATCAGATTCTACAAAGTGCGGATGCCCCGAAAATACTTTACATTGTGGCGAATAGTAGGTACGAATTATTTGAATTGAGTTGAACGGGTCGTCAGATCTTCACTTTAAAGTTAATCAATTATTACACATCCTACAAATTCAACTTGAAACAATATCTACTAAATGACAATCTCTCTAAAGTAATTGTTCTATTAAATCAGTAATGATTGATCTGGAAGTGCATGTTTTCGCATTTGTGCAAGTCATAATTAGACCATGCTAAATAACCAAGATTTGAGGCTTGATCGCAGAACTTGTTGTTGGTTTTGTTTATATAATTAACTTGCACTATTAGAGATTTGAGGGTTGATCGCAGAACTTGTTGTTGGTTTTGTTTATATAATTATTATTATTTCAATTAAACGAATTATATAATCGCCACTACACAAATTAAATTAACGTGAATTCTGAGAAGGCAGACCATACCAGCTTGAAATTTCCCTACGGAAGAATAGTCAGCGCGCTCTAGGCGTTTACTTATCAAGTCAAAGTCCTTTCATAGTTCGGAAATCCAAATGTTCTATCAAGACCGGTGACCATATATATATATATATATATATATATATATATATATATATATACACACAGATATATACTGTACTAGACCGCGTACTTCCTGTTGGAATCATCTCTGATCAATTATTCTTTATTAGATATACCTTTCGCGGAGTTTTGTATTCAGTTCGTCACGTCATTTTTATATGAAAATAAGCATTTATCAAGTCAACTATAGCTCTTTATTATGCACATTGCAGTTTAATTTTTGGGATAAAAGCATCAAAACCCCTAACCTATGGGGTGTTTTGCGCTTTGCTCCTTAAACTATGTTTATTAGCGCTTTGCTCCCTAAACTATAAGGTGTCTGTGCGATTTGGTCCTTTTTTGCATTTCGGGCAATTTCCGGCCATTTTTGGTCGGAATATTCCCCTCTAGCCGACTCATATGTGTTGTACTAGATGTATAATAGTAGTTGGTGAATAAAAAAGACAATAAAACACCTCAAAGTGAGGAATATTCCGGCCACAAAAAGACCATGAAGGCACTACGAGATTTGCCCATTTTCGGCAAGTTTCGGCCATTTTTGGCCAGAATATTCTCCTCTACCCGACTCATATGTGTTGTACTAGATGTATAATGATAGTTGGTGAAAAAAAACACAAAAAAACACCTCAAAGTGAGGAATATTTTGGCCACAAAAAATCGAAAATGCAAAAAAGGACCAAATCGCACAGACACCCTATAGTTTAGGGAGCAAAGCGCTGATAAACATAGTTTAAGAACCAAAGCGCAAATCACCCCATAGGTTAGGGGGTTTGATGCTTTTATCCCTTAATTTTTTATTTAAACTTATAGCTCTTTCTGCACTTTAATTTGTCGTCTAAACATAGGTTCATTTCACTAAGTATTTCTTTTAAGTATGCCACGATAATTATCCGCTTTCAAAAGTAGGATATTCTATCAAAAACCCTTGCGTTTTTTTGCGAGTGATAACTTTACATGCATGGTCCAAGAACATAGAAGAAATTTACTCATGAGATAAAAAGAAAAAAAAAATGCCCATAAAACACAATCTGTTGTAGAGGGAGGGAGAAATCGATCATCATAAATGTAGATAACAAGAGACTCAAGGGCACAAAATGCAAGGAGATGTCCACAAATAAAATGATTGGGCATTTTTATCTTTAGAAAGTTGCTCACTTGCGAAAATACGTGAGAAGTCTTGATAGAACAAGTATTCGATTTATGAAAGTGAAGCACTGCCACACTTACGAGAGGTGCAGTAATCAAATGTAACTTTTGGAATTTAGGTGATAAAATGTAAAACAAGCAAAGTAGAGGTGGAAAAATGAATATAGCTACATGTTACAAATTTGTAAAAAAAAATATTGTGAATATAGTCATTCTACGAAAAAATTGATCAATAGGTGGTATCACCAACAAAATTAGATTTCACCTATGAAATAAGGAAATTATGTCGGTGAAACTAAAATTATCGTTGGAGATTTTATCAATGTCGTCGGGAATTTCATCGGTATTGCTCATTTTTCTTGTAATTCAAATGTGTAGTTTAATCTCTACTGTATTATTTGATCGAGATATGGTAAAAATGTAGCCCCGTTAAAATTTAACACATTATTTATACGACATAAGTTTAATTTCTACGGAAGTCGGTAGGCAATAGGGCTGCGGGAATGCCAACAAGGCTCTTACGCATTGCTAGCATGAAGATTCTCCCCTCCCCCTCATATACAATACTAGAAACGCTGGCGCGCGAGCCTCATGTTATCATAGACGAGCTTGTTATGGTCTGACTGTCGCAAGTCGCTCTCATATGACTGCCTCAACGTCGTTTGAGACCTCAAATATGCTTCATGCACCTGATCCCTCACAACAGCCATCTGGGCTTGGTGCTCCGCCAACTCACTCCGGCTTGTTCAATTGTCTCATTTACCCACTCCTTATCTCCTTTAGCGTTTTTCTTTTTAACTCGGCCTAGCTTGTATATCAACCCCATAGGAAAATCATTAATCATCAACCTCTCTTTTTTCGCTCTTTTACACCACGATTAAAATATCAATACGACAAAATAAAGCTAAATTTAAGTAACAAATTTAAAGAAGCAAATAAACTACCAAATAAAAACTTGCATGTTCTTCCGCGAAAGTCTGGCCTGAATGCCTCCCACCAAACCTGATCTTCTTCTTTCAATTGTCCCTATTTATCTTGGCTTTTTTACACATATTCTTGTGTACCGGTGGCACGGGGTGTTTTTTCAGGTCTCGAGATTACTCCATCACTAGACTCTCTCGCACCTTATAGGCTACGAGAAAAGCTTTTGGTTCAACGGAAACCCGCACTTTAAGGAACAAGGTTAGGTAATAGCAGTTAAATATATAGGTAAACTAAGTGAATGTTATAGGGTGTTGCGACTGAACTTCACGCGGGGTCAAGCTGCCTACGTATCTTTTAAGGAGAGAGAGCCAGGTCGGACGTATTTCGTAACCATGATACCCGTGCGAAGTTGTCTCTGATATTCTGCCTCCAAGGAACCGTGTGAGTGTGTATAGACCCTGTAGACCTATTGAGCGTTCCTCGGGGACTTTTGGTCATGTTGCACTGTCTTAGAAGTTTTTTGTGCAGTATTGGCTCTTAGGCTCGAATTGGACAATCTCTTGGGACGTCACGTAGTCGAGGCCCGATTGACCGAAATATCAACCCATGTTGTGTGTTAGTCTTATTCGGAGATCCTTTGGGTAGCCTGATGGCGTTCTAGTTCACCTCGCCCTAGAGGTTTGAGATCGGGACCTCGGGCAATTTGCACCACCAATTTGTCAAATTCCCAGTCAAAGTTCTCATACTTAAGTCCAATTGTTGACATATGAATGTCTATGGAAAATTCTATGAGAAACCACTCTAAGTATTTATGTTACCGTACTTTTGGTTGATGTGGAAACGTCTAACGTCGAATTAGTTGACGTGCCACAAATTGACGTGGAATTTATTGACGTAGAATCAGTTTACGCATGGATTAGATGTGGAATTGATTGATGTGGGATTAATTGACGTAAAATCAATTGATGTGCCACGGATTGATGTGGAATCGATTGAAGTGCCACAGATTGAAGTGAAATGGATTGACGTGGTTTCTCTCACTAGAATTCTAGAGAGAAGCTAGAGCATCCAAGCTTCCAAGTGAGCTACAACTCAAGTGTCAAACCCCCAAAAATGAAGAAGTGAGGGGGTATATATAGAAAATGGGGAAGGGTAACGCATGAGAGAGCATACCCACACACACTAAAAGTGTGAGAGACAAAAGGGTGCACCGTAGGTTTGGTGCATCCGTACCACAGTGGATCACACCCCAGTATGGACCGATGATCGACGTGCCACATGGCATGTTGGATTTGACCAACATCCCACGTGGCAAGTTGGGTTTTGATCGATGCGGTTTTCCCGACATGGTTTTGTTCGATATGGTTTTATTCGACGTGGTTTTATCCAACGTGGTTTTACTGACGTGGTTTAGTAAAAGCGTCAAAGTGTTTTGCATTTTTTTAAAGGTAGCGAAATTATGGCACACCAACTGTCCTGTTACGGTAATCTAAAAAAGCCTTCTCATGGTCTTGTGGAATCCATATATCGTGCCTGGGACGTATATCGGGGTTCTCAACTATCCGCTCGAATACTCTCTTATGTGTGCTCAAGCATTTGTTATAACGCATGTGGCCAATCTGCTCCCATGTGTCCCTAACACGCAAATCGTTGTCTTTGTTTCACTAATATTGTTCTCGTACATTTTAAATAATTGAAATGATTAAAATAAATAATAGATAAGAAATCATTATAGTTATATATGTTTAATATTTTATACTGTTTTTAGTCAAGAACTTCCACAAAACCCTTCCCATACGTTTTGACGAAATGGTTCCGAAAAGTTTTGGAATCTAAAGCACGGGCCGTTTACACAGCTTCTTCAAAGTAGCTGAAATAGACGAACTAATGAACAACTGGTTCCTCATCGATCCGAAATGTGGAAAACATTTTGTCCACTCTCTATCATCGGGTTCTCTAGAATAAGTGCCCCCTTCCCTGACGCCAATGATTTCTCTCTGTGTCGCCATCAACGGGGGCTGTGAGGTCCTGCCTCTTCTGCGTCAAGAGACGATGCCGGCCATACGTCACTAGTAGGCAATGCGGGTGAAGCTTCGTGCATATCTGAATCTGAAATATGCGCCGTGCCATGAGTCAAAACTCCGTGCATATCTAGGCGGTGGCGTCAGTTCTATCTCCACGTCACAAGAAAACCATATGGGTCCAAGTCTAGCCTAGTAACCGGTACATCATCATCAAGGGGGTCGTGCTGAAATTGCAGGACTCTATGTGGCGGCTGACTTCTAGTCGGTTTCTTCCCCTCCCCCCTCTACCCAAGACGGTCCCTCTTCTCCACCTGACATCTAAATTAACCAACAAAAATATCAATTTAATCGTCCCTAGATTTCACTAAACTATATTTCAACCTCAAAAAAAAAAATTGAATCTTCACAAGTGAATTCTAATAAGAAATATATTTAATTCGAATTTATACCCTATAATTTTCTTCACTAACTAAGAAATTTAATTACCTACCCTAAAGTTTTCTTAACTCGGTAGTTATTCAAAAATAACCCTAAAAGTTTTATTTAATAATCATATTCCTACAATAAAGTTCCTATTAAAATCAAATCCCACAAAAACTTTAAACTTGACAATTGAGTCCCTATTTTTATTTTAACTACACTTTCTATCCCCAAAACGAATTTCTAAACTACAAATTTATCTCTAAAGTTTAATATTAGAAACCAAATACTAACTAAAAAGATCATTTAAGAATATTTTCTACCCTATAGTGTCCTAACTTACTAGATATTTGCAAATAAGCCCAAATCTTCTAATTATCTTATTCCTACAACAAAGTCCCATTAGATTATATTTCAACTCCACAAAAGCTTTAAACTTGACAGTTGCATCCTTATTTTTTTTCCAACTATATTTCTGACCACAAAATTTCTACTAAAAATCAAGTTAAACCCTAAAGTTCAATCTTTTCAAAAAACCAACATAAAACAACAATAATCATACAACTAAATCATAAAACAACAAGAATCAACAAACATAATCACAAAATAATGGAAATAATTCAAAATACTAAACTTTAAGTTCTCACAAATATAAATAATGGATCGTTTTTCAGTTAAGTTACATCAAAATGTTGCTTGTCAAGTGTAGATCAATTATCCATAGATTTTGGGGGTGAAAATCGCTGGTAATCCCCAGAAAATGGGGTCAACGGCCAAACGCTATGGCCAATGGTGTGTGTGTGTGTGGTTTTTGCAAGCAAGGGAGCAATTTTGTGTTGAGATGTGTTACAACGCAAAATTTCGTAGCAAGACTAAACATTTGCAACGTAATTTTGCGTTGCAACGCACGTGTTTCAACAAATGAATGTGTTGCAATTCCAGGCTGTCCGCAACTTAAGCTGATTTTATGCATCGAAATCTAGGCAATTGCATGGAAAAATTGTGTTCACTACATGATAACTACCTCATCTGCGATCGCCATGGCAGTCGCAGATGAGGCTTAAGAGGTCGCATAAAATTCATCTGCGACCACCCATCGGACGCAGATGAGTTCAGTCGTGTCTCATCCGCGACCGGCAGGTGGTCGCATTTGACCTTATCTGCGACCGCGAAACATGCGGTTGTCTGGCGATTGCATATAGTTTTTGCAACCGATTAGCGGTCACTGATGACATCTGGGTAATCCGCGATTGTTTATCGGTCGCAAATTTCCCCATGAGAATTCGTGATCGCTGAGCGGTCGCCAAAAAACCACTTGGTCTTTGGCGACCGGTCGATGATCACATAATGTGTATGAGTACTCGTGACTGCTGAGCGGTCGCGAAAGACAAACATGTGTTTCGGGACCGTCGAGCGGTCGTGAAAGACCAACATGTCTTTTGGGACCGCCCGACGGTCGTAAATAGGTCACGAGTTTAAAAAAGACCATCCCGACCGCCTGGATAATAATCATAGCTTGCGACCGCCTGGTGGTCACGATTAGTATGAATATTATTCGTGACCGCCCGACGGTCGCGAATAATCTGCGTCAAAAAAAATATCATATTTCGTATTAAACGGAAAATTATTGGGGATTTAGTGGAAATTACATATAAATAATAGGCAACGAAGTAATACAAGAACAAAACAAAGTAAATAATAAAGTAAAATTAATAAAATGAAATGAAAGTATTAATAAATGAAGAAATATTGCAGAAATGAAGAAACAAAAAATTGATGAATAAAAATACAAATGAAAGATAAAATAGATGAATTAAAAAATAAATGAAAGATAAAATAAATGTAATGGGTGTTTTTTCTTTGAATTTGGAAAAAGAAAAGAACAGAAAATGAAGTTTGTGTTGGGTCTTTTTATTTTGGATTTGGAAAAGAAAAAAGGAGAAAAGTGTTTATTGTTTGGTGTTTTTTGTTTTGGATTTGGAAAAGAAAAGAAGAGAAGAGTGTTTATTGTATAGTGTTTTTATTTTGAATTTGGAAAAGAAAAGAAGAGAAAAAGTGTTTATTATTTGGTGTTTTTTATTTTGAATTTGGGAAAAGAAAAGAAGAAGAGAAAGCTTGTGTTGGGATTTATTAGAAAGTATTGAAAAATTGAGAGAAGAGTGGTGTGTGTATATAGTAGATAGGGTGAATTTTTAAAATTTCAAAAAAATTCAAATTTGCCCCCAAAACCCGCCTATTTCATGTGACACAAAGACCGTTGGGCGGTCGCAATTGTTTTGAGTCTTAAGTTTTAAAATAATTGCGACTGCCTAGCTGTCGCGAATACCTGTATTCGCAACCGTCAGGCGGTCACGAATAATATTCATCATTTAAATTTCAATTTTATGTAACAATATCGATGTGTTTGTGATTTTTAACAACAAACCTCATTATAACATGTGAATTGAAGTAATAGATGATTTCAAAACTAGTAATTGAGTTATTGAATACTAGATTGAATGTGATTGCGCGGGTTATTAAAGTTGAACGCATTTTTATGTTCTACAACTAATCATTATGTAAACATATTAGCTATAGTTGATATTTGTTATTATGCTTTAACGATGTTAATTAATGTATAGATATCATTACGAGGATGAATTAGTAGATCATCCATATATATGTATCTAGATATTATTTATATTATCGTTGTCGTTTAAAATTGTAAGAATCTTCAAAACGGACCATATAATGTTTGCATATAATGTTTGCATTTGCAATGAAACATTGTAAATATGGTTGTTTTTACTATTACTAGGATAATCATCAACTAAACAAACAACGCTCCACCTCAAATCATCAGAAACACATCATTTTTAGGTATGAATATTTTTCGTGACTGCCCGACAGTAACGAATACGTGCATTTGCGACCGCCTGATGGTCCCAAATAGCAACGACTAGTGATGATTGCGTCCGCCCGGCGATCGCAAAAACTAACGGCTAGTAACAACTACAACCGCCCAGCGGTTGCAAGAGCCATTTTTTGCCTATAAGAAGACCCTTCCCTACTCTTCCAAGATTCATTCCAATGTTCACTCATTCCTAAAGTATCCACATTTTTTTTCTCTTACTATCTCAATTGTTTATTTTTAAGAATGTAATTTGTTACTTAGTTCTTACTTAAATTTATTTATTTGTTGATAGATAATGTCGTACACTTAACGAGCGCAATCGTGGTGGATGCGACATTCTCGAGGCTTGTTCTTTCACACTTCCAGAAGTACATTGATTGTTCAATCGCGCTATAACTTGATTGTGCATGTTATGATATAAATTGATTGTGTTATGAATTGTAATTCCTTGCTTAATATTTTACAACTTAGATAAATATTGGATTATCAAGACAATAAATTTTGGATGTACGATAGATTCGATAGAGATGGTTATTTGCGAGATAGTTTTGTGGTTGGGGTTCAGACGCTCATTGAATATGCTACGCAACAAGCCGGGTACTTTGATCTCCAATCGCATATTAGGTTCCTTTGCACGAAATGCAATAATTTACAATTTTTCAGTAAATACGCGATACGTGATCATCTTCAAAAGTCGGGATATACGCCTGGATATTTAGACTGGGGTTTCCACAGGGAAACGTCAGAAATGGCTATATCGTGGTATGTGCCCGATTCCCCCAGCTCATCACACACTAATATTCCCGACAACCCAACATACGTTGATGTGTCATTTACAAACATGGTCGTGGATGCAGGTGGAGGTCGATATGTTGAGGACGAGGCCACTAATAAGGATCACAATCCAGAAGCGAAGGCTTTCTACAAATTGATGCACCTAGGAAAGGTGAATTTACTTCGTGGTCGATGGGCTCCGGTAGACTCTGATGATAGTGGTCTAACCCAAGATCCAGATGATGTACGCGGGGTCGAGCGTAGCTTTGCTGCATCAGAGGAGTCCTCATCGTCAAATATAAGTCGTCGCCGTAATGTAGGAGTCAACGACATAGTTCCCTCACCCGACCCACGAGATCGTGGTGGGAGGGATGGCTCTGCTCTAATGCTAGGCTCTGTACCACGACCCGAGTGGATAATAGGTACGATAGGTCTCCAATTTTCAATTACATGAATATTCCAAAAGGTAAGATTGGCAAAATTATTCATGTGATTCATGCTGCTACGTCGATCTTATCCTAAGGAATGGGCAGACAGGAAAAAACGAGGAATAAGTCTTTGACAACTTAGTGAGATTCATACAAAAGAAGTGTCAATGCAAGAATTAACAGTGATTCAATTGATATATTTCTAGGAGTGATCTTACCGATAAAAATAATTTAACAAGATAATTTGATGTAACAATGGTTCCGGAATATTCTGAAAATAGTTTATGAACATGTGCGTTAACAGTAAACCAATCCAACCTTATACTTCCAAATACTACCTTATCCCTCCCAACGAGGAGCGACCTTGCAAACAAAACAGACGACATGCTCGAGTACATGTCGATCCAACATGTGGGTTACAGCCAACTCCTGACTACAAGCGGCGCCTAGATAAATGGTTATCAAGCGAAATTACTTAAACCGACAGTCCTTACTACCCGACTGTAAATCTACTCAATCCCTAGGCCCAATTTCCCAAAGGCGTCCCAATTGGTGATAACCAAATAAGCTAGTAAACCAGATAATATCCGTTGCTCCTTGAGCTACATGTCCCAAATATAGTTCGTTGCTCTTTGCACAGTTCAAGAACCAGCAGAGGAGATAATGATGAATTACCATGATTATGAATTAATATGTGATAAATAATTAATGGTTGAGTATGATTTAACGATGAGTAAGGAAATCATCTTATGAGATGAGATAAGATGCAAAAATAGGAATACGGTGAATAGTAGGTTGTTCGTGATTTGGTAACGGGGTAATGTCTTTTTTTGTCCAAGTTCCTCAAGGCGGATGCCAAACTGGGCCAGAACAAAATCAGAAATTCCTCACCTTTATTTGTACGGATAATCTTGCGCGTCGTTGATTAATTTGTCAAACCTTTAATAACATTAAGATAATATCAGTTAACTGAATAATCGTAACTCACCACTATAAACATATGTATTATTCAACTTTCGTGTTGATAAAATTTGAGGATACTAATTTGATTTGACAATAGATCGTATTATATATATGTGAGTATCGGTTACAAGTGAATGGTCTAGCAATACAACGAGTCTATCTCAAATCAGGCCTACACTATGTACCTCGCGTAGACTTGGTCCGGAACACCTCGAACCAATGCCTCGATGCTTGGATAGCAGTGGGATATCAGTGACTAGATCGGACGTACGTCGGTGATTGTCTTCGATATGATATCGATGATGCCCACCGACGTGATATCGGTGATGTGGTGGTATGACGTGTCGAAAGTGTAGGAGATAATCCCGATATCGAATGCAATATCGAGAGTCAGATCGGTGATGTATTTCGATGTGATGCGTGGTAGCTGAGGGATAATAATTGCTTGCTTTGGGATCCGGGTACCGCGTATTTATAGACCTCGGGATCCGGAGACCACAGTAACATATCGGTGATTATTACCGATATGACATCAAAAGTGGCCCCCGATATGGTCCAATATGGGCCTGGTTTGGGCCAGGCCCAGTATGCGGGAAATGCCCATATCATGTAGTCCCCCAATTTGGGGATTCTTGTCTTAGAGATAAAAATTCGCAAATTTAATTTTAAATTTCTGGGTTACCTGTACCCCTCGTCCTGCCAGTTCAAATGACGAAGGTCAAATATGCGGGGGAATGCGCTTTGTGATGAACTTCGATGGGTCCCCTAATGTAGTGGACGCATAGTTTGAGGTCCTCGTTTGAATTCTACGTTTATTGGCAATTGAGTTTGTTGTAAATATGGAAGTTGCACTTTGAGAATTGTGATGGGGCCACCGATGTAACTGTTATACGTTCGAGGCGTTTTGCGTAATAGGATAGGATATCGGGTCTCAACGTCGATATTATGTCGAAACTCATATTCGATATGATGTTGAAAGTATTCTTCGATGTGGTTAAAGCTTCTGTCTATAAGTAGGGCTTGTAAGAGACTTTGAATGTCATAGTTTTCTGCGTTCTCTCTGTCGTTTAGCGTAACCACATCGGTATGTATATTGGTAATCATATTCGATATATTCCCCAACGTGTGTTTCGATCTCGTCGTTGTACTGGATTTATTTATTATTATTTTCTCATGTCGATACTCTGATTTTTCTGCAGGTGCATTATATTTTTCTGAGATATTCCGTCATAATGGGTTTCAGACAATTGATGCTTAAACTTCAAGCCGACCGTGATGCTCAGAAAGCTGCTGAGATAGCAGCAGTCGTGGTGGCGGCTGAAACAGGGTCTGCGTCTAGCTTTGACCTGAATAATGTTGCCACTGAGGTTCTAGCAGAGGCATCGGGAATAGAACAACCTCCCACTACCACTGTAGTTCCTGAACGTATTAGTGAAGAATGTTTCGAAAATGTTCCTGCAACGGTTGGGTCCTTTAACCAAGACATTCTTGATGTTGTGGGGGGCCTGGATGGTGCGGCCAATCTCTTGGAGGTGTTGACCTCGAAACAGAAAGGTGGGGTTCATTCGCCTGTAGGAACTGTGTTGACGGAGAGACCAATTGCTGGGTCTCCTTTTAGTGAGTATGTAGCTCCACGTTCTGAGTCGATGGCCTACATCTCTTTGACCGAGAACGTTGGAGGTTCGGAATCGAATACCCCTGTCGACTTGGGTGCTTTAGTGGATGCGCCTTTTACCGTGGGGTCGGGTTCTTCAAGCCCGAACCCTATTAGCGGCAAGAGAAAGGAAACTGTTTCAGGTACGACTGACAAAGGTAAAGGGCCACTGCAGGGGCCCTCAATATTGGGGGGTTTTGCCCCTGTCTTTCCTGGGATTCCGATTACGAAGCCTGCCATTGACCTGGCTAGGATATCAGGTAATAAAAGGTCTCGTGAGGGGACTGTCCCTAATGTCCACCCGTCTTCGAGTTCGGGCCCCATGAAGGCAGATGCAGTCAAATCCTCCAAACGAGTAGAATTCCCTGAAGCAGATGATGTACGGGGAATGATGCGGGATTTTCCTCCTCCAGCAATTGTGCGGGTGCTCACAGAATTCGAGCGGGCCCAGAATATACGTCGCAGCACTCACCTGTTTCAGAGTGTACGTATTTTACATTATTTCGATTGATTTTATTTGACTGTTTAACATAATGTCACTGATTGTATTGTGCAGACGGCCAAACTTGCGGTCTTGTGTCTGAAGACAATTCGCGAGTCCAAAGGTGACCCTAACGCTGTTGCTGCCGAGCTCGAGGTTGATATCTTGAGGATGGGGGAGTTCAACCCCATGGTGTTAGAGAAGTTGGAGGCTGAGAAAGAGGATGCCCTGAAGACATGTCGTAAGCTCCGAGAGGAGTATGATTTGTTGAAGGGCAACTTTAAGACATTAGTGACTGAGATCGACCAAGGAAAGGCACGTGAATTTGCGGCCAACAAAGAGCTGGAAACACTGAAGGCTGAGGTGGCGGTGGTGAAGGCTGCTAACGAACGTCTCTCGTTGGAGCTCTCCACTGCCAAACTAGCTCCCTTGGACTTGGTATGTATCTTGTGTACGATATCTGTTTCTATTTTTTGTCTTGTTGTATTTAATAGAGTTCAACTTGTAGGAACGTCGTCTTAATCTCCTCCGGGTTGGGGCGGATAAGTTTATGGAAAGCTCGAGCTTCCGAAATCTAATTTTGAAGGTTCGAGATGCAGCATTTCATGCTTGCGTAGGGCAAGTATTGAGAAATGACGGTTTCAAGGACTCCCTCGAGTTGAGTGGGTTGAACCCAAGGCATGATCATAATGATCTGCCGATTGGTGGCCTAGATGAGGGGGAAGAGAGTCTGGCTGACCCTGACGTGTTCTCCGAGGTCGTTGAGAAGAAGACTGAAGGGTCCTCGTGGGAGTAGCTGTTTACTGCCTTTATTGTAACTTGAATTTATCCCTTTCCGTACTATCTCCAATTCATGGTTCTGTAACTGAATATTTATTTCTCTGTTGTCTTCATAATATGTGACTTTTCGTGGCCTTGTTGTCTGATAACTTGTTGATTTTTTTATTGTCATGATGATAGAATATGCAGTATTCCAACATCTGAGCCGCGTTCATTTCGTTCTCGTATTTAATGAGATTCGTTTAATCTGTTTGTTGTCAATCAAGGGATGATTAAAATTTCCTCGGGGTTGGTAGAAACATGGGTAATCTGCCACTGTTTATGTGTTTAGGATCGACCCCACTATTACAGGGGATATTCTTCTTGTGGTTAGGGGCCCATAGGGCCTGCCTTTTCACCTAGTTTGTTTATGGAATTTTCAACCAATCGGCTCTTCACCTAGCGTATTTTATGGGATTTCCACCCAATAGGCTCTTCACCTAACTTGATTTATGGGATTTTCACCCAATAGGCTCTTCACCTAGCGTAATTTATGGGAATTCCACCCAATAGGCTCTTCACCTAGCTTGATTTATGGGATTTTTACCCAATAGGCTCTTCACCTAGCTTAATTTATGGGATTCCCACCCAATAGGCTCTTCACCTAGCTTGATTTATGTGATTTTCACCCAATAGGCTCTTCACCTAGCATAATTTTATGGGATTTCCACCCAATAGGCTCTTCACCTAGCTTGATTTATGGGATTTTCACCCAATAGGCTCTTCACCCAGCTTAATTTATGGGATTTCCACCAAATAGGCTCTTCACCTAGCTTGATTTATGGGATTTTCATCAAATAGGCTCTTCGCCTAGCGTAACAGTTCGCGTGGGTAGGAGCCCATCCCGTTATCATAGGGAACCCGCGGCCGTTCAAATGTTTAGCGTCGACCCCGTTCTCACAGGGGATATTTTTCTTGTGGGTAGGGGCGCATCCCGTTATCACAGGGAACCCGCTACCCTTGAAATGTTTATGATTGACCCCGTTATCACAGGGGATATTTTTGTTGTGGCTAGGGGCGCATCCCGTTATCACAGGGAACCCGCTACCGTTGAAATGTTTATGATCGACCCCGTTATCACATGGGATATTTTTTTTGTGGGTAGGGGCGCATCCCGTTATCACAGGGAACCCGCTACCGTTGAAATGTTTATGATCGACCCCTTTATCACATGGGATATTTTTGTTGTGGGTAGGGGCGCATCCCGTTATCACAGGGAACCCGCTACCGTTAAAATGTTTATGATCGACCCCGTTATCACAGGGGATATTTTTGTTGTGGGTAGGCCGCATCCCATTTTCTTTGTCTTTTTCTTTATGTCCCTTGATGACTCTATCGTCATGGAGTCTATGGGTCAGTAAGCCCTGTAAAACATCACAGACAAGAAAAAATTTTCGATGTAAAAGCTAATATGAAAGCACGAAATGATGCGCATCTGTTATCTGCGGCATGTTCCCTCAATCTGGGAATTTCAGTTTTACGCAAGAAAAGGTGTTTCCATTGCGTTCTAACAGGACTGATGTACCTGTTTGCACCTGTTGTACCAGTTTAGATGGATAATATTGTCCGATTAGGACATATCCCTGCCTGAAATATGAGATTCCACAAAGCAACAAATAAAAAGGTAATGACGAATAACGGTCGAAGGCTAGGTAAACCTAACCCGCCTACGTATCCCGTTGAATGGGGAATCAGACCGGCGTAGTTCCTCATGTTTTAAGTTACACGCCGACCCACGAAGGGGCAAAATAAGAGATAACGGTCGAGGGCTAGGTAAACCTAACCTACCTACGTATCTCGTTGAATGGGGAATCAGACCGGCGTAGTTCCCCCTGTTTTAAGTTACATGCCGACCCACGAAGGGCAAAATAAGAGATAACGGTCGAGGGCTAGGTAAACCTAACCCGCCTACGTATCTCGTTGAATGGGGAATCAGACCAGCGTAGTTCCCCCTGTTTTGAGTTACATGCCAACCCACGAAGGGGCAAAATAAGAGATAACGGTCGAGGGCTAGGTAAACCTAACCCGCCTACGTATCCCGTTGAATGGGGAATTAGACCGGCGTAGTTCCCCCTGTTTTAAGTTTACAGACTAACCCACGATGGGGCAATGTTTCCATTGTTCGAACATAATTTAAAAACTACTTAAAATTTAAAATACTGTTATGTTTGCTCATCGTGGTGATCACTCTGTGCGCGGAATGTATTCTTGGTGTGGGACTTGTATTTCTTGTCTTCTTCTGATTCTAGGGTGCTTCAGCGAGTCCACATAGCACATCCATCCTTGTATCTGGTCACCTAGAATTTCGCCGACTCCTTGAGGTGTCGGGAACTTAATCTTCTGGTAATAAGTAGAGACCACTGCCCTGATCTGGTTGAGCGCCGGTCGGCCAATGATGGTGTGGTAGGGAAACGGGATGTCGACAATTGTGTATTTTATCGGTGTCACCCGGGTGCGTGGGCTTCTGCTAAACATGGTGGGCAATATAACTTGTCTAAGTGGTACTACCTCTGCTCCGCCGAATCTGGTCAATGGGGTGGATATCGGCTTTAGCCGGTCCGGGGCTATCCCCATCTGCTCATAGGCTTTGGAGAATATCAGGTTTGTTGAGCTTCCGTTATCCACCAACACTTTATGCACCTGATATTCATCCACATTAATCGTGATAACGAACGGGCAATCTAGTTTCCCTGTGGTCAAGGCCAATGGGCTAAGTTGCTCCAAGTCTTTCCTGGTGAAAGAGATCTCATGCTCCAAGTATGCTTCCGGCATGATTGCATTGGTATACCCGATGTAGGCTCCACCCTGGAGTCTTCGTGTTATGGTTTCTCGGCCGTGGGCCGAGTCAGCTCCCAAGCCTCCACCGTTGATCACATTTATAACTCCTCTGCTCGGGGCATTCACTATGGTCCTACCACGCTCCTCGGGTGCCTCGATCATCTTCTACTTTCCTCTCCTGGGTGAGTAGTCTTTTCTCGGGGATAAGGAAAGTTCTGCCTCTCTGGCATCTTCCTTCGCGCTCCTGACAAACTCGACCAGTTTCCCTTCTTTAATCAATCTTTTGATTTCATTCCTCAGGTGTGTACAGTCCTCCGTCCTGTGTCCAGGTTGACGGTGGAACGCGCAGTATTTGCCTGATGACTTCATCCCGGGAGTCTCATTCAACGGCCTGGGTTCTGTCAACCATCTGTTTCTTTTTGCCACGGCCATCACCTCCATAATGCCTCTATTTAACGGGGTGTACGTCCTTGGGGGCCTTTCCCTGTTGTGATCTCTGTCTGCGTTCCTACTGGAAAACGAACCCTGACGCATTGCCATCATCTCGTCCTCGTAAACCATTTGGTTTGCAAGCATGTTGATCTGTGCTATAGTGGGCTCAGTCAATTTGATTAGCTCCCTAGCGAACCTGCGATGGGTCGTACCCTTTAACAGCATCATCATGACCTGTCCGCCATGCGGCTCATCCACCTTCAACAGTTCATCGTTGAACTTCTTCATATAGTCCCGGAGGTTCTCCCTTTCCCTCTGTTGCACAGCACCGAGGTGTAGCAGATTGGTCTTCATTCTCTTTTGGCTAGAGAATTGGTTCTCAAATTTTTCCCTTAGTTGCTCGTAGTCCGTTATGGATCTGGCCTCCAGCCTGGCGAACCAATCCAGTGCAGTGCCCGTTAAAGTGGTGGATAGGATCTTTGCCTTTATGTTTCTCGAGTAGTTGTGCAGGTTCAGAATGCTATCGACCTGATGTAGATGATCTGTAGGATCACATCTTCCGTCGTATGGCTTGATCATTGGGATCTTGTCCCCTCTTTGCAATACCTCAGCCTCTATCTCATCCGAAAACGGGGTCCTACTGCGACCCTTCCCATGATTCTGAGTCACCTTCCTCGTCAACTCCGCCATCTCGCGGTCTAGCTGTTCCAATCTTCTTGATATTACCCGCAGTATTTCTGCATCCTCATTCTTTGAATATGCAATTTCGATGCGGTCGCGACCGCGTCCCATCCTCCGGATTACTTCCGCCCTCTCGCGGTCAAGTCGTTCCATCTTTCTCGCTATCTCTCGATCCAGGGTCTCGGGGTCCCGTCTCTCAGCCCTGTCGTAAGCAGCAGGCGATATCTCTCTGAAGGAGTCCCCCGTATCCTGCTGTTCATCATATCCTTGCCTTGCCCTTCTCTCACCCGCTCTGAATTCATGGGGCCTCGCCCGAATGTCCCTTGCCTTTTGCTCCGCCAGTCGTAGAAGCAAAGTCTCCAATGTAGAGTCCAGCGCCGCTCTTACAGAGGCGTTGATCTGCGCTTGCATCTCCGGGGATATGGCGGCGGGGTGAAAGGCGCTTCGTCCCGCGGGCATCGTCTCCCCCGGGCCGGGAAAATCCGCATCTAGCGCCTCGGTCATTGGAACATCTGCCGTGGGGTTCTCAGCGGTCAGGCTCTCAGTCGCGGGTTCCGCCGTGTCTAGCGCGACCAGGGTTGGACCTGCATTCATGGCTCGCAGCGGCCTCCTGGACCCGCGCCTTCGTCGCGGCTCATTCTGTGCTGGAGGAAGCTCCATCTCGGCTTGGGCCACTGTCTGTTCTTGGTCAGTTGGGTGTTGGGGGAGTTGCGTGTCCTCCATCCTGGCGCTCCTAGTCATAATTTCGTTAAATTCGGATCGGGTCCTCCTTCCTTACATCTCGGCGTCCTTGTCCCACAGATCGTATTATATATATGTGAGTGTCGGTTACAAGTGAACGGTATAGCAATACAACGAGTCTATCTCAAATCAGGCCTACACTATGTGTCTCGCGTAGACTTGGTCCGGAACACCTCGAACCAATGCCTCGATGCTTGGATAGCAGTGGTATATCGGTGACTAGATTGGATTTGATATCGGTGATGCCCACCGACGTGATATCGGTGATGTGGTGGTATGACGTGTCGAAAGTGCAGGAGATAATCACGATATCGAATGCGATATCGAGAGTCAGATCGGTGATGTATTTCGATGTGATGCGTGGTAGCTGAGGGATAATAATTGCTTGCTTTGGGATCCGGGTACCGCGTATTTATATACCGCGGGATCCGGGGACCACAGTAACATATCGGTGATTATTACCGATATGACATCGAAAGTGGCCCCCGATATGGTCCAATATGGGCCTGGTTTGGGCCAGGCCCAGTATGCGGGAAATGCCCATATCATAATTTAAGTAAATAACACATATTATTGATGAAAATCGTACGCGATAAAGTTTGATGTCGTACGGTTAAGTTAAATATCAAATATACTTTGTATACGTAATTTATATCTCAAGATTTATCTTAAGCAACCATATATTTATGATTATAATTGTAGTTATAATTTTTCTAATGTTAGAAAATCATTTCAAATGGTAAGTATACAATAATATCAAGTATAGTTTGATAAACTATTTAATTTGATGCATAATAAATCTTCAAAATATATTGCTTAACTGATTTATGGAACATCGTTCTTTAAATCTCTAGTACATCCAAAAATTTTAGGAATCATGACATCAAACAATTATCTTATGAAGCAAACCAGTAATTTGTATTACTTACTTAATATTATTTTATTTCAAGATTATCTTAAATTACATAACATTGTATTTATAACTTAAAAAAATATTAATACGTAACCTAATTAAGGTAAATGATCAAATAATGTTTAAGTTACGTTACATAATCATGTAAGAGGATTAGACCTCAAAAGTATATATGATAATCTTATTAAACTTATGTAAGGATATGTTAAACATGATATATATACTATTTATATACTATTGAAAAATCTCAAAAAGATTAATTCGTGAATAAAAATCATATTAAAGTGATTCTAATGATTGTTATATCTTATAAGAGTCATGTGTGAGTGATCAATAATGGAATTATGATTATTATTTTCAATCATAAACAAAGAACTTAAAGTATGTAAAATCAGCTAAAAATCGTCGTAGTTTCGAGTTTACCTCTGATCCGATATCCAAATGAACTTTGTTTCCAAACTTTTTTTGTGGCAACTGATTCTTGACATCACTAGGAACATGTGTACCCAAATGGGAATGAATATCCAAAGATTTACTATGCTAAATAAATCTTGAAAATATAGAACCTATTTTTAGATTTTCAGACAGCAGTTACGGTTTAGGAATTTCAACTTTCTAAATCACATTATTAGTTAAGCATTTTGATGAAAAAGATTTTTTCTACAATTAGTTATGTTTTTTCTAAGGTGCAGGGCCAAATGGATGATTTCAGCGGAATAAAAGTTATGGGGTATTTATGGGTAGAAAATGATGAAATAAGAACTTATGATGATTGTTTCCTTAAAGTAGACTTACTAACTTAGAGAATCATAGAAGAAAGAAGGAAAAATCGAAATGATTTTATGTGTCAAAATTGTTGAAAAAAGCCTACTATTTATAGCCAAAAAATCAAATTAAAGTACTTTTAATTATGGTCCCACTTTAATTTCTTTATCCTTGGACAACTAATGAAGACTCTAATATGATAATAGGGAGATGTGGCTGGTTTTTCTTCCATAACTTAAAAAATGATATGTCTAATTCAAACAAAATACATATAAATACATATTTATTTATTTATACATGTTAAAACAATTTAACTAAGGTCCCACCTTACTTTTTTTTAACAACTAATCACCAAAATCTTATTTCAATTGTCATAAGGGTGATATGGCTGATTTCAAAACCATTCACCTAGGGTGTGATTCTTGTTGTTTATAATAAAAAAATGAATAAATAGATATTTTTACACATATTTACTTATGTAAGTTTTTCTAGGTAAAAAAAATTCATGATCAATATGTTCATGTAAAATATATTTCTTAAAGATATTTGAAGGATATAAGATAATAAAAAATAGTTAATTTTCGTTCAAGGACTAAAATGCTCTCAAAGTTTGGGGTCAAAATGATATTTCCAAAAGTTTGAGAACAAAATTGTAAATTTATATTTTTGTTCAAATTTCAGGGCGTTACAATCTCCCCTTCTTAAACGAATCTGGTCCTTAGATTCTTACTTCGATTATTTCGAAATTAAAGTGTTATTGTTCCATCTTTTATTTTTCAAAATCAGTGTAATTCTTTCCGACTAGTGATTTATCCTAGTATATTCTATAATATTAAAATTTGATTCTCGGACTTTTGAAACATTAAATTGATTAAATAAATTCTTCAATCTAAACTTAAAAATCAAATTTCTCCTTAGGATACCGTTACAATAAATCCTCACATCTTTGGTTGAATCAATACTTTCAAAATAAAGATATTCATAATTTAAGTTGAAAGCTCTGAAATAAATAATTTGTTGATGCAAATGACGAGGTCAATGTTTATAATTTTATAAATGATTTGTGTAGAAGATTATTTTTTATGCTTGTCTTTGAAAAATACGAGGGTCGGATTTGTTTTGATTTTTGCTAAAAATAAGAATGTGTAAATCAAAATTTGAAAGTTTTGACATTATAAGGGCTATAATTATAAGGGAGAGAATACACATACTCAAAAGATGTGTTATTAATCAAGATGCAATACTTCAGTCTAACTTACACAATTATAAACTAATTTCAAAAGAAAAAAAGTGTAGAAAAAGATGTGGCCAGCCTTAAAAATACAAAAGCAAATCATGTGGTAGCGTTATTCCTCGGTTAGAAGAAAATCAAGTAAAGATTTATAAAGTTTACTACAAGAAATATGTAACTCCATGAAATTAATCCATTTTTGGTAGGGAGAAATAAGATGAAGAATTGTGTGTATTTTGTAATATAAACTAATTTGTATATAAAAAAATTTATGGCTAATGTAGCCGTTTATAGGTGTTGAGAGAGAAACGTATTTTTTTTTAATTCAAATATGATTTTTTTTTACTAATTTGAAATATGATGATTGGAAATAATTAAGAGTGGACGGGTATATCTTTTATTTGTTTAAGAAAGATGAATTTATGTTTTGAAATTATAAACGAGAACATGTTTAAAAGTAGTCAGAAAACTATTTGAGTTAGTACTTTTAAAATACTAGAATAAAAATATTTCTTTTTGGTCGATGTCTTTCCTTTTGAATGATTATCGTTAAGAAAATTCACAACTACTACTCAGAACAGGAAGAAATATATTTGTAAAATAATTAGAATTCGTTGAAGTTTTAAGTTTACTTATTAATGAGTAATTTGTAATCTCACCAAGGAAAAACTAAAGAGAAAATTAAGGTAGTAAACAAATTCAAGTTTTATCTGAAGCGTCTATATTAAAATTTATGTAAACATTTCTTCTTATTAATAGAAAACTTAGAGATCTTAAATATTTTGTTTTCTATAGAAGGAAAATGTGCTGAAGTAAAATGGTGTGAATGTGGTTACCTAATTTTTCAAATTAAACTATAAAATATAGATTATATAAGAAGCTTTTGAAATAAGACACAATCCTTCTGAAACTTCCTCGACACTCTCAAAAACTATTTTAGATTTTGACATAACATGTTGGAGAAGGTTATATTGTGAAATGATTTTTAAAGGAAACATAGTTTGCAAAAAAAGGAAATAATTGGAGTTCCACTGCAACTTGGATCCTTTCCAGGATTACTCCGAGTTGAAGAAGGTGTGTTACCACATTAGTAATCTAATAAAGGGAACACTTATTCAAGAAAGAGGCCGAGTTCACAAGGAAGTCCAATTCAACAAGGAAACAACAAGAGTTACCAAAACTGTGAACAACAACCTTGGAGTGCAAGTTTCAAGAAACCTATATATAGGTGTGAAGTTCATCAAGATGTTTACAAGACAATAGTGCTAAATAATCCAAGAGATTAATCATACGTTGTATTGTCTTTGTCTTGCTTTTGCGAAGTTTTTGTATCAACTAATTTAAGTCTAGTTCTTAGAAGTTAAGGAGTTCATGATTGTCGGCTTCGTTGAGTCCGATTAACAAATAGCATGAATGAATTGTTGTGAGGAACGTTTTGTTAAAACCTTTATTGGTTATTTTGACTAAGGCTAGGAAGTTTTTAATAATATTGAAAACTTCTGAAAATTACATCTTCTTGTGTTCTTTATTTCCGCTGCATATTACTCTAATCAAGAAGATCATAATAGAGTTAAGACAACGCCAGATTAACTCTCAAAGTTGTTGTGTCAATCCACGATCCGACAATTTCAATTATATAAGGTACTAGTGTAAGTTGAAGATTAATTAAGAAGACACAGTTCAAGTTACAAGAGATAGATTGCACCACAGGCTATTATGTTATTTATTATTTTTATTTGAAGATATTATATGGACGAAATATTATTTGTGCCCTGTATGTTTCAATTTTTTAGGAAAATGCTCGTTATCTTTCGAATTATTGAAAATGCCATGTAACTATGCGTTTTTTTGTAAAAATTGCCCTTTGAGTATCACATGTGAAATTCGTGCGACGTGGCCTCCAGCGTGGCTGCCACATGTAATATATTTAAAATATAAATATGTTTATATCCATAATATATATAAATATATAAAAAAAAATATATCTTTATGTCGGTGAGTTGCAGCGAGGGGGGGGGGGGGGGGGTGAACGCGGTGGGGGGTGGAACCTATCTTTTTTTGGTTTTTTTTTATTTCAGTAAAAAAACAGATTTTTTTTATTTCAGTAAAAAACAAGATTTTTTTTAATTTCAGTAAAAAAAAGTTTTTTTTTTTAATTTCAGTAATAAAAAATTATATTTATGATTTTTTACCTTTTTTATATACTTATATATATTTGATATACTTTTTTATATATTTATATATATTATGGATATAAATGATATTTACGATTTATTTTCCTTTTTTATATATTTATATATATTTGATATATTTTAATACATAAAGATATATTTTTTTTACTATATTTATATATATTATGGATATAAATATATTTATATTTTAAATATATTACATGTGACAGCCACATAGACAAAATATATTACATGTGGCAGCCACGCTGGACGCAACGTCGCCCGAATTTCACACGTGGCACTCAAAAGGCATTTTCTACAAAACAAAACGCATAGTTACAGGGCATTTTTAATAATTCGAAAGATAACGGGCATTTTCATAAAAAATTGAAACATACAGGGCATAAATAATAATTCGTCCATATTATATTAATCTATTTATTTCTTTCAAAGCATTCCTCATAAGCTAACTATATTTTTCTTATCAATACCGCTTTGTATGCCTATGAGAAGCTCACACTAACATATACCACATTATACGGGAAGAAAAATAGATTCAGATGGAAAAATCTTCAATTTGGAAGATAAATACTATTTTTGTCTTGTGTGAATCTAGTTTCAGGAATGATTTTGAGTTTCTAGAGGTAGCAAGCAGCTTGGGAAACATATTGACAGAGAGAAATATAAAGCTAGTCTATGGAGAAGGAAATTTAGGGCTAATGGAAAGTGTACCAAAAAGTGCATTTTCAATAGATGGTAAAGTGTTAGGAATCATACCAAAAGCCTTAGCGGACATGAATCTCGGTGGTCCAATCATATGTGAAGAGCTAATTATACCTAGCACGCATGAAAGAATAACAACTATGTTGTATAATTTCGATGCATTTATATCATTACCTAGAGGATTAGGAACACTAGAAGAGGTTTCTTGAATAGCTTCATGGGCTCAATTAAACATGCATCAAAAACCTATAGGACTGTACAATGTTAATGGTTTCTATAACGGATTGTTGTCATTTTTAGATCATTGTGTGGAGCAGGATTTTATGAAGCCATGGGCTCGTGAGATTATAATCTCTACATATACTGCAATGAATTGATCGACAAACTTAAAGCATATATACCGACTGTAGATCCCATATTGTGACAAATTCACTGGCAGACGACTAAGAGCAGTAGTAATACTACTAGTAGTAATAATAGTGGTAGTTAGAAACGTAAAATAGATTTAAATACGATACCCTAGTTGTGACTCTTTTAATGTAAAAATTTATGATAGCTAGTGCTTAATGCAATAAAATATTTGTTTATCTTCAAGAATAGTTTGTAAAAGATATTTGAAAATTAACGTATATCATATTTTTTAGTATATGGCTCTGATACCATATTGTGGCGACCGCGCCCTATGAGTCGCGTTTCGAGTTAGTTCAGTGTTGGCCAGACACTTTACCCAACTCAGACTAAAACACGTCTCATAGGAAGGGGTGTCACTTTCCAAGATCAACCATACACATAATGATAAAAATTGACTTTAATATACACAGTGGAAGTCTGGAAAATACAAATAATTTGACACTTTAATAACTACGTAATGATGATTATTCATTTTCAATTACATGAATATTCCAAAAGAAAGATTGGTAAAATTATTCATAAGATCCATGCTGCCACTGCAAAAAGCGAGGAATAAGTATTTGATAACTTAGTGAGATTCATACAAAAGAGCAATGCAAGAATTAATAGTGATTCAATTGATATATTTTTAGGAGTGATCTTACCGTTAAAAATAATTTAACAAGATAATTTGATGTAACAATGGTACCTGAATATTCTGAAAATAGTTTATGAACATGTGCGTTAATAGTAAACCAATCCAATCTTATACTTCCAAATACTACCTTATTCCTCCCAATGAGGAGCAACCTCGCAAATAAAACAGGCGACATGCCCGAGTACATGCCGATCCAGCATGCGGGTTACAGCCAACTCCTGACTGCAAGCGGCGCCTAGATAAATAGGTATCAAGCGAAATTATTTAAATTGACAGTCCTTACTGCACAACAGTAAATCGACTCAATCCCTGGGCCCAACTTCCCAAAAGCATCCCAATGGGTGATAATCAAATAAGCTAGTAAACTGGATAATATCCGTTGCTCCTTGAGCTACATGTCCAGAACATAGTTCGTTGCTCTTTGCATAGTTCAAGAACCACCAGACGAGATAATGATAAATTACCATGATTATGAATTAATATGTGATATATAATTAATGGTTGAGTATGATTTAACGATGACTAAGGAAATCATGTTATGAGACGAGATAAGATGCAACAATTAGACAACGACGAATAATAGGTTGTTCGTGAATTGGTAACGGTAATGTCTTTTTTTGTCCAAGTTCCTCAAGGCGGATGCCAAACTGGGCTAGAACAAAATCAGAAATCGAACATTGCCTTTATTTGTATAGAGAATAATGCGCGTCGTTGATTAATTGTCAAACCTTTAATAACATTAAGATAATATCAGTTAACTGAATAATCATAACTCACCACTATAAATGTATGTACTATTCAACTTTCGACTTTATGAAATTTGAGGATACTAATTGATATGGGCATGTCCCGCATATGGGGCCTGGCCCAAACCAGGCCCATATATAATCATATCGGGGATCACTTTCGATATAATATCGGTGATTACCACCGATATGGTAATGTGGTCCCCGGATCTCGAGGTCTATAAATACGCGACGCCCGGATCCCAAAAGAAGCAATTACTATCCCTCAGCTACCACGCTTCATATCGAAAGAAATCACCGATCTCACTCTCGATATCGTACTCGATTTTGAGATAACCCTTGTGCTCCACTGATACGTCATACCAACACACTACCGATACCATATCGACGTTGGTCATCGACATCACATCAAAGTTGATCACCGATGTATGCCCGATCTAATTACCGACATACCCCTGCCATCCAAGCATCAAGGCGTTAGTCCGAGGTGTTCCGGACCAAGCCTAATCGAGACAGCTAGATTATGCCTAGTTTGTTAAGATAAACTCGCCGTATTTCCTTTGTACTCCACTGTAACCGACCCTTACTTATATAAACGATCTATTGTCAAACTAGTGGCGCCGTCTGTCGGAACACCAGTTCCCGGACAAGGACGTCAAGATGCTAGGAAGGAGGACCCGGTTTGAATTTAACAGAGTTGTGACTAGAAACGCGAGGATTGAGGACACACCACTCCCTCAACAGCCGACTGACCAAGAACAGACAATGACCCAAGTTGAGATGGAGCTTCCTCTAGCACAGAATGCACCGCGACGTAGGCGCGGGCCCGAGAGACCACCGTGAGCCAAGAATACTGGTCCAACCACTGTCGCACCAAATACGGCGGAACCTGCTACTGAGGGTCCGACCACTGAAAACCCGGCAGCGGATGTCCCTATGACCAAGGTGCCAAACGCGGATCTTCCCGGCTCAGAGGAGACGATGGCTGCAGAACAGAGCGTCGTTCCCCCTACCGCCATAACCCCGGAGATGCTAGCGCAGATCAACGCTTCTGTAAAAGCGGCGCTTGACACTACACTGGAGACTTTGCTTCCACGACTGGCAGAACAAAGGACAAGGGACGTTCAGGCAAGGCCCCATGAATCCAGAGCGGGTGAGAGAAGGGTAAGATAAGGATATGATGAACAAGAGGATAAGGGAGACTCATTCAGAGACATATCGCCCGCTACTTACGACAGGTCGGAGAGACGGGATCCTAGGACCCTGGATCGAGAGATAGCCAGAAGGATGGAACGACTTGATCGCGAGAGAGCGGAAGTAATCAGGAGAATGGAACATAGTCGCGACCGCGCTGAGGTTACGTATTCAAAGAATGAAGACGCAGAAGTACTGCAGGTAATATCGAGGAGGATGGAACAACTAGACCGCGAGAGGGCATAGTTGACGAAGAAGGTGACTCAGAGACATTGGAAAGGTCGCAGCAGGACCCCGTTTTTGGATGAGATTCAGGTTGAGGTATTGCAAAGAGGGGACAAGATCCCAGTGATCAAGCCATACGACGGAAGAAGTGATCCTACAGATCATCTCCATCAGGTCGATAGCATTTTGAATCTGCACAACTACTCAAAAAACATAAAGGCAAAGATCATATCCACCACTTTAACGGGCGCTGCACTGGATTGGTTCACTAGGCTGGATGTTCGATCCATAACGGACTATGAGCAACTAAGGGAAAAGTTTGAGAACCAGTTCTCTAGCCAGAAGAGAATGAAGACCAACCTATTGCACCTCGGCGCGGTGCAGCAGAGGGAAATGGAGAACCTTCGGGAATATATGAAGAGGTTCAATGACGAATTGTTGAAAGTGGATGAGCCATATGAGGGGCAAGTTATGATGATGCTGTTCAAGGGTACGACCCACCGCAGGTTCGGCGGCGAGCTAATCAAATTGACTGAGCCCACCATGGCACAGATCAACATGCTCGCAAATCAAATGGTTTACGAGGACGAGATGATGGCAACGCGTCAAGGTTCATTTCCCAACAGGAATGCAGACAGGGATCGCAATAGAGAAAGGCCCTCAAGGACGTACACACCGTTGAATAGAGGCATCCTGGAAGTGATGGCCGTGTCAAAGAGGAACAGATGGTTGACATAACCCATGCCATTGAATGAGACTCCCGGGATGAAGTCGTCGGGCAAATACTGCGCGTACCACCGACAGCCCGGACACAGGACGGAGGATTGTACGCACCTGAGAAATGAAATTGAAAGATTGATTAAAGAAGGGAAATTGATCGAGTTTGTCAGAAACGCCAAGGAAGATGTTAGGGGGACAGACAATTCTTTATCCCCTAGAAGAGATTACTCACCCAGGAGAGGAAAGCAGAAGATGATCGAGGCACCCGAGGAGCGTGGTAGGACCATAGTGAATGCCCTGAGCAAAGGAGTCATAAACATGATCAACGGAGGAGCCTTGGGAGCCGACACGGCTCGTGGTCGAGAAACCATAACACGAAGACTCCAGGGTGGAGCCTACATTGGGTACACAAATGCAATCATGCCGAAAGCGTACTTGGAGCAGGAGATCTCTTTCACTAGGAGAGACTTGGAGCAACTTAGTCCATTGGCCTTGACCGCAGGTAAACTAGATTGCCCATTGGTTATTACTATTAATGTGGATGAATATCAGGTGCATAAAGTTCTGGTGGATAGCGGAAGCTCCGCAAACCTGATATTCTCAAAAGCCTACGAGCAGATGAGGATATCCCCAGACCGGCTAAAGTCGATATCCACCCCATTGACCGGATTCGGCGGAGCAGAGGTAGTTCCACTCGGACAAGTAATATTGCCCACAATGTTTGGGAGAAGCCCACGCACCCGAGTGACGCCGATAAAATACACAATAGTCGACATCCTATTTCCCTACCACGCCATCATTGGCCGACGGGCACTCAACCAGATCAGGGCAGTGGTCTCTACTTATTACCAGAAGATTAAATTCCCGACACCTTAGGGAGTCGGCAAAATTATAGGTGACCAGGATCAAGGATGGATGTGCTATGTGGACTCGCTGAAGCACCCTAGAATCAGAAGAAGACAAGAAATACAAGTCGCACACCAAGAATACATTCCGCGCACAGAGTGATCACCATGAGGAGCAAACCGAACAATATTTTAAAATTTCATTAGTTTTTAAATTATGCTTGAACAATTGAAACATTGCCCCATCGTGGGTTAGTTTGTAAACTTAAAATAGGGGGAACTATGCCGGTCTGATTCCCCAATCAACGGGATACGTAGGCGGGTTAGGTTTATCTAGCCTTCGACCGTTATCGTTTATTTTGCCCCTTCGTGGGTCGGCATGTAACTAAAACAGGGGGAACTATGCCGGTCTAATTCCCCAATCAACGGGATACGTAGGCGGGTTAGGTTTACCTAGCCTTCGACCGTTATCCATCGCTACCTTTTTATTTTTGCTTTATGGAATCTAATATTTCATACAGGGACATGTCCTAATCGGACATTATGGAAGTGCAGAGAATTGCTCGAAGAATTGGGGAGTATTCCCATAGATATATGTTTAACACATCGCCCTCTTACAGATACATAGCCCGAATGATCACACATTACTATGTCCGAAAAGGACATAGGGAATATTAAACCCTCGCTTTTTGAAAGAAGGGATTCAGGGGGCATTGCCCCAGATTATTCAATATTATCCATCTAAACAGTTGCAACAGGTACAAACAGGTACAACAAGCACGTTAGAACACAATGGTAACACCTTTTCTTGCATGAAACTAAAATTCCCAGATTGAGGGAACATTCCGCAGATAACACATGCGCATCATTTCGTGTTTTCATATAAGCTTTTACATTGAAAATTTTTCTTGTCTGTAATGTTTTACAGGGCCTAACGACCCATAGAGTCCACGACGACAGAGTCACCAAGGGACATAGACAAAAAGACAAAAGAAAAGGCTCCTACCCATGAGCGGTAACGGGTTCCCCTGTGATAACGGGCGGGCTCCTACCCATGAGCGATAACGGGACATCTGCAAAGAAAAGGCTTCTACCCATGAGCGGTAACGGGTTCCCTTGTGATAACGGGCGGGCTCCTACCCATGAGCGGTAATGGGTTCTCATGTGATAACGGGCGGACTCCTACCCATGAGCGGTAACGGGCCATCTACAAAGGAATGGCTCCTACCCATGAGCGGTAACGGGTTCCCCTGTGATAACGGGCGGGCTCCTACCCATGAGCGGTAACGGGTCATATATGAAGAAAAGACTCATACCCATGAGCGGTAATGGGTTCCCCTGTGATAACGGGCGGGTTCCTACCCATGAGCGGTAACGGGTCATCTACAAAGAAAAGGCTCATACCCATGAGCGGTAACGGGTTCCCCTGTGATAACGGGCGGGCTCCTACCCATGAGTGGTAATGGGTCACCTACAAAGAGAAGAAGATCCCCGGTGATAACGGGGTCGATCCTAAACATTTAAACAGTACCGGGTTCCCTGTGATAACGGGATGGGCCCCTACCTACAAGAAAAAGTTACCCTATGATAACGGGGTCGATCTTAAACACATGAGCAGTGGCAGATTACCCATGTTTCTACCAACACCGAGGAAATTCTAATCATTCTTTGTTGACAACAAGCAGATTAAAGAAATCTCATCAAATACGAGAACGAAATGAATGCAGGGTCAGTTATCGAAATACTGCATACTCTATCAGCATGACAATAAAAAATAAACAAGTTATGAGAGAACAAGGCTACGAAGAGTCACATATTATGAAGATAACATAGAAATAAATATTCAGTTACAGAACCACGAATTGGAGATAGTCCGAAAAGGGATAAATTCAAGTTACAATAAAGGCAGCAAACAGCTACACCCACAGGGACCCTTCAGTCTTCTTCTCAACGACCTCGGAAAACACGTCAGGGTCGGCCGCATCCTCCTCCACCTCGTCTAGTCCACCAATCGGCATGTCATTATGATTGTGCCTTGGGTTCAACCCACTTAATTCGAAGGAGTCCTTGAAATGTCATTTTTCAATACCTGCCCTACGCAAGCATGAAATGCTGCCTCCCGAACCTTAAAAACTAGGTCCCGGAAGCTCGAGCTTTCCATAAACTTCTCCATTCCAACCCGGAGGAGATCAGGACGACGTTCTTACAAATTGAACCCTATTATATACAGGAGGAAAAAACAGAAGCAGATATCATAAACAAGATATATACCAAGTCCAAGGGAGCTAATTTGGCAGTGGAGAGCTCCAACGAGAGACGTTCGTTAGCAGCCTTCACCGCCACCACCTCAGCCTTCAGTTTCTCCAGCTCCTTATTGGCCACAAGTTCACGCGCCTTTTCCTTGGTCAGTCTCAGTCACTAATGTTTTGAAGTTGCCCTTCCACAAATCATACTCCTCCCGGAGCTTACGACATGTCTTCAGTGCATCCTCTTTCTCGGCCTCCAACTTCTCTAGCACCATGGGGTTGAATTCCCCCATCCTCAAGATATAAGCCTCGAACTCGGCAGCAACAGCGTCGGGGTCACCCTTGGACTCCCGCATTGTCTTCAGACACGAAACCGCCAGCTTTGCCATCTGCGCAATACAATCAGTAACGTTATGTTAAACAACCAAATGAAATCAATCGAAGTCATGCTAAGATACGTACATTCTGAAACATATGAGTACTGCGGCGTATATTTTGGGCCCGCTCGAATTCTATAAGCACCCACACATTTGCTGGAGGAGGAAAAGCCCGCATCATTCCCCGCACAACATATGCTTCAGGGAATTCTACTCGCTTGGAGGATTTGACTGCACCCACCTTCTTGGTGCCCGAACTCGAAGACGAGTGGACATTGTGGACAGTCCCTTCACGAGACCTTTTATTACCCGATACCCTAGCCGGATCAACATCAGGCTTCCTAATCAGAATTCCAGGAAAGATAGGGGCAAAGCCCCCCAATATCGAGGGCTCATGCAGTGGCCCTTTACCCTTGTCGGTCGTACCTGAAACAGGCATTTTTCCCTTGCCGCTAATAGGGTTCGGGCTTGAAGAGCTCGACCCCACGATAAAGGGCGCATCCACTAAATCACCTAAGTTGACATGGGTATTCGATCCCGAACCACCAACGTTCTCGGTCAAAGGAATGTTGGACTCCGACTCAGAACGTGGGGCTACGTACTCACCAAAAGGAGACCTAGCATCTGGTCTCTCAGTCAACACAGTCCCTTCAGGTAGATGAACCACACCCTCCTGTTTCGAGGTCAACACCTCCAAGAGATTGGATGCACCGTCCAGGCCTTCCACCACATCAAGGATGTCCTGGCTAAAGGACCAAACCGTTGCAGGAACACTTTCAAAGCATTCTTCATTAAAACGTTCACGTACTACAATCCTAGGGGAGGTTGTTCAACTCCCGATACCTCTGCCAGAACCTCATTGGCTGCATTATTCAGATCAAAGTTAGACGCAGACCCTGTTCCAGGCGCCACCGCAACTGCTGCCGTCTCAGCCAATGCAGCTTTCTGAGCATCACGGTCGGCTTGAAGTTTTCGCATCAATTGTCTGAAACCCATTCTCAAGGAATATCTCAAAAAATAAAATATACCTGCAGAATAATTGGAATATCAGCATGAGAAAATAAGAATAAACCAAGTACAACAGCGAGATCGAAATACACGTCGGGGAATATATCGAATATGATTACCGATATAAATACCGATGTGGTTACGCTAATGACAAAGAAGACACAGAAAACTATGACCTTCAAAGTCTCTTACAAGCCCTACTTATAGACGGAAGTTTTAAGTACATCGAGAGATACTTTCGACATCATATCGAATATGCGTTTCGACGTGATATCGACGATGAAACCCGATATCCTATCCTATTACGCAAAAAAGCCTCGAAAATATAACAAATGCATCGGCGGGCCCATCGCAATTTTCTAAGTGCAACTCCCATATTTATAAGAAATTCAAATCCAAAGAAACACAGAATTCAAACGAGGACCTCGAACTATGCATCCACTGCATTAGGGGGCCCGTCGAAGTTCATCACGAAGTGCATTCCCCGCATATTTGATCTCCGTCATTTGAACTGGCGGGACGAAGGGTACAGGTAACCCAGAAATTCAAAATTAAATTTGCGAATTCTTATCTCTAAGATAAAAATTCCCTAATTGGGGGACTACGTGATATGGGCATTTTCCGCATATGGGGCTTGGCCCAAACCAAGCCCATATTTAATCATATCGGGGATCACTTTCGATATAATATCGGTGATTACCACCGATATGGTACTGTGGTCCCCGGATCCCGAGGTCTATAAATACGCGACGCCCGGATCCCAAGAAGCAATTACTATCCCTCAGCTACCACGCTTCAAATCGAAAGAAATCATCGATCTCACTCTCAATATCGTACTCGATATCGAGATAACCCTTGTGCTCCACTGATACGTCATACCACCACACTACCGATACCATATCGAGGGTGGTCATCGACATCACATCGAAGTTGATCACCGATGTACGCCCGATCTAATTACCGACATACCCCTGCCATCCAAGCATCGAGGCGTTAGTCCGAGGTGTTCCGGACCAAGCCTAATCGAGACACCTAGATTAGGCCTAGTTTGTTAAGATAGACTCGTTGTATTTCCTTTGTACTCCACTGTAACCGACCCTTACTTATATAAACGATCTATTGTCAAATTACTAATTTAAGTAAATAACACATATTATTGATGAAAATCTTACGCGATAAATTTTGATGTCGTAAGGTTAAGTTAAATATCAAATGTACTTTGTATACGTAATTTATATCTCAAGATTTATCTTAAGCAACCATATATTTATAATTATAATTGTAGTTATAATTTTTCTAATGTTAGAAAATCATTTCAAATGGCAAGTATACAATAATATCAATTATAGTTTGATAAACTATTTAATTTGATGCATAATAAATCTTCAAAATATATTACTTAACTGATTTTTGGAACATCGTTCTTTAACTCTCTAGTACATCCAAAAATTCTGGGAATCATGACATCAAACAATTATCTTATGAAGCAATCCAGTAATTTGTATAACTTAGTTAATATTATTCTTTTTAAAGATTATCTTAAAATATAGAACATTGTAATTATAACTTAAAAAAATATTAATACATAACCTAATCAAGGTAAATGATCGAAGAATGTTTAAGTTACGTTACATAACCATGTAAGAGAATTCGACCTCAAAAGTATATATGATAATCTTACTAAACTTATGTAAGGATATGTTAAACATGATAATATACTGTTTATATACTATTAAAAAATCTCAAAAATATTAATTTGTGAATAAAAATCATATTAAAGTGATTCTAATGATTGTTATATCTTATAAGAGTCATGGGTGAGTGATCAATCATGGAATTAGGATGGTTATTTTCAATCATAAACAAAGAACTTAAAGTACGTAAAATCAACAGAAAATCGTCGTAGTTTCAAGTTTACCTTTGATCGGATATGCAAATGAAATTTATTTCCAAATATTTTGTGGCAACTGATTCCTAACATCACAAGGAACACATGTACCCAAAAGGGAAGGAATGTCCAAAGGTTTGCTATGCTTAATAATTCATGAAAATATAGAACCTACTTTTAGAATTTCAGACAACAGTCTACATTTTAGGAATTTCGACCTTCTAAATCACATTATTTGAAAAACATTTCTTGATATAAAAGTTAGAGGACATCGTGAGGAGTATTCAGCCGGTGGCCTTGATCAAAAAGAATTTTTCTACATTTAGTTATGATGTTTCTAAGGTGCAGGGCCGAATGGATAATTTCTATGCAATAAACGTTTTCGAGTATTTACGGGTAGAAAATGATGAAATAAGAACTTGGGATGAATTTTTCTTGAAAGTAGACTTACTAACTTAGAGATTTATAGTAAGAAAGAAGGAAAAACATAAATGATTTTGGGTGTGAAAATTGTTGGAAAAAACCTACTATAGGCAAAAAATCAAATTAAAGTACTTTTGATTAAGGTTCCACTTTAATTTCTTTATCTTTGGCCAACTAATGAAGACTCTAATATGATAATAGGGAGATGTGGCTGGTTTTTCTTCCATAACTTATAATATGATATGTCTAATTCGAACACAATACATATAAATACATATTTATTTATTTATACAAGTTAAAACAATTTAACTAAGGTCCCACCTTACTTTTTCTTTAACAACTAATCACCAAAATCTGATTTCAATTGTCATAAGGGTGATATCGCTGATTTCAAAATTATTCACCTATGATGTGATATTATTCTTGTTGTTTATAATAATAAAAAATGAATAAATAGATATTTTTACACATATTTACTTATGTAAGGCTTTCTAGGTACAAAAACTCCATGATCAATATGTACATGTAAAAATATTACTTAAAGATATTTGAAGCATATAAGATAATAAAAATGGTTAATTTTCGTTCAAGAACTAAAATGCAATTTTTCTCAAACGTTTGGAGTCAAAATGTTGTTTTCAAAAGTTTGAGTACTAAATTGTAAATTTATATTTTTGTTCAAATTTTAGAGGCGTTACAGACGTGGCCGACCCGTAAGAGCGTGTGACACGAAGAATATGTGTACTACGAAACTGAGGAAAACAATTCTAAGGTAGATCATTGATAGGTTGTAGAGATTTCCTAAAATCCAATCGCTACTAAGTGATAAAGATTACCTAAAGGCATCGTTTAGTTGAGATTCCTAAAAATAGCATCATTTCTAAGTTATAGAAATTCCCTAAAGCCATCGTCTTATCTAAAGATTCCTAAAGATCATTTGTTCTAAGTTATGTAAACTAATTAAACTATTAATTTAATATTTAAACTAACACAAATAAACTTTAAATTATAATTTAACATTTAAATAACAATAATACATTTATTCTAACACATGTAAACTTTAATTTAATCTAATAATTATATATTTAATCTAACACATGTAAACTTTAATTAAACTAACAATTATACACATTAACTCAAAATTATAATTTAAACTAACATATAAAAATATTAAACTAAAAATTTAACATTTAAACTAACAATTGTACATTTAATCTAACACATGTACACTTTATAAACTAACATACATAATTACACATATAAACTAACAATTTCACATTTAAACTACTAATCAAACATTATAAATGCTTTAAACTAATTAAACTAATTATAAATGGGTCGGCGGTCGCAGATATCAGGGCGACGAATAGCAAAGCGGCGGCGCGGTCGATTCACGATGTTGGAATCGAGGCGGCGGACAGCGTCGGGTCGGAACAGATTGGAGAGGAGAAGAATAGAAGAATGGAACAAAAACGAGTTTATATATATATATATATATATATATATATATATATCTTACATCCGCGACCACATAGCGGTCATGCCCTCGACGGTCGCGAGAGAGGTGCCCAAAATTAGACCAATAAGCCCTAATTTTGTGCCCTTTTTTTGCCCTTACGGGCCTAAGGTTCAGGGCCCATTGACTAAATATGTCCTGTCAATGGGCTTGGGACCGCTAAAGAGTTGCGACCGCTTGGCGGTCGCAAATGCTTAGCGACTGGTGGGAGGTCGTTAAGCATCCTCCCACCCGTCGCTACAGGGCGGTATACGAATACCGCCCCAGTCTTGTAGTGGCTTTTTTTGCTTTGCAACGAAAATTTTAAATTTTCTTGCGTAAGTTTCCTTGCAATATTGTATTGTTCTTGTAGTGTATGTGCAGACATAAATTCGTAACTAACTCTCAAATGAAAAGTAAGAAACAAATTACTGGTATGTATAAATGTGTTTTTTCTTCTGTCGTTACTGTATGTATTTCTATTTTCACATGAAATAACGCGTTCATTAGATCAAAATTTTAGCGCTGTATCAAAAACCCATTAATTAATTACCATATGTTGAGCAAACAAGATGATATATAAACTTTTCTACTGGAGATTTTGGAGTCAACATATGAAGGTTTGTTTCAGTAATATTTAATTATTTTCGTAATTTCTGGTCAAAAGAGTGAGCTCACACAAGTCTACTGAACGACGTGGACTCGTCGAAGCTGACATGAAGGGATTTATTATTTTGTTTTAATCTAAAAGAAGAAAAGAATGAAAAGTATGTTTCATTTATGAAAAATTATATTCGACCCTATATAGCTTTAAATGTTCTAGTCAACACTGTACTGAACACTAAATTATTCTTACGTTTTTATCTTTTCGATTGAATAATTTGAGTTTTCCTTTTCTTAAGTCAAGCGTCATCTAATATATATATGTTAATTAGTTCATGACTGCCAACGATAAAACTGCATATTTTGATATTATAATAAAATGAATTTAAAATTGAGAATGCTGAAAGGATATACAGTAGCTTAATTATTTAAGTTATTAGTTTGATGGCAAATTATTATTTCTGCCCTATAACTTTGCAACAATTTACTTTATGCCCTTTTTTCCCGGTCATATTTTTTTTGCCTCATAACTTTCAAAATTTCTACTAAAAGTGTCCAATTCGTCTTATTCGGGCTAAATTGCTTACGTGGCGGTCCAGTCAACAAAGTGCTAGTCCAGTCAATAAAATGCTACTGCCACGTCATATTTTTTCTTCAAAATTTTTTTGTTATTTAGAGGTTGATTTTGGGTTTGAGATTAAGGATATTTTTGCTATTGGTGTCACAATATGTTGATTGAATGTTGTTGATGCCGAAAAAAGGCCCGAATCGAACAATAAAAGCCAAAAGAAATTGAAAAATTAAGAACTTTGGGTTGATGGTATAATGAGGCGTAAGTACGCGTACCCGCCAACGTGGGTACCCGCCTAAGATGGGTACCCATGAGGGTCGGTAGCCTCCATATACTTGGCAAGGGTGGGTAGCTTTTTTTGCTACCCGAACCTGCGTGTAGTGGCCTCGCGCACACCCTGGTAACCAATGGCAAGAAAAACTTTGTTTGTCATATTCTACATATACATGTTAAATCTCTAAAATGATGAGTAAATTTCCGCTGAATGACACAATTTTTTTTTATCTCTTGATATATATATATATATATATATATATATATATATATTTATATGATCCATCTTTTTTGTCTCACCCATATTTTTAGAGCTGAATATAATTATCTCAAACTACTTTTCCTCAAGATTATGTCTACAGATTATTAATCAGCTTATCTACAGTGACGATCAAAGTGATTTTTAAAATAATTAATAAAGAACGTTACTATCTAAGTATTTAGATCAATTTGTTATCTTATTTAAAATTTATTTGTTAGTATATATCAAAACAAACGGGAACAATAATGGTAACATGTACATATAAGTACCAATCAAACTATATAAATTATCATCATCATCATTATTATTACATTATTGTTAGCTACTATATAACTAATATTAATAATAATAATCATAATCATATAATAATAATAATAATAATAATAATAATAATAATAAAACATTGTGCACTTATTTGCCTGATACAACCAAATATAGCATTCAACAAGAGCTTGCTACTGGAGATTTTGGAGTCAACATATGAAGGTTTGTTTCAGTATTATTTAATTATTTTCGTCATTTCTCGTCAAAAGAGTGAGCTCACACAAGTCTACTGGACGACGTGGACTTGTCGAAACTGACATGAAGGGATTTATTATTTTGTTTTAATCTAAAAGAAGAAAAGAATGAAAGGTGTGTTTGATTTATGAAAAATTATATTGACCCTATGTAGCTTTAAATGTTCTAGTCAACAATGAACACTAAATTATTCTTACGTTTTTATCTTTTCAATTGAATAATTTGAGTTTTCCTTTTCTTAAGTCAAGCGTCGTAATATATATATATATATATGTTAATTTTAGTTCATGAATGCCAATGATAAAACTGCATATTTTGATATTATAATAAAAGGAATTTAAAACTGAGAATGCTGCAAGGATATACAGTAGCTTAACTAGTTTACGTTAGTTTGATGATCCGTGAATCAAGTTTCGAGTTCGCCTTTTATTAACTTTATGTAAAAAGGTTACATAGAATAATATACGTGCGAGAGGATTTTTTTTTCTTTGGATTTTAATAGTAAACGAAAAGAAAAATAGTATTAAATTCGTTATGTGTAAATTTATATTTTTGAGATATCATCAATGATGATGCAATATCAACCGACACCTCAGCCGGATAATTTGTAGATAAAGGTCAGAGAGTAATTTTAGAAACGTTGATCTTAACATGATAGAGGGAGCATATATATTATTATTTTAGAGAAGGAGAGCTACAAATGGGGGAGCTTGATTTGAGAAAGAAAGACTAGCTAAAGTAGTTGAATACAATACGAAATACTAAAGTTGGTTTAGGTGCTGAAAGATGTAAAAGCGTTGTGTGGGTTTTCTGAATTTGTCCCCTATTTATAGGAGCTTTAGGGAAGCGTCTGACCAATTAGGGATCATCTTCTTTTCGCCACTAACCATGTTCTGCAAAGAGGGCCAATCTTAGAGGACTCCTTCCGACCTATGGTTGTTTTCTCCAGGAGAACCAATCGTGGGTGTTTCTTCCAGCCAATGACTGCCTTCTGCAGGGAACGCCAATCGCAGATGACTTCTTATGGCCATTAGCTGTTTTTCGCTGGGAAAGCCAATCGGTCATGGTCTCCACTTATTTATTGCGTGTGGTTGGCGTTAGTTCCTTAATTACCTATACATTGCTCCCTTCTAATAGCTTCTTATCACAACTGCTCCCTCTCTTTCTTACATGATTCAAGGTCAAATAGATACTCGCTCCCAAGGGGTTAGTGATACGTTTTCAAGTAATATTGACGGTGCTCCTCAGGTGAGTTGTAGGAGTTAGTTCGGGACTTGGGTGACAAGCCATCGGAGTATAATTCGAGGGTGTTTTCCTCGGAAAGGTTTGTTATCAAGTGGTCCCTTGGACAAAGACTTGGGGATGTATCCTCGGGATGGATTATTGTTGGATAGTTTCTCGAGGAGGCCTACAAGATGGTTTTTGGTGCAAGAATTGGAGATGCCTTGATGTGGCCCCAACCGGTATGGTCGTGATAGTTCCCTCTGCGTTTCCTTCGAGGGTTTAAATTGGCATAACCCCTAATGATATAAAGACGGGTGAAACCTTTGAAGAAATATTCAAAGGTTTGGCCAGTGTTACCTAAGAGGGTGTAATCAGGTGTCACTTGAAGACATCGCCCGGATATCCAAAGAAAGAGTAGCTCCTCGAAGGAAGTTTTCCAAGGTTTACCGATACTTCCTTAGAGGGTGTAATCAGGTGTCGCCTCAAGACAGAGTCGTTTCGACGCTGCCTGTGAGGATTTGATCGGGCATAGCCTATGACGATGTAACATAATGCTATCTCGTAGGCATCGTCATCGGGAGTAGCCGAGGGGCTTGTCTCTTGTCATGGCGGGTAGCTTCCGAGTGTCCACTTCAGAGGACAAGATAATTTATATATAATATCCAATATGTATCATCAATGAACATATAGATTTTCAAACTTATTCTTCTGTCCCTTGTTACTGGTAATTTTGCACCGTTGTAACGAGGGATGCGAAACGGGTGCCGGGTTGCGGGTGCAGGTACTTGTCTCGTCCCGCAAATGTCTGTGACTAACAGGTTAACCCATCATGTAGCCCATCGCGGCAGACGGGTACCCACCCCGTCCGATTTACTGGTGGGACGGGACGGGTTTAATTTCTGGTACGCACAAGAAATTAGAAAAAGAAAAAAAAAATGAAGTGAGTGGGAGTTAGGCTTCATGTATGTAAGTTATTTTTTTTATAGGGAATATGAATGTTTGGACTTTCTGCGTGTAAGTTTCAAGAAGATTTTTTTTCTATTATAAAATTTATAAGGGAGAAAAGGGCTAAGCATATGTAACTAGGTACTTTCGTTTTAAACAAGAAAATCCCTTTTTTTATTCTGAGGCAACTCTTAAAGTTTTGAAGAATTGTTTTTCCTTATTCTAAGGCACAAATTTTTTTTTTTATTTAGAGGTTGATTTCGGGTTTAAGATTACTGATATTTTTGCTATTGGTGTCACAATATGTTGATTGAATGTTGTTGATGCCAAAAAAGGGCTCAAATCGATGAATAAAAGCCAAAACAAATTGAAAAAGTTGAGATTTTGGGTTGCTGGTATAATATGCGTAGGTACGCGTACCCGCCAACGTAGGTACCCGCCTAAGATGGGTACCCGTGAGGGTGGGTACCCTCCATATACCAGGAGCATGTTAGTTAACATTAATGCAAAAACACTCAAATAAAAATAGTCGGAAATGGAATAGAAAGTTTGAAACTTCTTAATCTCCGAGTCAATCGTCTCTAAATGTACGAAAGAAGAAAAAACAATTAGAAAACTCTTCTTTGTGGTGATAATACCAAAACATCAAGTTGGCTCAATCGTCTTTATGTTGATCTTTATTGGCCTCTTGAATCCTCTCTTTACCTATGTCTTTTTCTTTAATTTGTTTTTATCTCCAATGTGCCTTTTTTGTTTTTTTTTATTATTGCATTAATAGTAATTTGCACGGATACACCTAAAAAACTAGCGTACCAGTATCGGATACGTATCCGATACCGATACGCTACGGATACACTACCGATACGAATCTGATACGCCACGTGGCATATCGGTTAATTAAAAGAAAATAAAAAATTCCCGATACGTATCCGATACATATTTGAGGCGTATCGGGGATATTTTGGGTCTTTTTTATAAGTTTTTAAATTGATGGCAACATCAATAAATACCACCTACAATTAAACTTAAAACAAAATCTTTTAATCTAATTAGTAATTAACTAGCTCATGATCATAATTCCACTTTTCTCACTTCTAATCAATTTTTCTTCTTTCTCAATCCACCTCCACCTAGACACCAAATCCATGGTTGTGGCCACATTCTACTCGCTCATCACCACCTTCATAATTCACTATATTGTTATAATCACTTTTATGAACTAATGTTTTTTGTATCAATTCTTACTTACTATGAACGTGTCATTTAATTTTTGTAATATTAATATTAATATATTTATATATAGGTGTATCCTTGCCGTATCCGTATCGCCTATTTTTTGAAAATCCGTATCGTCGTACCCGTACCATACCGTATCCGTATCGCCGTATCGCGTACCCGTGCAACATAGAATGTTAGCATCCACACCCCCATTTTATGGGCATGTGTGTGGGTCACACAGCACTTTTGGAGAGCTGTGGGACCCACACCCATGCCCATAAAATGGGGGTATATGGATGCTAACATTGATGTTAGCTAAGAAATTTTCCCATATACCTGGCAAGGGTGGGTAGCTTTTTCACTACCCGAACCTGCGGGTAGTGGCCTTGCGCGCACCCCTACTTGTAACTGATGGCAAGAAAAACTTTATTTGTCATATTATACATACATTTTAAATCTAAAAATGATGAGAAAACTTCCGCTAAATGATACAATTTTTTTTTATCTCTTAGCTTGCTATCTATCTATCTCTATATATATATATATATGATCCATCTTTTTTGTCTCACCCATGTTTTTAGAGCTGAATATAATTATCTCAAATTACTTTTCCTCAAGATATGTCTACAGATTGTTAATCAGCTTATCTACAGTGACGATCAAAGTGATTTTTAAAATAATTAATAAAGAATGTTACTATCTAAGTATTTAGATCAATTAGTTATCTTATTTAAAAAGTATTTGTTAGTATATATCAAAACAAACGGGAAACAAATAATTGTAACATGTACATATAAATTCCACGTTTTTGTACCAATCAAACTAAATTATCATCATCATCATTATTATTATATTATTGTTAGCTACTATATAACTAATATTATTAATAATAATAATAATAATAATAATCATAATCATAATCATAATAATAATAATAATAATATCCCGTACGTATATATATCATTAAAAAATTGTGCAATTATTTGCCTGATACAACCAAATATAGCATTCAAGAGTTTGCTTTGGGTCAGTCAACCCATATGTGTGCATGTGGGTTTGTGGAAAGACTCCTACAGTTATAGTAATTAAGTTCTTCAAATATTCCATGCAAGCAAATTACACTATATATAGCACAACGAACGCACACAATTAATACATCCACAAAACTCATAGTAATCTAATCTGCCTAAGCTAAATATATATCCTTATAGGCTTATACGTACGCACCATTTTCCCAAAGTAAAAGTTGAAGAGATTTTACTAAAGAGTTCAAAAATGGTGATGAAGCACTTTAATCAAGCAAAGATATATTTGGCTGTCATTCTTCTTCAATTTGGCTTCTCGGGTTTCGCTATAATTGCACAATTCGCTCTAAACCAGGGAACCAGTCATTACACATTTGCCGTCTATCGGAACGCCATTGCCGCTCTTGTCTTCGCCCCTTTTGCCTTCATACTTGAGAGGTACATACTCCTGATTACTAATCTTTCCTGCATATATGTTTTCGTACACAAGATTAATTTGTTAATCTTATCCAGTTTTTGATGCTAATTAATTATGAAACTGTTTGTTTAACAGGAAAATTAGGCCAAAGATGACTTTCGGCATCTTCTTTAAGATTATGTTGCTTGGCTTACTAGAGTGAGTATTTCGCAATTATTATCTGTATATACATATATATGCATGTACGGGACTTGAGCTTGCATTAACATGTCATATATTTTTTTCTTGTTGCAGTCCCGTTATAGGTCAAAACTTATTCTTTGCTGGAATGAATCAGACAACCGCTACTTTTACTTCAGCCATATCCAACGTTATTCCTGCTATAACTTTTATAATGGCCTGGATATTAAGGTATAGTAGTACTATTCCAAAGTTGAAATCAAGTACACAAATCCTGTTATATATTTATATATATATATATAGATATAGATATATGTCTCTACAATTACATGAACACAACTAACTAATTCGCATTTTATCTTTGCAGGGTTGAGAAAGTGAACATCCGAAAAATGCACAGTCAGTCGAAGATCTTAGGAACTATTGTTACCGTTGGTGGGGCAATGATAATCACACTTTTTGCAGGCCCTGTAATAGGACTACCATGGACTAGAGCTCATTCTAGTAGCGCGCCTTCTCCTATTACTGGAGAAGATCAACAAAATACCATTAGAGGAGCACTCATGATCGTTGGTGGAAATATTGGTTATTCACTCTTTTATATTCTCCAGGTTAGAGACATTTCTTTGTGTACTTCTTCGATTATTCTATCATGTTTTACCACATACGAAATAATTTTAACCACATAAGCCATGCACTAACGTATATAAAAACCAAGATTATGAAAAGCACGAATTTTCATTCTAATATCATTAATTCATATTGATTTTTATGAATAGGTAGTCACATTAAAGTCGTATCCAGCTGGACTTTCATTGACCGCAATGCTTTGCGCATCTGGAGCATTACAAGGCACAATACTTACTTTCTTAGTAGAGAGGGGTGACCTTGCAATATGGTCGATCGGATTAAATACTAGACTTGTAGCTTATGTGTACGGGGTAAGATATACGCACATGCACATACATAACAATTCGATGATTTCGAATTTATTTTTCTTATAAGTTTCATTCTTTTGTGTAGGGGGTCATTGGTTCCGGAGTCACCTACTATATCTCTGGAGTGATAATGAAAGTAAAAGGACCAGTTTTTGTTACTGCATTTAGTCCTTTAAGCATGGTCATTACTGCAATCTTGAGTTCGTTCATTTTTGCAGACCAACTATACATCGGACAGTAAGTATTTTGTTTAATTTTTCTTCAAATACAAATTAGAACTATACGCTAATTACATTATATAATAATCTATTGATATAATTAATTATTGCAGGGTCATAGGAGCTGTTGTGATTGTTATTGGACTTTACCTAGTAGTATGGGGTACGAGTAAAAGCCAGAGCGAATCAACAAATGTTGGACCTTCATTACCAGTTCATCAAAAACAAGCATTGGAAGCAAATCATTTATCAAAAGACTCGCCAGCAAATGGTGAAGATATTCCAAAGGCAGTGTCTTTAAACAACGATGTTTAATTAGAAGGACAATTTCATTCATTAGTTATGTAATTACAACATCTGATGCCACTGAAAAGAGTGGCTTATTTTTATGATGCATTCAAAGCACATGGATGAGTTAATTTGCTTACTGAGTTTTCGAATAATTTAAAATAGCAGTTTGTTCATGATTTTGAAATATAAATTACAGTTTTTTTTTTGAATTCGGAGAGATTAAAATGTATATCAGTAATTTTTTTTTCTTTTACAGCGTAACTATATCAGTATGCTAAAGACAGCAAACTTGTATTACTACTACCATTTCTCAACGCATGAAATTTAGTGATGAACAGCTGAATTAACGATTTTTACCAGTGCACACAGTTGACATAAAACAGTCGAATCCGAAAACCGGTATGCATGTTCAGCTAGTGGCAACGATCAATCTATGATTGATTCAAGTGTTAATTTATTTATTAAATTTTATTGTTAACTCTTATAATTTATTTATTAAATTTTATTGTTAACTCCTATAACAGCTATATATCTGTCAATTGTGATAATTTATAATTTAAAATACTCGAACGAGAATCTATTATATACTCGAACGAGAATCTATTATTTAAACCAGGGTCCGTAAGTAGTAACAATCACTACAAGAAATCGCGCCATTTCCGACGGCCTCCGACCGAATCGGCCGTCGGAAATGGCGAAAACTTTTTCCGACGGCACTTGCCGTCGGAAAAGACCCTTTCCGGGTGATTTTTCACCCGGATCGGTGACATGGCACATTTTCCCCTCCCCCATCTATAAATACCCTCAAATTTAACACCAAAAATTCATTCATTCATTCACAAACACTCCTATAACTACATTCTTCTCCAAATTCTTTCTTGAATTTTTTTTCTTACTTACATTTTCTATATATTTCGTATTTTATTATATATATTTTTTGTTACATTTTCTTACTTATATTTTGTTACACTCCTATATTTTTCTTACTTACATTTTCTACATTCTATATTTTATTCTTTCTTAATTTCACATATATATTATTACATTCATAACCCATTCTTATTTATCGATATATATTACAAATTAATTTATATTTTTGTTTTTTCGTAATAAATAAATTAGTTGTTTTTATTTTGTTACTATATATATATATATATATATGCAACAAATAAAAACTATTTTTATTGTTTTTTCCAAATATTCGGACGATATTGAGAGAAAATTGAACAAAAAAATAGTTTTTTTTTCGTGAAAAACTAAATTTTTTATTTTTTTTTATTTTTATGAATATTATTTCCGACGGCATATTGCCGTCGGAAATAATATTTAAATAATAATTAAATTTTATTTCCGACGGCATATCTCCGTCGGAAATGACATTTTAATTATTATTTAAAAATAATGAATATGTATTCTAAAAAATAAATACGTATTTCGTTTTAAAAATACGGTATAATTAAAAAGTAAAAAAAAAATAAAATACAAAAATAACCGCATTTCCGACGGCGTTATTCCGTCGGAAAAGGGTCTTTTCCGACGGAATTATGCCGTCGGAAAAGTAATGTTCTTTTCCGACGGCATAATTCCGTCGGAAAAGACCCTTTTCCGACGGAATAACGCCGTCGGAAATGCGGTTATTTCCGACGGAATGCCGCCGTCGGAAAAGAGCATTTTTTTTTCCGACGGCATACGCCCGTCGGAAAAGAGCTTTTCCGACGACATTTGGCCGTCGGAAATGCTCTTTTCCGACGAGGCTTTTTCCGACGGTCTTTTCCGACGGGTAATGCCGTCGGAAAAGGCCTTTTCCGACGGGAAATGGCCTTTTTCCGACGGTTTTCGTGCCGTCGGAAAAAGGCTTTTCTGTTGTAGTGTTATATATAATTCCATAATAATATGTATTGTAAGATAATGATTTCCTTGTGTTATTCAATGAATAATTTTCAATATATATATACAAAGGAGATCATCTCTAACAAGGTAACTATCTATCACTGAAGATATATATCAATCTACAATAATTAACAAATATACATATTCTATATATAATACACCCCCGCAGTCGAAACGGAAGGAGGACGAACGTTGAGACTGGACCGAAAATCGTCTAAACGAACCCGTGGAAGTTCCTTCATAAAAATGTCGGCTAACTGATAACGTGAGGGAACATGTCGAACACGGACTTGACCACGAGCTACTTTTTCTCGAACAAAATGAATATTCATCTCAATGTGTTTGGTTCGTTGATGTTGGATCAGATTGCTCGAAAGGTAGAAGGCACTAAAATTGTCACAGTATACAAGAGTTACTAATGCAATAAGACAGTGAAGCTCCAGGAGTAAGTTATGAATCCAACATGACTCAGACACTACATTGGCCACGCCACAGTATTCCTATTCGGCACTAGACCGCGAGATGGTTGGCTGTTGTTTGGTGGACCAAGAAACCAAATTGTCGCCAAGAAAAACATAGTATCCCGAAGTCGAGCGACGAGTGTCACGGCACCCACCCCAATCAACATCAGTATCGATGGTCAACCCCTTAATCGAGGAGGGAGAGATATGACGACCAAGATCAAGAGTCCCATGAATGTAAAGTACAACCCGTTTAAGGGCCAACATGTGAGCATCACGGGGATCATGCATGAAGAGACAAAGCTGCTGAACGACATAAGAAAGATCCAGTCTCGTGAAAGTGAGATACTAAAGGGCGCCAGGCAGACTGTGGTAAAGAGTAGTGTCCGAAAACTTGGCATTCTCGGGCATTGCACCAAGTTTGGATTTCATGTCAATAGGAGTTTGACAGGTTTTACATGACTCCATACCAGCGCGGCGAATAATATCCTCGGCATATTTCCTCTGAGATAGGAAAAGACTATCAGTGCAACGCTGAACTGCAATCCCCAAAAAGAAACTCAAAGGACCAAAGTTCTTCATGGAAAATTCCCCACCAAGTTGTGACATAATAGACTATCGTAAAGAAGGTGAAGAGGCCGTGAGGAAGATATCATCCACATAAAGAAGGATGTAGGCTGTGTCCGAACCACGACGCAAGATAAAGAGAGAGTGATCCGAGGTAGTGTGCGAGAAACCAATGGTAGCAACAAAATCTACAAACCGTTGATACCAAGCCCGATGGGCCTGTTTAAAGTCGTAGAGAGAACACTGCAATAAGCACATATGATCTGGTTGAGATGAGTCACGATTTCCGAGGGGTTGGTGCATATATACGGTTTTCATGAAGATGACCGTGTAAAAAGGCATTCTTCACATCGAGCTGATGAATATCCCAATCCTTGGACACTGCAGTACTGAGAACCGCCCTAATAGTCGCGAACTTAACCACAAGACTGAAAGTTTCATCAGAATCAACCCCAACCTGCTGAGACCTTCCATCACCTACAAGTCGGGCCTTATTCCTCTTAAATGAACCATCAGAATGAAACTTCTGACAAAAAATCCACATAGACCGAATAATATTGACATTAGTAGGGCAGGGTACCAACTCCCACCTCTTATTTTTAATAAGAGCATCAAACTCATCAGTCATGACTGATTTTCAATTAGGGTCGGAGAACACCGCTACAGGATTACGTGAAAGAGGTGAAGTGGAGATTGAAGAGGCGGTTTGGCTTGAAGATGCCATGTTGGTTGCGAGTTGTCATAAGGTGAGTAGGGGGCATTGTCACATAATGTGGCGCACGAGACAGGTGCGGTGTCGCCTGAGTTAGCGCATGAGGAGAGGGGCACTATCGCCTGAGATGGTGAACAGAGTAGAGATGAGCTGCTGCGCAAAATAGGGGATGCGTGCACTGTGGGCAGCAACGCGAGTGGTGACTGTGTGTCACCGCGGGTGGGGGAGGAGGAGTGACCCATTGGGGTCCGTGTTTTTAGTGAGTAAGGGAAGAGTGAGGATTGGTAACCGATCATCATCGAGGAAAGAGGGAGCTACAGTGGGAGGAACAGGGTTCTGGTTGCAATGTTGCCCCAACATTGGGAACAAAAGGTGCAGAAACTGGTGCCACCGGGTTCTGGTTGCAATGTTTCCCAACATCGACCCAACATTGGGAACTAAAGGTGTAGAAACCGGTGCTACAGGGTTCTGGCTGGAATATGGGTGGGGGGGGGGAGTGAAAGAGAACTTTGAGAAAGGGAAGGAGCTTTTATCGAAGAGAACATGTTGACAAAGAATTATTTTGTTGGTGGACAGGACAAATCATTTTTAGCCACGATGATTAGGGGCTAACCGAGGAAGACACAAAGAGTATATCGCGGTTGTAGCTTATGTATTGTAGTAGAGGGGATGACACGATAGCAAAGACACCCAAAAATCTTGAGATGGGCGTAGGAGGGAGTTTGATGGTAGAGACGTTGGAGTGGGGTAATATAGTGAAGGCTTTTAGAAGGAATTATGTTGTAGAGATATGTGGCGACTTGCAAGGCGTGGGGCCAAAAAGTTTGCAGAACGGAAGCATGGGAAAGAGAAGTACAAATTATATTCTTTATTGTAAGGATTGTACGTTCAGATTTTTCATTTTGAGAAGAGGAGTATGGGCAAGAAAATTGTTGATGCATGCCATATGTTTTACAAAAGGTAGAGAAAGAAGCATTTTTATATTTCGTGCCATTGTCTTAATATCACGTTCAAATTGTTTGTTGACATAATCAGAAAAGATAAAAAGCTAGGAAACACATCATTTTTGTGAGATAAAGGAAACGTCCACAAGAAACCCATATAATCATCTAAAAATAAAACATAGTAACGATGCCCCGGAGAGCTCAAAACGGGAGTTGTCAAAACATCACTATGAACTAAATCAAATGGTAAACGAGTCGTAGTATGCGAATCATAATGAAATTTAATATGTTTCCCCATGGGACAAGAATGACAAAACGATGTGGAAGAGCATTTATTACAAGTAATTTGAGAACTACGCCTAAGAATATCAAAAGCGTGATCGCCGGGGTGGCCAAGCCATGCGTGTCAACGATCGGCCGAGAGAGAGAGAGAGAGAGGAAGGCAAAAGGTGATGGGGTGGAGCGACAGGCGACGGTTGGAAGAATAGGGTAGAGATTACTCGAGCTATTGCATCTCATGATGGGGGTGCCCGTCCAAAAATCCTTCACAGAAAATCCAAACGAATAAAAAATGAAGTTATTAGTGGTGAAGTTTTTGACAGAGATCAAGTTTTTTTTGCAGTGAGGAGCATGGAGAACGTTATTGAGACGAAGAGGGGGGGGGGGGGAGAGGAGTGACTAAAGCCCTTAATTAGAAGAGTGTGACCATTACCAACAATTATATCACGTTTGGTGCGCAAATTAAAGTAAGATGTATCACGATGCACCTGAGTCCATGTACCAATTGTCTTACAGGTGGCCGAGAGACATCGTATGTATCACTACGTCAATGTCCGTAGGAGCATATGGAGCCACATCAATTCGATACACATGTTGAGGACGTGGGCCGAGGATTCCCTGTCCGCGCGGGTTGGGGTTTGGCGGACGCGGCTGGGTCGTAGGGTATAGGGACGACAGAATAGCCCATTGTGGTGGAGGAGCGGTCCATTGCTGCTGCGTAGGGTAGGCCCAGGGGGATATGGCCATGGCCATTGATACGGGGGCGGTGCGTCGCGACCGTTGTGGCGCCCGCCGCGACCCCACTAACCCGTGAAGCGACTGCTACCGCAACCTCGTCCTCATCCTCGATTAGCATGTTACGGATCGTGTTGCAGAGCCGATATCGTGGGAGCAGCCTACGGGGCATGATGCGAGACTAGGAATGCATCGAGTTGTCGTGAGGCACGCTTGGCAAGGCTCCTCTCCTCCAAAGATAACATGGAACGAGTTTTAGAGAAGAGCGGAAGCGAATCACTTTGCTGAATTAGGGTTTCAATGCCTCCATATGCATCGGTAAGACCCGTGACCACTTGAAGAACCAACCGATGGTTAGAAACGGGGGGAACCAACGTTGGTCAATAGATCATCGATCATCTTCAATTTTTGACAATAAGCACCGACGTTCGGAAAATCATCAAGAGTGGTAGAGGAGAATGATTTTCGAGGTGCACGGCCTGGGAATTTCATTTGTCTTGGAAGTAATCCGCAAGATTAGTCCATGCAATTACGCCAGTAAAGTCTTTTACCAAAATTGTGTGGAGGAGATCGTTGGTGATGGTGCCATAGATCCATTGTAGCACGATGGCTTCCAAGCGATCCCACATCTCGGGGTCGGATGGGGCTACCACAACGGAGGGCGGAATGATGTGGTCGAGAACTTGGTAAGCTCGTACTTGGATTTTAAATAACTCGGACCAAGTAGAATATTGCCGGAACTCAACGTCCAACAAGATAGGGATGATGTTCTTGATGTTAGTGACGGTGAGGGCGGGTGGAAATTTTGGGGGCGCGGCCTCGTGAGGAGGTGCGTCGTTTTTGTCGTCGAAGGAGGTGGACGACTTGGAAGCGGAGGTATCGTCGCTAGGGTTTATCATAGTTTAGGAGAGAAAGAAGAGAAGAGAAGGCTCTGATACCATGTAAGATAATGATTTTCTTGTGTTATTCAATGAATAATGTTCAATATATATAGAAAGGAGATCATCTCTAATAAGGTAACTATCACTAAAGATATATCAAGATATAATAATTACCAAATATACCTATTCTATATCTAATATGTTTATATATTATACCGATCGACTTATTAGCTCCTTGCGTTCAAACGTCATCTGGCCGAAATAATTGAACAATATATATTATACCGATCAACTTATACTGAGAGGCCGTGTTCTCTCTACCGTCTATATCAAATAGAGTAGAGATTAAACTATTATGATTATCAATTACAAAGTAAAGCAACTATAACTAAATATAAAAATGGCACAATAATCAACACGGGACATTATATATTGAGAGATGATTTAACATTTAAGACTCTCCAACAGCAAGTAAACAGTTCCGTACGTATAATATTTATAGCCCACCTTATAAAACAGATCGACCATTTGACTTTCATCATAAGAAAGACTTTAGACTTCAAAAATGAAACCTAAAAACAGATTTCAAGATCATGCAAATTATTCTTGAGTATAGATTGGGATGTAAGATAAATTATATTTCTGACGTCTCATTAATCTTATGTTTCCCCACATTGTGGTCTAATAGAATCCATATTTTCTAGTATATATGTGAATTACAATTTTAGTTACGATTTAAATAGGACTTAATTTCGACCATTCATCAAGAAAACTATTAATAGAAAAATAGCTCTAATTGACAAGCGAATGTTAGAAATAATATAACTTTCGTGCTATAATCATAGTTTAAAGTATTACGAAAAGTGATGTGAGATACATGTATAAAACATCTATATTTTACCCTTTATTATTGATGAGATAGTGCTCAATCCTTGCGTATTCTGTTTGTCTTAGAAAGATTTACTTGTTTTTAACTTTTATAGTCGATTGAGTTAGTAGAGTGCTAAAAATGACATAATTGCAAGAAATTAAGAAGAGTTTGTTGGCCCAGCTGAAGAAAAGAGCCACCAGGAGTTGCGCACCATCATCAGAGGCAGCGTGAGCTGCGCGACAAGAGGCAAAAGGGTGCGCAGCAACAAAAAACAGGCAGAATGTAGCGCGAGCCACATAACATCTTATATCATCACAGTAGAATGACAAAGAGTGGTGCGAGTCGCGTAAGTAGCCCCACGACACGAGTTGCGCGACATGTAAAGTCGCTTATCCCCGAATTTTGTACTGAACGAGCAGTGTTGGCCGTTAACCATGAAAGTGCAAGTGTTAGAAGGTAATGTTAGTCCAACATTATGGTAAAGAATGTTATTACAACATTGAACTCAACACACACTGTACAGTCCGAGTTAATTTATATAATTAGTTTTGCCTTTTTTCATGGACTTATCTAGTTCCACGAGTTGTGTTTTTTTTTTTGGTGTATTTCATCCAAGATATACAAACTTAATGACTAATTTAACACCTACACAACTTAACCATAGCCAAACGAGTAAGAAATTCACAACAAATTATCAAAATTTAGACTAACACAAAAATGCCCAAAATCGAATCAAACTTCAAACTTAATGGATAAAAATCAAGTTAAAGGATAGATTGATGTTACCTTGATTGTAAATTGAGGTTTTTCAAAAACATTACAAGCTTCGATCTGGAATTTTCGCGCGGATTTGGGGCGAAACTCGTTGTGTGGAGTGAGTGTTTGTGTTTTCTCTCACATTATGCTACTGAAATGTGGATAGAAGATATATATTTTTATTTTATTGTTAGCTACGAACATTTCCCTATCTAAACATTTTTTTTATTCTTCATTAAGCATTATAAATATAGTATAATATTCAATTAAACTATCCGTTAATCAGTCTTTTTTTTTTCTTTTTAATTGGATCAGCTAGCGAATGAAGCTTGACAACCGAAGCTTGACAACCTTCTGCTGATGTGGATCACCGATGGAATAAAGGCTCGCCAGCTTCGGCTGATTTGGCACAGGGAATAACACCTTTTCAGCTACGGATCATTTGTTCACAAAGGACGCGGTTTCTATATATTCGCTCACAAACACTACTAGCTGGAATTTGCTACGGATTATACATCATGCTAGAGAATATCTATAGCCATTCCCAGTGGACGAATTTTTGCTAGTTGAACGTTCTAGCTAAAAGCCTACATTCTTGTAGTGAGAATTTGTAACAGATTTAATTTCATATGCAGGAGGTTGATCTGATACAAAAGTCCTTAACCACTGGGAATTTAATTTCGTATGCTGGAAGTTTCAGTTTCTCAAGCTATGAGAAAAGGGTGAAGGAGAAGACTGAATCTATTTATGTAGTTACCTTATCACCTTGAAGTGAAACAATAGAACTAGTAAATGATGTTTGTTTGGCATATTGATGTAAAATTGAAGATCGTACCAACTTTTTCAATTGATGAATAAAAGTCTTATGTAAGTTATATAAAAATTCGATTTCTCTTTTTGCGCTATATACTAGAGATCTACTGTCTAATTTTGTCATTTGCACGTGATTGTATTTTTGTAGTATAGCAATAAGATTTCAAGCTAGAAATATGCAAAAGGTGAAACGCAGCATCACAATAAATAATCATTGCAAAATTTGTTGGTAATAGGACGAATTATCAAAAATGTCCGCTAACTTTTGCCTTTAATCTTAAATGCCCGCTGTTTCCCAACATGATAAAAGTACCTTGTATCTTTTAAAATTTCTACTAAAAATGCCTGAAATGAAAAATAAGCACAAAAAAACTATTTTTTGTCTGAAAAAAAATGCTAAAAATGCCTTGTATCTTTCAAAATTCTACCAAAAATGCCTGAATTTTAAAACGCGACTTTTTGATTCAGCGGTGCGTCTCTTTGATTCGGATGCCACGTCGGATAAAAAGTTCAAATTTTTAAAATCGGGCATTTTTGTTAGAAGATTTAAAACTTAACGGGCATTTGCAGCAAGTTTGGAAATATCGGGCATTTAAGATTAAAGGCAAAAGTTAGCGGGCATTTTTTATAATTCGTCCTTGGTAATATTCCAACAAATTTCCAGCCTTGCTTTTGTCTCAAATCTGAAACATTTTAGCTAATTTTCGTATTATTAGCAACAGATTTTTTAACTTTTACCAATGACAAAAGTCGTTAGAAAAATATACCAAACGGAATTAGGAATCCATTCCAGAGTTTAGCTACGAAGCTTTCACCAATGTTTTAAGCAACGGAAGATCCGGTTGGTAAAGAAGATTACCAACGAAAATTGAAGCTTCACCATCAGAAATTGCCATCACCAATGCCTTGTTTTTTTGTAGTGATTTTTGTCTAATAGAATCCATGTTTTCTGGAATACATGTTTACAATTTCAGTTAGGATTTAAATAGAACTTAATCTCGACCATCCATCCATGAGAAGTATTAATAGAAAAAGAACTCTAATTGCCTAGCGAATGTTAGAATAATATATCTTTCATACTAAAGTACTACGCAAGATGATGTGTGATACTTATATAAAATATATGTATTTTACCCTTTATTATTGATGAGATAGTGCTCACTCTTTGCGTATTCCATTTATCTTATATAGATTTAAGCATTCCCAGCTCTTATAGTGGATTGAGTCAGTACGATGCTGAAAGTGACATAATTGCAAGGATTTAAGAAGAGTTTGTTGGTCAGGCTGAAAAAGAGAGCCACCGAGAGTTGCGCGACACCCTCAGAGGCAGCGCGAGTCACACGACTAATGAGCTGCACGACATGAGGCAAAAAGTTGAATTATTCTATGTTGGGTTGGATAACAACAACGAAAATATGTTGAATTTTATAGCAGAAGGTTGTTTCATGAAACTCACAGACGAAGCAGCAAAAGAGATTCTATACGACATCACTTTAAATAGTGAATATTGAGAAATCACCATTTACATTTGGAAATAGAAGCGCCACAAGTTGATACAGGAAGGCAAGGAGTGAATGTCATTTCACATCATAATGAATGGAAAACCAGCCAATTGATAGAATATGCAGTACAACTACCGAGAGATGTGAGGGATCCAGTAGAAGCAATTTCTTTACGACGTGGTCGTGCTACACAGTCACCCCCACCAGTCGTTCAACTAGAAGAAAAAGCAATTCCATTTTCAACGAGCGTTCAAAACGAAGTTGAAGAATTAGAAGATGCAGTTGAAGTGAAATTGGCCCTAGTCACTGAGAGAATGTTGCATTTTAGCTTTGTCATATTCCGTAGAAATATGAGAATTCGCTAGCTAATTGCATTTTTAGCTACCGAAAATTTGATTGCCACGTTTCCCAGCAATAGGCGTTGAAGCTAAGGTATAGCGAGCGAAAAAGTTCGTGCAAACTTTGTAAGGAATTTAGCTAGTGATAATTTTCACGCAAGATTGCTAGCGAAAAGAGGAAACAGCTAGCGAATACGAGACATCGTAGTACACGTGGAAAATGATTGAATCTTAACTAATTGGTCCTACGTGGATATCAGCCAGCGAAAAGCGACTCTCCACTATGTCCTACGTGAGAATTAGCTAGCAAACATCCGTTTTCACAGTATATAGACAAACATTGTTGTATTTCATTTGTGTATGTATTATTCTGGTATTATACAATATCAGCTAGCGAAATTTTGCTCGCTAAATATCTATACATACCAAAATTTTGAAATAATGTACCGCGGCAAATATATATTTGAAATAGACCAGCTAGCAAATAATCACTAGCTGATTTCATTCCAGAATAATTAAAAAAAAATATGGCGGCAAATCAGGCGCCAATTTATTTATTAATAGGTTAAAAACAGTTTATTACCTAATCATATTTATATTACAGTATATGAAGTAAAGGTAAAAAAAAAGTAAATTGATGAATCAACTGGAAAAACTAATTGTAGCAAAAGAAGAATCAAGTTGAAATAAATAAAGTGAAATAAAAGATAAATCAAAGTGAAAAAAAGTAAATTGTGGCCAAACAAAAATCAAAGTAAAAATAAATAAAGTGAAACAAAAGATGAATCAAAATTTTAAAATTAAAGAATTAAATGTATATAATAAATTTAAAGTGGTTATATAATGAGAAGGTATGAAGAATTTAGATCTAAAGAATGAAATGGTGAATTAGTGATTTTAGGACTAAGAAAATAGTGTGAGTGAAGTATTTATAAGAGCCAATTTTGAATTACTACATAATTAGCTAGCGAATTTTCGGTAGCCATGTCACACGGATTGATGATTTGGTTTACGAAGAAGCACAAATGAGATAGAAGGTGCGGATTGATGACGTGTAAAACGACTAGCGAATATTAGTTAGCAATTTCGTCCAGTCAGCAACTGGCTAGCGAAAAAGTGGAATCAAATTTACACCAAGCACACGAGCTAGCAAATTTTATGTTGCAATATTTTTGTTATCATAACTACCTTATTTATTTCTTCTTCGTAAATTGTAGCCTCAAATTTTAGATCTAGAATTTTGCACTCCTTTCAAAAAGAAACCTTCCCCATTTTAGATTTTCATCCCAAAAAAATAAAAAATCCTAACAGCATTAGTGTTCTTCTCTACCAACACGCTCGAGTCGAAGAAGTATGTTTTGTGTACCTATTTTCTTTTAACAGCTTTATTTCTCTAATTTGTGAGTGAATATTTTAATTTACGTATTTTAATTTAGCATTGATTAGAAATTTGTATTGAAATTGGGTGGTGTTTGTTGTTATATGTGTAGATCGAAAATGAACAACAATCCAGATCGGAGTTGGATGGATGATAGGATGAGTGGTGGAAATATTAACAGTACTTGTTTATGGGGTGCTGAAAGTTTTCTGTGGTACGTATGCGATCAACCTAGTGTTGTTGATCGGGGAATGGTTAGGTGTCCTTGCGCGTTGTAACAACAAGTTTTTCGAAACCGGCTAGATTAGATGTCTCTTATATAGTAAGGGGTTTGTTCCACATTATTATGTATGGTTTTGTCATGGTGAGACTACGTATGGCAGCAATACGGAGCTGGATACATATGAAGTTGGACAGTCATCTGGTAATGTAGTGAGGTGCAGTTTGAAAATACATACGACACCAGTCCTTCTAACGCTTTTCGTTTGAGAGACTTGGTTGACGATGCATTTGGGGGGCAACGTGCAAATGTTCATAACGATATAGCGGCAACTGATGATGAGCCAACCAACCAGGCAAGAGCATTTCTTGGAATGTTGCAGAAAGGGGAGGAAAAGATTCATGACGGAACTGAGATGACTATATTCGAATGGGTCGCCAAATTCATGGCAAGCAAGATAAAGAACAATTGGAATGAAAGTAGTTGTGATGATGCTCTAGAAGTTTCGAGAAGCTCGTTAAGTATTGACGATCGACACAAAATCACGATACTTTCTACCGTTGTAAGCGACTACTAAAAGATTTAGGCACGGAATGCATAAAATTGGATATGTGTCCAAATAGTTGTTTCCTCTATTACGGTGACTACGAAAGTGTTGCTTACACAACTTGTCCTACGTGTGAAACACCAAGATGGAAAGAACGGTCGAATACAAGTCGTCGTGCCAAACGAATCCCACGAAAGAGATTGTGGTACTTTCCAGTGACCCCCCAATTGCAAAGGTTGTACATGTCTCGGGGCACCCCTGAACATATGACTTGGCATTGAAATGTGGAGAGGAGAACGATTACGCAAAAGAGGCAAGAAATGTTAGGCTCGAACTTTGCACCAATGGTTTCTGTCCCTAGGGGAATTCTTCTAATGCATATTCATGCTGGCCAGTTTTCATGACCCCATACAATCTTCCTTCAGGTATATGCATGAGAAAAGAGTATATATTTCTAAATTTATTGATTTCTGGTCCATCGAGTCCTGGCAAGAACATCGACGCGCTAATACGACCGCTCATTGATGAACTAAAGACATTGTGGGAGCATGGAGCTCTTACTTACAATAGTTATCGCAAAGATACTTTTGTTATGCGTGCTCATTTGATGTGGATCATTAGTGACTTTCCTGTTTATGGTATGCTATCGCAGTGGGGTACCCATGGTAAGTTTGCTTATCCATATTGCATGGAGCACACAAAGTCCTTTTGGCTTACAAATGGAAAGAAACACTTCTGGTTTGATTGTCATCGGTGATTTCTCCCCATTGATCATGAATGGAGATGAAATACTACAGATTTTACCAATGAGCGGGTTGAAACTGATATGTCGTTGCATCGAATATTGGGTCTCGAAATGTGGAACCATGTGAGTACCCTCCCCAATATTCCTTTCAAGAAAACAAATAAGGTTGTCCTGGGAGTTTGTAGGTATAAGGTTGTCCAGGGAGTTTGTAGGTATCAAAATTGGCAGCGGCGCAGTATATTTTGGGAACATC